>CM053581.1:519162129-519192945 GCA_028627135.1 Pseudochirops cupreus | reverse complement strand
GGGGGGGGGGCTCCCTCTTTTATCCTCCCAGCTATTTCCACTACATGAGCTAACATGAGTTTGCCCCACAACAAATCATCCTGATAAAGCACCCTGGCTTCCTGACATGTCTGATGACATGCTTGGCAGGGATCTTTCACTTTCCAAAATAGTAGTGAACTCTGAGTAAATGATAGGCCAGAGGGGGAGCAGGAATAGAAACTTGGCTGACCTCTCATTCCTTTGAGATTACTGGGCTCTAATTTTTGTCCTAGGGGGTTCACTCTTCAGCCTGGCTGTCTGGGGCATAATTCACAACCCGATTGTTGGAAGGCAGCCCACCGCACCCCGCCCAATAGCAGCAGGCTTTTATACCCTCTGCAGCAATTCAGAGACCAACCCTGGCAATGGGAGCCCAGGAAAAGGCTGGGAGGGCACTGAATTGGAGCTCAAATAACCAAGATTCACATTTCAGCTCTGCTACATGCTACCTGAAAGAACTGGACAAATCACTAAGCTTTTTGGACCTCAGTTTCCTCATCTTTAAAGTGAATGGGATTGGACTGGATAACTTCAAAGGTCTCTTTCAACTCTACATCTTGATTTTCTGATTACAAATATGAAGTAGAATTATGGTCCTTGTTACAGCAGGCCCTGGATTAAGCAATATCACCTGAGATTGATTTAATACAAACACTGGACTTCCAAACTCTCCATCCATCAACCCCATTTCATTGGTAACATCTGTTAGACTCAAAATGAGATGATGTATACAGAATGCTTTCCAAACCTCAAAGCACTATGTTACTGCCAGCTATAATTATTTTTTATGGGGAGGGGGGGAGTTAAATACAACATTATTGATATTATGACAATAATTGACATATAGCCCTCCCTACCCCCAGTTAAAAGTTATTACTTCCCCATTAGCATTAGATGTAGATCTAGTCCAATATACACCAAACTCACGAAGGAGTAATAACAACTTACATATATGTAACATTTAAGATTTAGAAGGTGCTTTCCCTAAAACAATTCTCTGAGAAGCAACTAGAAGTGCACTACAGTATAGTGAGCCCTGGATTTGGAGGCAGCAAACCTGGGTTCAGATCTTGAGCCTACCATTTGCCATCTCTTAGACTATGGGCAAATTCTCTATACAATGAAGAACTTGCAGTAGATGATTTCTTAGGACTCTTTTAGCTCTAAAAGATATGATTCAGTGGTAGTACAAGTATAGCCCCAGGGTCTCACCTTCATGTGTGCCCCACCCCCCCAGCAGTTACTCTGGGTCAGAGATATGTTTTGATTTATAAGATACTTCAAACAATAACTCATGGGCTCCCAGTATAATTCTTTTACCAAACCAGCTGGAAGACACATTAATTCAGACCAAAAGATATTAAAGAAAATACATACAAAATAACTTTTGAAGGAAATTCCCCCATACAGAAAGAAAGAGGTACACCCTCCATAGATTCCCACTCATTGGGAAAAAAAAGGCAATGAGTGACACCAAGGCAACGTGCAATTTTTTTTTTGTTTTAAATAGAGCTGGGTCCCACCTGGAACCTGCCTCCATTGCTGCTTCCTCTACAAATAAACTCACATTGTCCAACTGACCAGGGGATGTACTGAGCCAGAGGTCTTCCTTTTTAAGCCTTGCACAGTATGATGAAGCCTATAGACCCCTTCTCAGAGTAATGGGCTTTTGTTATTGTTGTCATTGTTTTTTGCTTTTTGGAGGGGGGAAGGCAGGGCAATTGGGGTTAAGTGACTTGCCCAAGGTCACACAGCTAGTGTTAAGTGTTTGAGGCTAGATTTGAACTCAGGTCCTTTTGACTCCAGGGCTGGTGCTCTATTCACTGCACCACCTAGCTGCCCCTAGAGTAATGGGTTTTTTTAATGCACAAAATAAAATTCAAAGGACTCCAAAGGAAATCAATTAAATTGGAATAAAGTTGTATTTTCCCCCAATACAAGTTCATGGAACCCCTGAAATTTATCACCAGTCTAAGAAGCACTGGAAGACTGCTGGGCTGTTTTGATAGGTTGTTCTTTCTACTGCTCTGGATATCTGCACCCAGACTGTTTTCTGCTACCATTTGCACTTAGTGAGGTTGAACAAGCCTTCTGCTACTTTCTGCTTTATGTGGCCTTTTCTCTTTTTGTAAGGAAGGGGTTTCAGCTATTTTAGCACATAGCCTCATGAACTCTCTATTAGGATGTGTTTATGTGATTTAAACCTCAGCCATAGCTAACCATCAATGGCCTTCTGGTTTAGGTTAAATAATTCTTTAGTTCTTCCTGAATTGCCATTCCATAAATTCAATCTTAGAGTAAGAAAACTCTTTTCAACTCTTTCCCCCTCCCATGATATTGATAACGCTCAATGCAAATTATCAAGGGAGCTATAATGAAAAGGTTTGAGTGGGGCTAGTGATCTGTTTTACTTCATTTCTTCACACAAATACTTAAGAACTTAGGGGTCTGGTTCTCTTATGTAATTCTGATGATTGGGGGATATAAACCTAATCAAACTCAAATATGTAATAGTGACATTTCTTGGGGTATTTGCATTTTGAAAGTATAGAGGTGAAAGGTAATTTACTGTATTCAAGCATTTGTTAAGTGACTACAATAAAATACAAATATGGGATACAGGTCTAGTAATAAAAATACAGAAGTGAGGTAGTCTCTGCTCTCATGAAGCTTACATTCTACTGGATGGATACAAAATATTCACATATAAGTAAATGCAGAATACATACAAAATAGAGTGTTTGGAAAGGGATGCTCCGGACTAGATCAATCAGGAAAGACTTCCCAAAGGGGGTGGCAAGTAAGCTAATCACCATGGGTAACTAGGGGTTCCAAAAGGCAGAGGTGACAGATGAGAATGCCAGGCGTGGAGGACAGCCTGTTCAAAGAAATGGAGGAGGCAGATGGAATGAGATGTATGAAAAATAGTAAGTATGTTCGTTTGCTTGGATCATGGAGTACGTGAAAGGAAATAATATGTGATCAGCCTAGAGGCAAATGGTGAAGACCTTTTAAATGCTACAGAGAGGAGATATGGAAATTATTGAGGGAAAATCTGTTGAGTCATGGAGTTTGATTGGGTGAGTGGGGTAAAGAGTCAGAGACCTAATTTCGAGCCCCAACTCCAGCACTTATTAGTTATGTAATGATACACATGTGATTTTTATTTGTCTGTTTCCTCATCTGTAAAGTGGAGCTAATACTACTTGTACCATAATTTATTCCACTGAGATGTTGTAAAGAGAATATTTTGTAAATCACCCAATTATTATAAAAATAAATATGAACTGTTATCATTCCTGATACAGTTGTCTGTTTCACCTATATTTAAGGGTCTTGGCATCTTAGATTCAGGTATGGAAGGGATTTAAGAGCTCACTTAACACAACCTATTTGTTTTATAAATATGGAAACTGAGGCCAAGAAAGGTAACAATCCCAGGGTATTACTCATAGTATAAGAGTGAGAAGGTATCTTGGAGATCAGCCTGTGTAACCTAATCACTTTAGGAATGAGGAAACTGAGACTTGGAGAGGTTGAGCAACTTGCCTAAGGTCAAAGAGACCCCCAATGGAGCAGCAGAGCTGAGCTTTGAAGGTGAGCCCTGCAGTTGGAAGTGCATCACTTCACCACACTGGCAAGATGAGACTGCCTCCCCACTCCCCCAACTTTGAAAAGTTTTGAATCACTAGAGATTTCCCTTGTTTACTTTTTTAATAATAAATAATAATAAACTAGCATTTACGTAGCATTTTAAGGTTTACAAAATGCTTTCTCCTTGATCCAGTGACACTGGCCTCCTTGGTTTTCTTTAAATAACACGAGTCATCTCTCTATTCCAAGCGTTTTTACTGTCTATCCCCCATCCCTGAAATGTTCTCCCTCCTTATCTCTGCCCCTTAGCTTCCCTTGCTCTCTTCAAGTCTCAGCTGAAATCCCACCTTCTACAGAAAGCCTTTCCCAATTCCTCTTAATTCAATTACTTTCCCTCTGTTCATTATTTCCTATTTATCCTGTGTGTGGCTTTTCAGTACAGAATTCTTTGCATGTGTTCTTCTCCCATTAAGCTGACTTCCTCAAGGACAGGGACTGTCTTTGCTTCTTTTTGTCTCCACAGAGCTTAGCAGGCGCCTGACACATAGAAGGCACTTAGTGTTTATTAACTGACATAAGTTGATTCATCTGATCCTCACAATAGTGAAATAGATGGTGTTTTTTTTTTATCATCCCTGTTTTATAGATGAGAAAACTAATGCACAGAAATGCTAAATAACTTACTCACGGACATACAACTATTGAGTGTCTGAGCAAAATTCAAACTCAGGATTTCCTGGCTCCCTGTCCACTGAGCTAGTTAGCTCCCCTCTTTCTTTGGTAGTTCCTGAATGAACAACACTATGGTGTCCTAGTTCCATTGCCAGCAGCATCAATCATGAGAGAGAAGTTAACAGAGCTGACAGTGATGGTTGACTCTGTGGTGCCTGAGGTATCCACTCACTGTCTGAATGAGGAGATTCTCTTTTAAGGAAACTTCTCCCTGTGAAGTAGCTGACCTTTTGCTATCTCAGTTTTGTTACTGATACTGTGACCATGTTTACTGCTAGAATGGTTTCCATGCTGGGCAGAACTTTCTGGGATTGTGCCTTGGGCTAAGTTTGTTTTATCTGTAGCCAGGGGTGGCCTGGAGTCAGTGAGAACCAGCTTTCACATGTGATCCTTTTTATACCTAGGAAATTTGCAAATGCTACAAATTAGGGCATGATTTACTATTTTGTTTGTAAAAAGGTCATGGAGAAAAAGTCAATAATGCTCAACGCTTGTCTTTTGTACTGTTGTTTTTGAAAGCCAGATGTTAAATATTTACCAACACACGCCTGCCTAGAACGACAACAAAGGCTTGTTATATAAATGTTAGCAATGACGATAATGATGAGGAGGTGATGATCCCCAGATATGTCTGCCAACACTTCTAGCCCGATGAGCTTTCCATGCAGTACCCTCTAGGCCTTATATTAAATTCTTCCCTTTTAGCAAATGACAGTGGAAAGTTAGTTGCTTCTTATACTAAACCACATTCGCTATTACTTTAGTGATTTGGTCAGCCTGCCATTTCCCATTCTCTTTTGTCTTCACCTTTCATTCACTTTTCACCACTTGTACCAATCACTTGTTCCAATGCTTTCCATTTCCCTAGCATTGGCAATTGAACATTGTTGCTAAGTTAAGATATATGACATAGAGTCTAATCTTTCCAATTCTGGAGTCTAAATGTATTATCTACATGTAGGCAGAAAGGAGGGTGTACCTGGACTCCAAGCCACAGAACAGAACCCAGAAGTCCCACAGCCAATTTGGCATTTTCTAATTGATTACTTTTTTTTTTTGCTACTTTCAGGTATGGTTATACTTTTTGTTCTCTGCCCGTGTGCAAAGAGAGAATTGTAGAACACGTTCTTCTTCTTAACCACATTTGCTATTGGTTTGCCAGTGCCCCAACCACGCCCCGAGATAACCTGCTGGGGAAATAACCTGGGACTAAGTGGGATGGGGATTTAACAAAAGTAGGAGGGGAAATGTTCATGTATATCTGTTGTTTCTGTGTTTGCAGAGTTCGTCTAGTAGAAAGAGGATCTCCCCACAGTTTGCCCCTCATGGAATCAGGAAAAGTAAGTATTAAAAGAAGACACTGTAACACCTAGCAAGTTAGAGGGTGTGTACCTAAAAAGGTAGCGTCACTAAATGCTGTGTACCTTTGCAGGTTGAGACTCTGACCAATGAAATCTCATGGAGTAATTACAATAATAATTGATAATTAGAAGAACCACAATTAGTCCAGCCCTTTCAGGTTCCTCTTGCCATACTGGCTACAGCAACACAAACTACTATTTGTCCAATAAATACTGAACCATGAGCGTCTAATTTACTCTGACAAGGCCAGCGTGATTTGCCCCAGCCTCATCACTTCAGACCGCTATCAAATGGGCACTATTCCAGAAGGTTCTGTGTTCTCTAACAAAAGGTCTTCTCACCTGTCTCTGTTCTTTCATTTTGAATTATCACAACCTTAGCATATCATTTCCTGAGACTGCTTTTTTCCTCTCAAATGTCAGATCAGTTGAGCTTTTCTAATCAACAGTATTATGCACTAGCATTTCTTGCTTTAAATATGCTTTCCCACCAAGTTGGTTAGGTAGCAACTCTGCCTTAGAAAAAAATCCCCAAGTAGACAACTTGATGAAAAGCCAGGGGGGAAGAGAGAATGCAGCTAATTGTTGGTGGAGAAGATAGAACACCAGACCTAGAGTTTAGAGGACCTGAGTTTTAATCCTATTTCAGACACTTCTATGTTGTGTGTAACTCTAGGCAAGTGTCTGTTTTCACAACTAAAAATGGGGATGATAACAGCTCCTTCTCACAGGGTTATTGTAAAGATCCATTGAGGTAATGCAGGTGAGAGCCAACATGCTAACCTGAGTATTCAGTAAATATAACAGATAAGGTGCCAGACTGGGAGATAAAGGACCTGCTTCTGACACTTATTCCTCATGTGATTGAACAAGTCTATTCCTCTGATGCTCTATTTCTTCATCTGTAAAATGGAGTTGAATTAGATAACCTCTAAGGTCCCTCCCTTTAAATTTCTAATATTGTTACTGTGAAATCCTGTTTATATCAATGGGCAAGTCATTTAACCTCTGGTGCTCACTTTCCTCATCTGTAAAATGGGTATAATTATGCCTACATCTATAGGGGTGTTACCAGTTCCAAAGGAGAAAACATATATAAAAAGCACTTGGTGCTTTAATACTACTATTGATATTACCATTACTGTTATTATGTGTATAGCACTGGGATAAACGTTAAAGAGCATGCAAGGAAGAAAAACAATAATCTCTGCTTCCAGGAACTTTCTAGAAGGAGAAATAATAGCTAACATGACTTTAGGCATGCAAAGTGTTTTACCGTTGTCTCTCATTTGATCTTCACAATAACCTAGTAAGATAGACATTATCATTATTATCATTTTATAATTAAAGAATCTGAGGTAGAAGGAGGTTAAGTGACTTGCCCAGAGTCATGCAGCTAATAGTGCCTGAGGACACACTTGAACTCAGGTCTTCCAGACTCCAAGTACAACTCACTGCTTCTAAGGCAGAGGTTCTTAAACTTTTTTGTGTCATAGACCCCCTTGTCAGTCTGGTGAAGCCTATGAACCCCTTCTCAAAATAGTATTTTTGAATGCATACGTAGTAATATATAAAATTTACATAATATAGTAATTACAAAAATATATTGAAGTACAGTTAGGAATTTTTTTTTTAGAGAAACAAATCCATGGACCTTCTGTTCTAATGAGATGGGTACACAAATAACTATGATATAAATTAAAGCATGATAAGTGTACAGAAAAGGTCAGAGTCAAGCGAATGATTTAAGGCAGGACAAAGCACTTCTGACTGGAGGTAGTTAGCTTCGGAATAGGTTAGGGCATAGCAAATACAAGTGCTAAACCTAATGGGAATTATGTTCCTGTATTTCGTTGATATTCCTTCCACTTCAATCAATCAGTAAACATTCATGAAGCACCTACCATAATATGCACCAGGCACTGTGCTAAGTATTGGGGATACAAAAGAGGTGAAAGACAGTTCCTGCTCTTGTGGAGTTCACAGTCTAATGGCTGAGACAACGTGCAAAGAAATAAATACTAACAGGCTATACATAAGATAAATAGGAAATAATTAACAGAGAGAAGGCACCAGAATTAAGAGGGGGTGGGAAAAGCTTCCAGTAAAGATGGGGTTTTTGTTAGGACTTAAAAGGAAGCCAAGGATGTCAGTAGTTAGAGTGGAGGAGGGAGAGTGTTCCATGCATGGAGAACAGCGAGAGAAAAAGCCCAGAGCTAAGAGATGGAGTGGCTTATTTATAGAACAGCCAGGAGGCCAGTGTCATTGGATCTAAGAGTACATTTCAGGGAATGGGGCATAAGAAAACTGGAAATAGGGGCAGCTAGGTGGCGCAGTGAATATAGCGCCAGCCCTGGAGTCAGAAGGACCTGAGTTCAAATGTGACCTCAGACACTTAACGCTTAACTAGCCATGTGACCTTGGGCAAGTCACTTAACCTCAATTGCCTGCCTTCCCCCCTCCAAAAAAAAGCAAAAAAGCAAAAAAAAAGAAAACTGGAAACAGAAGAGGGGGCTAGATTATAAAGGGCTCTGAATACCAAACAGAGCATTTTATATTTGATCCTGAAGGCAATAGGAAACCACTAGAGTTATTGGGTTGGGGAATGGGAGTGGAGAGGCACATGCACTTTAGGAAAATCACTTTGGTGCCTGAATGGAGGATGGATTAGAGTGGCAGGCAGACCCACCAGCAGCCTATTGCAATAATCCAGGTGTGACAAAGGTGAAGTTGACAAACCTTGACAAAGAATTGAATATGACAGGTGAGAGATAGAGGGAGGGAGGGAGCTGGGGGAATGACTTTGAAGCCCAAGGGACTAGGAGAATGGTGTTGCCCTCTATAGTAATAGGAAAGGGAGGAATATTTAGGGGGAAATATAATAAGTTCTATTTCAGACATGTTAAGTTTAAGATGGCTACTGGACATCAAGTTGGAAATGCAAGGTTGGAGGTCAGCAGAAAGGTTGGAGCAGGATAGATTTGAGAATCGTCAGCATAGAAATAGCAGTTAAACCTATAGGACTGATGAAATCACCAAGAAAAGTCACATAGAGGGAGAAGAGAAGAGGGCTCAGCACAGAACCCTGTATGTGGTGTCCCTAAAAACTTTAGAGAACCGAGTATCTAAGAGAAGAGAGTGATCAACAGTATCCCAGGCTGCAGAGAGGCCAAGGATAGTGAGGACTTGAAAAAGGTTTTCAGATTTGGCAAATAAGAGTTGTGCTAACTTTTGAGAGAAGAGTAACAGTGTAATGCGAAGGTCAGATTCCTCTTCTGGTCAATAAAAAACAATTACCTCCTGGAAAGCCACTGGCACATGTCTTGGGGTACCCTTTGCCTTCAGACCTTGGCCACCCCAATTCCCTTTCTCTAACACATATTGTAGCAGCTTTCACCTACAAAATTCATCACCTGCAACAAAGGATTATATCATAGTATGTATAACTAAGGAAATCTTAGTGATCACTTAATGAGGTTCAATTATTTTATAGATGAGGCAGCTGAGTTCCACACAGGTTAAGTGTACAAGTGTATACTTGCCCAAATACACTCAAGGATTAAGCAGAAGGCCTGGGATAATGGATTTTAGTCTGACAATGATCTTCTTCTAAGACTTGCAGTTACATAAAATAAGTGAGCAGCATGTTATAGTGAAAAGAACACAAAACGTGGACTTAGAGTCCTGGCTCTAACAATTATTAACTTTCATAACTATGAGCAAGTCATTTTTACCCTTTGAATCTGTTTTCTCATATGTTAAATGGGGATCATGATGTTTATCCTGCCTCCTTCTAAGAGTTGAGGAAAATCTTTTGCAGACCATAAAACTGCATAGAAACGTGTACAATTTATTAATTATCATTACAGATTTCTTGATTATCAGTTTGGAATTTTATATAACAAGATCATGTGAAATGAGAGTTTCCTGTCTATTCATTTACTGAAATTATAATATTTTAGAGTACATCTTAAAGGCAATAGATTTCTTATACATCATGAGAAATATATTGCATAGTTCTGGACTCAGGCTCATCAGCTTCCAAAAAAGTAAGGGAATTATACTTAAAAAGGACAGCTCAAAGAACATGCACATCTACCCCCAGTGTGGGAATGAGTGTGTTTTCTCATTTGTATCCTTTAGCTGTTTACATGGCTGCCTTCCTCTCTTCCCCTTCTTTTTCTCCTTTCCTTCCTTCCCATCAACTGGATTTTGCTTCTCTCTCTTAATAGATCCTCCCTGGAGTCCGTATCATAATTGCAAATCCAGAAACAAAAGGACCCTTGGGAGACTCTCATCTTGGGGAGGTAAGTAATAGAATTTGTCTTTTGCAAGGCCTTCCCTCTAAGACCAATTTTTCCTCTTCACACACACACATATTCTATTCTCCTTGTAAGCAGGGAGGACCCTTTTCACACATGCATTTGATCTCTAATTGGAACCTCATGAATGAATGAGAGACTGAGCCAACAAATAGCCCCCAAAGGAAATGGAGTTTGGGAAATGAACTACAAAGTCTGATTTGATCAGATTGGGAATACTTGACAGAAGAATCTGTTAAGCTACATATAAGTCTGAAACAGAGTTACATCTCTTCTTCAGAATAACAAAATGTCAATTCCTTAAGGAAGTGCATGAGATGCTTTATGTGATTCAGTAATGATTTAACACACATTTAGCTATAATGATGCACAGGAACTGAAGGCGTGTGTGTGTGTGTGTGTGTGTGTGTGTGTGTGTGTGTGTGTGTGTGTGTGTGTGTGTGTGTGTGTGTGTGTGTGTGTGTGTTGTGAATCTCTTTATTCTTCACCTCCCTAGACACATTCTCCTCCCTCTTGATTCTCATATGTCTTGCTGGGAACTCCTCATATGCAAAAGAGATATAGAAAGGTGACTGAAAATAATGATGCTGCAATTTAGAATTGAGACACAGTTTATCACTTATGAAATAATAACCAGTGTACTAACTAGAATGCAAATGATATATATTTTTTAATTTCAGGTCATAAAATAAATGTCCTTTAAAATTTACAGTTTAAATGTGAAAGTATATGTAGAGCCTATATCGGATTACATGCAATCTGGGGGGAGAGAGAAACTTGGAACTCAAAAGTTTGTGGAACTGAATGTTGTAAACTAAAAATAAATAAATTAATTAAAAAGATGTTTGTAGCTTATATTGGGGGATGATATCTAGTATTTATAATTTATTTGGAGAAAGTAGCCACGGAGGAGACAAATCTTAGAACATCTTACTTTACCCATTTTTTTTTCCCCTTTGGAATAACCCTTTAATTTGTGATCAGATAGAGGAAGACTGGTCATCCTTCCCTCCAATACCTTAGTAGACTCTCTAGCCGCAAGAGCCCAGCATTCCTCCAGACCGCTATGTGTGATTTCTCTAGTGTCCTGGGAAGATCAGGGACACTCATCTAGTCCTGAGTCAGTCCTTTGAAGATACCACCATACTGAGAAACCTAGGTACAGAATGTTAGAGTGGTAGGAGCAGGATGGTCTATTAGGCCATCCAGAGTATTTAGAGACCATTCATAACTCAGAAAACTACATTAAGAATTGGTTTCTAGGAGTGGCTAGGTGGCACAGTGAATAGAGCACCAGCCCTGGAGTCAGAAGGACCTGAGTTCAAATCTGGCCTCAGATAACACACACACACACACACACACACACACACACACACACACACACAAACCTAGCCGTGTGAACTTGGGCAAGTCACTTAAACCCAATTGCCCTATCTTCCCCCCTCCAAAAAGAAAAAAAAAGAATTGGTTTCTACTTGCAAAATGATTCAGTTATCAGCCATGAGTGCTACAAAAGTTAATTATGTAAGGGATCTGAATACAGTGAAAATCCCACTTTGATAAAACAAAATTAGCAATCACACCAGGATACCTCTGAATATGCTTTTGTCCACTTATATTTTCTTAAACTCCTTTGGGGAAGAGTTAGCCAATAAGATGAGCAATACTTTTATTGCAGGAAGCTTTACATATTATAGTATTCCCCAAAGCTTGCAGTGAGATTCATGAGTCAGACTTTCTCAATCCAAGTGAACATTTAATTAGGATTCTTTTTTTTTTTTTTAGTAGTAAACAGTTTTCATAAAATACCTGCCTAGGTCAATTGAATTAACCTTTGGTCAATTTATTTGTTTTGTTGTGTTTTGCTTAAACAGATCTGGGTTCATAGCGCTCACAATGCCAGTGGCTACTTTACTATTTATGGAGATGAATCCCTTCAGTCAGATCACTTTAATTCAAGATTAAGTTTTGGAGACACACAGACTATTTGGGCTCGAACAGGCTATTTGGGATTCCTGAGGAGAACTGAGCTTACAGATGCCAATGGAGGTGAGCATTTTCATTATGAGTCCAGTTCAGACCGCTTCCTCAGAACAGAATAGACAGATTCCCAAGCAGCTGGCCCTTTTGAGTTCCCATGTATGTCAGACCCCTACTTTTCCCACCTTCTTTTGGACTCCCTTCCCTCCACCCCTGAAAGAGGTAGTCCCATGCAACAAGGACTAACTGCCCATTTACCATTTTGGGTGGCCCACAATGAATAGACTGCAAAAAGCCTTTGAGAAAACACAAAAAATAAAATAAAATAAAACAGCCACTTTTACAAAACATAAAGAATTCCTGTAGGACACAACTGTGCCCACTTAGGAACTCACCAGTATTAGGCAGTACACCATTTGGTATAAACCTCAGCCTTGTTTGCAAGAAGGCAGACTCCATTTAAAACTAATGAGGGCTCTTAAGCTATTTAATGGACCCCTAAGCATCTGCTTAAGGACGTGAATGTTTCCAAAACTCTGTATTAAAAAGGCTCCTGGTGGATGTTCTCCTTCCTGCTAACTCTGGACCCATTTCCCAACCTCCCCATAGATGCCTGCCCAAAATAGAAATTGTCCCTGAAGCTCCCACAGGACAATAGCTGAGGTCCTGCTTTGCCCTGCTCCTTCCTCAGGGTAATTCAGCTTGTCATCTTCACCTAGGGAAAATGCCCCATACCCAGCCCTGGCATGACTATCTTCCTAAAATCTGACTGTTCTAGTATATAAGATGATGTTCTCCAGCCGAGGTTTAAGGGAGGGTACCCTACTGCCCCCTAGTGGATGGAATCAGACTTACCAGAGCTCTTTCCCCAGTTTTTTTCTAGAAAGATAAGAAATGTGATTTTTGAGAGAGGAAGACACCACTTTGAAAGACAAATCAGCCAAATAGAGGGGCATTCTGGTTTGTAAATGAGCTGGAGCACATGGTTATCTACATGTCTCATTAACACCCACATCACTCAACCTGTTGAGACAGTTGTAATACCTGTATATTTTTTCATCTCTGTTAGGAGAAAGTGTTTCCTGACATCAAGATGCTAACATGGCACTAAAAACTTAATGGGAGCTGAATGAACACATTTAGAGAGTCTTTGATTCAACCAGCAAATTACATTTGGAGGTCTGGAGATACATAAACTGTTTGGGTTTCAACAAGTTATTAGGATTCCACTAAAAAAAAAATCAAATTTACAAATAGAACTAGAGTGGAGGAACTGCACATTGACTCGGAGCTAGATGGCCTTCCCAACCCAGTTCCTCGATACTGGGTCGCTAAGCCTATGTTTTAGGAGCCCGAGGCCACTCCTAACCCCCTTCCTTACCATGGTGCCCAAAATATACCAGGGCTATACCACCCCTCCGCAGGAATGTTGAGGGATATTAATGACCATGGATGTCTAACGTCTTCTATTCTTATTATCGTACATTAACCAAGGAATGATTTGTTTTCCTAGAGGATGCTGGTGTTGTAATGGCCTGGAGTCAGAAATACCTCTGTTCAAATCCAGGCTCAGACACTTACTAGCTGTGTGACCCTGGTGCAAATCCCATAATTTCTGTTTGCCTCAGTTTCTGCAGCTGTAAAATGAGGGATCATAAAAGCACCTTCCTCGAAGGGTTGTAAAGATCAAATGAAGTGATTTTTTTTTAAGTGCCCATTCATTAATTTGGCTTTTATGTAGTGGCTTGAGGGTTTGCATTTTCTCATTTGGTCATACTAACAATCCTGTGAAGCTGGTGATAGACACTATATAAATGCTTGTTCCCTGCTCTTCCACTTTGCCATAAGTTGGTCATTTTTCAAAGGGAGGCTTTCATTTACCACTTAAAAGATCCAGGATATATTTCCTTACTTTCAAAGAAGAATACAGGACTTCGTTTTATTGTTATTCCTAAATGGATTGAGGATAAATCTCTCAAAGCAAGCCCTCGAAATACAGTGTCTCTATAGGCAAATGGAAGCTGGTCTCAACATGGTAGATCACCAGACAGGAAGTCATGAGACCCGTCTCCTTGTTCCAAACCTGTCAATCACCATCCCTCTGACTTTGAACAAGTTGCCTGCTCTTTCTCCACCTCTGTTCCCTCATGCGAAAAAGTATTTGGTGTTAAGTCAAATAATCACTAAGGTTCCTTGGACTATCAGAAGAAAAAAAAAACCCAACATGTTAAGCACCCATCAGGGATTTGGTAGTGTGTAGTAACTGATACAGAAAAAAAAATAAATATGATCCTTCCCCTCTCAGCTTAAGAGGAAATCTGACACAAGTAAAAACCAGCATTATTAGGGGACCAGGGAGAAGAGGGAGGGAGATTCTCTAAGATGCTAAAAGTAGGGATAGTACAAAGCCTGACAAATTCAAGGCATCTTCAGTGACAGGATTTCATAGCATAGAGTGTTAGATTTGGAATCAGGACCTCCTTTTAAATCCTGATTCTGCCTTGGATTGGCTGTGTGACCTGGAGCAGGTTACATCTCTCTGGCCCTCATCTTCCTCATATAAAATGAAAAGTTTGGATGCCATGACCTTAAAGGGCCCTTTCAGCTCTAGGGCTATGATCCTTTCAAATCTGCTGTTCTTTTATCATTCTTGTTGGTTTTCTGTGCCCTATAAAAGCTCTCTCCTATTAGGAATCCCAACTGGAGGTTATTTCCTTTTTATTAATGAAAACAACACTCCCAGTCCAGTATAGAATTCAGATTTGGTTTTTAAACATTTTACCCAAATTAACTAGAAATAACATATGAAGAAAGATGATATTTACATCTAAAGAAGGAACTGATAATTAGAAGTATATATAGGATAATTTTACATATATACACCTATTTGTGTCTAATGGTAGCTATTGCTAGAATGGAGGGAGAAAAAAAGAAAACAATTTACATGATGAAATTGTATATTTGAAAGGAATAGCAAGTTGTGCATAGCAGATTTGCGATTTCATATACAGTAATCTTTTTTATTATACCACCTTATGGGAATGCTTGTTTTATTCCATAAATCAAAAAAGAAAATTTAAAAAATAATTTTGAAAAGAAGTAAATTCAACCGTGTAATCCTGATGACATATCTACTTCCTTTCTCCTCCTGGTTCATAAAAAAGAGCGCCACGATGCCCTCTATGTTGTGGGTGCATTAGATGAAGCTATGGAGTTGCGAGGAATGAGGTATCATCCCATCGATATAGAGACATCAGTGATCAGAGCCCATAAGAGTGTCACAGAATGGTAAGTAGCAAACTGGAGAGCTTGGAGCTTGCATTGTTATGAACTACAGTGAAAACATTTTTTTTCCTCCAAGATGGTAGAGTTGCTGCATGATAGACTATTCATCTCTACTAGTAGAGAGGCAGAGTTCATAGTGGAGAGAAGAAAGCACCAGATTCCCACCTCAGGCACTCACAGGGTATGATCCTAGACAATTGAAACTCCCTGTGTTCTCTAATGTAAACTGAGGATGGCATCACCAGCTTCACAGGATTGTTAGGATGATCAGATGAGAAAATGGAAACACTCAAGCCTCTAGATAAGTGCCAGATGTTATTATTCCCAAGAAACAAGTCTCTACTTTATCTTCTTGGAAAAAGCTGTTAGATTGGGGTTGGGTAAGGGACAGAGCAGTGACCTCAGTTTGGATCCATTAAAGGTCAGCAACTGTGGTACAAGTTCCAGAGGGACAGCATAGTGTAGAGCTGACCTCAGGAATCAGGAAGCCTTGGGTTCCTGTATAGCTTTCTCTCTCTCTCTCTCTCTCTCTCTCTCTCTCTCTCTCCCCCTCCCTCCCTTTCTCCCTCCCTCTCTCCCTCTCTCTCTCTCCCTCCCTTTCTCTCTCTCTCTCTCACACACATTGTATGACCCTGGGTAAGTCATTCAATCCCTCATTATTCCCCCAGGCTGCTCTGTAAGGCTGTAAATTGTAAAGAAGTATGTGATCTGCCGTGATGAATGAAAGAAATTCCTTACCAAATGGTTAGAATTTCCTCACCAAATTTCTTTAGTTTTCCCTCACTAAAGAAAGCACAGGTCCATTAAAAAAACAAAAACAAAACAGTTAAGGAAAACCAACCAAACAATGAATTATTCAACTAACAGTCCATGCCATTTTTCATTCCCATTGTTTACTTTGGGCAGAAAGGATAGGTGCCTTAACTTTAATAATTTGGAGCCAACACTATCCATTCTATTTAACCTAAAACTATTTTTTTTAAGTTCTCTTCGTTTTCATCATGGTAAATGTTCTTTTGGTTCTAGTTTCTTCAGTTCATTCAAGTCTTACCATGCATCTCTGAATCCTTCCTGTTCCTTATTCCTTACAACACAGTAATACAGGGTGTCCCAAAAGACTTAGAGCAGTTTTAAGTTATTACAAACTTTTGGAGCACCTTGAATTTCATGATAGTCACATACCACAGTTTGTTCAGCCCTTCCTCAGTCACCAGGCTCCTAGTTTGTTTTCACTCCTTTACTATTACAAATATCACTGCTATTAATATTTTGATAGATCGGGGTCCTCTTTCATTGGTAAACTAGAGTATTAATTCAATAGTGGGACTTCTGGATCAAATGGCATTAACAATTTAGTAATATTCCTTTGATAATTTCCAATTATTTTCCATAACTGTTGGCCCAATTCACAGTTTTCTCCCTCTATGATTTAGCATGTTTGTTTGCTGACACCCCATGGATGCTGAGTTTTTCTACCCTTTACCATCTCTGCCAATTTGATGAATACAAGGTGATCCCTCAGAGTTGTTTTCATCGCCTTTTCTCTAATCATTAGTGATTAGGAGCAGTTTTCTAAATGGCTGAAGCAAAAGTACTCTGCCATTGTAAAACACTGGTGGGAGTAAGCCTCGATAGAATGGCTGAGGAAGTATTGCTGGGCCTTCAATTGTAAACCTTTATTTTTCTTGAGATTAATAACTTAGTAATAAAAAAGCACTCCCAGCTTAAAGTTAATATATCATGCTTTACCTGGAACTAATTTTATTTTTTATTACAACGAAAACTTCTTGGTAATGTTTTCCAGGAGGCCAAGTTTTGTTAGGTTTTGGAGGGAGGTTTTTGGCTTTAGGAAAACATGATACAGAGGATTAAAAAAAAATTATGAGCCATCCCCTGGGGTCTTTTAAAATAAATGGATGAGGTATGTGGGAAAATGTTAAATGGAGGAGAGGGGAGAACATGAGGTCAGAAGTTTTTTCTGGAGGTAGTTTCAAAGGAAGGCTTACATGAATTTGACCAAGGATCCCCCTCTGCCCCGGAAAAAAAAAAGGAAATACACATTTCAGATGCTCCCTGTTGTTGTGTGTGTGCAGTAAAGCAGCTTAACAAGTTACAAGTCCATAATGGAGCCTTGGCCCAGTTAAGTGCTTTAAATATTTACCCTCCCTAGAGGCTGGGGCTTTGGTCTACCTCTAGCCCATTTAATCTGTTGTAAAGTGCTGTGTATGCTAGTGGCACTTCATAAATAATAACAGCCATGGTAGATGACTGAGCAGCTGCTTTTTTAATATTTGTATCTGTACTACATGCTCACCAATGTGATTAAGTAGTATATGGGAGGTTAAGAGCTAAGTCAGCCAAGTTTGGTGGATTTCCCCATGTAGCTAATTTTTCCAGCCCAGGGGCATCATATTAGAGCCTGATGATTAAATGGGGGATTCAGTTTAATTAGGGATTTCCTCCTTCTCCTCCTCCCCCTAGATCATTTGGCATTCGCTCCGGGATCAAATGTAAAATATTCTGTTTGGCTTTTAAAGCCCTTCCTAACCTGGCCTCTTCTTCCTGTTCCAGTCTTCCTCTATGGTACTCTCCTCCACATATGGTGCAATCCAGTGACACTGGCCTCCTTGCTTTTCCTCAGACGAGATACTCTAAATGTGTCTTCTTTGTCTGAAAGTCTCTCCCTGCTTCCTTCTGCCTCTTAACTTCCCTGGGTTCTTTCAAGTTTCAGTTAAAATCTCAGTTCTGCAAGACCAGGAAGCCCTGGTCTCCCTTCACGGTAGTGCTGTCTCTTCAAAGTTACCTTCTGCCTCCCCTGTACATTTCTTGTATGGACCTGGTTTTTTGCTCGTTGTTTTCCCCCATTAGACTGTGAGTCCCTTAAGATCAAGTACCATATTTTTGGCTTTCTTTGTATCCTCTGTGCTTAGCACCATGTCTGGCCTGGAGTAAACACTTAACAAATGCTTGTTGACTGTCTGATCAGCAGGAACAGGGACACCAAGCTTCTCACCTAGGGGAGGAATTTAGTAAGTTTGACCTCCAAATCACAGGTGCCTCCTTGTAGGAGGCATCCCTCCCAAAGTCATTTTTTACTCTTGAGGAGAGTGAGACCAAGGAGGACTAACTGCTTCTTTTGAGCCCATGGATTTGCAGTGGGTGGGCCTATGTTCATCCCCATTCACAGTTCAGTCATTGAGTATGTGTTTGGCAAAGCACAGTAGCTGGAGTTTGCAGAGTAAGTAAACTGTGTAAGCCCACTCATCTAAAAATGAAAACCCTGAAATAAAATCCCCTTAATTGTCAAGGTGTTCTTCCTCTCCCTCCCTCCTCTCAGCATCCCTGCCCAACCAGGCTCAGGTTCTCTACTTTTCTTTAAAAAACAAAACAAAACATTAAAAGTCAGTCCAGTCACTAGTTTCCTTTTTCCTGTTTCTAAGAAAACATTTTCAACTTGAACTTATTATCTTCCTCCATATGTTTCTATCCAGTTCTTCCATGAGGCTCTGCCCCTCTGGTTTATGGCACTTCTACAGCCAAGTTATGAAATTCTGTCCCATGATTTCTAAGGTTAAGTGTAGAAACACCTGATTGTTACTGGTGGGGTGTCCACTGACCTACAGAGATTCATCTTTGGGAGAGTGTAGATAGAAACCTTGAATGTAAGGCTTCAGAAGGATGAAAAAGATTCAAGATTCACCCTGATCTCTCTTCAGAATAAAACTGAGGCCTTGAGAGATAGAACAGGAGAAGAGGCTTCCCCTTCCCTCCCCCCTACCCCTTCCCCAATAACTAGGAAAACTTCAGCAAACTTTTCTCACCAGTCCTTTGTCTCTGAGGTCAAAATTCACACACGCACACACACACACACACACACACACAGAGTACACCATCCTAGTGATGTCTTTGTCTTCAAAAACAAAGGATGAACAACCACCTTTTCAGTTGATGACGTAGTTGAGAAATCTGGATTATCCCTGCCTGACACACCCAGTTCACTTCTGAGCATGCACCTTCAGTGTATTATCAGTTAGTCAGCATTATTGTTTGTTAATATTAATAACGAATATCAAACACTGACTGGGATTCACATCTAACGCTAAGTGTCAGAGATATATCTTGGTCCCTGTCATCAAGGAGCTTACATTCTAGTGAGGGAGACAACATTCAAATCACTATGTACAGACAAGATACATACAGTGTAAAGGGAAGGTTATTATACTGTCAAGAGACTGGGTGGGGAAGACAGGGAGGGTCTCAGACTTTTCTAAAACAGACCAGAGACCATTTCCGACCAATCAAATCCTTTCTTGTCAACAGATTTTTTTTTTTAATTTGTATAATTTTTTTCAGTTTTCCTTTTCCCTTTGCCTGTGAATATATGGCCAAGAAACAAATGGACCTATTGCTTCATGAAAAGCCCAGGTATGGGGCAGCCAAGTGGCACAGTGGATAGAGTCAAGAGGACCTGAGTTCAAATCTGGCCTAAGACACTTGACACTTCGGAGCTATGTGAGCTGCAGCTTAACACTAATTGCCTTGTCAAAAAAAAAAGCCCTGGTATAAATGAGTACTTGGTCTTAAGACTGTCAGACAGCCAATAAACAGATGAACAGAAATGTGTTTTCTTTCCCTCCCATCTTTCCACCCCTTTGAAAATGAGACGTTTAAGGTCCCCACACTGTCCATACCCGCCAGCTGCTAGTGCTTTTCCCCACCTAGGTTGCCTTGTATATATGTTTCTCGTGTGTGTATATACATACATACATACATATATATTATATATTTACATATGTATGTATGTGTGTATACATATATGTATATACGTGTATACACACACATATCTTGCCCCACCCATCTAGAATGTACGTAGCTCATGAGGAGAGGGACTGTTGCCTTTTTTCTTTGTATTCTCAGAGCCTCACACAGTGTCTCATGCATAGTAGGTGCTAAATAAATGCCTGGGTTTTTTTTTTTACTTTTTTTTGGAGGGAGGAGGGCAGGGCAATTTGGGGTTAAGTGACTTGCCCAAGGTCACAGGGCTAGTGAGTGTTAAGTGTCTGAGGCTGGATTTGAACTCAGGTCCTCCTGACTTCGGGCCTCATGCTCTATTCAGTGCACCACCTAGCCTCCCCTAAATAATTGCTTGTTGATTATACTTGTATACTTGGCTACCCTATGAGCATCAAATACCTGACCATTCGGTTAGGGCCATCCTCTGCCACTGAGAAAGCTCTGTCCTTATTGCCCATCCATCTGCTACTTATGTGGACTTCGGGCCACACTATGCCCATCCCTCTCATTTCTGCTTAGAGACAATGGTGGCAAGACGAGGAAGAACCCCAGCATGCTAATTATTCAGCCTAATAGTGATCGCTAAGGAGAGCTAGTTTTTATATAGAGATTTAAGGTTTGCAAAGTGCTTTCCATGTGCTTTCTCACTTGACCCTCACATCAGCCAACAATCCTGGGAGGCAGGAATGTTTCAAAAGTGCTTTCTAATCTTAAGTTTCTGTGTAAGTTTGGGAGAATCGAATGACGTTTCCTTGGCATACAGAACTTCCTAGGAGACGAAAATCCCTCACCTGATGATGCTACTTAGCACCCTCTCTACAACTTTAGCTCTTAGGGTTTCCTTAAGCACAGAGAATATAGTCAGCTGGCCCAGGGCCCCATAGCCAGTATGGGTCAGAAGCAGGTTTTCCTGAACCCGGGTTATCTTGATTAGTGAGTCAGTTATCCATCCCACTACACTACTCTACATCTCCGTAACGTGGGTATTTGTGATTATTTTATTCTTGGAATTAATACCCTCTGTGTCCTCATTTATTTGCACCTTTTGTGCAGTCTGATAACTTTTCAGTTGTAACAGTAGAGAATTAGAAGACTTTTTCATCTAGTGACTCTCCTTTTGGGACCATACTTTAGATCAGGGCTTCTTAAACTTTTTCTACTCATGACCCCTTTTTGTGTTTTGGCAGCTTTCCTTGGTGTTTGTTGCATGGCCTAAGGGCATTTGCAAAGTGTACATACTTTGTGTTCAGAACCAAGGCTGCAGTGAAGTTGGTGATGCCTCATGGGCAAGCGCTGCCAGAAACACCTTGATTTCATTATGCATTTGATTTTTAATTAATTTTTTGGTCATTGCTTGCTCAGAAACCTTTTCACCCTTGCCAAATTTTTTGTGACCCCATACAAGGTTGAGATCCACAGTTTAAAAAGTGCTGCTTCAGAGAATGTTACTTAACCAGAGAATTTTTCCCCATTAAAATGCAGAACAAGATATCTGTCTTCCTTAAAACTAAGTCAGCAAAGCGTTAACCTGGAGCAGATTTTTATGGCTAAGTTTTATATTGCTTGAGAAAAAAAAAGAGAGAGAGAAATAATTAATACTGCACATTATAAATTTCTATGTTTCAGGGTTTAGTAATTTGATTTTCTCAAGCTGTACTTTGCAGGATGATCTCATTTGGGAAGGAAACATAGGGCCAAGTCAGCTTTTTTTCAGACTCAGATGGCCCAGATCCAAGTGAATTTAGGTTTTAAAGGAGTCCTCTGGACTACTCCACCATTTTGGACCTTATCACTGTCATGGCAGTTGGGTTTTCAAGCACCATTTTTGTCTCAGCAGGAACCCCCTCTAGAGCCTCCCTGATAAATGGTCATCTAGTCATTGTTTGAAGACCTCCAGCAAGAAGTGATATAGTAGGCACATAATCAGGAGCTCAGGAGGGACCTGACCCTGACCCGTAGGATTGATAGGACCTTGAACAAGTCACTGGTCTTCTCTCTCAAACCCTTTATTCTATAAAGTGGTAATTACAGTGCTCACACTGCCATGAAGCTCAAATGAGACCGTGTGGACACTGACAGAGCTTTGTAGAATTGCTCTGTAGCAGAAGTTCTTAAGTTTTGGGGGAGACCAGGTCCCCTTTAGCATTCTGTTGAAGCCAATGGACCTTTTCTCTGAATAATAATATTTTGAAATTCATAAAAATAGGGTTATAAAGGAAACCAGATAGCCAGGTGGTACAGTAATAGAGCTCTGGACCAAGAGTCAAGGAGACCTGAGTCCATATGCCCAAAAGGCTATAAAACTGTGCGTCCCTTTTGACCCAGCAACACCACATCTAGGGCTGCATCTCAGAGAGATCCTACAAATGGGGAAAGGACCCACATGTACAAAAGTATTTATAGCCACTCTTTTTTGTGGTGGCCAGGAACTGGAAATTGAGGGGATGCCCATCAGTTGAGGAATGGCTAAACAAGTTGTGATACATGAATGTAATGGAATACTATTGTGCTGTAAGAAATGATGGAGAGGCAGACTGCAGAAAAACCTGGAAAGACTTGAATGAACTGATGCTGAGTGAAGTGAGCAGAACCAAGAGAACATTGTACACAGTTACAGTCACATTGTGTAATGATTAACTTTGATAGACTGGGCTCTTCTCAGCAATGAAAGGTTTTAAGACAACTCCAAAAGGCTCATGATAGAAAATGCTATCCACATCTAGAAAAAGAAATATGGAATCTGAATGCAGATTGAAGCATACTATTTGCTCTTTCTCTCTTTTTTTTTGTTTCTTCTTTCTCATGGTTCATCCCATTGGTTCTAATTCTTCTTTACAACATGACTAATGTGAAAATGTTTAATATGAATGTGTATGTAGAGCCTATATCTTGAGGAAGGGGAAGGGGAAGGAGGTGGAGAAAATTTAAAACTCAAAAGCTTGTGGAACTGAATGTTGAAAACAAAAAATAAATTAATTTTTTTTTTTAAAGAAAGAAGACGACCTGAGTTCAAATCCTGTCTCAGAAACTTACTAGCTCTGTTACCCTGGCCAACTAACTTAACCTCTACTTGCCTCATTTTCTTCATCTATAGAATCAGGATAACAATGACACCTACTTCCCAGGGTGGTTGTGAGAATCAACCCAGATATTTGTAAAGTGCTTTGCAAACATTTGCTAGGTGGCCCTGAAGTTAGGAAGACTCATCTTCTCGAGTTAGACCCTTCCTAGCTGTGTGATTGTGGGAAACTCATGTCACCCTATTTGCCTCAGTTTCCTCATCTGTAAAATGAGCTGGAAAAGGAAATGACAAACCACTCCAGTATCTTTGCCAAGAAAACCCCAAATGGGGTCACGAAGAGTCACACATGACTAAACAATTGCAAACCTTAAATCACTAGATAAATGTTAACTAAATACAGACATACACGCATGCACACATAAACACATTCACATATATAATAAAATAAAGATGTAATTTTTTTTCACAGTTAAATAGATAGATTCCCTGAAATTTATTCAGACCTATTCAGGGCTTGGTGACAACAGGCTAAGAAGTCTTGTAGAGATAGGTTTAGTGTGAGTATTCATTCCACAAAAGAAAAAAACCAGAACTCGGTCCTAGAAAATTAACTGCCTAAAGTTCATAAATAGTAAGTGACTTGCCTAGTGTCACACTGTACCACATGATATCTCTAAGTGCCGCTTAAATACAGGGCATTAGTATTATGGAGGCAAGTCCATGTGCTCACAGGCTTATGGCTGTAGGAGACCACCAAGCAGGGTAGTGAATTTCATGTTTTTTGCCAGATGACCAACTTGGCTTATTTTGGCTCATTTCCTTCAAAAGTCACCTCAAGAGCCATGTGAAGCCTGTCTTTATCTCCCCCACTGCTAGTATACATTACCTTTGATTTATGCCAAA
Organism: Pseudochirops cupreus; assembly: GCA_028627135.1. Classification (NCBI taxonomy): domain Eukaryota; kingdom Metazoa; phylum Chordata; class Mammalia; order Diprotodontia; family Pseudocheiridae; genus Pseudochirops; species Pseudochirops cupreus. Next base: position 519,168,931 of record CM053581.1, on the reverse strand, counting down.
AAAAATTTTTTTAATTGCTAAACTGTTCATGCTCTTTGATGTAGTAACATATATACTGGCATCTAAGAAAATCAAAGACAAAATATTCATAACAGCCTTTCTTCTTGTTGTAACAGGAAAAAGGGGTGTGTGTGTGTGTGCGTGGATTGGGGAGTGAGTGGCTAAACAAACTATGGTATATGAATGTAAATGGAATGTTAACTCTGCTATAAGAAAAATTTTAAATATGAGGAACTTATAGAAACACAGGAAGACACGAATTGGAAAGGAAAGAATGCAGAACCAGAAGAAAAATGTTACTACCATCATATAATTTAAAAGAACAGTAAAAGGAAGCTGACCTTGGATTAATTACAATAACTAATCTTAGTCTGGGAGAACAGATGATGAAGCAAATTTTCTTCCTTTTAGAAGCATAGGGGAGGGGAGTGGGAAGAGTACAAGGAGGTAAATGCTATCAGATGTGTTAGCTTTGTTGGGTGCACTTGACTTTATTTTGTTACTAGGGAGGGTTCAGTGGGGAGAGATGGGGGTGGTATAACAGGAAATGACAGTGATAAAAAAAACAAAACCAAAAAGTATCTATTATATTTATATATATATTATGTATATAATATAAAATATTATAGAATTTTTTTAGCCCTTCCCTGTCTAGTACACTAACGATTTGTCTTCTCCCCTCCTAGTGCTGTGTTTACTTGGACAAACTTATTGGTCGTCGTGGTTGAGCTGGATGGATCAGAACAAGAAGCCTTGGACCTTGTTCCCTTAGTCACAAATGTGGTTCTAGAGGAACATTACCTGATTGTAGGCGTAGTGGTGGTGGTGGACATTGGTGTCATTCCTATCAACTCCCGTGGAGAGAAGCAGCGTATGCACCTACGAGACGGATTTTTGGCAGACCAGCTAGATCCAATTTATGTGGCCTACAACATGTAGTCTTGTCCCTTTGGCTTCCATGGACCTTACTAGAGATGTATACATTTTTCTCAGTGTCCACTAAAAATGTGCAGAGAAGCAAAAGGGTGATGCTCATCGGATTGGAACTGTTTCTGTTATTGTGATGAGGATGATGATGATGATGATGATGATGATGATGATGATGATAATGACGAAGATGACTTTTCAAAGCAGTCACAATTGGCCAGGGAATAAAATGTGAAACGTGTTTCCTTTACCACTAAATTTTTAGCTCAGAAGGACTTTGGGATTACTGCCTTTGGTTTGTTGGAAAAGCCCATTTTAAAACTTTTTTTCTTTTCTTTTTTTTTCTTTTTTTCTTTTTTGGCTTACTGGATAAGTACTTTCTGAGGAAATGTGGCTTTGTACTTTATGTTGAGCTGAAGTAGCAATTTTTTAAAAGAAAATTCTGCCCTCTGAATGGGTTCTTTTAGACAATTTTACATAGTGTGACAAAGAATTGTTTTTACTGTTTTAATGTGTCATCAATCTTACCAACGTGGATCTGTTATTAATTGAAGCCATCTTTAGATCCCATTGCTTTAGGAAACCGTGTTGAGGTACGAAAACTTTCCAAATAGCACCTTCCAATTAGAATTTAGCAGCTTTCTTTGTCAGAAATGTGCTGAAGGACAAAGGCTAACAAATGGCCTTTGATGTTAGCATAGAAAGAAGAAATTATAAATAAGGTGTATTTCGGCAATTATCTTGCAAATATCTTTGTACTAAACTAAAAAGATAAATAAGTTAACTTCTTCAAATGTAATTATGTACAAAACGTTTAATTTATTTTGATCTCTTTAGAAGTATAAAAGAGAAAACATTCAAGAATATTAAAGTCTTGTAATGTTTGCTAATATAAAAAAGTGTTGTATTATCTTGCGTGGATAGTATCACATCAGATATATATATATGAAATATAAATTCACTAAGGACAAAAAAGATTTTAAAGTTTAAAATGCAGAACTTGTCACTTGCATGGTGTCCCTGTTACCCCTCCCCCCACTCTACTGTAGATAATTGAGTGTTAACTCACACAAACTTTCTCTGATGAAAGCAATCAGATGGATTGCCAAGTAACCCTGTCTCAAAGTTTCTTCTAGATACCAGATACCAGCAAGTGAAATTTTTGCCATCTCGAAGATGGTGAATGAATTTAAGGCTAAACATGCACTAAAATATTTTTTTTCTTTGCCACAGAGGTAACAATAACTCTATTTGTGCTGGCATGTGCTTACACTTGTTAGACTTTAGGAAAGCAGGTTGGCAAATAGCACTGTTTCCTAGCTGCAAGAATCTGTTGCACAGGTTTTCCCCATCATTTTTGTTGGTGTGTTTATTTTTTTTTCATTGCTGTTATCATTGTGATATGATAAGGAATGGTTTTACATGGTCACTTGCACCAAGTTGGTCTCGTTTCTCCCTCCAATGGCCATTGTAGTGGGTAGGCACATTCTCCAAGACAACTTTAGGGAATGGAATTAGATAAATGGTCTTCTCTCCTCCTGCCTGTAACCGAGCTAGTGAGTTTCTCTTCTCCAGGGTCTCTTAGACCAAGGGAAGTTCTTCTAGGAGCCAAGCTGCCCTGGTAGCCTATAACAGAGGCCATCAGTAAGGGAAGAGTCACAAAGCATGCTTCACAGCTGCCTTCATTTTACTGCCCATAGATAAATAGATCTTCAGGTCCTATTTCCATTTTTGTCTCTCCTTTCCTCCCTCCGGGCCCCCCCCACCCGTTTTTTTTTTTTTAATTTTCAGAGCTCATTAGTACATTGCTAAATCAAGACGGCCTGTCTGTGTCTGACCAAGTGAGTCTATCAACAGCCATCCAAGACTGATTTATTTTATAATTGTCCCAAATAGGCTCCTATGATAGCTCTCTTGTTACTGGATATGCATGACTGAGATTGTTGCTGGGAAAAATATAGATCCTTTTTTTTTTCTTTTTTAAATGACACTTTTAGGCAATGTCTATGTTTGACTTTGCAGTATGCATTCAGTAGTGGGCCCTTTGCTAAAAGAAAGTTTTGTTTGACTTCCAAAATCCAAGGTGGATTGTTTTGAGCATTTTTTAAAGGTACATTTTTTTTGTCTGCATGTACAGTGCATCCTCCCATGTCCTTAAGGCATTTGCTTTTTAGATCACCATTTTGGACTTCATTGCTGTGTTAATATTTTTAAACATATGCTCCAAACCCAATCTGAGAACTTATATAACATGAGGTCCTGTATTTCCTAAGGGGCAAAAAAAAAAATCATGTAAGAAAAAAGAAAATAAGAAACATCTTGTACACATACAATCTCCTAGTCCTAAGGAAAAGTTGGCTCTAATTTTCAAATACTATTTTGATCAGTTGCAAAATAATTGTCCAGTGGGGAGTGGGGGAGGGTAACTTGTGAAATTCCACCTCCGTCCCTTTGGCCAAATTTAACCATCCCTTCCAATGTTACTTTAGTCTTCACCAAATCAACTCTGCGTTCATGGAGGAGGGAGAGGGGAGAAACATGCTGCAATGTAATCGGAAGGAGTTAATGATAATGGATCTCTTCTGCAACCTGTCATCTGTGGGGTTGAGTTTTCTACTCAAAAGTGATAAAGGACTGAATTTGGAGCAACATAGTGCAAAGCAAAATGAAAGGCAACCCTTTGATACCACCAGATTCAGCAATAAAGAAGGATTGTTCTGTGCTAGGAACTGTATTGTAGATAAACCATTCATGAGAATGTATAAAATGTTTGTCTTGTGACCTTGTGCTTTTGAAGTCAGACAAAACCATGTAATCAATTTGCACAGAGAGGGTACACAATGAACATTCTCACACACACACACACACACACACACACACACACACACACACACACACACCTAATCAAACAGGAGCAGATTCCTCATGGTGCTTGTTTATTTTATATGTATATATATATATATATATATATATATAAATAAATGAATATATATATATATATACATATATATATATATTTAATCCTGCTTGACACTTTACCCAAGGGGAGACTGTCCCTTTTATCAGTTGAATGTTAGCAGCGTTATTTCATAGAGTGTGGTGACTGGTTAGAGCAGTTCATATACTCAGCCAATCACGGTTTCAAACAAAGTTTTTATGTGCAAAGGACAGCAAACCTTCTTGTATGTTAAACCACCAGTACGCTTTGTACATCTGTGATAACGCCTGTTTTATATTCAAATGAACAAATAAAAGCTTTTATTTTTGTTGCTCTGAAAATAGTTTCTTAATGGGTTCCCCTGGGGGACAAACAGAAATATACTCTGAAGCAGCTGAGCTCTCTTTAAAGCACAAAGACATCTCCCCCTAACCTCCCGCTCCCCTCCCTTTACTGGACTGTCTCTTGTGTCATTTATCCAAGTAATTGCCTAAGTGATAGTACATTTTCATTGGCTGTCCCTGGTGCATGGAATGCTCACCCTCCCCATTGCCATCTCCTGGCTTCCTTCAAGTCCCAGCTAAAACACCACCTTCTGCTAAAGGAAACCTTCCCCTTTCTACCTTGTTTCTAATGCCTTCCCTCTGTTGATAACCTCAAGTACATCCTATATATAGCTTGTTGCTATATAATTGTTTGCATGTTGTCTCCCCTATTAGACTGTGACCTCCCTCAATGCAGAGACTTTCGCCTTCTTTTTATCTCCAGCACTTAGCACAATGCCTAGCACACAACAGGCAATTAATAAATGTTTTTTTTAACTGACAGTATAGATCATAATAGAGTATCTCATGTGAGATACCCCCTGACAACTCTATGAATTAGATACTATTGTTACCTCCATTTTACAAATGAAGAAACCGAGGCTCAATCAACAAGCATTTATTAAGTGCCTACTATATACCAGGCACTATTGAACAATAGGTATACAAAGAGAGAAATGAAACGATTCATGTTCTCTAGGAGTTTACACTAGAAAGGGAGACAAGTACTCAGGTTGTAGGAATTGCCCAGGGTCACACAGTTACTAAATTTTCTCCACTCCCAAGTCTAGCACACTATGCATCTGTATCAAGCTGCTTCTCACACTTTCAGCAAGTTTTACATCCCAGGGTAGACACTTGTTGCTTTGAACAACTTAGCAAGGCAACAAATGTTTTTGTTTTCCCTCTCCCACCCTTGTAAAGAGAGTTAAGCATGTATTATATGTTATGTATTTTTTTTTTCTGAAAATATACAAAGCCCTGGACCCTTACTAACATTTTGTGAGTGGCAGTAACAAGCATAAAAACTGGGCTAGGTGGTACAGTGGATAGAGTGCCGGGTCTGGAATCAAGAAGAGTCATCTTCCCGAGTTCAAATTTGGCCCCAGACACTTACTAGCTGTGTAACCCTGGGCAAGTCACTTCACCCTGTTTGCCTCAGTTTCCTCATCTAAAATGGGCTGGAAAAGGATATGGCAAACCACTCCAGTATCCCTGCTAAGAGAACCCTGAATGGGGTTATGAAGAGCCAGACATGACTGAAAAATAACTGAACAACAAACTGAGGCACATTCTCAGGGTTTGGCAATTTCATCTATCCTGTTGCAGGCGACCTGTGACACCTCAGGAAATAGCCTGCTTGCTGCTGCAACCAAAATTGACTCGATTCACTCAACAGCTAAAAGCCACATCCTTTGCTCAAGCTCTGTGGGCCTCGTTATGGTTTTTTCTTGGGGAAGTAGTAGAGTGTTCATCCCCCATAGGGCCCCCCTGATATGAAAAGAGCTCAGGCTTGTTGGATCATGTTTGCAAGTCAACAAAACTAAAAGCTCGTGAGCCGGAAACCACAAGGTTTGATCTAAAAGCATTTTCCCCCTTAACTTCCCCCCTTAATTTAGGTCTCTCCCCATCCTCAGCCAAATCTAGATTGGCTTAATTCAGTCCTGGAACATCTCTAGGGGTTGATTATACATTGCCTAGGAAGACAGCAGCTCCAATAAGCAACTTTGTGGGTTTAGATGTAGACTCCTGACCCAGTGCAGACCAGTGTAGATCAATAATGTAGACTAGTCTGAAGTTCTAACCAGACACACAGTAGAAAGTTACAGTTCTACTCCCCATGCCTGGAATTTCTGATCTGTTGCTCTGGCAGTAGGTAACATACTCATCCGTGCTAGTCAAATCAAGTGAACAAGCTTTTTTAAAGTGCCTACTATGTGTTGGGAACTATACTAAGTACAAGAGAGTCTAGGAGTCAAGGAGATCACATTGGAAGGAAAGACTGCCTTAGGTAACCAAAGTTATTCTTCCCTAAGACAAATCCCATGCATGGGTGCCCATTTCCTATTGGCAGTTCTCATATATTTGTCTCTGTCTCTAATTATCTGTGTACTCCCAGGTAAGCCAGGTCTCCAATTTAACTAATAACCATCCAACATACCTCATAAGGAAGAATTATGGAAATTTCTGGAACTATCTTGAAATGGTATAAAGCAAAGTTGTCAAATGCTTGACAACTCTATAATGTAGCCAGAATCATATTAAAATATAATTGTGGGAGCTAGGTGATGATAGTTCCAGAAATTTCCTCAGACACTTGACACTTACTAGCTGGGTGACCTTGAGCAAAGCATTTAAGCCCAATTGCCTTGCCTTACCCCTTCCAAAAAAAAATCAAAGAAATAAAATAAAATACAATAAAACAGACAGCATTAAAATTTTATTTTATTTTTTTTTAATTTTATTATAGTTTGCATCATTCATTTCCACAAGATTTTGAGTTACATATTTTCTCCCTGTCTTTCCCCCGCCCACCACCCCAAAACAGCCATCCCAGTATGTCCCCCCTCCGCCAGTCTATTCTCTCCTATGTCACTTTTTGGTAGGGCAGGAT
>CM053581.1:519136817-519161629 GCA_028627135.1 Pseudochirops cupreus | reverse complement strand
CAGGGCAGGCTGGTTTTGGTTCGCAGTGCTGATATGGTTCCTCGTAGCTAAGCTGACTTCAGTGGGAAGTATCTTTGTGTGCATTTTGGAGTTCTGGGATTGGTTTAGAGTCCTGTTTTATGGGTATTTTGGGGTGGCTATGTGAGAGCTGCGATATGTTGCTGCTGCTACGCCGCCATCTTGGCTCCACCCCCCAGCATTAAAATTTTAAACTAAGTCAACATGTCACAGTACAAGGACCCTGACCCTGAAGATTAGTAGCTTCTTGTTCTATTTGAATTTGACACCACTGGAATAAAGCATTACATAAAGTGTAAAATGTGATTATTATTCATGCTAATTTAAGCCAGAAAAGACAGTGATCCATCAAAGTGCTGAACCCCTACTAAGCTCTAACTGTATGGAAATCTTTGTGAATGCATTAAGATTCAGAGGGTTGACACCCGGAGGGAGGAGTGATTCGGTTACTCAAACATCTGCCTTTTCCCTATCAAGATATTTTGTAGCCTTACCTGACCTCAAGAAATTATTTCTAGAGGTAGAAACTTATTACTTGATAACTTGATGTATTTTTCCCACAAACCCTAGGCTTTTCCCTCATTTTCCACAACATTTGTTTTCTACTCCTACCTTTTGTCCCCCACAGATGTGCTGCACATTTTTCATGTCTCGGAGAGCTGGACTAGGATCTTGGATGGTTGCCCTCTATGGTACAAAGGTATTCTGGGGAATATAGCTTAATTCTAGAGATGTGCAACAGGAAACCTACTAAAACTAGGTTCAATCTGATGGAAACTAGCTCAGGTCAAGTGGGTTCTCTTCGGCTATGCTGGAATAACCTGTTTATATTTTTCAGTCTTGAAGGCACTGACCCATAAGATGAAGTCATCAGAACCCATCATGGCTGAGAAGCTTATTTTGGCCATCTTGGTGTAGCATTCATGGAAACTGCCCTGGATTCAGTTAGAGGACCTAAGTTCAAGTCCTAATTCTGAATTTACTGGCTTGAGTTTCGCTAAGTGACTCTACCATTCAGTACTTCATTTTCCTCATTGGTAAAATGTGGTAGTGTAACCAGATGAATATAAGCTCTCTTCCAAATCTAAATCTATGATCCTATGGTCCAGGTCACCTTATGGTCATACATGAATATAGTGGAATATATCAGTCCAATCTTGGTGTGGCCAGTTCACCCCCTTGGGTGAAGGATGAGCCATAGGTCCAAGGTGATAATAATAGAAAGAGAAGGCAATGAGGACAGTCACCTGTCACACATTAAAGATCTGGGAGCTTTGAGTGGCAGAGAATGTTAGATTTGGAGAAAAGTAGATATGAGCTCAGATTCAACCTCCAGTACCTGGACCAAACTGAATTAAATTCAGTGACCTTGGGCAGCCTCAGTTTTCTTATCTATAAATGGGGATAATTACACTTGAAGTGCCTCTCTCATAGGGTTGTTGTGAGGTTCAAATGAAATGTCTGTTCAATGTTTTTGCACAACTTAAAGTCCTACAGAAATACTGGGGAAACATTGTATTTGGAATCACAGGATCTGAGTTTGACTTCTATCTTTGCTATTTACTACCTTAGGCAATTCCCTTCATTTCTTTGGGTCTCAGTTTCCCTGCCTTTAAGTTGAAGAGGTTGGACTACATGACCTTTAGGGTCCCTATTAATTCTAGATCTTGATGGTTTAGAATGGATGGGTATGTGATTTCTTTCTCTTTTAAAAATATGTATGAATAATCTTTTGTTTTGATATCACCTTAATACTGAAATATATCATTCACCCCTCCTCTTGACAGATGAATCCTCTGCAACAAAATGATGGCTTCTGGATTTATATCTGCAGACCTGAACTTTCATTTTTACATCAGTCCTCTAGTTCCTGATGCATAGAAGATATCTTCATTTGGATACCTCTCAAACTTAACATGTCCAATGAGAGAACTGATTATTAAATAACCAATTGTTAATATTGGGGAGGTCCAGGATTTTTTCCTTTCCTATTTCCTCATTCTTTACTAGGTCAAATCAACCTCTGAATAATAGGGCTGATAATGAGATTGAATTTCACATTCTCCTCAATCTTTATTCAGACCCCACCCAACTGGGGAAGCCCACTGTGTTCTACTCAGGCTTGAGTGGGTGGGTGGGGGTAGATTCTTTGCTAGGTTGCCCAGGGTGGGGGTGGTCTGGGAGTAAGAATGAAATAATCAAAGTTCCCCAGCTCCTCATTTGAATAGGTCTATTTCTCATTATAATATTTATTTTTTTCCTCATAAATTGTTAACCAGAGTTGATTGCCACCTGTTGGGAGCACTCACTCTTCCAAGGGCATATAAGGAGTCAAGAGGCCACCATGATCCAGCTTTGATTTACAAGAGAGGAGTAACAGAAGAAAGATTGCCTTTCATTTCTCTCCGACCTCCATTTCTGACTCTGTTGAGGGTTAGAAAGGATGGATTTCTATGGAAATCGTTTGAGGGTTCTTACCAGTCTGAAAGAATTACCAGGCATGAGCAGTCTTTGCAGTTTTAAGAGGCTTTATTACGCTTGTCAAGCAGACAGGAGAAAACTAAGGTGAATCATCCTGCGAAGTGTGGGGATTGGGGGTACTGATTATATAGTAACAAAAGTCATACAGAGGTGGAGTTAGGGAGGAACACCCAGCCTGTCTGCCCTGAAAGGTCCCCCTTTGATAAGAGGGAGTTCTTTTGTTAGGAGTTATCTTACAGCTGGCCACTAGAACAAAAGGGGTAATCCTTTCTCTAAGGAATCCTTTTAAGAATTCTTAGCTGTGGCATCTTATAGTTAGCGATCTTCAGGGAAGATACTTACAGGCTGGGGTGGGGGAAGGGACAGAGTTAATGACTTACAGCTGGGGGGAAAGATGACCTTTCCACAGGCTGATATCACATACCCAGGTGCCCAAACAGATGAGATTCAAGACAAAGTCACCCCAAACCATTACAAGACCTCAACAGCCCCGTTCAACTCCACATACCACAGCAGCCTTCTCACCCTGAAAGTTCACCTTGCCCTTGTGGTCCCTTGTTCCAATTGGCCAATTCCTTCCAGAATCCACATTTTAAGGAAAGTGGCCTGGCCAGCCACTCTCCAGTTATTCCTCTCCAGGCTCTTCTCCTAACTCTGGATTTTCTCCCCCATCTTCCATGACTCCATCCATAACACCTTCTCTCTCTCCCCTTCCCCATTTTTCAGCTTCCTTTTGTTTATGTCTTCCCCCACAAGAGGACAGAGATTGTCCTTCTTTCTGCCTGCATTTCTGTTCCCAGAAATGTGCACCTGGCACATTATAAGAACTTAATGAATGTCCATTGTTTTGTCTTAAATTCAGCCCTCTTCTTTGTTGTTACTGTTCAGTTGTTTCAGTCACGTCCAACTTGTCATGACCCCATTTCGGGTCTAGAGATAATGGAGTGGTTTGCCATTTCTTTCTCTGGCTCATTTCACACAAGGGAAACTGACACAAACAGGATTAAGTAACTTGCCCAGGGTCACACGGCTAGTGTCTGAGACCACATTTGAACTCTGGAAGATGAGTCCTCCTGACTCTAGGCCCTGCCTATGCATACATGATTGTTAAATCATGCCTAATCATATCTCAGAGAATTGGGATGGGATCCCAGATGGTTACTCTTTGGTGTTGAATTATTCTGAAGGATATAGCTTAATTCTGGAGATACACAACAGGAGACTGACTTCCTAAAACTAGCTCTAAACTGTTAAATTTAGCAGGTTCTCTTAGGCCAGGGGTCCAGGCCACATGTGGCCCTCTAGGTCCTCAAGTACAGCTCTTAGAATCCAAACTTTACAGAACAAATCCCCTTAATAAAAGAACTTTTTTGTAAAACTTGGACTCAGTCAAAAGGCCACACCCAAGGACCTAGAAGGCCACTGGGTCCCCACCCTGTTTGGGCTGTCCTGACTTGTATAGCCTCATGTAATAATGAAAAGATTCCTCATCTTTGAGTCAGAAGACCTGGGCACAAGGCTTAACCACAGTCTGTACAACCTCAAGCAAGACATAGCCTCTGGGATAACAGGACTTATATGACTTCATAGGGTTGTTGAGAGAGAGAAAAAAGCACTCTGTAATCCAAAACATTATGGAAACGTCTGTTGTTATGTTATTCCCATTATTTCCTCTATTAGACAATAAAGTTTCCTCCCTGATACCATGTTTAGTTCACCTTTTGGTCCCTTGTAGCCCTTATTCCAGTGCCTTGACTGTCTTAGGTGCATGTGAAACATTTGATGAGTGAGTTTTTTACTCCCCAGCAGGCTTTCTGAGTGGAAGAGCAGCTAGCATATGCAGAAACCTGGAGCACACTTGGCAGAAGAGCAATGTGAAGTAATAGATGGGGAAGTGGTTGGAAAAGATCAGTGGTGGTGCTTAATAAGTGCCAGGTATTGTTTTATTTTTTTTTTAACTTTAAATAAATCAACAGTCAAATTATTATGTAACCATCTAGAACCTGTTGGCCAACTATAGTACAATAACCTATTGTGGAGATAGAAGTTGTCCCAGCAAAGTGGCAGATGGTTAGAGAGACTTGCTCATAACTTGTTACCTGGGCTTGAAAAAGGTTTGAGTTTTTCAAGATGGTTAATCAGTATACAGTGTATTTAATTCAGTCAGTTAATTGTAGTCAGAAGCAATGTTAGGCATTATATCAGAGGCACAGTTCTTACCCATTAGTTGTTATATTGGCTACTTATATGACTTTTTAATAGTAAAATATAATAGGTATTTTTGTTTCTGCTGATCAGCTTGTCTCCAGGTGCTACAAGTTATTGGTCTCAACTGTTTTTTGGATTCCTTGTAGTTTCTAGGTCTCAATGCTCTGTTTTGAGCTTTTTTGTTTTTGTCTCTTTTTTGAGGGGTGGGGAAAGTTGAACAACTTCCCAAAATGGACAGTCAGATATCTAGAATCAAAAAGGCACAAGTTCAAATCTGGCTTTACAAACTTAGCTGTATGACTCCAGAAAAGTCATAAGGGGAACTATTTCACAGGGTCGTTGTGAAGATTAAATGTAATCATGTATGTAAAACACTTTGCAGATTTTAAGGGGCTATATAACTTTGTCAGCTAGCGTTAAATAAAAGTTTCAGATGTGTTCTTGTTGATGTTGTTCATCCTTATTTTTTGAAGAAGATCAGTGACTTCAGGAATGAATGATGTCTTGGTTTGCATGTGAATTGGATTTAAGTAAGGCAGAGTTGTGACCTCACTATCTCTTCTAGCCTTGGAAGTTCATCAGCAAGACAAAAATAAGGACAACTGGTCACAGCTGAAGATGCAGTGGATGACCCTGGTGTCTTACTGAGCTCTTAAGCACTTCACAGTGCTTGCTTCAGCCATCTTCATGGTCATTGGAATAAATTGTTCTCATCTTCCCGCTCAGCCAGGAGAAGTCTTCACAGGCTTGGGGTAGGCGTCCCTCTAACTCACTAATGGGTTTAAAGCCTGTGGGCTACCCTCAACCTGGTTTATCCCATCTGCTGAGATGGTGTATAGAGGTAGGGCCACTGTGCATGCTATAGCTTCTTGGAGCCACAGGTGAGAGTTGGATAACAGGTGGACACCAAAGGTGGCTGATTAGCCCTGAAAAGGGCTCTCAGCAAGCCTTCTCACCAGAGGTGCTAGTCCTCCCTGAGCCCCCATGCAGGTGTGTGGTAACACTCACAGTGTCCTAAGTGTCCCATGTGCTTCCTAGCCTATTATCTGACTCTGGCTTAAGACCATAGAGCAGAGGGAGTGGACCCAAGATGGTGGGCCAGCATTTTTGCTGAGTTCTCTTAACACACCCTCTCTATAATGACTTAAAAAACATACCAAACCAAATTCTGAGAGGGGGATGATGACAAAAAATTCCAGTGAGTCATTTTTCTACCCCAAGGCAGCTTAGAAAGACAGAAGAAAAAGGTTTGCAGACACTGGGGTCAGGGCTAGCTGAGAGCTCAGCCTGACAGAAGTGGTATCCCCACAACAGTGGTGGGAAATAGTCCAGTGCCCAGGGGGTGCCAAACTCCTAGTCAGAAAGAGATTTCAGGGGACCTTTGTACTAGCCACTTGGCATCTCTGTCACTCACTACCCAGTTCTGTGTTACAGTGTGAAATGGACCAGTAATGAAGGAGTACCTGTCTAAGTACCAGATCTCAGATCAGGAGGGCAGTAACCAGACCTCTCCCAAGATCAAACCATGTTGGAAGCACTGAAAATTTCTGAGCCTCCACTGAGTTATGAAAGCAGCAGAAGGACATAAAAGACTGAAACTCAATCCAGATATCTCCTACAATCTCAAAGGTGAACATAGGTCAACTCTAACATGAAGTAAAAATTCAAGAAATAGACTAGAAAAATGATCAAGCAAAAAAAATGGATAATTTTAAAAAAAGACTATGGTGACAAGAAAGCTCAAGATACAACCAAAAAAGATGTAAAAGATACAAACATGATGTAAAAACACCTACAAGCAAAGCCTCATGGAAAAATACAAATTAAACATGAACCCAACAAGAATTCCTTGAAGAGTTAGAGAAAGGAATAAAAAAATATGATTTTAAAAAATCAAATGAGAGCAGAAGAAAAAGTAGGAAAAAAATGAGAGCTATGTAAGAAAATTATGACAAAAGAATTAACAGCTTGGTAAAAAGAGGCACAAAAACATTAAAGAAAACAACCCTTTAAAAATCAGAATTGGCTAAATGATAAAAGAGGTACAAAACCCCACTAAAAAAACAACTCTCTAAAAATCTAAATTCATCAAGTGGAAGCTTTTGACCACAGGAGAAATAAAGAAACAATAAAATAAAGTCAGACAAATGAAAAGATAGAAGAAAACATGAATAATCTCACAGAAAAAAAAAACTGAGTTGGAAAATAGTTCAGAGTTAATTTATGAATTTTTGGACTACCTGAAAACCATGGTAAAAAAAAGAGGCTAGATATCTTATTTCAATAAATTATAAAGAAAACTGCCTGGTTATTTTAGAACCACAAGGCAAAGTAGAAATTGAAAAATTTGCCAGTCACTATCTGAAAAAAATTTCAAATTGAAAACTTCTAGCAATGTTATAGCCAAAATCCAGAGCTCAGAGACCAAGAAGAAAATATTGAAAGCAGCCAGAAAGAAACTACTCAAATACCATGGAAATATGGTTAGCCTCACACAAGATTTAGCAACTAATATTTTAAGGAAATGGAGGGCTTGGAATATGATATTCTGGAAGGCAAAGAAGCTAGGATTACAACCAAGAATATTTCCTACCCTGAAAAACTGGGTATAATCCCATAGGAGGAAAAAGTAGATATGTAATGAAATAGATGACTTCCAAGCTTTCCTGATGAAAAGACCAAAGCTGAATGAAAAAACAAAAATTGACATTTAAACACAAGACTCAAGAGCATGTGGTTCTCAACCTGTGGGTCGCGACCCCTTTGGGGGTCAAACGACCCTTTTACAGGGTTCACCTAAGACCACTGGAAACCACATATTTCCGATGGTCTTAGGAACCAAGACATGGCTCCTCTATTCGTCTCCAGGCGGGTCTGCCCACATGCAGATATGTGAGTCTCAGCATTAAGAAGATTGAGAACCACTGCTCAGGAGGCACATAAAAAGGTAAATGTGAAAGAGAAGTAATAAGGGGCTCAATAAGGTTAAAGTGTTTATATTCCTACATCGGGAAATGATACAATTAACTCCTAAGAACTTTATCATGATTAGGGCAGCTAGGAGTCTACTTAGAGGGTATGGATATAAGTCCATTATGTTGGGATGACTTTAAAAGAAAAATGGAAGGGTGAGAAAGAAGGATTCAGTAGAAGGGAGAAGAAGACTGTGGAAAATTATTTCACATAAAAGACCCATGCAAGGAAGAGTTTTTACAATGAAGGGGAAAATTGCAGCGGGGTTGAGGGGTGTGTGTGGAAAAAGGGCAATGCTTGAACTTCACTTTCATCTGTACAGGTTTGAGAAGAGAAGAATGAATACACACACACACACACACACACACACACACACACACACATCACCATTACTGAAATTGAAAAGGGTGAAAGCACAACCAATGAAGATGAAATTAAAGCAATTATTAGGAGCTCTTTTGCCCAATTATCTGCCAATACAACAATGAAATTGCTGAATATTTTCAGAAATATAGATTGCCCAGATTAACAGAAGAGGAAATAGAATACTAATTAAATGTATTTCAGAAAAAGAAATTAAGCCAGCCATAAATAAGTTTCCCTAAGGAAAAAAAACTTAGATCGGATGGATTTAAAAGTAAATATTACCAAACATTTAAAGAACAATTAATTCTATTATTATATAAACTGTTTGAAAAAATAGACAAAGTAATCCTTTCAAATATCTTTTATGACACAAAAATGATATTGGTGCTTAAACCAGGGAGAGCAAAAACAGATAAACTATAGACCAATTTCCCTAATGAATATATACACAAACATTTTAGATAAAATACTAGAAAGGAGATGACAACAATATAGCACAAAGATCACATACTAAGACCAAGCTAGATTTGTACCAGGAATGCAGAGCTGTTTCAATATTAGGAAAACTATCAGCATAATTGACCATAAAATAACAAAAACAGCAAAAATCAGATGATTATCTCAATAGATAAAGAAAACGTTTTTGACAAAATATAACACTCATTCCTATTGAAAGCAACGAAATAGAGCTTTTCTTAAAATGATAAGTATTATCAATCTAAAACCAAAGGCAAGCATTACCTGTAATGGAGATAAACTACATATCATTCCAATAAGATTAGAGGCAAAGCAAAGATTTCCATTTTCACTACTAGCATTCAATATTGTTCTAGAAATGCTAGCTATAGCAATTAAATGAGAAAAAAAGTTAAAGGAATAAGCATAGGCAAGGAAAATGCAATACTATCATTTTTTTGCAGATGATATGATGGTATACTTAGAGAATCCTAGAGAGTTAACCAGAAAACAAGTCAAAACAACGAATAACTTTAGAAAGTTGTAGGATATAAAATAAGCCCATGCAAATCATCAGCGTTTTTATATATTACCAAGAAAACCCAGTATTAAGAGTGATAAAGAAAAATTCTATTTAAAATAACAGCAAGCAGTATAAAATACTTGGGAGTCTAATTGCCAAGACACACACAATTACATAACCCCTTCACACAAATCTTAGATCTAAACAATTGGAGAAATAGTAATTGATCAGGGTAGGCAGAGCCAATGTAATAAAAATGCAATACTACCTAAATTAATGTATTTATTCATTGCCACACCAATCAAACTACCAAAGAATTTATTTATAGAGTTAGAAAAAACAATAATAAAATTCATCTGGATGAATAAAAGATAAAAATTATCAAGGAAATCAATGGAAAAAAAATGTGAAGGAAGAGGGCTTAGCAGTACCAGATCTTAAATTATATTATGAAGTAGAAATCACCAAAAAAAGTTGGTGTTGGATAAGAAAGAGTCATGTATCAATGGAATAGGTTAGAGTATGCAATATACAAAAGTAAATAAGCCTAAGTAACCTAGAATTATATAAAGTCGAAGATCTCAACTATTGTGTCAAGAACTCATTTTGTGACAAAAAATTCTGAGAACGCTGGAAAGTAGTGCAGCAGAAACGAGGCATAGACCAACATTTCACACAGTTTATTAAGACAATCACAAAATACATAATTTAGACACAAAGGGTGATACAATAAGGAAATTAGGGGTGCACAGAACAAGTTATTTGTCAGATCTGTGGATAGAGGAAGATTTTATGATCAAATAAAAGATAGAGAGGTTCACATGAAGTAAAATCAATAATTTTTATTACATAAAATTAAAATGGTTTTGCAAAACAAAACCAGTGTAGCCAAAATTAGAAGAAAAGAAGGAAAACTGGGGGAAAATTTTATAGCACTTCTCTGATAAGGTCTTATTTCATATATACATATGTGTGTGTATACGTGTTATATATGCACATGTATGTATGTATATGTATGTATATTTGAGCTAAATTTACAAAAATAAGAGCCATTCTCCAATTCATAAATAGTTAAAAGAAATGAAGTCAGTTTTCAGATGAAGTCAAAGTTATCAATAGACATATAAATACTCAAAATCACTGATAATTAGGGAAATGCAAATTAAAACAAATGTGAGGTGCCACCTCATGTTGGCTACCGTGACAGAAAAGGAAAATGATAAAACTGGAGGAGATGTTGGAAAATAGCTACACTAATGCATTCTTGGTGGAGCTGTCAATTTAGAAGAACAATTTAGAATTACACTCAAAAGGCTATAAAACTGGGCATATTCTGACCCAGCAATACCACTAGTAGGCCTATACCCTATGAGATCAAAGAAAAAGGAAAAGGACCTGCATGTACAAAAATTTCATAGCATCTTTTTTTTTGTGATGGTAAAGAATTAGAAACTGAGGGGATGCCCATCAACTGGGGATAGCTGAAGAAGTTATGGCATATTAATTTGATGGAATACTACTGTGCTATAAAAAAGTGATGAAGGTGATGGCTTCAGAAAAACCTGGCAAAACTTATATGAAATGAGAACAAACTGCATAGTAAAACCAATATTATAAAGATAATCAACTGTGAAAGACTTAGTCACTCTGATCAATAACAATGATCCACAATAGCTCCAAAGTATTCAGGATGTAAAATGATATCTGCCTCCAAAGAGAATTGATAGATTCAGAGTGCAGGCTGATTTTTTTTACTTTATTTTTCTTGTTTTTTTTTTCCCAGAATATAGCTAATACAGGAATGTTTTGTATGACTTCCTATGATAGGTACCATATTTCTTGACTTCTCAATAGGCAGGGGGGTGAACGGAAGAAGGAAGGGTATTTAGAAATGAAAATAAAACTTAAACAACAGAATAAAAGGGTTGCATTTTAGAAATAAGATAGGGATAATTCCTAATCACTATAGTAGATAAATATGATACGTATTTATTTTATCAATTTCTAAATTAAAAAATTTTAATATATAAAATCAACGGGAATTGACTCCTTTACCCAAGTCCTATGTCAATGATAATTGTAAACCCCATGATAAGACTCAGCATTTCATTTTGCCAAGGAGGTGACTCTGGGTAGTTACAAGTTATCCTAGTGGAACTCAAGCCTTCATAAGTCTTATTAAGCAGGATAGGTTCTAACTTGCAGCCCTATAACAACTGGGCTGTGTACCTTTTGTCCGAGGACCAACACAGATAAATTCAGAGAGGCTTGTTGCCAATAGACTGCCCTCCAGATTGTTTTTTGACTCATGAGATACATGGAGATCACCCATTAACATAAGAAGGAATTGTGACCTGTATTTTTGGAGGGAGAGTGGACCCACACTAATGAAATCATGACTCCTGGAAGTATTGAAATATAAGAACTTAGCATCCCAAGGAATTCATCTCTAGATGACAGCTTTAACCCAAGTGGTATGTTTGAGATGGCCCATTTGGAAACATGAAATTCCAGATTTAGATGGGACCCCAGACACTATCTAGGCCAACTTCTGCCCAAATTATGATTCCCATCTATCTCAGGTCTTCTTAAACTTTTGCCACTACAGACCCCTGCAGTGGTTCTCAAACTGTGGGTCGGGAACCCATAGGGGATCGGGACCCAACATCCCTCACAAATATTCATCCAGCCTCTTCTTAAATGCCTCCAGGGACAAAATACTCATTATTTCTTCTATTGCCCAAGTATAGGACTGGCTCCCTGGGTATGAACATTGCATTTTTGGAAAGCTCTGATTGTATGAAATTACTTTGAAGTGATTTCTATAACTTTCATCTCTTGGTTCTAGGTCTACACCAGGCAGAAAGTCTAACCCTTCTTGAACATTACTGCCCTTTATGAACTAGAAAACAATTATCCTGTTCTCCAGTCTTCTCTTTTCTTAGCTAAGCATCACCAGTTTCTTCAACTAATCTATGACCTGGCTTTAAAAGTCTTCACCACCCTGGCCTTTCTCCTCTGGATACCCTTCTCTGATTTCATATAGCAGGAGGATGTATAAATTGACCTGAAAAATGACTATGCTTTTTTAAAAAAAAGTTTATTTTATTTTTAATTTTTGGATCAAAACAAGCATAAAGATTGACAGCTCAGTGCTACAATGGACCTGGAGTTGGGATAGATCCAAGTTCAAATATAGCACTTCCTAAATTGTTTGACTTTGGGCAAATCCCATAAGACAGCTTTCCTCTTTGGTAAAATAGCAGCCCCTACCTTTGTGGTGGAGGATCAAATGAGATTGTTTTGCAAACCTTAAAACCATATATAAACGCTAACTATCCGTATTATTCCTCCAGGTCACTGAACTGAGCTGGTGAGCAAGGATCCTAGGAAAATAAGCTAGAAGAGGCTTCCTATGTCTCCTAAGGGGAACATCTTGCTTTTTTAAGATGTACATTCCTGCCCTTCTAGGCAGGATGCTATAGTGCTTAGGGAGCTGATCTAGGAGTCAAAGATTTGGATTTAAGGCTTACCCAGGACACGCCCATACCTCCAGAGTGGCCCTGTTTAAGTGACAACTCTCTGATAGGTGTTGATTCGGCCTTGGTAGAAGAAATTCCTCACCAGGACTTCCCTATGCCAGCAATTCTCAAAATATGTTTCACCAACCCCTAGGAGTTCCTGAGATCCCTTCAGAGGATCCTCTAGTTCAAAACGATCTTTTTAATAATGCTAACACATTACTTGCCTATTAAAATACCACTCTGGGTTCTAACAACATATCTTTGTGAGGCTGGATTTTTTTTTCCCATAAACTTCACCCAATCACAACAGATTGAAAACAGATGGGAGAGGGAGAGAAGGAGGGAATAAGAAAGGAAGCATTTACTAAGTACTTAAGGTGTAACAAGCACTGTGCTAAGTGCTGGATGTAGAAATACAAGGGAAAAAAAGGCAAAACCAAAGAAATACATATTCCCTGACTTCAAGGATTTTACATTCTGACGAGGAAAGACAACACCCAAAAAGCAGGAGAGAGGGAGAGAGGGTGGAGGTTGTGAAGTCTAAAAACCACTTGTCTTCTATTAAGTCAGATACTAAAGAGATTCACAAGAACATGTAAAACAATTTAACCCTTCTCACTATTTTCTTTGTTTTGCAAAATAGTTATTTTTTTCTAAAAATATTATTTATATTAACATATGATGAGTTTTTATTGTTATTTTTGTGTAGGGTATGGGGACCCCAAAAATCCCCTACCCCCAAAAATTAAAAGTCAGAAGTGTCTTGAGGAAAGAACAGGAAATTTTATTCAATTCTCACGAGAAGAGGGGATCCCTTCCACCAGTAAGGGCCAGGGAATGACGCCTGTTACAGAAGATGGAACAAGAATTTATACCCTAAAACAGTCAAGCCCCCTCCCACTCCCTTCTCCCAGTGGCTGGGAGGCGGGCTTACAAAGAACAAGGAAATAGGGGATAGCCAATCCAAATACACCTATCCCTATTTGGCAAATGCCAACATGAAGAAGGGGGAGGGGCTCTAAGAGATTCCTAAAATTCCTGAAAGGCTTGCTGCTGATTGACAGCAAGGGAAGCAGGGAAGGTCCTAGGTTGTGTAATTTCCTAGGAAACTCAGGACTCAGGTCTGTCCAGTCTTACAAAAGTCTGTCTCTGGTTTGAGATAGTTTTTCTCCCTTCTCGTTCTGAGGAATCTGCACAGGGGGTGCAGAGAGAGGGTGTACCCCACCCATTTTTAATGAATCAATATTTTTGAATTGCATTACTTTTCATTCCTAATAGAGTAAATATCGATAAATACAACCAAATAAACAAAAGCATTTAGGGGCTGTGTGAGATGAAAGAGTTTGGAGTCTGATTCCAAGATCAGAAAAGCTCTTTTTTTTTCTTATGAGAAAGAGCACTGCCCCTGAAACTCAAATGGCATCTGCCAGGGAGTGCGACATGTGGAAAAAAGCCCATGGTTATATGCCCCCTGATGCAGAAACCCCAACCCCCAACTGGCCTTCACGCCCATTGGTGGGGAGGTGGGCTTACAATCTAAGTGCGGAAATCTATCTTGGAGACAAAGAACATGGAAACATGTCAGTGTCCAGTGCAAGGCCAGGAAGGCAGTTTTGTCCTTATTTGGCATATCTTGTGCTGGGATGGCCCTGGCGAGGGTCTCCCTTGCTCTAAGTCCCAGATTCCTATGAGGTCAGGTGACCTCTAAACTTAGGCCTAGTGGATGCTGAAGCCACTCTAAATTTGATGTTTCAGAATGGGGAAACTTCACTGCAAGTTATCCCTCACAGGGTCCTTAATAATTTTTAAGAGTTTAAATGGGTCCTGAGACCAGTTTGAGAAACACTGCCCTCTACCATAGAAATCACAAACCCCATCAAAAAGAAATCAAAACCAAAAACCATCCGCGTGCCTCAGAGGTCCACAAGTCCATATATGTAACACAAACATCAGTACAAGTTAGTCCACAGCTCAGGCCTCCAGGGCGCGCTCTGCCCCCCCCCCCCCCAGTCTGGGGCATCTCCAAGCTCACCCACACGCCTACCCTTTTCTAGGCTTGTGCCTTGGTTCGAAGGAGCATCGTAAGATAGGGCAGCATTCATAGTAATTCTGCTCTCAATGGGGATTTAAAAAATGGCCGTGCTTAGAGAAGCCAGCGGTATTCCAACAGGCTAAGGTCCCTCCCATGTGCCTCCCATGGTGTCCTCATGCAGCAACCAAGGGGACGCCTGAAACCTAAGTACAAGTTGACCACGTGTATTTAAGAGAAATAATATTAAACCTAGCAAATGTATTCTTTAACAGGATGAATTTAAGTAAAAAATGGGAAGGGTCACGTCAGGCCGGGGCCTCTCAGCTCTCAGCTCCCAGGGCGATAAAACACATAGAGTCACACTCACCTCCCTTTGGGCCTTGGAGTTGGAGGTCACTCAGCACGGTCTTAGAGAAGGGAGCTGCAGGTGTGGCACCCCTGCAGCTGCTACCTTGGGCTCTCTCCACCCAGGCGACAACAGCCACCTCTCCCTTTCTCCCGTCTCCTTGAGATCCCCTCTAAACTCCCACAGGAGCCCAGCATGGTGAGGGAGAGCAGGGGTGAGGAACTCCTCCCCAGCCCGGTTGGAGACCTCATCTTGCTTTACTTCCTCCACCTGGAAGAAAGACAGACCCCAGCCAGCCTTTGCCTTGCCTTGTTATAACTGAAAGAGGATATGAAGTGAAAATAACATAACTTTATAACAGCCAAAAAGTCAGCTACTTTGCTCCCCAAAGGCCACCCGATGCCCTATCCCACCCAGACACACTGGAGGCACCCTTATATCAAGACATCTAGAGCCTGAGGGCAAGAAGAAAGGGAGGAGTATGCAAAAAAGGAAAATATGTTTTAAAGAGGCCTTATTTTCTAAACCTTGGCCTTTTCTGTTATTCTTTGCTCATCTCCTTTCTTCCCCCCCCCCCTTTTTTTGGGGAGGGGTGATTGGTAGGGGAGAGGAGGAGGAAATTTGGAATGAGGTGGGAACTTTCTGCCAACTCTCTATAGATCCCAGGCCCAAGGTTCTGCCTGCAGTGACCTGTGGAGTAAAGGGTGAGGAGATTCCCCCTCACTATGTATCTTGTGACATTTCTGAGTGAAGGGGCCTATCTCTCCTTCCTTTCCCTCTCCTACCAAACCCTCTCTAAGCTACATTAGTTGGTACCCCCAATGACTGCCTCTCATGCTCCCTTTCTGGAAGGGGTCAAAATAATTCTTTTCTTTTCATTATAACCTAGCATCTTGAATAGCCTCACCCTGGTTTTCAATACCTCCTTGCCTTTGGAGCAAAGGCCCTGCAGAAGTCCTTCTCTAAGAGGTGTTAAGCTTAACCTGGCCTAGAAACCCAGACAGGGTTTGGATTTTGTAAAGGAGGCAGCAGCAGTTTATGTTAGAGGCAGGAAATGGGTTTATTATCTTTTGCTTACAATGCTAGTAATCAAACAACACAGACACATGATAGCCACTTGTCTAGTATTAGTCAGAGTTGGTCTGATATTAAACATAAACCTCACTCAATCTAATTAAGCAAACGTGTATTAGGCACCTGCTGTGGGCAGTACACTTGGCTGGGGCAGAAGGCAACATCGATAAAAGAAAAATCAGATATATTCTCTGTCCTCTAAAAGCTTAGAATCAATCGGACATATACACAGGGTAACTACACAAGAAAAATAAGTGGTTAAAGATGAGATAAGAGGGGGAGCAGTGATTTCATGGCAATTAATTAATTAACAAGCATTTATTATTATTATTATTATACCTACATAGTATTATTATACCTTCTATGAATGAGAACATTCCAGGCATGGAAGATATCCTGTGCAAAAGCATGAAGGTAGGAGATATGATGCATATTAATAGGAACATGAGGTTCCTGCAAGAGCATAAAGTGAGATCAGTTTGGAAAAATAGGTTGGAACCAGACTATGATAGGTTTTAAAAATTTCAAACAGAGGATTCAAGAATCACAGACTTAGAAATGGAGGGGGTATTCGAGGACATTGGTTCTAATCCCCACCTTTACAGGAGGTTTTCCTGACTTCTGTTTTAGAAGAGAGGATCTCATTCCTCAATTGATAAATGGTCAAAGGAGGTGAACAGGCAATTTTCAAATGAAGAAATTTAAAGTTATCTATAGCCATATTAAAAAAAATGCTTTAAATCACTACTGATTAGAGAAATGCAAATTAAAACAACTCTGAGGTACCTATCATATTGACTAATGTGACAAAAAAGGAAAATAATAAATGTTGGAGAAGTTATGGGAAAATTGGAACACTAATGCATTGTTGGTGGAATTGTGAATTGATCCAACCATTCTGGAGAGCAATTTGGAACTATGTCCAAAAGGGCTGTCAAACTGTGCATACTCTTTGACCTAGCAATACCACTTCTAGGTCTGTATCCCAAAGAGACCATACAAATGGGGAAAGGACCCACATGTACAAAAATTTGCATAGCAGCTCTTTTTTTGTGTTGGGAAATGGCTGAACAAGTTGTGGTATATGAATGTAATGGACAACTCTTGTACTGAAAGAAATGATGAGCAGGAGGACTTCAGAAAAATCTGGAAAATCTTAAATGAACTGATGCTTAGTGAAGTGAGCAGAAGAACATTGTACACAGGAACAGCAACATTGTGCAATGGCGATCTTTGATAGATTTAGCTCTTCTCAGCAATCTAAGAGAATTCCAAAAGGCTCATGATGGAAAATGCTGTCCACATCCAGAGAAAGAACTCAGTTTCCTCATCTGGAAAATGAACTGGAGAAGGAAATGACAAACCACTCCAGTATCTTTGCCAAGACCCCAAATGGGATCGCAAAGAGTTGGACATGACTGAAACAACTGAACAACAACATTACAGTCTTTCCATTCTTCACTATGAACCTTGGGGGACAGTGGACAGTGTATGAGGTTTTTTTGGTCATAATTAAGCCACTAAACCCCAGCCAGGGGCAGAGTGATAAATGCTAACCTTCATTCCCTCCCACCTTTTTGACCTTCTGGGGAGTGGGAGCTGAGCTTTTAGAGGGAGAGATTTTCTGCTTTCTAGTTCCATCTCTTTTTACCAATGACTGTGAGCAAATTATCAACTCATTATTCTATAAAATGGAAGTTAGAACTATTTCCTCTTCTAGTTTTCACTGTAATATATATTGTTATGATAAGGTGATAGTGATGATTATTAGACAAGTCTTTCATTTAGGATTCATATTTCACCTGCAGGCGTAACTAAAGCCATGGGAACTTCCAACGACCAAACTTCCAGCTGTAGAACTGCAACAAACTCTCAGTTCTGAAATGTTGAGTTTTTCTTCTCTTGCACCTCTGACTCTTTTCCTCCTCTTCTTTCTTCCTCTTCTGCTTTCTCCTTTTCTCCATTTCTTTCCTCCTCCTTTCCCTTTTTTCTCTTCTCCTTCTTCCTCCTCTCCTTCTTTTCTTCTTCTTCCTCTTCCCCTTCCTCCTCGCCCCTCTCTTCCAATCCAACTTTCTTATTTTACAGATGTGAAAAGTGAGGCTGAAGAAATTATATGAAATTATTTGCCCAATGTCATGTGTGTTGAAGGCATCAGATGTGAGATTTGAATCCAAGTCCTCTGACTAGAGTTCAAATTCAGCCATAAACACTTATTAGCTATGTGATCTTGGGTAAGTCACTTAAAGAAATTTCTGCCTTAGTTTCTCCATCTGTAAAATGGGCATAAGAGCTATTGCTCTTTCCTCTCAGGTTTTGAGAGGATAAAATGAGATGTAATTTATAAAGTACTTTGCAAACCTTAAAGAGATGTGCATGTAATAGCCATTATTTAAAAAAAAATTTCTACATTCTTTTTTTTCTTTCACCCATCCATTGGAGAAAAAAGAAAGAAAAAATACCTTGTAACATACATTCATAGTCAAGAAAAACAAATTCTGTCATTGGCTGTATTAAAAAAACTCCTCATTGTGTACCCTAAGTTTATCACCTCTCTCTAAAGAGTTCCTCTGGAATCATAGATGGGTTTTGTATTGATCATGGTTCTTGCAGCTTTCAAAGTCATTTGTTTTCACGATGTTATGAATTGTTCTAGTGATTCAGCTAATTTCATTCTTCATCAATTTATAAGTCTTCAAATTTGTTTTCTTTACATTAATATTATAAAATATTCTTCTGGTTCTGCTTTCTTTACTCTTCATTAATTATGATTAGTTTGATAGTTCTGTGAAATTCTCTTTTCCTCCTTTTCCTATAGCACGGCAACATTCCTTTGCATTAATATACCACAATTAAGCCATTACTCAACTTTTTGCTACCATAAAAAGAGTATAAATGTTTTTTTGTAGACACAGGACCTTTTCTTATTTCTTTGATATTTTTAAGGGGATGTAGGTCTAGTATTGGTATAGTTGGGTCAAAGATCAGTTGCTGTTTAGTAACTTTCTGTGTATAAATCCTAATTGCTTTCCAGAATGGTTGTAATCACTCATAGGTCCAAGAACAATACATCAATATGCCTATTTTCTCATAGCCCATCCAACATTTCTAATTTTCTTTTTTTGTCATTTTTGTCAATCTTATTGGTCAATTATTACTTTAATTTGTGTTTCTCCAATTGGTGATTTAGAGTGTTTTTTTCATAGTGTTATAGATACTTCCTTCTCCCTTTTCAGCAAAACTCTGAGAAAGCCACTTAAAATATGTATCTCCACTTCTATTCTTATTCTCTTCTAAACCCTCTGCAATCTGGCTTCTGACCTCATTCTTGATTAAAATTGCCCTCTGCAACATTACCAGTCAGCTCTTTTTGCCAGATCTAATAGCCTTTTAAACTTTAACCTTCTTTACTTTTCTGAAGCCTTTGACACTGCCCATAACCACTTCTTTCTGAATACTCTCTCCTCTCTAGTTTTTGTGATATTAGTTTCTCCTGGTTGTCCTACTTGTCTGACTATTCCTTCTTAGTCTCCTTAGCTGGATTTTCATTCATATCATGTCTGCCAACTATGTGTGTCCCACAAGGCACTGTTATGAGCTATCTTCTCTTCTCCTTCTGTACTTTCTTATTTGGTGATCTTATGCATTCATGCATTTGACTATCATCTCTGTACAGATGATTCCTATGTCTATATATTTAGTTTGTCATGTCTCTATCCTGAGTGCATCTTACATCACCAACATCTTTTGACCGTCTCAAATTTGATATCTTGTAATCATTTCAAACTCATGATGTCGAAGGGAGAACTCATCTTTTCCCCCAAACCCTCCCCTCTTCCCAAATTTCCTGTTACTATTATGGACATCACCAATTTTGTACTCATCCAGATTTGCGACCTTGGTGCCATCCTTAGTTCCTTACTTGCATTGACGCGACTTATCCAATCTATTGTCAAATCTTGTCATTTCTATCTTCACATTATCTCTTGAATATGGCTGATTGTCTCCATTCTCACTGCTGCCTAGGAACAGCAAATAGATCAATGATTTTATGTATGTCCCTGGCATATGGTAAGTGTCTAAATAAATGTTTCTTGGTCGACTAACTGCTTCTTCCCTGGTTCAGGACCTTATCACCTGGACCCTGGACTGCTGCAATAGCCTTTTAATTGCTCTTTCTGTCTCAAGTTTCTCCCTGCATCAATTCATTCATCATACAGTTGCCAAAGAGATTTTCCTAAAGCATAGTTTTGACCATACCATTCCCTCCCAACCACCCCAACTCAATAAACTTCCTGTTAACTGTGTGTTGTCTCCCCCACTAATAACGTAAAGCCCTTGAAAGAAAGGAGTGTTTTTAACCTTTCTTAGGGTCCCCAAGGATTAGTAAAGTGCCTTAGCACAAAAGAAATGCTTTAAAAATGCTTGTTAAGCATGGTTAATATAATATAGAAATATATTTTTTATGACTTCACATGCATAATCAATATCATATTGCTTATCTTTTCAAGGAGTGGAGGAAGGTAGGTGCATGGGAGAGAATTTGGAATTCAAAATTTTTAAAATCGAATGTTAAAATTGTTTAAAATGTAATTAGAAAACATTTAATGAAATAAATAAAAATATTTATTTTTAAAAAATGCATGTTGACTAAATGTTGATGCTTCTCAAAATAGCCCAACAGGTGGTGTCTGACCCAATAGATTCTTTGAAGTTTAATTGAGTCTGGTTGACTATTTATAGTCTAGGAGGTTACTGGTGTTGAGCCTAGCTTCCCTTAAAGTATTAAGCATGGCTTTAAAAGTATACTGATGAAACAAGGAAGGAGAGTAGAGTTTCCTATCAGATCTAGCCTTGCTTGTTAGATTGTCCAGAAACATATGTGGTAACCCAAGGAGGGACCTGAAAGCTAGTGGGAATTGTAACTCTATTGGTATCTTTCAACTCAAATGACTAGTCTCTTAAACTGCCAATCAGGAGTTGTGGGAATTGAAGACTTCACTCTCCATATGATATGAAAGACAGTTGGCATGTACCAATAATTAGGGAAATCCCTGGGGGAGGGGAAATAAAAATCCTCACCAAGAGCCAAGTGCTCAATACAGTTATTCGAAAGTCAGATATCTGCCCGAATATGGGATACACCAATATCCAAGATGTCAAGTGGGTGAGTCATTTTCTAGTCAGAGAGTTTAAAACACACACACACACACACACACTGTGGAAATATGTGAAGATTAGAGAACATGATATAAGCGGCTCAGGGAGTGACTATTCACTTTCTGAAACTTTAGATTTTTTTATACTGGAATTCAGTATTCCCCAAAGAGGGAAATATAATTTTCAGAGAAGCCTTAAAAAAAAAGCTGACTTTGATGCCCTCGATGATTTGGGGATAAGGGGAGGATAATCAATCAATACTGTGTTCCCCCACTCCACCCATTACTATCACGGTATACAAGATTAGTATGGTAACTTATGGGACCACAAAGCACACAAATAAACAATATGGTTGAATCATTCCACTGATCCTGCAAAGTTGATATTCTAAACATTATTGTACCAGTTTTACAGAGGAGGAAACTGAGGTTGAGAGAAAGGGGATAGCTTGCCAGAGATCAGAGCTAAGTGAGCAGAATGTGGATTTGAACCAGTCTTTTGACTCAACACATTGCTCTTTCCATGACATCATGCTGCCTCTCAATGTAGTCTTAGAATTGAGCTGAAGTTGAGCCCAGAGCAGGGGGGAAAAAAAGTCTTTTTATTTGTAAAATGAAAGTGAGGAAAACCCTAGCTAAAGGCACCCCAAGGCTTAGATGTGTTTATTTGCAAAGCAGCCCAGCCTCTGTGTCAGCTTTGGCAGAGTCTCTGCTGGTAAAGGCAACAGCACAGATGTCCTCTTTCTCAGCACCAACAGCAGGCTCCCGTTTGCCTCCTTCAGCAGTCAACCTGCCTTCACTTTGAAGCTGGTTTCCTCTCCTATCCACTGCTGTTAAAATGGGTACATTATAAATTTTAGTTAAAACACAGGCTTCAGTGACTCCCAATAAGCTAAAGCATTAAAGCTTTATGGTTTAAACACCCCTTTCCCCCAAGTTCTTAGCTTGGTATTCTAGGACTTTTATAGATTAGCTTAAATCTACCCTACTTGCTAGCCTTATTTCCCATAATTCCTTTGTACCAATCCATAAGCACACTGGGATATTTGAGGGGTACTGCTACATTTGGGAATGTTTGGACACTGGCTAGAAGCAACCCTTGTCTATTTGCATGTTGGTGTACCCCAAAACCACTTCTGTGACCCATCAATATAAAATCACTTCATATAGCTCTACTTCTTTGTGATTCATACACTCAAGTCAAACTGACTTTGTTGGCGTCCCCTGGACTCACCTTGGACCAACCTCTATAGCTTTACTTAAATATTTTCCTAAGCCTGGAATGCCTGCCCCACCCTCTACCTAATCAACCGTTACTCATGCTTCAAAGCCCAGGTCAAATATCACCACCACCCTAGTCACTTCACCGGTTAAGTAACATTTATCTCAACTTCCCTTCCACTTCTTGTCTGTACAACAGTGTCTGTTGACTGACAGTGCAAAGTAGAGTTAGGTGACCTGGATTCTACTAAGAACTCAAGTCCTTAATATTGTTCTTGTTCCTCCTTTTGTTAAATTTGCCTAGCTAGGAAGGGGTCATCTTAAGATCCTCAGCTGTTAGTAATTTGCTGTCCATTTCTTTCTGTAATTCAAATTAGTTTTTCTTTTAAGTATTTAGATACAATGATATTCAGTACATATATATTTAGCATTAATGTTATTTATTTGGTTCTTAAAGCATAATTTAATTTTTCTACTCATCTTTATTGACATGTCTGAAATATAAATGCTACCTCTGTTTTTTTGTATTTATTTGAAGCACAGTTAAGTTCCCTCCAGCCCTTCATATTTAATTCTGTAAGAATCTTTATGTTTCAAATGTATTTTCTTTAAATGATATATTGTTGGATTCACCTTTCTATTCCATTTTGCTATTCTTAGAAGTTTTACAACTGTGCTAAATACATACATTATAAATGTCTCTTTTATTAAAAAAATTTATTTCACATTTACACAACAAAAATGTTCATATGTATATAATAAAAGCATACTGATTATTAACTGTAAGTCTCCACTTCATGCCACACATATATGTATAAAATGTATATATGTATCTCTATGCATACCTGTATATGTGTGTGTGTGTGTGTGTGTGTGTGTGTGTGTGTGTGTTTGCATGTATGTCTGTATATTTTACTTGGTACTGCCTCTCCTCCTAAGGCCACAAGCTTAAGCTCTATTTACTGACTTCTATATACATATATACTCATCTTTTATTTTTTCTGGATGTCCCAGACTGGATGGAATTGTTTACTTCTGTTATTGGCTGTTTTATTTTACTTTGTGGTTTATATTGGTAGACCCTTCAGATCTTTGCTGTGGGATGTAACCCTTCCCAAAATTATTCTTAACTGGAAGTATGAGATGAATTTGATTGTTCTAATCTCAAAGGCTGATGTTGCAGGCCCCTCCAGGGACCAAGCCATTACTGTTGGGCTTTAATTACTGGACTGATCTTTATATAACTTTATGGGGACAAGGTGGGTGGCTTGCATAGAACTGTGGGTGAATAAAAAGGTTTCCCCTGCCTTTGTTCTCAGTTTCAATATACATGCTTGCTTTGGGAAAATTGTTTAACCTCTTTTAGCCTATATTCTTCTCTGTAAAACAGGAATATCAACTCCTTCAGTACTTCACAGGATTGTTTTGAGGATCAAATGAAATATGCCTATCACCTGGTGACCTCCTTTCCTTACATAAGGTCCTCAGAAAAGTTTCAAGGTACTTGGTATATCTGTATTCACTCAAATGCCATACCTCTCAAACCTCTACCCACATCATTTTTGTTTTTAACTACTCAGAGGACAAAATTAGATTAATATAAAAGTACTCAATGAAATAGTACGCTAAGAAGAGCTATAGAACATTCTTTTATAAATCGGGGGCATACTGTCTTACAAATACATGCATCATAACTAGGAATAGCAGTCTTGCTCGAGGAACAGGTGTGGGAGGGAACTCCCATGAAGAGACATGGCCAGGGTGAACAACTCAGGTCTCCAGCACTGCAGCCTTCATTGTTTTGTTGCTACCATTGCCCCGTTCTTTCTGGGTCCGTTTCCCTGGCCTCTCATGGAATGGAATCCACAGGGTAGGGCTCTGCTGGTCTTGGGGTCTCTGCTAGGTGTTATTCCATTGGGCACATAGTTATAGAGCTTTGCTTATAACTCAGCTGAGGTGATACTTCTCCAGAAAAGGAGTTGGGGCAGCTAGCTGGTGAAGTGAATAGAGCACCAGTTTGGAGGACCTGAGTTTAAATCCAGCCTCAGACACTTAACACAAAAACTAACCATGTGACCTTGGGCAAGTCATTTAACTCCAACTGCCCTACCCTCCTCCCTCCAAAAATGCAGGAAAAAAAAAGAGGAGGAATAAGTTTTACTATTTCTCTTTTAGCTTACAATCCAGCTTAACCTTCAGCATCTTTTAGTGAGGCAGATTTTTCTTATGCTCATTATCACACTAGGAAAAACTCCTAGCTGTTCTCTTCTCCCCAAGGACAAGGGTGATCTGGCAATTCTGAAGTTTTAGTTGTGGAAAGTTTTTATCTTCAGAAGACCCTTTCAGGGACCAGGCTCATTTAGAACATAGAACAACTGACTAGCTAAGCAGCAGAGACATTTAATTACAGCCTGGGTGGGGTGGGGAGTGAACT
>CM053581.1:519113828-519136317 GCA_028627135.1 Pseudochirops cupreus | reverse complement strand
AGGATAGTCCAGTTTATCAAGGTTGGTTATCATATGTATGATGTGTCTGTGATTGTGTACAGGTTTTGCCTGGTTCTGCTCTTCTCACTTAGCATCAGTCCGTATAAGCCTCTCCAGGTAATTATGAAGTCCAGGGAGTGAACTCTTTATGACTTTAGGGTTACAAATTCTTTCCAACTCTCATTCAATCCCTTTTGGAGATCCTGTGCCATCATATCTTATTATAAGATGTTCAAGGAAGAAATCTGTAATAGAAACCTCACAAGAGCTGAATAGTCTCAGGCCCTATGGCTTTTACTAACTATAACTCCCACCAAGATTTGTTGGTGTCCAATGTTGTTGTTTGTCCTTTGTTGTCCAAGGGAACCAATGACATCACAAGGGTGATGTGTTAACACACATGTGGATTGGATTTAAGGGAGGCAGAGCTGTGCAAAGCTGTCGGTCTCATCTCTCCTCCAGAGTCACTGGGGTTCAGTGGCAAGACAAAAGTCCCCAGTGGAAATGAAAGTGGGGCCTGGAGGTGCTATGGGGCCTAGCTTTTCACTCCTGCCCTTCCCTCTGACTCATCAAATGCTTGCCTTTATTTTGTCCATATGACTAGCATCCAACCTCCCAGGCTTTGAATTGCTTTATACACAAGTTAGTGGTAAGATGTTTTATGAATGTTATTACTTTTCTACCCACATAATTCTCCACTGATTAACCAGCTTCACTTGGTGTGCTGTTTTGGTGACAATTCCTTCGGTACCTAGGTGTATACTTTAGGTTACTTTACCTAAAAGTGATGCTCTGTCACATTTCAAATCCTTTTTCTTTGGTTTCCACAGTCCAACTAAAGTTAATT
Organism: Pseudochirops cupreus; assembly: GCA_028627135.1. NCBI lineage: Eukaryota > Metazoa > Chordata > Mammalia > Diprotodontia > Pseudocheiridae > Pseudochirops > Pseudochirops cupreus. The sequence continues at coordinate 519,135,470 of CM053581.1, read as the reverse complement.
GAGAACGGAGATCACTATCTCCTCTTTCTATTTGTGTCCTCTTTCCATAATGCTACGTTACTTGGCATGTGCTGAATCAGAAGAATGCTTGGTGTGGTTCAGGACATTTGTTCTGGAGCCAAGGGATCTGGGTTCACATCCTACCTCTGACATTCCTTGTGTGACCGTGGGGAAGTTTTACAGGCCTCAATTTTCTCCTCAGTAAAATGAGAAGGTTAAACTAGGTGATCTCTGAGGTTTGTTCCAGCTCTAGAACGATGATCTAGAACATGATGCCTTCCAGAAGCATGATGCAGCATAATGGGAAACATGCTGGACTTGGAATCAGGAACCTTGGGTTCATAATGATAATAGCTAAAATTTATATGGTGCTTACAATGTGCCAAATTCTTTACAATTAGCTCACTCGATCCTCACAATAACCCTGGGAGGGAGGCACTATTAGCCCCACTTCACATATGAGGAAACTGAGGCAGGCAGAGGTTAAGTGACTTGTACAGAGTGACAAAGCTGGTAAGCATCTGAGGTTATAGCTGAAGTCAGGTCTTCGTGATGCCAGGTCTGGCTACCCCTATTTAAGAGGTGTTAACTTATCAAGGAAAAAAAATCACTCCACCTTTTTTAATTTCAATTTCTTCATTGGTAAAATGGAGATAATACTACTTGTGCCACTGAACTCATGAGTATGTTCCAAGAATTTTTTTTCGTAAGTTTTAAGTGTTATACAAAGGTGTGCTAGTATGAACATAGAGGAGCAGCTGTAGGATTTCTTTCTTATCCTAAGTTCCTTGAGAATAAACTTGGTCTCACCTCAGCTTAAGGAATATGACCCTCCACTTTCTAGTCATCAGATTACAAGAAAGCGTTACTTAAAGAGTCCAAATAAAGGATTTGGTGAGGGAACTTAGAACCAAAAATATCTGAAGAGTCAGTGGTTGATCCTGACCTGTGTAGAGAAGCTGGAATTAGGAAAAATGTTACACAATGGAGAAAGGATCACTAAAAACTTGGACCTACAGAAAAAAACAAAACAAAACAAAACTAAGGTTCTCCTACAAGAGAAATGAGCTGACAAAGAATGAAATGACAGTGTAGACCTAAAGATGTTATCAGGTGAGCTCACCCAATTACAGGTTAGAGAAAGAGTTCAAGAGTGATGACTGCGGACTGTTTATGGAATGGGAGTCCTACTTGAGCTATTCATTGACAGGGAAACAACACTAATATTCTGTCTTTCCAGGGTGTGTTTCAAGAATGTACAGAGAATAAATATGTCAATACAGATGATAACTACCTAATTCTGGCAACTCCTTTGGGCACAAATGATATTGCTAGAAGAAATAAAAAAAGCATTGCTAAATATCGGTTTCTTGGGAAAGAAACTAAAGATTGTAAGAGCATTAAGTGGTGTTTTGATTGAATTCCATCAAAGAGAAGGGATTCAGAAGAGAAAGACATTTTGGAAGTGAACAGAAAGAGACAATGCATAATAAAGTTAACCATGACTTAAAATATAGCAACGATAAGATTGCTGGTGAGGGAAGGAATACACATAAAAAGAATAGATAAAATTATTTGCCTGGAGTTTTGCAAATCTCAACAAAATGCTCTAAACTGAAAAGTAAAAAGAGAAAATGCTCTAATCACCATACACCTTAGCTACAAAGTAGAAAGAACAGCTGCAAGGTATTCAAAAGTTCAGAAGGGACAACATCCAAAAAAGAAGCCAGTTTGTAAACTTGTAACCTCAGATATAGTCTCCATACAAATATGGATAACAAGATGAACTTGGGCTCCTGAAGCAAGGGGACACATCTGACCTTGTGTAGGTTTCACTGAGACCTGGTAAGATGAGACCCATTCCTAGAATACGGCCTTAAAAGGGTATGACATTCAAAGGAAAGAGGATGTAAAAAAGTGAGGTGGAGTTATGATGAGAGAAAAATATAAATACCAGAGTAGGGAAATAAGGTGGATGATATTTAGGGAAAGAAATGAGTGGTTCTATAAATTAAAGTATACTACAGACCAGCTGGATGGAAATATGAAATAGAAAATTTTAGGAAGCTGCTCATAAATCTGGTACAGAGACCAGCAGAAGCGAAAGATTTCAGTTAGCTAGAAAGCTTCTGGAACTCTCCCTTTTGCCGAAAACAGCAGCTAAGAACTTGGAGGAACCAACAAAGGTAAATTCTATGCTGGATATGATTCTCACCAATAATGAGAAACCAGTGCTGGAGGGTGGAAATGATGTGAATTAAGGTAAAAAAAAAAAAGCGTCTGTTCTTTCATGATTTTATTGTTGTTAGGATTAGGGAGAAAAAAATTCAAGAGGTTCAGAGAAAAGACAGGTAGGGATCCAATGGACTAAGTAAAGTCAGCTCACTAGAGATATGGGATACCCTCAATAACGAACTTCCAAAAACAAAACAATTTTTATGAGGAAATTGATTAAAGAGAATGATGTGAACACGTAGTGGATTCACTATCAATTTGGATTTTGAAGATGGAAGCAAGTCAGTAATGGTATGTATATATAAGACTATGGCAAAGTTTTGTGAGAAAAACTCAGAATGAGCTGAGGCTGGTCAGGAAAACCAAGATTTGTTTGTTGCTTTTTTTTTTTTTAATAAAACTACACTGGAGGGGAAAGAGAGTGAAAAAGAGTTACTGCTTGGAGTAAGGGGCATGATGATAACTAAGGATGGAGAAAAGTGAGACACGTCTAATCTAATCGCTTCTGTTTATTCTACAAAGGAAAAATGGTCTTTGGAGTAAAAAAAAAGGCAAAACAAAAATAGGCAATAGAGAACTGACATCTAGTATGAATACTGAGATAGTGGGAGCACCTTGCTGCCCTTGAGGAGTTCAAATCAAAGCCCTCTCAGGAGAACATCTCCGTGTAGGTGGGACTGCATTCTAGATGGGTGTAATTGATGAGCTGTTGTTAATGAACGAAGGAGAGCATTAGTGAACATCTTTCAAAATGCAGCAGTGATCACAAAGACCCTTTCTGGTTTCATTAAGAACAGGCAGTATACTGCAGTAGCAATAGCATTATCTCTTGAATCAGAGGACTCTAACTGGCCTCTACTGTATGCTGTTTGTGGCCTGGGGTAAAGCACGAGTCCTCCCCAGCTCTCTGTTCCCTCCTTGTTGGTAAAATGAGGGGGGGGGCGGGACTAGATGGCCCCTCAGATCCCCATTGCTTATATATATATGTATGTATGTATGTATGTATGCATTTTACACAATGCTGGAATAACCTCATTTCCTATTTCCACAAGATTACTAGACTGGACGATCAAAGGAATGTTGCAGATATTTCACATAGATTTTAACAGCATAGTCGACTAATTCTTTCATCTTATTCTTTTGGGCAACATGGAGAGATATGTGGACTAGAGACCATTACAGCTGGCTGAGTGAATGCCCCCTTCCCACCCCTCCATAATCATTAATGATGCAGTGTCAATTTTGAAAGAAGACCTTAATGAAGTGGTCCAGGGATCTCTGCTTGGTCAACAATTAACATTTTTTTAACATAATGACTTAGATGAAGTAATAGATGACACAGTTAATCTTATTTGCAGAGGGCACAAAGGTAGGAAAAATAGCTAACACTAGGTGACAAGTCAAGATCCAAAAAGATATTATCTCAATAGGGTAAAGTGGGTTAAATCTTCCAAAAATAAAGTCTTGATACTTTAAAGTATAAACACTTAATGTAATGTCTTAATACTTACAAAAAAAAATCAACTTTACAAGTGAAAGATGGCTGAGGCAAGGCCAATCCATCACTTTATCTGAAGAGCTGGAGGTTTTAGTGAATTGTGACCTCAGATGAGTCACTAGTGTGGTATGGTGGCTGAGGAAGCTAAAGCAATTCCTTGGCTGCATTAAAAAAAAAAATCTAGTGTCTAGGATTTAGAAGGTGCAGTGTATAGCAGCAGTGGTTCTCAACTTGTGGGTTATGTTCAATTTGTAACAATGAAAATACATCCTGCATATCAGATAGATTCATAATAGTAGCAAAATTACAGTTATGAAGTAGCAACAAAAATAATTTTATGGTTGGGGGTCACCATAACCTGAGGAACTGTATTAAAGAGTCGAGGCATTATGAAGCTTGAGAACCACTGGTATAGAGTCTAAAGTCAGGAAGACTCATCTTCCTGAGTTCAAATCTGGCCTCTGACACTTACTAGCTGTGTGATCCTGGGCAAGTCACTTAACCCTGTCTGCCTCAGTTTCTTCATCTGTAAAGTGAACTGGAGAAGGAAACAACAGACCACTTTAGTATCTTTACCAAGAAAATCCCAGAGTCATAAAGAGTCAGACATGACTGAAACAACTGAAGAAAAAGTATCCAGGATTGGGAAGAAAACAGCACTGCTGCTCCCTGCCTTGGTCAGATCACATGTGGGGTACTGGATTTGATTCTGAACATGACTTTAAAGAGTTTTTCCTTTTCATTAGGAGGAACTTGACAAAACATTAAGAAACAGACATTTCCTCACACAAACAAGAGAAAGAAAAGGGGATTGCATATTAAACTGTGAATTTCTAAGACATAAAGATTTTTTTCAAGAAAATCAATTCCTAATTTATGAATTCCAATGCTGGGCATTTTTTTTTTGCAAGAGACACTAATAAACTGGAGAACATCTAGAGGAGGTTACCTAGTATTGTGAGGGGTGTCCAGGTCACAAGTTAGGAGGTATTAGGAAGCTTAGCTTGGAGAAGACTTAGGGAGGTGTATGTGTGTGTGATTTTCGTTACTGTTTGAAGGATTTATTTTGCTTGGTTCCAGAGGGCAGGAGAAGGAACCCAATGTAGTAATGAAGCAAACTTGCAAACAAGTCAATCTGTGGAAAAAGGCAGGAAGCTGCTGTGTATCTCTCTTCACAGGTCTACGAGCAAAGGCAAGATGAAACCATCTCTGGGCTTTATTGCAGAGGGGATGCTTACTTAGGTATGGATTGTCCTCTGAGATGCTGCAACTCCTATTCTTTGCTTCTTCTTTTGGTAGAAGTGCAGGACACACAGAGTCAAATGCTACCAGAACAAATGCAGGATGATTGAGAAAAAAGGCATTAGTTTTGGCAATGAAAAGGCACGTTGGTGGCTTTGGAAAGCTCATTTTCACTAAAATGGTAGAGGGAGAATCAAGGGGTTTTGGAGAGCTGGTGCTGCTAATCAAGTAACAGCATTAGGTAACTTTTTGAAGATAGGTTTTCTTAAAGACTGAGGCACACTGAAAGGAATCAACAGACAGAGGAAGATTAAAAGTATCTGAAAAACAAAATGATAACTGAACAGTCTCACTACACCAGTGCAATTTGGGATCTTATCCATCCCCACAGCTTCAATTATCACTAAACTATTCAGATGATTTTTGAATCTCTATACCCAGTCTTAACCCCTTTCCTGAGCTCGTTACTAATTTCTAATTCTGTTGGATATCGCTACCTGGATGCCCTCTTAGCATCTCAAACTCAGTGAAAATCAGACTCATCATGAGTGTCAGAATTAGAAAGAGCCTTTAAAGATCATCTGGCTCAACCTCATTTTATTAAAGAGGAAACCAGTGACCAAAGTATATTAAATAATTTGTTGAAGGTCATACATCTATTTAATGCCAAGAGTTGGGAGGTTCCCTGACTTTTAGTCTTGCCCATTTGAGTAAACCATGCTGTTTCCATCTCCCTCCTTTACCTTTCTGTGACAAACCTGGATGAAAACTTCAATTAACTTACCTTTAACTCTGGATCCTCTTTTCTCCTAATTCTCACCAATTTCTATTAATTCTACTTCGAAATATTTCTCACTTGCATCCCATCCTTTCCCTTTCTACTGCAACTACCCAACTTTAGGACATATCAGAGCTGCAATATAACAAGAGATTCCTAGTCTTCCTCATGTTTAGTTCATCTTACATACCACTGATGAATTAATCTCAAAGTACCATTTTGATAATATCCCTTTGCTCAAGGTTCCTAACTACCTACTAAATAAAATTCACATCTCAACCTAACATTTAAGATTCTTCACTATCTGGGTCTACTTTTGCCTTTCCAGGTTTCTCTCTTCCTACTAAATACATACCATGGGATATAGAATATCATTACTACACACTTCTCGTCCTGCCTATGCACCTCCCTTCCTCCTAGTTCCCTAAGGTACAATGGCAGGGGTGGGGAACCTGTGGCTTCAAGGCCACGTGTGACCTTCTGTCCTTGAATTTGGTGTTTTGACTGAGCCCAAGTTTTACAGAACAAATCCTTTAAAATGAAGGGGATTTGTTTTGTGAAGTTTGGATTCAAAGGGCCACATTTGAGGACCTAAAGGGCCACATGTGGCCTCGAGGCCACAGGTTCCCCACCCCTAGTATCTTCACTAAGCCCTTTACCATTCAATAGACTAGAACTCTAATGTTGCAAAGCCACCTCTTTCATAGAACTTCCCCTTTCTCCTTTCCCTCCTCTGATCTTCCACAGGACCTAGATTTATATACTTGTTTTATTTCCTCTTCTAGAGCCTAAGTTTCTTCATAGTTGGGATTTCTAGCATTGCACAATCCTTGAAATCAAGCATAGTACCTTGCACTCTATTCTAGCTGAATGAATGAGCTATCAAGTCCTAAATAAAGTACCTTCCATTTCACATCATGGTGTCTTGTTGCTTTGACAGTTTAGGGTATATATGGTGAAAACATGAATTTGGACTTCATTAGTTCAGAATTGTTAAATCATTTGGACAGGGGGCCAGTTGACATGGGAATCCTGGGCGATGCTGATCAGGTTGAGGGTGAATATATTTAACATGCCTCTGCCCTTTGTCAACAATCTGGTGCCAGGACCTCAGTGACCCCTACCCTGATCTTTAGGCAAGACCACAGACCAGACACCTGCTCTGTCACTGAGCATTCCACACTGGTCCTCTCCCCCAGTATTCCACATTTCTCTCTGGGGTTGAGATTTAAATTCAATATTACCTTTGATATTATAAATGGCATAGGAATCTACTGACAGATGAAGCTCCACTTGGAATTTTTGTAACACAGTTATAAGCTGCCCAAGCAAACCCCCCCTATTCTAAGCACTGCTTCCTTCTCCCCCAGGTTCATTCCTAGGGTATTTCTCTCCTAGTCTTCCCTATTTGTTCTTTGTGTCCTCTGGAACCCCTCTTACTAGCAATTTGTCATCTTTATTAGATTCTAGAAATTACTTTGTCTTTCTAGAATGTAAGCTCCCTGAAAAATGGTAATTTTGAATTGAATTTATACTGTCTATTAAAAAATGCGGTAACTAAGCTAATTAGTAGTATGAACCAAATGGCAAATAGATTGTTTACCTATGTAAGAGCTTCCATAAGCACCTGTTTTCATATAAAATTAACTAGGGCCACCAGCCCTACATAAGTTGAGATTTTCTACACTGATAAAAAAATCAGCAAGCAGGACAACTACGAGGCAATACTATTAATTTAGTTTTAGCTATTTAAAATGGCAGTTCTAAAAGAAATCCTACAATTTAAATGATTTATTAATATAATCTGGCCTTGTGCCAGGTGGTAGAATTTTTTCCTTCTATTACCATTTCCTGCTTTTGTAGCATGGAAATGAAAGAGTTAACATTCCAGTCATACTTGGCCAAATAACACTGGACTTTTTAGTATAAATCTGCCAAAGTTTAAGAAAATTACTCAGTTTGGTTAACTGTTATTTTAAGAGTATCATGCTCCTGTATATCCCAGGACTCAGAGATATGTGTCTGTGGGTTAGTAACTGTCAATTCAAAAATAAATGTACTTAGCTTCATGATTATTTTTGCCTTTCTTTGTAGTCCCAGAGCTTAACACAGTGCCTGGTATACAGTACCAACTTCATAAATGCTATTTGACCGACAAAGTCATAATAGGGTAATTTAAATGATTTTATTAACAGTGTTGCAACCTCATTTCCTCTGATAATCTGAGAAACCAGTATTCAGAACTCCAACTATTTTTGTCTTTCAGAGATGTATGCTTACAGGACAGGAAACATGCACGGAGCAGTGGGTAAAGACCAGGTAAACTACTTTTTAATGCTGGGGAGTCTGACACTGAAACTACCAACATTCTGGATTGGTGAACTGAAAACAGGAGCACCACTAGAGTAAGAAAAAAGTGAAACCCACTAGTCATCATGTCTGATATGTTCCAGTGGAGCATATGTACAGCACAAATGCAAATAAAGATACTGCTATAGGAACATTATTTCTTAAAATGGAATAACAAATGCTTAATACAGTAAAAATCCAAGATAGTTCTGTTTTATATCCAATTTACAAAGAAATAAAGTCTTGCTTTTTGATGTTCTCTCTCTTTTTTTTTGTGACACACACTATATAGAGATCCAAAGATAATACACAGAAATGGTCAAACATTGAATGTTGGAAGTGATTACAATGAGGATTTTCCTTCCTCTCTGGACATGTCCTGCAGCTGGAGTTCCCTTTGGGGTCAATGGGATCTCCTCCACCTGTGGATGAGAGTAGCAGGGTGAAGAAGAGGAAAGGGTATGGCCCAAGAAATGACGCAAATACATACATGTGAACATATCCCATATATACTTGTTAGAAAATTTCAATGACAGCAACAATTCCTAGAAGAATAAGCATTACTGTTTCCTAGCTGAAATAACAATATTCTAATTCCAGTGATTTACAGTAAGGTCACCTGGCAGGTGATTCAAATTTGTTGTGCCTTAGTTAAATAGCCAATAGAACATTGACTGGCAAATGAAAGAATTGAAGAAAAAAAAAAGAAAAAGCTTTTGGCTGAATTCTTTGCTAACATACATTTTAAAGCGCTTGCCCAGTTTTGCATGATGCAGAAACCAGACCAATTTTCTTAGATATAGACGGTTTTATTGACCAAATACAGTTAGTTTTCCTGAAAAAGCTGGAAAAATCCAAAGATCGCGATGTATTAAATTTATCAGGTTCCTTAAATGTGTATCACACCTCTCTTGTTAACCATGGTACAAAACACAACTTTAAAAAAATCATGAATGAAATTTCGATTTAAATAGATGTTGCTTGTAGGAGAATTACTTTAATTAAATTATTCTTCTATAAGGAAAATGGTTGCCAATGAAGGACCCATAATACAGAATCAACATTCAGCTGCAACTGTATTTAGATGCAGGGGACTGGACTAGATTGACACTTTATTAAGCCAGTGATTTTTTTTAAATACATTTATTAACCAATGTTAACACATTAAATGACTCTATATATTGCTAGTCAGAGCAGCTTACAAAATGCCAGAATGCATCATAGAACTGGACAGCCACAATGAATAATTACAATGTGCATAGTGGCTAAGCTCAACACCGTAATATAGCTTTATGATTTGCAGAAAATTAATTTTTAATAATGATTCCTAAAACAATCAATTGTAATTTTACCTAAAACTTATACAAAACCAGGCCACAATGTCTTTTTTTGTTTTTTGTTTTTTTTAAACACACAGTTTTCACGCTGTAGTAACTTGGAAATGTGCAACCGTGTCAACAGAGACGAAAAAGCCAAAGTAACACGAAATCTTACTTTCATGCAGCTATCAGTTAAATAGTACATACTCTGGAATGATTTTACACCAAAAATATTTCCACAATAACTTGCTTTCATAGGGGTGGATCGAAGTTTGGGAATTTGCAAAATAACTGAACTAGATTAATTTTCTTCAGCTATGATGGACCTCACCAGTGCCACAGCACAATGGCAACATGGATTAATTACACAGAAACGAGAAATAATGCAAGTCACTGTGTAATTTAGTATGTTGTTTTGAATGGGGCTGCTATGTAGTTTCTGCAAAATATTGTGCATTATTTGGCAGTCGCTGGTCAATTAACTTGTGTCACCACCATCTGCAACAACATTATATTTGGATGTTTTTTTTTTCACAGAAGGTTTAGTTAGATTTTATATTTAGAGTGACCCTGACAAAACCCAGAGAAAACTTTTTAAAAGGCTTTTCTCCTTATTTTTTTCACTTCCATTGTGTGTAATTGCTTTTAATAAATATCAAAGATCTAAATAAATATTTACAAATTATTCCTCTAACTTCTCAAAAAATAGCTAGATGATAAAGGGAATTTGACTTGGTCTAAGATCAATCAGTCTTTGAAAAAACAAATTATGAGACATTTTGAAAGAAAAGAAATTTAAGTAAGTTTTACTGGATGTGATTTATATATCTATGTATAAAAAAACTCAGTATTCAACTATCGATCCATTCCTATTGGTAATGCTTCTTAATCCAGACATTCCTCAAAATACAGACTTTTTACAAATCACGGCATCTTTAATACAAGAAAATTAACATGCATTATTCTTCATTCTGTGTACAGTGATGGAGCTCATTAACAGGCAATGACCCATTACTACAAACATAACGGCTTCTGTGACACTTAAGTGCTTTCTTTCCTTTGAGTATTAACTTACAATGGACTAGGTGACACCAGATAATAGGCAGTCAGATGATATTTGGGGAGGGAAGGGAAGCATTAAAGAAATTTGTATGCCTCATCTAAAATTTCACATATGAATAAAGGTAGTTTTTGGCTTTTCCTTGTTTTGTTACAAGCACTCGTGTTAGGACAAGAATGAAATGTGCAAACTTTAAAATTTAAATATTCATTTTCTCTAAGATCCAGCTCAGTAAAAGATTACCCCAGTTCCCTGCAATTTTAAACTACAAGATCAAAGCTAATAATTTGTTATAAAAGTTATATATTGAAAAGAAATAATGAAAAACACAACTGGGAAATATTTAAGAAAAAATATGCAGGACTAGCACCTGCTGTGTCAACCCTGTTCCCTAAATTCAATCATATACCCACTGGCATAACCAATAGATAATGCCTTTAAACAGTAAATTAAGCTGAACAAAACCAGCTCAACAAGGTTAAGAAATAAATGTTACATCAAGGTAGTATGTTTTATTTCTGAAACAGTTCTATATTTCTTACATTCAGATCTATTTTAAATGTTTCTTTGTTAAACTCACATGTATTCACCTGTTGTTTTTTTTTAAAGATCTGTTGTTTAAAGGTTAAAATCTCTGTAAAACCTAAAAATGTTTTAAAATTTGCTGAAAATGCAACAAATCCTCAATTAAAATTCATTTAAAATAACCCTTAAAATACCCTCCACTGATGTTAATCTTACTTACTGACAAAATCTGGAGGAGCATGAACAGAAGATTTAAACTACTGTGCAAAATTTCTTCACGAAAAGTGTTTAAAGGCTGGTGCAAAATGGGAAGCAAATTCTAAACAATTTTGGCTTCTTGGAAACAAAAACCGCTTTGTCTGAGAATAGCAATCATCGGGGTGATTCTCTTTCTCTCACTCTCTCTCTCTGGAGGAGGAGGAATATAGCTTTCATCTTTTTCGGCGACAGGTGCGTTTATGTTCAGCATGCCAGTGTTCCTGCTGACACTTGATCGAGCAATAGGATGTATTCCAACAGCAATGGTACATGGCTTCCTCTTCACAGTTGTAGCACTAGGGAGAACAAGCCGGGAAGCAGGATTATTGCAGCCTGGAACGTGGAGCCTGAGAAACTAAACCTCTTTTTTGCTCATTTTAGTTTGGTATCTATATTGAATATACCCATTTTCTGCATTTTAATGAGTCAGTTTGATCTTTAGGTACAGGTAGCTGCTGCATAGGACAGTGGTAAGATCACTGATCTAGCAGGCGCTGAACCTGAATTTGGTTTCTGCTCTCTACCTCTTACTACCTGTGTGACCTTGGACAAATCACTTCCTTCCCCTGACCTAGGCTTCCTAAAATGAAGGAAATGGAAATGATGCCCCCTAAGGTTCCTTTCAACTCTGGATCCCGTGATCAATGCTTCCAAAATGATCTAGTCAAGGAAGGGATTAAGAAACTTAAACCTTATGCTCCCTTTCTTTTAGCTATGAAGCAAAAGGAAAACTAGTGAAAATAATAGATCACTAAACACTTTTGACACTTTTAAAAACCTTCCCACAAGTTACACTAGCACCATCACTAATACTTGAATACTTGCTGTATCTAGACCAATTTGACAAAATCTGTAAGTTGGAAGGGTCCTAAGAAGTCACCTAGTCTAATTTGCTCCTGAAATATGAATCCTCTCCACAACACCCTATTTCATTTTGGGACAGCTCTAATGACTGGGAAGTTCCTTCTTATTCTAAGTCAAACTCTGTCTTACTAACTGAAATCTGGGCACTTGATGGACTTACCTGCAAAATTTTGAAATAAAGATCTTTTTGTCAATGACCGCCATTTATCCTTGTAGTAAGCTGATAATATTGCTTATCCATCCCCTATTACATCTTTGCATTTTCCTGAATACCAAAGGCCAACAACCGATAATGACAGAGGCAAGAAATGTTAATTTTCTTTTTGTATGAACAATGATTGTTTAAAAAAAAAAGAGGATCCTCAGGAAAGCTCCCATAATTCATTACTTTGTACTCTATATTTCTTGCGGGAATAATGATATGGTCTCTCATTCTTATGCAATTATATGAATAACAGCTACTCCTTGGTCTTACTTCTAGTTATTCTTATTTTCCCAAATACCAGCATAATCTTTATCATCACTTCAATTCTTTTATTTCCTTGATGTAGAACAGATGTCATCATCCTAACTTCCTTGTTGTCTAGTATTTAAGATTACCATCAATATGGAAGCCTGTACTGACCTTATCGCGTATTAACACAGTTCTTCCATTAACCTTTTTTACGTTTTACTTAAGATTTTCTGTAGCTGAAATATCCTTCCCTTTCCTACCAAATCATGTCTCTCACATCCTTCCAAACTTGACTCATAAATGAAAAAAAGCAAAATTAAAATGGAAAAAAAATTACCCCTTTTCAAGGAGTTCTTCCCCAATGAACTTAACACCTCTCTAAGCAATCCTTTTGACTGGATGCAGATAGAACAAATTTTTGCTTAATTCTTCATACATTTCCCCTAAAAGGCAAGGACTATATCTTTTAGATTTCTCCTTTTCCAAAGCACTTCATTAGGCACAAAGCTGGTACTAATAATAAATCTTAGCTGAATAACTGGTACCTAAACTTGATGATTTTTAAGGTGGATCAGCTCCACCAAAGTACAGAGTTTATCAGTGCATTCAAGTTAACACTTACAAAGTGATACCCTCGGACCTGATAAAATATCAATGTGTCTCCCAAAGTATCCAACTTGCCATCAATTTCTGTAGAGCAGCAGTTTACTTATATGAATGGACACAGTTTACTAGATAATGATTTTCACCCAAGACACAAATAAGAGAGAACTATCTCTAGTTTTTACTATAGCCAAATCTAGAAAACTGAGCACTACACTCGGCATATTTTTGGTAATATTCTGGCAAGTGAAAGGTCATTCATTACACTGAAAAGATGCAAAGCAACCTTATGTAATGGGTCCTAGGTTGGAGTTCCAGTTCTCCACTCTTATGGAAAGAAAATAAACAAAGGAGCATATGACAAAACTGCCAAAAGAAAGAAGTTTTCAAGACCATGATCAGGTATCAACTCTTGTGACGATGAGAAGATATTAAATCAAAGTTTCAATGGCATTTAAATTTCAGAAATGGAACCTTGCTTTGTCTGAAGACAAAGGTCCCTTTATACTTTATTTGCTTAGTAAATCACAGTTACAAGGTATTCAAAATCCGAAATGCAGTATCCCCCCAATTTTAAGAGTAAAGTAAGATAACTGCTTCCTTATCTAAACTACAAAAGTTATATGTTACTACTCTCCTTTGTCTTCCCCCAAATTCAGCTACAAGGAAATAACTTGTAACAGTGTTCTCAGTAAGTATTTTCTAGGGATCCATATTCCTGGATTTCACAAACTTCTAGAATTCATTAGAAACATCAGCTGAAAAGCAAAATGAACAAGAAATATTTATGTAGATTATATTTATGGCATGTTAGCCAGACCTCCAAACCAGTTCACATCTGCTGGGTCTGAGGGTAGGGGGTCAAAGTGGGTAGGGAAGGAAGTATATTACTTAGGAGGGCAAGACGGATACTTGGAGAATCCCTGTAGTTTTTCTTCATTAAGCCTTAGTTATAATCTCTTCATGTATATGTAAACTGTACGACACACTTAACTGAAATGCCAAGTGTGACCTGGTGTATTTCTTTGCTCTTTATTTAAATGAAAGAGAAAAGAACAGAATTAAGAAATGCTAAGGCACACATGTAGAAATAAACCCAGTAGCGAATGACAGCTGCCCAAGCATAGAGAAAAGTTTAAGTAAAGACTTTAAAAAGTGAGGTTTATTTAAAAAACAAATACTTTTATGGAGGTAAAAACAACATTCTAATGAATTAAAAAATAACAAACCTAAAATGTTTCTAGATGATAATAAATTCATTCAATTAAAAAATAAACTCTTGTTGACTTAAAAAAATATCATGCTAAATAACTTAAATCACTTCTGAACTCATTTTTTAAACCTGAAAAGGTTAGATTTTTTTCATTCTGTCTGGACCAGTTCCTATTTGTCAATGGGCCTGGTCCATTAGCAAATAGACTAGTTTTGGTTTATAAGCTTTAACAGAAACACTACTTCCAATGTGATTCACTTAGTATATACTGTTTTAATGAAGCAATTTGTATTTCTCCAATTTACTATGAACCTGCTTATAAATTCCAACTATTTACCCAAGTGAAAAGTCTGATGATTCAGTTCTTAATAAATAAGCACATCCTCCAACTGAGTGTTTCTTACAATACAGTAGTACTTGCTAATGACATGTACCTTTTATGTAAATTAAATAATGAACCCATCCAAATTCTATCCTTCCATATATACCAGAGCCTCACTATAGTGTGACTCATTAGAACATGAATTCAGGCCAACCTAAGATCCCAAAAGAATTGAACTTTCAGATGTTAAAACATCGATAAAGAAGCCAGCCAAACAAAACAGACTCCAAGCATATCATTGGAGTAAGGTTCCAATATACTTCTTAAGTTCTTGGACTTGCTGATTATATTTGGCTACTTACAAGCTCAATTTTCTAAGTTTTATCTGGATTTTGATTAGTATTTTATCTGAATAAAACCGTTCTCTTGAAATTTTCCAGTGACCTTCCACTTATAAAATTTAAGAGATCATACTCTACTGTTAGGAGTTCCAACCTTAGGAAAGTCATTATTTCTCTCTTATAACTACACTTGGAGTTTCTTGGGCTCTTTTCTCCTGATATCTTTCTGTGTCTCAGAGAGTATCCTTGAGAGAATATTTCATCTATTTTATCTTTCTTCTTAAAGGGTATCTCACTATACTTCCCTGGGAGTACTTATCTTATTTCAAGAATTATGTCTAGGTACCTGACACACATCTATTCAAGTTCTCTCCTTTATTATTTGTCTAGCATCTTTCCTCGATATCTTACTATCAGACAGTGAAGAACACCAGTCTTCTTCCTTTCTTTTCAAGCCTTCCTTTTCCCTGATTCTTCAGTTACTGTTGGGGATCTCCTTCTTCTGATTAGCCTGTTGAATGTCATCATCATTTAAGATTAATGGGTCCATTCTCTCTTACCCCCATCCCTGCAAGAAGTCAGAACTGTTATGACAGCACAGCTTCCTAGCCCCATCTTGCTCTCTTTGCTCATCCCCCACCCCCTCAATTTTTTCACTAACCTGTCTTCACAGCTGTGTCTCGGTAGGCTTCCTTTATCTGCTTGTCAAATCTTTCCTTTAAACTAATTTTCAATATTCACCTTTCATAAAGATTTTTATGAAATGTTTTAAAATATTCCCCTTATATTAAAGAAGCTGAAAGTGAGCAAGATGAATTAAACAAAGTGGCAACAAAACTTCAAGAAATGAAGTAAACTTAAGGCAATAAAAATTTGGAAGTTGCAGGCAAACTGTGTTTTCTCACTCAATAAATAATTACTGAGAGTCTACTCTATATTCAACACAGTAAGGGATACAAGAGAAGCATATGATATCGTTATTGTCATCAAAGAGCTTAGCATTTAGCTAGGGAGATAAGACTAATCAAGGTAAAACAAGGAGACGCTAACAAACACAGAATGTAACTGGATACTAAGTAGGAGAGTGAGAGACTGTAAGAAGAGCAATTGTAAAATAATTAAACTGATTTTTAAACAAATGATTGACAAAAGGAAGTTTGTGGAAAAGATGAAACTGATCAATTCAGCACTGCAATTCCCAAATACACCACAGAAACGTTATTCCTAGCCAATATTAGACATGAAAGGCAGATTTTCAATAAAAAGATGAAAAATACCATAATTAATATTTACCCATTGCTTCTTCTTAGTCTGGGAAATCAGTTGCTTGTGCTGTGTTGCTAGCTTCTTAATCTCTTCTACAAATTCTTCTTTACACTTTTCCTTTACCTGTTTACATTTCCTGTCCATCTCACTCTGCATATTGGCCACAGCTTTATTTACAGCTTGCCTTTTTTCTTCCTCCATTTCAGTACGCAGCTAACAGGAAAAAAAATCAAGCCCCAAACCCATCAGTTAACGTTGACATTGTCTAAACAACTTGGCAAAGAGAATCCGTACACTGTTACCCAAATGATGCCATCCTCTTGATTTCATAAACATGTAAGAAGAAATCAGGAATATAAGCTTTAAATTAGTAACTCAAGTACAAAAAAGTCCTAAGTGGGTGATATGCATAGCTATAAATCTGGGGCCCAGAGGGTGGGTACATACAAGTAGCTCAACCACCACAGGAAATGGTGTTCATCTACTAAGCAACATTTTCTGAAAACAAACTATACCAATCAGAAGTCAAAGACAGGATTACCTTCTCCAGTGCTTCTCGTACAACCCTTTCAGTTTCTCGTTTGTGGTCAGATTTCATCCGGTCTTTGAAATCATTAAAGATTTTGGTGTATTTGTCATGGCACATGTTTTGACACACTCCATCATTAGTGGTCTGTGTGCTTCGATGCAGCATTCTTGGAGAAGAGGCACTTAACTTCTTGGTCTGAGTAGAGACTGAAACCTTTTCTATTGGCTGAGGCATTGTGGGAATTTCCTGGCTGGAACTTACAGCTTCAGTTTCAGGCTCTGGTTCCTGGAGGGCAAAAAAAGTACTAGACATTATCCACAGTGACCATAAGGAAACATATCTCAGACACAAGAATAAAGAATGAACTATGTTAACATATAAGTTTAGTAATAGACATAAATAGCCATGTAACAAACAACTGTTAAAGAATCGGTTACTCTAAAAGGGAACTTGAATGCTGAGTTTCTTAGAGATTAACTTTATAGGTCATATAATTTAAAAGTGAATACTAATAAGCTTCAATATTTAAATATAAAATTATTCTATATACTAATAACTGATATTTTAAAAAATCACTTGTTTTGACCAGATTTATTAGTTAATTTGCTATAAAATTCCCAACCACTTCTCACTGAAGAGTTACCTGGACTATCTACTCAGCTTTAGAGCTGAGTAATAACACATGAATTTCATCAATAAAAGACTGTCTTTTTTGAAAAAGTAACGGATTTTAACATGTCAGCTTGATTCATATTAGTTTCATTATGTTTCAGGAATAGTAAAACAAAGAGAATTCCCAAGCAAAGTTAAATGGTAAATAAAGTGCCCTTTCCCCCTTAACCACAGGAGTTAGTGATGCTTTAATCAAGTGGAAACTTTCACCTGTGATATCACTCTCTCTTGGTGTCTAGCAATGGCATAACATGTGAAGGGGGAATAAGACAACATTCACAAGTGACTGATGTAACTAATTCAATGATGACAATTGCTTTACAAAAATATCCACAAGAGGAGCCATCTTGTCCAAGACTTTGAAAAGATTTTCTGCATCAACTGCCACTTGGACACTGGGAGGTCAGGGTAACTTACTTCTTTTTTAGGTTCCACACTTTGATTACGTCGCCCTTTCTTTGCTCTTGGTTCCTGAGTGACCTTTAGCTGTGAATATATAAAAGTAACAGCCTATTATTTCAATACCGTGCTGTACTTCATCTTGGCTGCAAATACTGTCCTAGAGGTGAGAAAGGAGTAACCTGCGTGCTTCTGCCTTCATACTCTTAGGACACTTGGCATCACTTAGTAAATTACCTGTCTTGGAGCGCTGTGTGCTTTACAGATGAAAGATCTGGAAAAAATAATGCATATCCCCAAAGTGAGTAATTTACTCCCTCTTCCCTAGAAGGATCACACTTTAAGGCTCTTTGGTTTGAGAGGTCTGGAGACAAAGAGAATGTGTGCTACTGTTTGTTTTTGCAGCATGGTTAAGAAATGGAAAAATATGACCCAGATTCTGTTCCTGATGGCAGTAGAGTACGCACTCAAATATTTTCACATTTAACAATGACTTGTAGTTTCCAATGAGAGTAGGACTTACCTGTTCATTACTGGTAGAGGAGATGCTGGATTCTGCTTCTTCTTCACCTCGGTCCTCATTCTTAGACTTCCAAAATCTTCCTTCACGCAGGAAGCGTTGATGTAGTTCCAGCTCATCACATGCTTTTTTCCAGCCCATACTGCGTTTCACATGCAACCGATGGATGTTAACTGTGATATCTTGTATATTTTCAGAAGGAATCCAGGCCCTGTAAAAAGAATTTGAAGAGAAAATTAGAAATTTCCAAAGAGTAAGGATATGTATGTGGGGAATGGGGGTGAGGGGAGTGGAGCATGGGGGATAAAAAAGTTGTTATTATACCTCATTTAGAGATAGTCTTCCATATTTGTGAACAACTTGGTGAGTCTTGCCGAAATTTGGAAAACTAGTAAGGGAGGTTCAAAATTAAGGGGACCATTAATTGCAATTTCAGCTAAACATAATAAGAGGAAAAAAACAGTTCTCAAAGCCTAAATTTGTACAAATGCCTTCGAATGTTTTTAATATTCTGTTGAATATGGTCAACTTAAATCTATTTAGTATTTGAATCTGATTCATTAATTTTTTAAAAAATTATTTTATTTTTGATTTATGGAATAAATCAAGCATTTCCATAATATAGTATAACAAAAAAGATAACTGCACACAAAACTTCAAATCTGTTATGTACAACTTGCTATTTCTTTAAAATACATAATAAATATAGAATATATTATATATAAAATGTAGAACATATTACATATAGTAATATAATATATAAAAGTTATGTACATTTTTTTCCTCCCCTCAGAAATGGCTACTATTAGATACAAATATGTATACATACGTGTGTGTACACACACACATACGTATGATCATTCTGTACATGCTTCTATTTATCAGTTCTTTCTCTGGATGCACATAGCATCTTCCTTTTATTCACTCCAAGTTGTTCTTAAAACAGTATTACTATGTCTGTATACACTATTCTCCTGGTTCTGCTCATTTTGCTTTTCATTATTTCATGCAAGTCTATCCATGTTTTTCTAAGACCATTGAGCTTATCATTTCTTATAGCACAATAGTATTTCATCACAATTATATACCATTATATCATTAATTCTGAATATTCTAAATGACTTTATACACTAGGATAGGTCTATCTGCATATAGGCACTACAACAGACATTAAGTATCAGAAACTTCTATGGATCTTATTACCAAAAAGACAGCTGACTGAAAACATATTTCACAACTACTGACCCATGTGCCTACTTTTGCACCTCTACTGAATTTTATGAGAATAAACTGCACATGCATCAAGACCATCTTAGATGAAGGTTTGAGACTTTCACAAATGATATTCTATAGCAGATCAAATCTTTACAGTCACATAATTGACTGAAAGGTTAGGGAATATAAAATCCTACTGAACTTACTGTTTGATATTTAAAAAAAATTTGATTTGGTGCAGCAAAACAGGCAACCCTTAAAGGGTCCCCCCCAACAAGAAGTCTCTTCTGTAAAAATCAAAATCAAACAATATTCCTTGAAAGATACTGTAAAAGAAATAACTTTGGTGTTATAAACTTCTGATTATTAGTAACAAGTGAGACATTAAAAAGGGGAGATCTATGCTTGTCAAAGGTGTCTGTCACTGTTTCAGGGATATCTGGCTCAAAGTCCAATTGGAAAAAATGGGCTCTACTAAATGTTCCTTTTTGTAGATGAGATTATGCTGATTTCACCAAACCCAGGAAAATTGCAGAGCTTCCTAAATGTGACTGACACTCAAGAGTTTGATTCAATTCTCTGCACAGCAAGTCAAATAGAAGAATGCCTATTGTAAAGATTAACTGGGTGGACAGCTTTAGACAAATGTCAAAGAGCATATGCCTTTGGCAACAGATGTCAAATATTTGTGTCCAGAAATGAAAGGGGGGGGGGAGGGCGGAGCCAAGATGGCAGTGTAGTTGCAGCAAAGTTCCATAGCTCCCACGTGGCCACCTCAAATACCCATAAAATATGACTCTAAACAAATTTTAGGGCTCTAAAACTCACAAAAATACACCTCCTGCTGAAGGCAGCTCGGCAGGAAGGGATCATCTCAGTGCTGGGAGCCGAAACCAGCCCAACCTGAAACTGCAGCTTGGCCCTGGGGGCGGCCAGGACGAGGCACAGCTGGAGCCTTCAGGAGAGTGGATCACTGGCAGCTGTGGCAGTTTCCAGACTTATAAAGTCATAAGATACAAGGACTAAGTGAAAGGTCAGTGCAATTCAGCTAAACTTGGGGGAGAAAAGCGGGTCTGACCAAACTGCCTCCAGGCCAAGGAAGGGGCAGAAGCCACGGCTCTGCAGCCACCTCCACAGGGCTGCTTCAGAAGCTCATGGCCTGCAAGGGGGCCAAGCGATCATTCAGAGGCTAAGTGCTTTTGCATTGAGTGGCCTGGATCCGGATTGTGGTCTAGGGTGGTGGTCCTGGGGTGCATTTTAAAAGAGCCAAAGCTGGTGTGGGCTGTAATAAACGACAGTGCCCTAATAGCTCCGGTAGCTGGGAAAACCCCAGTGATTTGGGACGGAGCTTTCCCCTCTGGAAGCAGAGTTCCACAGAGCTAAAAAAAAATCAAGTAATTGACTGGCCAACATAAGCAGGCAAAGGAAGCAAAGTAAGAACAGCAACCAAACTCTAGATTCCTTCTTTGTAGACAAGAAGGATCAAAGCATGGAACAGGAGGAAGACAACACAGTCAGAAGTCCCGCACCAAAAGCTTCCAAGCAACATGAAGACTGCCTAAAAGCCATAGATCAGCTTAAGAAGGATTTTGAAAACCAAATATTTAGAGAAGTGGAGGAAAAATTGGGAAGAGAAATAAGAATGATGCAAGAAAATCATGAAAAGAGAGTCAACAACCTGACTGAAGGAAATAACACCTTAAAAAATAGATTAAATCAAATGGCAAAAGAGGCCCAAAAAGTCAATGAGGAGAAGCATGCCTTAAAAAGTCGAATTTGCCAGATGGAAAAAGAATCTCAAAAGCACTCTGAAGAGAATAATTCCTTTGGAATTAGAGTGGAGCAAATGGAAGCAAATAACTTTATGAGAAACCAAGATACTATTAAACAGATCCAAACAAATGAAAAAATAGAAGGCAATGTGAAACATCTCCTTGAAAAAACCACTGACCTAGAAAACAGATCCAGGAGAGACAATTT
>CM053581.1:519088809-519113328 GCA_028627135.1 Pseudochirops cupreus | reverse complement strand
GTCCTTCCAGTGGGGGTGGGTGACAAGGGAGGAAGGGAAAGAATCTAGAATTTAAAGTTCTATAATCAAATGTTAAAAAAAAAAAATATATATATATATATATATGTAATTATTATTAACTACATCCAACTGGAAATTAAAATACACAGGCACTGTGGTAGGAAGATCCATCCTGCCCTACCGGAAAGTCAGAGGGGCGAGGGGGAGGACATAGGAGAGAGCAGATTGGGGGAGGGGTTATACAGTGGGATGGCTGTTTTGAGGTGTTGGGTAGGGGAAAGATGGGGAGAAAATTTGTAACTCAAAATCTCATGGAAATGAATGATGTAAACAAGAAAATAAATTAATTTATTTAAAAAAAAAAGAAATGAACAGGAGGAAAACAAGCAGAAGTGCCCTGCCTTTTAACTGCCCCAAACTTCTCTCATGAAAAAAGACCCATCTTCTGAATATCAGTTTTTCAAAAGAGAAGAAGCAGAATAGCATAACGGGCAGGGAAATGACAGAAGAATCAGGAAGACCTGCGTTCAAGTCCAATGGCTATGCAACTTTGAACAAGTCATTTAACCTTAGTGCCCCAGGCAAATCTTTATCTGTTGTGGAACAGATGATAATCTGCATTCACTGAAGGCAGTTTTCTTTCTAAGAATTACATACAACAATGAAATCACAGGTCTAGTGCAAAAAAACAAAAACAAAAAACTATTCTAGGAATGCTGCAGGGCTTCAAATCATGTAGCCCTACCATTTATGTAGAATTTAGGTTAAGGAGCATCTAATGAATGAGTCAGGGAAAGACAGACATAATCTGCAACAAATCACTAATGAAACTGAGGGCGTGCCCATCAGTCGAGGAATGGCTAAACAAGCCGTGATATGTAACGAAATACTCCTGTGCTATAAAAACATGAATATAAATAAATATATATAAATATATAAAAATATATAAACAAAAAATATAAAATACAAAAAATGATAAGCGGGCTGATTTAAGAAAAACCCGGAAAGACTTCCATGAAGTGATGCAAATGAAGTGAGCAAGAACCAGGAGAACACTGTATATGGTAACAGCAATAGTGAACAGTGATTAACTGTGAATGACTTAGCTGTTATCAGCAATATAATGATCCAAGACAATTCTAAAGCGCCAGTGAAGAAAAATGCTGTCCACATGTAGAGAAAGAACTGGTGGAGTCTGGATACACGTTGAAAGCACACTGTTTTTCACTTTCTTGCCTCTTTTGGTGGTTTTGTTTTTTCTTTGGGTCTGTGTCTTCTTTCACAACATGAATAACATGGAAACACAATTGCATATGCACAGCCTGTATCAGACTGCTTACTGTTTTAGAGAGGGAGGGAGAAGATTTGGAACTCAAAATTAAAAAAAAATGTTAAAAATTGTTTTTACGTGTAATTGGAGGAAAAATAAAATATTACTTCAAACCCCAACAATATCATCAATTTAGGGCTGTACAGAAAGAGTGGCACAGAGGCTATCATCAGAGAAGTAATAAGACTGAAAAATGTGGGGCAGTCAAAAAAAGAGAACGAGGGTCTGTGCGCCCTGATGGTATCCATGAAACCTAAGAGCTGTGAAGAGAGAGTCTTAGCATGTTGGATGGGAATCTTAGCACAGATAGTCACAGGAGGCACAGAAAAACACCACTGGGAGAAGTTCCAGCATCAATAAGACCACAAATTCAATGAAGCATTGACATAAGTTCCATGAGAAGCATATAGAAAGAAGTTTTTCAATACCACTTTTTCCATTTTGACTAAGAATCTATGACACCACTTTATGGCATTTCCCCTCTGCATATTTACCTGTCAAATGAAAATTGTAGTTGGAAAAAGAAAAGAAAATGTAGTTACAACCGTAACATATTAGCTTGGGCTAGACTATTAGTAATAGTAGAGAAACTATTTTTAAGGAACAAAAAGATATTTATGCAGTTTATCAGTGATGGACTTGGCTGTGTAACACAGCTGAAAATACCATGCATGAGGCATTCTGCTATATGAAACAAAGCAGAGCGAGACAAACTAGACCTATCTCTAATATTTTTGGTCACTTTCCCCCATTTAAAAAGAGACATTAATCTTTCTTTTTTGGTGTTCCCGCAGTATAAAGTCACCAATAGCCATGAATGAACAACACCACAGACCAGCAGTTCTCAACTGGTCTGGGGGGGGGGGGTCGCCTAAGACCATCGGAAAACACATTATTTCTGATGGTCTTAGGAACTGAGACACCACTCCCCTATCCATCTCCAAGTGGGTTTGCCCACACGCAGATATGCCCACATACAAGTATTAAAGGGTCATGGCATTAGAAAGGTTGAGAACCACTGCCATAGACATTTGCTGGTGTAATGGATACAGGCAGGGGTAGGGAAAAGGTCCTAGAGTTATGACAAAGTCGTTTTTATGTGCTCTTTTATGGAAGTGGCAGCACACCACATATAGAGTTGGTGAAGTGTGGACCTGGATGCCAACCTATCAGTAAAAGGATCACATTTTTTTTTCTTTTTGGAAGAGGGAGGGCAGGACAATTGGGTTAAGTGATTTGCCCAAGGTCACATGGCTAGTGTGTCAAGTGTCTGAGGCTGGATTTGAACTCAGGTCCTCCTGCCTCCAGGGCTCTATTCACTGCGCCACCTGACATATTTTTCTTGAAGAATCCAAGAGTTTTGCTAACTTCCATTCTCCAAAGTTAAACTTGAAGTTCCTATCTTCAAACTGAATTATAGTTGAACTCCCTACACACCACAGGAAAGATGCATGACTATAAGTAATAGTGATGATGAGGAGCAGGGGGTCTCAGAATGGCACCCATCTCCCTGATGAACAGAATTTCCAGACTTGGTAAGGAAAATAATGGCCCCAATGAAACACTTGAAAGAAGCCTTTAGGATACCCACAGCAGCACCTTCAGTGGGATCCTTGGTTCTAAGGGTGAAGTCCTTCAAACATGTGCAAGTGAAAGATAGAGGCCTCTGCCTCTACCAAGTGCAATCACGTGCAGCATTTGCACAGTTTCTATTGGGTAGCCTCTTTCAGTAGTGTCCTCAGACAACATAATTCAATCAGCTCCATCTAGGACAACACATTGGTTATTCCACTGCTTGTGTCATAGACTTGACTTATGTTGGGGTCTGGCTTCTTAATCATGCCCTCTAGCATCTGAGGGACACAAATAACAGGTATCCCAATTTGATTATACCTTTCATTCTTCATCTTCAAGAACTTCTCTGCAGGGGCGTCAATGCTTATTAGCACCCCCTTCCCTTCTTCCCCCCCGCCATTGCCCCCAGCCATTAGGAGCCTCCAGAAGCTCAGCAGATCTTCAGATGGTCCCCAGTCCTGCTGATGATCTTGATGTTCCTTCCCATTTCTCCCAGGACCTTTCTGATGGCATAGACATCAGCTGCCTTTAGGATGAAAGGTACTAAAGGACGAAAGAGGCAAACACCCACAAGTCTTGTTCTATTAAAAACTGGAGATCTTGTAGACTCTCCTGCAGTTACATCCTTCTTGCTGCCCAAAGTACCACCATTCTCCACCTCAGTCACAAGGAAATCATTATCTTCCTCCTTAACAAGCAGAGACATATTTTAAGTTCAAAAATCTCTCAGAATCACTTTTTCATTTTTAATCCATCTAAGGTTGCAGACATATCTGTCCAGTATCTTGCCCATAGTAGGTGCTTAAGAAAACAAGGTCCTGAGTAGTACACATAATGAATCCTCTCATGTATGACACTAACTTTAAAAAGATCTGTTCCCATGATTGACTTGAAGGCAGTCTGATACTCCAAGATCAAGAGCCCTAAAGTCAAAATATCTGGGTTTGAATTCTAACTTTACCACTCAGTATTTTATTTACCTGGATAAGTTACTTAAATGATATGTCAATTTCCTTATCTGTAAAATAACTGTACAATATTGGATTTTTACGAAGAAACACTTATAAACCTTAGAATACTGAATAAATCTGCACTATTCCTAAATTAAGGACATTCTTACAGTCTACTCTTACACTCTTTTGAGTTCTTAGTTTCCATTCAGCAAATATTTACTGCCAGGTCCCAATTAGTGTGAATAGTGAATCCTGTGAGGTAGTTGAATTATTCAAATTTGCACTATATATTTTTGATGGGTTAATAGTGAAAATTCAAATAGATGAGACCACTTTAAAGGATTCATTATTTGTATTAATCAGGACCTCATTTTCTTAAGTACTTACTATGTGCAAGATACTGGACAGATGTGTCTACAACCTTAGAAGGACTGCAAATGAAAAAGTGATTCTGAGAGGTATTTGAATTTAAAATATCTTTTACTCCTTCTTTCAAATAAGTTTATTAAACATATCTGTCCAAGTGGAAGACAGGAAAAATTAAACTACCATAACAAATTATAGAATCTTCTTCCTAAAAAGATTCTTATTGGACTGAATTGTTTCAATGAAGCCTACTACTTTTATATGAAATTCTTGAAATGTATAATATCATAGTTTCAATAGTTATTAACAACCATGATGTTTAGATATTCATGTTATTCATATTAAATAAATGTTTAATGAAGTAGTTGCTCATAATAGCATGGCATTTAAAAGACATTTTTTGTTCACCATTAGTAACTACAATTATCCACCTATCTTGATACCACTGTGACAGAGTACCTCTCACCTACCTTAAAGTGCTTCAGGATTGATTTTTGGAGATTTAAGAAACTAAGCTGTGACTTTTAAAGACTTTACTTGGTGCAGTGGGTAAGGTACTGGACTTGGGAGTCAAGGAGACCTGAGCTCAAAATCTGCCTAAGATACTTCCCAGCTGTGTGACTCTGGGCAAATCACTTCCCCTCTCTCAGCCTCAGTTTCCTTATCTATAAAATGAGATAATAATAGCACCTACTTTATGGGGTATGAGGATAAAATAATATGTACAGAACTCTGCAAACATTAAAGTGCTATATAAATGTTATTATTCTTATTTCATTTTATATACTTTAAAAATAATTGTTGTAAAGTGATTTATGTTAAGTGAACTGAATAATCTCACATAAATTCCTTTCTTTTTCTTTAAAAGGTTAGGATAACTATTATGACCTTGTGAATGATAATTTAAACCACTATTTACCTATTCTTCAAGCTTTAGTTCAAACAGAAGCTCTTCTATGAAGCTTTCCTTAAGTAAGTCAGATGAAAGCAAACCCTCTTTCACCTGAACTCCTACAGCATTGTTTTTACTTCTCATACAAAACTTACTTCCTTCAACTTTGTATTATAGTTATTTATCTGAGTATCTGTGTCCCAAACCTCCACAGATCAAATGGATCAAAATCTTTGGGTGTTGCACATCACAGGAGCGCTGTGAAAACATGCAAACCTCTAAAACCACCACTACTTCTTTGTTCAACCCCTTTACCATTAATCCCATCCTTGCCATATTCTCTGTTTTTCCTTACATTCATTCTCTTTCTTCTGCTACAATTTAATCTCTCCTTATTTACTGGTTCATTACCTGCTATCTACAAACACATTTAGTTCTCCACCATCCTCACAAAATCCTCACTTGACTTTATCTTCTCAAACTAATATCTTATGTCTTTCTACCCACAATAGCAAAACTTTTTATCTGTATACCTCCACTTCCTCTCCTCAAACTTCCTTCTCAAACCCTTGCCACCTGGTTTCTAATCTCTGCTCAAATGAAACCATTCTCTCCAAGTTAGGCTCAAATGACCAATCTACCAGCCTTTTCTTAAACCTCATCTATTGTGGTCTATCTGCAGCAACTATAATTTATTAAATTCTGGGTGCAGACTCCCCTCTCCTCCTCAATAATCTCTCCTCTCAAGGTTTTCATGACATTTTTCTCTCCTGATTCTTTTTTGTCCATTTGTCCAGTCCTTTGCTGGATCATTATCCATATTCT
This sequence comes from Pseudochirops cupreus, assembly GCA_028627135.1. Taxonomy (NCBI): domain Eukaryota; kingdom Metazoa; phylum Chordata; class Mammalia; order Diprotodontia; family Pseudocheiridae; genus Pseudochirops; species Pseudochirops cupreus. Next base: position 519,107,387 of record CM053581.1, on the reverse strand, counting down.
GTTCCAACTCTAAATAGACCCCAAGGCTCTATCCTGGGTCCTCTTCTCTGTCTCTCTCCATTCTCTCTTTGGGTGAACTCATTAGGTCCCATTCATCATTTTTAAACAGATAATCCTGAGATATCTAGATAATATAGCCATAGTCTTTCTCTGGTGCTGTAAATCCACATTACTAACTGCCTGTTGGATTGAACTGAAAGACCAAAGGCTTCAAATGTAAAATGTTCTAAATGTTCCAAACAGACCTCATTAGCTTTTCTCCCAAACCTATACCATGTCCTAATGTCCCTATTTCTGCTGAGGGCACTATTAATCTTCCAGTCATCCAGGTTCACAATCTCAGAGCCAGCCCTGATTCCTCATTTTCCCTAACCCTATATATGCAATCGGTTGCTGAGCATTTTATTTCTACTCCCACATTTCTAGAGTCTGTTCCCCTTCTCTCTCTTAACTCACACTGTCATCACCACTCTAGCTCAGCCATTCATCACCTCTTCTGGATTACTACAATAATTCCCCAATTGTTCTTCCTCTCTCAGGTCCCTCCTCATTTCATTCCATCCTCTACATAGCTGTCAGAATGATATTACTAAAGCATATATTCAAACATATCCATCCTGATCTCAGTAAATTCCCCTAGCTCCCTATTATCTCTAGGATCAAATACAAACTCTTTTTGGTTTGTTATAGCCCCCTACAATCTGTCTCTAATCCCATATTTCTAGGCTTGAAATTCATTATCTTACAATCTAGTCCAACTGGCCTTCTTGTTGTTCCTCACATAAAACAGTCTGTCTCCCACATCAGTACCTTTGCACAGGCTGTCTGTCACCCACACCTTCACTTCAGCTTCTTGGAAAACCCCATTTTCCTTCCAAATGCGGCTTAAACAATACCTCTTACAGGAGACTCTTCCTGGGCCGCCCCCCCTCCCCCATTGCTAGTGTCTTTCATTCTCAATTATCTTGTTTTTATTTAATAAATGTCTGTGTCAGGTGGTGGGAATACAATACAAAGAATGCAATGATCTCTGCTTGCAATGAGCTTACATTCTAGTGGAGCAGATAAGAGTGTATATATTTATATAGATATAGAGACATATGTTTACAATGTGGTTAAATACAAAGAATTTAACAACAGAAGTTGGAGGAATCAGAAAGAATTTCAGGCAAAAGATAGTCCCTGAGTTACAACTTAAAAGAGAGGGACTTTATGAGGCAAAGGTAAGTAGGGAGTTGCATTCCAGGCATGAGGGATAATTGTGCAAAGGAATGGACATGGGAGACAGTGTTGGAGGAACAGAGGGAAAGCTGTTTGGGCTGGATCAGATTGTTCAGGAGAAGGGAAGCTGGGAGGTTGAAGTCAAGTTGGAAAGGGCTTTAAAAGCTAAAAAAAGTTATTTATATTTTATTCTAGGGGAAATTGGTAGCCAACTGTAATGGCAAGCAAAGAAGTACTTAGCGCCTTGTTTCAGCTATTTAATTATTTAGCGCCTTGTTTCAGCTATTTAATTATTTAGCACCTTGTTTCAGTTCAAGTTTCTTTTAAGCCTTGCCCACGACTATATCAAGTTTTTGTTAAGAAACAGAACTTGTGAACCCCACAGTGGGAGGAACTTGCTGATGCAACAGGAAAGGGTAGAACAGGGAGGAGCTAATGACCATATATAAGGAGAAGCCCAAGCTGGGAAAGAGCAGAATTGAGAAGGGAAACTTTGTGATGGCTAGGCACTGTTTGTCCGTTCTGTTTGTGTTGATTTTTGTTTGTGATACTTTGTACAGAAGCCCTGGGACCTTATAGGAAGGCCTGAAAGAGAATTTTCTTGTTGTCTGTTAAAGAAGTCCTGGAGGAGGGTTTTGGAGGTCCTGGGACTGTACTGATGTGAGTTGAGTTCTAAGACCTTGTTGATGGGTCTGTGTTGACTTCACAGGCAAGTAGTGAACTGATGACGGTGCTGGAAATGTGTATGAATGTTATTGTGGCTCTGTCAAGCTTTGTCTTCTCAGAAACAGAAAATGCGAAAGACTTGAGGTGGACTGGATACTGTGAGCTTCAATATGGAACTGGACGAGGAGCTGAGAGCTGCCTACCTTTGAATCCAGGTGACAGTTGGGTAGATTCAGGCAGGAGCTGGGGCCATGAAAGAGGAACCATGGAATCTGAGAGCCAGTCTCAAGTCAAGATGAAAGGACCTATTCCTAAGCACTTAATGCTGACTGAGATCATAATTTACTATGCCCTAGGGGTAAAGAACTTTGACTTTTATACTTTGTGTCCCTTAAGTAGGCTTGCTCCTTAAGGATGACTGAGTTAAGGACTTACTGAATGATAGCTTTTGCTTAAACCTATGCGGCCACTTTAGTGATAAGTTGTTATGGTATAACATTGTAAATGTTGTACTTTGGTTTCTGTGAATGTTTTCTCTTAGTTTATTACTGAATAAATATACTACATGTACACTATACCATGTGATCCGAACTTTAATGCTATTCACAGCAGCAGTCCTCTGGAGAGCTGCTTGTGCTTGGCTTTACACCAACTGGAGTTGGTTTAATAGGGAAGTCACATAATCAGATCTGTACTTAAAGAAAGTTACTTAGGCAGCCGAGAATGAATGAACTGAGAGAACTGAGGCAAGGAGACCAATTAAGAAATTGTAGCAATGGGTGAGAGGTAACAAGGACCTGACCTATGATAGTGGCATATGAGTGGAGAGAAGAGATCAGATGCAAAAGATGCTGTAAAAGAAGAAATGGCAAGATTTACCAGCTGACTGGATAAAAGGACAGTGAAGAGTCGGAGATAGTGCTGAAGTTACAAACATAAGAGACTGGGAGGATGGTGGTTCATTCAAGAAAGATAGGAAAGTTTGAAAGAAAGGGTTATTGTGAAAAGGGAAAGGGAAGGGAAAGCAAGAGAATGCTGCTGTTGCTATTCAGTTGTGTCCAACTCTTCATGAGCCCATTTGGAGTTTTCTTGGCAAAGATTCTGGAATAGTTTGCCATTTCCTTCTCCAGCTCATTTTCCGGATAAGGAAATCGAGGGAAAGAGGGTTAAGTGACTTGCCCAGGATCACATAGCCAGGAAGTATCTGAGGCCAGATTTGAACTCAGGAAGAGGCGTTTTCCTGACTCCAGACACAGCACTCTTTCTACTGAGCATTTATAAAACACTTATAAAAATTAAAGCACAGTGCCACCCACTTTACAAATATTATCTCATTTGATCCTTACAACAACCCTGCAAGGTAGGTGATATTATTGTCCTTATTTGACAGATAAGGAAACTGAAGCAGATGGAGGTGAGGTGACTTGCTTGAAGTCACACAGTCAGTACATGTCTGAGGCTGGATTTGAACTCAGGTTTTCCTAATTCCAGGTCCAGAGCTTTATCCTCTGTGCCACATAGCTGCCTCAAAATATAGTAAGTTCAGTTTTAGACATGTTGAGCTTAAAATGTCTCTGGGACATTCAGTCTGAAATATCTAATAGTAAACTGGTGATACTGGACTGAAGGTCAAGGGAGAAGCCAGAGCTTGATATGTGTATTTCCAAGGCATCTGCATGGAAATGATAGTTAAATCCAGGGGAGCCTTCCTTGTGTCACTTGATATACTATAAGCTTCTTGAGGTCAGGGTCTATTTCATTTTTGTCTTTGTAGCCCTAGGAACTAATACAGTGATTCACACATAGTAAGATTTAATAAAATTTAAGTGTTAACTAAAATTTTAGTAACATCAATGTGGTTGGCATATATGATGTAGACATATGTGTCATAATATATTCAATCCATTTTGTGAAAGTAAAATTATTCAAAATAATTTTATGGAAATTAAAAACAAAAATTATTTCTGCCATTGTTTAACATCTAAATCCATATTCTGAAAAATATGTGGAAGTTGAGCTTCTTTCGCAAACAACAGAGAAAAAGAAAAGTTTTCTAAGTTAGAAACTTTGTCTTGTTACTATTATAGGCATACAATTCTCATGCATATTGAAAAGAGTTACATATATTTTTATGCACCTAGTCTAACTGCACCTTCTACCTGAAAGGTGATCATTTGCCTAATGTTAAAATCCCTGAGTTTTATTAGGATTTTGTTAGAAAGGTTGAAACTACTGTAATCATAATACAATAGCACTAAATCCACATTGTACTCTGAACCTTTCTATCTTACTGTCTTCATTTAACCAATATTCAAGGCTAATACACTATTGTTACATTATTAAGTATCACTGATATTTAACTGACATCAAATGTCCTGAATTTAGTACACAAGGAAATGATACATTATTCTATTTGCTCAGTAAGTATTTGGTTCAGGCTTTATGACTGATTTAGACATATTAAATATATTTATCAGATGATTGTGCAATGTATGGCAAGTTTTTTCTAAAACTTGGTGGCAATCATTAAAGTTTAAGGATGGGCCATATACATTCCATCTCTTTTTATTCAATATAAATCAAACTTTATAGTTATTTGAGAGAGGCCCTTCCCTCAAGTCTTCTATGACTGGATAATATTTAGTTATATTTTGAAACAGTCTTGAAAACATACATACATTAGGAAATTTGAGAGTAATAAGAGGTGTGATATCTTTCAAAGACAACTTCTTCCAAGGTAAGGCAGCTTATGACAATTTGCTAAGAGATTCATAGATTACCTTTGGTGATGGTGACCAAAGAAGCGAACATCAACTTGATTGTCCTCTTTCTGCATGACTTTGGCTGGCCAAAACCCGAAACCCTTCATTTTGGCCCAAACCAGCTCATGGTTAGGTATCTAAAAATAAAACACATTTCCCTTTATAATTTTTTAAATGTCACAGTAAATGTACTATTAGTATTTAAACTATAATGTAAGTTATTATGTTAGTCATTTAAAATCAAAGCTGTTATTTTCTAGTTATAACTTAAATTTTTTAGGCTTATATGATAATATGGAATGTTTTTACACAGTACATACCATTCCTTCCTCTAAGAATATGTGGTAATTTTTCAAGAAAAACAAATATATGCAATCATTGCTGAGAAAAAAGTAGTAATATAGCTTCCCTTCCATTTCCTAGATGCCTAAAAACAATCTTCTCCAGATTACCAGCTCTATTATGGAGCAAGTCAGTCAGTACCATTTAAAGCCATGAATGCCACTGTGCACTGAAAACAAAAGAATGCCCAGCTCTGAAGGTCTTCTATCTTAAGGGCAACAGAACTTATTTTCAGAGATAAAATAAACTATTTAAGTTACAATTTTTGAATCATTTGGTTACCTTAATCACTTTACTTGCAGTTAGCATTTATGTAGTGTTTGAAGATTTGTGGAGAACTGTACATAGATTATCTCATCTGAGGTAGGTGCTATTAGTCTCCCTGATGAACAAAGACCTCCGTCTGTTCAAGGCAGCTGGGTAATGTACCTTCAAGGGGCTGTCAGACAGGTATACTCATGGATTTTTTTCATGCCCTTGTTGGGCCAGAAACTTTTGTGGTGGCAAGCATGGGATTAAATAAATAGGCTCACTTAAATTCCTCTTCCTCACTCCTCTAGATTCAGTGCAGTAATCACCCATTCAGAGCACTCAGAATGCTGTGGCCAAATAAAAAGCCACAAAACTCTTACAAAAGTAACTAAACAAGGGGAAAAATCAAGCTTGAAATATCCCAATAGTAGACATAGAGAAAGCCTCTATGTTTTCAACACTAAATGACACAATCAGATTATGATTAAAGGTATATTGCTGATAACTTCCTACTTGAACATATTTAATACATGAAACCATGGCTTTGACACTATACATTTATGAAAAAATTAAAAAGTATCAACCTCAAGAAAATTTGGTACTTAGTGTAAAAATATATGCAGGCATATATTTATTATAACTGTATTTTTTTGCAATAGCAAAAATAGGATATAGTGGAAATGTATTTAAAACAATCTAACAGTTAAGAGGTAAAACCCTGATAGTCGCAAAAAAGGGAAAATAAGCAAATTTCTAAATTTCACAAACATACACAAGGATAGCAGAACCAGTTGTCAGGACGTGCATTTGACAAATAGAAGCAATTCTTGCAAAGCTGCAGTTCATCCAGCTGAAAAATAAAACAAAAAATTCAATCAAAGAATATTTAGCTGTCGTGTAAAAACACATGCACATTGATAAGGACTCAAAGAGAATGAAGATGTCTATAAATAGCTTAATATTGACAACGTTTAGCCTTCTACAAAGCTGCTTAAGTTCATTACTAGAAAAAGAAAAAAAGAAATAATTATAATACCAGAAGTAGTAGCAAAATTAAATTTTTGAGTGAAAATTTTAAAATTCCATACTCTTTTATATAGAAGAAAATGATGCCTTTAGGTCACATCTGTGAAATGGCAGAAAAGCATCCAAAAAAAACAACACTTGTCAGAGCAAAAGTATGTATTTTTGAGTGATAAAAATCTTAAAACCAAAAATACCAATATAGTTCTTAAGAAATGTCATTTAAATATCTGCTTTATTAATAATTGTTTTTTGAAAGTTGCCCCCAGTTAAAATGTGCAGATTTCTAGGTCCAATCTTTGCGGGGATCCTTGGGTAACTTCCTTTCTCAAGCAGATGGCAGGACAAACAGATTTAACATTAATAAAGTGTCTCATAACAGTCCTCTGGCACAAAGGAGTCCCTCCTGAGTGAAAGAGGTTCCCCTTTTCTCTGTTGCTTTTGAGGACTGGAATCACAGTGCCCAAGCCCCAGCCAGAGGTGTTACTGTCAGAAAGCAAAGTCCCTGTCCTGGGAACAGGTTTATGTGTAATGAAAGCCCTATGGGTCAGTCAGAGAAGTTGAGAGGAATCCAAACCCCTTAATGAGTTCAGATGCCATGAACAATAAGTCATAACAATGGGGGTTAATGTCCCACTCTCAGGAGGGTACTTGGGGCAGCTAGGTGGCACAGTGAATAGAGCACTGGCCCTGGAGTCAGGAGGACCTGAGTTCAAATCCGGCCTCAGACACTTAACACTTACTAGCCATGTGACCTTGGGCAAGTCACTTAACCCTAATTGCTCTGCTTTCCCCCCTCCAAAAAAAGCAAAAAAATAAAATAAAATAAAAATAAAAATAAGGGTACTCTGGAGTACCTCTCCTCTTTACAGGTGTAGATGTCCCTTCCTTGGGAACACAGTTTTCCTCCCCAGGAGCACTCTGCTTCTCTGGAACCAAGCCTTCTCACCTGAATGGAGCACTTGAATGGCCCTGTGCCTCTGTGCTCCCCAATACAGTTCCACCTTTACGTAAGTTTCATTTTATGTTAATATGTATATGTCTGACATATATTGGGATTCTTCTCCCCTTCTCCCTCCCCTTCTTCTCTATTATGAATAAAACCTAAGCATGAAACTGGCTCTATTGTTATGACATTATTCAAAGCATCGAAACTCATTAAGGGGTCTGTTATCCCTGATGTCTCTGGCTATCTCACAGGCCTTTCCTTACATGTAAACCTGGTTGTGGGACAGGATCTTTCCTTTTTGAAAGTCATACCTCTGGTGGTGGCTTGGGCACTATGAGCCAAGGCCTCAAAAGCAAGGGTCAAAAGGGGAACCTCTGTCCTTCCAGGAAGGACTTCCTTATGCCAGAGTACTATCACAAGACATAAATGCATCCAGAGGAACTTGGTCCCAACTCAGGGTTAGAATCTGTCAGACTTCCCTTTAGCTCATGGTTGATCCCTAGGCATAATATGAACTGCTTCCTGTTTAGTATCCAACACTTAATTTTTCTTAGTGTATTTATCGATAAAAATGTGTGGTTGGGCATGGAAATGAAACTACTTTTGGTAAAATAACATAACAGAGTTGAAAAACATTTGCTTTTTGCAGATATTCTCATGAGTTAACATAAGGATAAGTACAGAAAGGAAATGATATAATTAAAAAAGTATTTGAAAAACTGTAATAATTTGATTATGGAAAGACAGTTGATGTAACAGATGTTATTAATGACAAAACAATGTCAACTTTTATGTTTGTGACATTTTCTATTTTCACGAAGATAGAAATGAGCTTGAAGATTGAATAAATTAAATGATTATGACCATTCCTTTTGTATTTCTATAAAGATATGGAAATGAAAAACTCATTTTTCATTTCCTAGTGCTAATTAGTGGTGTTTTCTATAAAAATCAATAATCAAAATACCACACGTAAAAGGAATAAGACTTAAAACCATCTGTAGAAAGGTAACACTTGGGCAACTAGATAGCACAGTGAATAGAGTACCAGCCCTGGAGTCAGGAGGACCTGCATTAAAATCTGGCCTCAGACACTTAACACTTACTAGCTATGTGACCTTGGGCAAGTCACTTAACACCAACTGCCCTGCCTTCTTCCCTCCAAAAAAAAAAGGTAATGCTATGTAGCAAAAATGTAAGCAGGAATACTACTGTGGTAAGGTTTATAAAAGAAATGTCATAATAAGTATCTTATATTGTTTGTAGCTTATGAGAAGAAAAAAAAACTGAAGTTCTCATCAACTAGTATGATATAATCCTTAAATGCTTAGTTATTGGGCTTTAAAATTACCTCATGACATGTATCTTTATAGAGCATCCTGGCTATGTCAGCCTGTTCACTGTCCGCTGTAATTAAAGACAGACATTACCCATTACCAACAACCTAACAACATAAGCTAAGCCAAATTAAAACATTTGATTTAGGGTATTCACATTATGCTTTTCAAAACTTAAGAAAACATAAGCAACTGTGTTATTTTAAACCAAATGTATTGCTTAAGACAAATTCTACTAAAAGATCAAAATGAACAAATATATTTTACAAAGCAAGATGTGTCAATTGTCTAGGTACAGAGTACCTTCCTGCCTATCCACATGTAGTTTAGGGATTTTTTCAAACTCTTGATTGACTAAGACATCTGTATTTAAAAAAACACAAACAAACCAACTACAGAAGCCATCATAATCTGTTTATTATCTGTAATATTATAATACACATATGTGTAAATAGCATTTTATAATTATAAAGTTCATATGCCCCAAGTCCTCCCTCTCCCTTCAATTTATCTCATGTATCTTTACAACAACCTTAGGAGGTAGAAAATGAACGTATTTCTATCCTCATTTTAGAGATGCAGAAATTCAGGTTCAGAAATGCTCAAGGTTACAAACTGCTAGATGTAGCAGAGATGACATTTAAATTTGTGCCTTTTGGCTACAACTCTAGTGATCTTTCTATCACATCAGGAGACTAACGTCAATTCATAAGCAATTTCTTCTGCCTTTAATTTTATTACCATTGCAATCAAATAGTTCAGCAATATATACTCTAACTTTGGTACTTTCATACATCCACTTAAGGCTATATATTTAAGTTTGTAACTAAACAATTAATGCTTTTTTCCACAGTAGTTTTAAAATGAAATACTTCCCTCTATTGGAAGTCTTATGATTTAAAAGAAAAAACAAAACGACTCAACCTCCATAGAAAATCACTGTGTTGTGAAGAAGAAGTTGAGCATCAGCTTTGAATTCTTCATAACTTCTGTACTTTCCTTCATTCACTTTCTGCAGAATACAAAAGCAAAATACCAAAAAATTATAAGAAAATATCTCTGTATTATGAGTTTACATTATGAAACCCTTAAGGACAAGGGAGGTCACAATGAAGGTAGAGAGGGAATTGTCTTTCTAAGAGGTTCACATGGTGATAGATCACTTAATTTCTCAACCAGAATCTGAAAGTTGTCTGTATACCATTAGACAAGGATGAACATTTAAGAAAATATAATTGCATTTCATGGGCACTAATGATACATCCTACCAAGTCATTTTATGTCTGCCTGGCTGCACTGACCTTATAGTTCAAAAGGGTCTTAATCTATAAGTTATAGAATTATAGAAAAATAGGAACTTTCTACTATAAAACTCTTATTGATGCAGAAACTGAGGCCTAAAAAGGTGAGATAAAGTGCTCAAGGTCGCAGATTGGTATTGGCAGATAGGGAACAAGAATTTAGGTCCTCTGACTGCAATCTGGTGATTTTTCCTATCACACTTGCTTCTTAGGACCAAGGCTATGAGAAGGTTATTTAGTGTGGAGGCAGAAGCCCCAATTCCCTGATATGGGCCAGGTTGAGAAAATCAAATCAAGGGAATTCACAATTCACTTCAGTTTCTTTTCCTGAACTAAATTTCTTTGAATTGCAAATTATTAATATCTTTTAGCTGTTTCATGGATTCAGAAGAGTCTGAGGGGGTTACCAATGCTATTTATAGTATCTACAAGTTTTTATGACTAACATTTATATCTAAAAATTTCAAAGTGACACATGAAGAACAGGTTTTTCAATAACACTGATACTAACTGGAAATATAATGGTTAATTTTCTTTGAGTTGTCATGGTGGGAAATTGCATAATTAATCATTAACATTCTGGGACCACAACAGTCGGTTATATCTCAGACCAAAAGAGAAATTCAATTCAACACATATCAATTAGGTGTCAATTATGTGCAAAGTACAATGGAGTCTATCTTCTGGTAAAAATGTTTTGTTTCATCTACTGTCACTTCCTAACTTCCTGAGGAGGTGACAGGGGAGGCAGACAGTTCTATACAAAGATCTTAGACCACTAAAACCTTATTAGAACAAATTATGAAATGTGCCTTCACATCTGATATATGTGATAAATTTGAAAATGACTAACTTGTGATCATTATTTTAAAATTGTCTTTAATACTTTGAAAGATATTCTTTAATTTATGAGTTTTTTCAACCTCTAATGAATCACATTATAACCACTTCCCACCTTTTAAAATTTATTTTTTTTCTTTTTCCCTTTTCTTTTTTTTTTCGCTTTCCACCTTCAGGGACTGACTGTGACCAGCAAATGCATCCCTTGGTAGGTAACCCTTTGATGATGACTCTCTTCAAATTTATCTAGGCAGTTTCTTGAATGATATAAAGACAAGAGCTAAAGCCTTTCTAAAGAGGTAGGAGCTGCCCTATCTAGCACTTTGCTGGCCTAACCTTTCAGAATGCATGGTGTTAAACTGTTAAGAGGACAGTGAACACTAATGGGGTTCTTTAATCCCAGAGTCTCAGAGTAGGATGGGACCCTGGAGACTCCTCTAGTCCTTCTGGTATATGAACAGGAATCCCTCTGACAATACCCAGCCTGTGCTTGAAGGCCTCTAGTGAAGGGGAAACTAATTCCTCCTTGAGATAGCCTTTTTCAAGACTGAAGAGGTCAAACTGTTAGAAAGTTTCTAAATCTACTCTTGGTAACTTCTACTGTACATATTATTCCTAGTTTTGTCTGCTGGGTTCAGGCAGAACAAATAAAATCTTCTTTCTCATGGCAACTCCTTAAGTACTTAAGTGCAGCTATTAAGTTCTCTTTCCCAGGCCTTAAACTCATTCTTAGATGGCTTGCTTTCAAAGTCCTCACTCAATGTTTGTTGCCTTTTTCCCCCTAGATGCTCTCCTTTCCTATCAATATCTTTCCTAAAGTACGGTAGCTATATCTAAAAATAGTATAACAGATATGGTCTAATAAGGGCAAAGCACATCTGGATGTTGCCTCCTATGTCCTGGACACTATCTCTAAGAATACATTAGAGCTTTCTTGCAATTTTACCACAATTCCCCCATCTTGTTCTCATGAAGTGAGTTTTTTTGAACCCAACTAAGTATATAAAACTATATCTATCCCTATTAAACTTCATTTTATTAGATCTGGTCCAACATTCTAGCCTATCACGATTTTTTTTAGATGCTGATGCTGTCATAGTGCACCAACTGCTCCTTATGGTTTTGTGTCTGATAAACATAAAACTAGAAACAAAAAGGACCCCAAAACCACAATTCTTACTGGATGGCTAACTCTTTAATTTCAAAAGCATTGTGAGCAGATACATTGGGTGGGGTGGGGGTTGGAATGTGACCTTACCTCTTGGATTGTAGGAACATCAACAGCTGAATGTACCAATCTTCTGTACATTGGGTGCTTATTGTCCTTCCCCTTTTTGTTTAGATCTATAGCCTATAAGAATTGTTAGAGAAACTTCAGAATGGGAGCTAAGGTAAAACATGAAAATCATCAATATGTAAAACTCAATATTTTAGGTCTATGAAGAAATTTTATCAAAAATCTTTCAAATGTTTCTGAAGAATGTATACATACTGCTTTATAAATGGAATTCTTTATTTTAATAGCAGGAATAGTTGTTTTAATGATCCTAGAAAATCTCAACTTAGTTCTAAATGCTAATTGCTGATTTAAAGAATATTAATGCCCATTAATAGAACTTAAAGCAAATCATGTTTCAAATCTAAAGTATATGATAAAAAAAGACAGACTCAAAAATGGAAACTCAAAAGACAGCTAAAAGCCTAAGAACAACTATTTAGTGCAAGAAGCAAAGCACTGATTTTCACATTTTCTACTGCTTTGTATAATAATAGTTGCCACTTAATTCGTAAATTTCTTCAAATCTAACTTAAGAAAAAAAATTGGCGGGGGGGGAGTTGGAGGCAAAGAAAGAGAAGGGAGGAGGAATGAGAGATTCCCTAGTAGAACTCACCCGCTCCTTCATGCGGGAGACAATGAATCTCAGGTATGTGCTCATCTCCTGCTTGCTTGTATTTTTTTTCTTAATACTCTGTTCAACAACAACCAAAGATATTTAATGACAAATATGCTCTTTTACATACATATATGTTTATAAATATAAAAACTGCTTGCAATACTCATTTAAAAATGCAATATTTTTGCATAATTAAAAAATCTAACTCTAAAAGCAATAATCAGGCTAAAACTGTGTGCTGCACTTTTAGTGCATTTTTACATTTTAAAGAAACATTTTATTCATAATAGAGTACATGCATATATATATATGTATGTATGTATGTATGTATGTATATGTGTATATATCTTGGTGAGGCAATCAGGATTAAATGACTTGCCCAGGGTCACACAGCTAATAAGTATCAAGTGTCTGAGGTAAAACTTGAACTCAAGTCCTTCTGACTCCAAAGATGGTGCTCTATCTCCATTGTGCCACCTAATTGCTCGTTTAATACTCCAAAAAAAAAAGAGTATGTATTTGCAAGGTTTCATGTGAAAGTAACAGAACTTCAAATGTAGAATTGTTCAGCTAATTAAAATGACATACAAAAAGCCTTTTAGCAAACAGCTAAACGTATAAAGTTTTATTGGTATCTTTTGTTTTTTTTATGACTCATTCTGCAATATATGCCTCTCCACAATAGAGACTTCCCTTATGATAAAGAAAAAGAGCTAATGAAAACTGTTGCCCATAGCAACTGTAATGGTCAATTTTCATACAGATACTAAAATTTGTTTAAAAATGCTAATTTTTAGCAATTTTAAAGTGCAATACTTTCCTCTTTATAAAGTCAGAAGACTCTAGAAGGATAAAAAACTATTCAACAAAGAAATACTTTTCAGTGTTGTTTTAGTTTATATTATTGCAGTAAATTGCAAATTGTTCTCCAGGCTCTGCTTTTTTGTTATTCTTTATTAGTTCATAGAAGTCTTTACATATTTCTCTAAATTCCTCATTTCTGTCATTTCCTCCAGTACAGTATATACCATTACGGTAAATTTAATCATACTTATATACAATTTGTTTGGCTAGTCCCTAATTAATGAACACCTACTCTATTTTCAGTTTTTTGATATTATAAAAAGTGCTATTATGAATAGGTAAGCATACATGGGACTTTTCTGATTTCAACCTAAGGGATTGCTGGATCTTGCATATGCTGTCAGATGTGGTCCCTGTGCTTTGTTTAAAAAGGATTCAAGAGAGAAGGAGGGAAGTGACAGAATATAGTAAGGAATGACTGCTGTAAAAAAATTGATAGTAATAAAAAACCAAAACGGCCAGTTTGGTGATGTTTCTTACATGATTCCAAATTATTATCTACAACTGTTGGACCATTTTACAGTTCCACTAACAGTGTATTCAACATGGCACAGTTCTTTCACCACCTTTGGCAGTCTGATGAGCATGAGACAATATCTTGTTATTTTAACTTGTATTTCTCTTATTAGTGATTTTGTGCATTCTCTTCAACATGTTGTAGTTTGAATGAACTTTTTTCTTTCTTTCAGAAAACTGTGTGCATCCTTTGAATACATATCTATTGGAGAATGGCTCAGCCTTATTTGTCAATTTCCTATTTATTTTGAATATCAGAGTTTTACCAGAGACACATGATGCAGATTTTTTCACATTAATTTCTCTTCTTATTCTGACTGCATTTTATGAGCAAAGCTTTTTAACAGAAATAAAAACATCTATTTTGTCTAGAGTGTCTACATCCCTCGAGCTACCCCGATTCACTGCCCTTCCTGTCATATAATTCTGAAAGGGTCCCGCTTCTTTATTCTTATTTTTAAAAATGATGTATCCTTTAAGGTGGGATTGCTTACTATTCTCTAAGGAGTTTATTGTGACATATATGATTTTCAGTCTTATTTTCTGTCAAATATTCTTCTAGTTTTCCTAGAATTTGTTGTTGTTGAATAGGGAGAATCTTTCTCCCAGTGTTTGTGTTCTTGGGTTGTTTTTTAAAAATCAACTATTAGGTTATAGTGTTCATCTCACTGATCTAGTTTCTATTTTAAAACCATCACCACATAGTTTCGATAGCTGCAAGTTTGTAATATAGTTTGAGAATCAGTAACAATAAGTCCTGCTCATTTCTATTTTTTTCATTTCCTTAGAGATTATGGACATTTTGTACCTCCAAAGTGAATCTTGTCAATATTCTGCCTAGTTTTACATGATTTCTTAGTAATCTGTTTAGAATAATACTAAGTCTGCAAATTGGTTTAGTTGGCATTATCTATTAATACCCTTTATCATTAAAACCCAAATCTTTGTCATTCATGATATATGCAAATTAAGAAAAATAAAGCTTCTATACATTCACCAAATGAATTTTGTCACTATGTTCACTATAAATTTCAACTTTCATTATTGTGGCCTTAAATACCATTTGTTTTTATTTTATTTGCTACAACAGTCACTCTTACTAGAAGGGGAAAAAAGGATAAATGTCTCCCACTGGGGAATTCAGAATCTCATCTTTTATTTTTATTTTTTGCTTTTTGGAGGGGGGAAGGCAGGGCAATGGGGGTTAAGTGACTTGTCCAAGGTCACATGGCTAGTAAGTGTTAAGCGTCTGAGGCTGGATTTGAACTCAGGTCTGACTCCAGGGCTGATGTTCTATTCACTGCACCACTTAGCTCCCCCCAATCTTATCCTTTATTTCTCAACATATTTCTACTTTAAACAAAAACACAAATTTCTATTCTTACTTCAGCAAAGTCTAAAAGACATCACTTATTCCAGCGCCTAATGCACAGCATGGCCCATGGTAGGCACTTAGTAAGTATATGCTGCGTTGATCACAACAACTCGTTCTTTGTTCACACCATCCCCTTCAATCCCTCAATCCCCAAATTCTTTCCCAGGCCATCACCTCACACTAACTACATTCTTCTCCCTTTTCATCTTGAACACTGGTGAGCCAGTTCAAATCTACTTTGTCCTCTTCCCGTATCACCCACCCTCCCACTGAGCCTCAGCCCATCACTGCCACCACCTACTGCTTCTGTTTATAACTATGAGGTGCAGGATGAAGCTGGAGAAGTCATGAAGCGAGGCTAAGCAATTCTAATACAAACGTATGCCACATGACCTGCACAGTGTCATTACTGTGGCTAAAGAATCCCTATATACTTTCCTAATTAACTTACTGTCTCACTCGCCACAGAGGCTCTTCCAGACTTTGCTATCTCTCTTCAACGCTCCCATGACTCCTCTTCCCCCCACCTTCTCAGCTGAGAAACTTACTTCATATTTCTCAGAAAAAAACTGAGGCCCTTTGCCAAGAGCTCCTTGTTCTCCCCTTGTCCTCATCTCCTCATTCGCCCTCTCACATCATGAGGGGGCCCTGGTCCTTGCCAAAGTAATAAACCCCTCCACATGTATGTGGGATTCTATTCCATCATGTTTACCCCAGCGGATGGTCCCCTCTATAATCCCCAATCTCTCTCCTCTTCTGACTACTTCCCCACAGTCCACACACATGCACAGAATTCCATTATCAAAAAGATCCTCACTAGAGGCCCATATCTCTCATCACTTTTGTGGATGAACTTGAGAAGGCCATCCACTTCCTTTTTTTAATTCTCTAGAGTCTGGCTTCTAATCTCACTGATGATTCAACCAAAACTGCTCTCTCCAAAATTATTAAAGATCTCTTAATTTCCAAATCTAGTGGTCTTTTCTCAGTTTTCATCCTTGACTTCTCTGCAGCCCCTGCACTGCTGATTATCTCCTTCTTCTTGATACTCTTTTCTCATGGTTTTTGTGACTCTATCTCCTCTAGGTTCTCTTCCTGCCAATCTGATTGCTCCTTCTGTCTCCTTTACTGAGGCTTTATTCTGGTCTGCTAACTGTGGCTGTCCCACAAGGCACTATCCGAGGCTGGGGTTCTGGTTTCCATAGATATTTGGTGATCTCATCAGCTCCCATGAATTCAATTACTACCTCTAAGCTAATGATTCTCCAATCTATTTATCCAGCCCTAATTTCTCTATTGACTTCCAGTCTTGCACTTCCAACTGCCACTGGATACCCATGAGTGGATGTTACATAGACACTGCATACTTAGCCATGCCCAAGACTAATAATTATCTTCCCTCACAAACCTTCCCCTCTTCTTAATTTCTCTATTTATACTGAGGGACGTACCATCCTCCTAGTCATCTAGGAGGGCGCACAACCTAGTGGCCCCTTCAACTCCTCCCACATCCTATAATCTGTTGACACAGACCCTGTGGATTCTACCTTGACCCTTCTTTTCTCTGACACTGCCACCACCATGGTGCAAGCTCTCATAACCTGGTTCCAGGACTATTATAACAACCTGTTGGCTGGTCTCCTGACCACATGTCTGTCCTCAAATTCAATCTCCACTCAGCTGTCAGAGAGATCTACCTCAAGCACAAGCTGGAGCATCTACTTAAACTGCCTCACTCAATAAACTTTAGTGCCTCCCTTTAACCTCCAGGATTAAAGCCTGCCTGACCTACCCTCCTCCAAGCTTTCTAGTGTTTTCAGCATTATTATCTCATTTGATCCTTACTACAATTTAGGGAAGGAGGTGCTAATATTATCACCCCAACTTTACAGATGAGGAAATTGAGTCAAACAGAGGTGAAGTGACATGTCGAGAGTCAGAGCCAGGAAATGTTTGAAGCCAAATTTGAATTCAAGTCTTCCTGACTATTCTTAGGAGCATGAACTCTCTATTACTCTAATTCCTGAAAATTCTGAATTAATCACTTTAACTTACTACAATGATCCAAAAATTACTACATCATAAATCATATACAAACGTATGGCGGCACTTACTGTGGCAATCTTATACAAGATTAATTTAAAACAAAACACATATAATCTATGTGGCCTCCAGCTTTGAGATTATGATCCTTTTTAGAAGGTTACATATCAGCCAAGGTGAAAATACACTTTGCTTTTTAAGGGTCTGTGAATAAAATAATACAAAGGAACTTACCTAAGGATTCTGACCACATACTCTATTCAACCATTCTCATCATAGGGAAAGCTCAATTATTTCCTTTTCTGAACCAGTTCTGAACAAACCTCTACCTTTTGAATTCTTTGCTTGACCTGAACTTGTACTCAATTTGAACAATTAAAGCTTCAGAGAACTCTACAGTTTTGTGAGAATGAGGGCGCTGTGACTGTAATTTCAGGAATGGCTATGCCATTATGTTGCTATACATATCCTGTGTCCAAAACATGAATTCAGGGGAAGATAAGGATGCTTTTTTTTTCTTCTGTCCCCCAAACATAAACACATAGAGTATTTCTCTCTGTGAGACTGTAATAAGTCTCGTTTTGTTTTGTTTCAAAGTCAGTGACCTAGAAAATAGTGCAACCTGACATTTTCTTAAGGTCAAAAATCATAGAAGAGTATATACAACATGTAATATATGTATTAGAATCAATTGTTGAAGTATATTTCAACTGTATTTTGTTTAAAACTAAAGAAACCATACTAAATCACTTTTGAAACTTTACAGAAAACCACTATTTTAAACTTTAAGATTAGGTACCATGTAAAACTTTCTTCATGTAATTACATAGCTTAAATAAAGGTCTTTTCAATTTTTACTTTCATTACAATAGAAACCAAAAATCTAGAAGTAACAAGCCCAATGTTATATCATCACAATGTTTTAATTCTAATTTGTATCCCTTTAAAACAATTTAAATGACTTTTAAATTCAGCGTTACAGAGACAGATATTTTAAATGTGGCAATTCTCAGATTTACCCCCTTAGAAAACCCACAAAATAAGAGCAATATTGTATCAGCAAGCACCCTAGCATACCTAGGGCGGCTGCTAGCACAGGTTCTTAGATCTGCTTTTCTAAAGGAAAGCAACTCAAAATGGGTTAACAATCTTACTTTAATCAATCAAATATCATTTACCTAGTTCAGGGGGA
>CM053581.1:519048862-519088309 GCA_028627135.1 Pseudochirops cupreus | reverse complement strand
CAAAGCTACAAGGCACGGGCATTCCTGGAAAACAAGCCTGGCGCCACAGGCTCTACGTGTCCACATTCAGCCTATTAGGGAACAGAGTATACTTTCAAATATCCAAGGGTCCTCAGAGTCACGTAGCCACTTTAGCAAAGGGCCTAGGGGCAGGGAAGATCTTCAGATTCCCATAACAAATATTTATACCATGTAAGCTAGGGACATGACTTTCAAAAATTTAAATAATATGCAATGAAAACTTGATTTTGAATGAGTCTGAAATTATGTTTTAATCTGCTTATAGAAAGGATGCTAGCTAGACAAGGCTATTTTCATCCAAGTCCAATTCAAGAGGATGACTTAGATTTGGAAACTATGGAAGATGGAAATAAAAAGATTTGAATAAGAGGGTCTCAGGACTATGAAAATAAAATGAATTCTCCACTGGAATTAAACTAGTTTTAGTTTCTGAACAGACTGTTTTAACTGCTACCTTCCCTTCTCCTGCCCCCAATCTATTAGAAAATCATTCTCATGTTAACACTTGAAGAAGAATTTTATAATGTATCCTACAAAGTTCAACTTAAATTTCTTGCAGAGAAAACTAAACATAGAGCCTACACTCTGGTTGGAAGGTTATGGTAAAAAGTAAATTCCCTTCTGTAAATATCTTTAAAATTATTCTTGAAGTTAGTGGAAGTGGTTAAATGCTCTCAGAACTCTATCTCCCCACAATAAAGAGTTCATCTTTAATAGACAAAAAAATTACAAAACCAAATTGCAGTTAGGGTTTCTTGTCTGAAGTGATATTAATAGTCTTTTTTTTCAGGTCTTAGTAGGTAACATTTTCCAATAGGTCTTCGCTTACGCAAGGTAAAACCATAGATATACTTAGGAGTTTTCTTCTATGATTTGATATATTTACATAATTTGTACTGTGCAAACAACTAAGGCATTTAATAGGCAGCTAGGTGGAGCTATAGTGCACAGAGCGCCAGGCCTGAAGTCAGGAAGACTCACCTTCCTCAGTTCAAACCTGGCCTCAGATACTTACTAGCTGTGTGAACCTGGGCAAGTCACTTAATTCTGTTTGCCTCAGTTTCCTCATCTGCAAAATAAGCTAGAAAAGGAAATGGCAAATCACTCCTGTATATTTGCTAAGAAAATCCCAAATGGGGTCAGGAAGAAATAGATACTATATTGAAACAACAACAAACATGCATTATGCTTATGTTTCATAGATTATTTAAACATGAGTAACTTTTTATTTTCTAGGTTTAATTTCAACCATCCTGATGTATGAGTTTATAATTATTTTCCTCTTATTTCTTCTACTTAAAAATTAAATTATAACAAGAGATAGAAAAATAGGTCTCTGATAGTCACAGTAAAAAAATATATTAGCACACACTAAAATCACTTTTTACATTATTTTTCTTCCCTGACATTATCTGATGAAAATAATTTTAAAAAATGTTTCTTTCGCTTTGGTGATTAGACAGTTTTATGAAGACAAAAATGTGGTTTTTAGCATTGTATCTCGGAATTAATAAAAATAAGTAAGACTGGTATCAACAGTATTTTCTACCTCTTTGGCTCCAAGTAATGCTATTATGATAAGTAAATGGCAATAAAACCTCATGTGATTACACACTTCAGAAAAAGAACTCTGTTGATATACATGCTATTTTAATTACTATGAAAATCCTATGGTGTATACTGGACTATGAAGACTGCAAAATGAAGTTTTCTCCTTCATTGCTACATTAGAAAAGTTTATTACTGAGATTATTTGAGTGATTTTTGCTCTTAATCAAGGCTTTTCCATTTTATTTTAAAATCTAATATTTGGTCCTGTTCTTGTAATCTTGTACACCACCCTTTTTTAATTGAAAAGCTTAGAGACAGAAAGTGGTATTATTAAAGGATCCAAAAGACAAGAACATTTAAGTGCCACATTTTTTCCATGTCTAGTTCCAAAATAAAAGTATGAACATTAAAAGAATTTTAAGAATGATCAAAATTATGTCTGAGAAACAATAAAGCAGATCATTCACTTAAGCTTACTTAGACCTCTCTGCTGACGTGGAAATATGGAGGACAGTATGGCAGGGTAGAAAAAGCGTTGGCTCTGGTGTGAGAGAACTCATTCGGATGCTGATTTTTACTACCTGTGTAATCCTGGATGTGTCAGTTACCTCACTGGGTACATTTCCTCATTTGTAATATCAATTGGTGGGCTCAATGGTCTCTGAAGTAGATTCTAGTTCCTACAGATCCTGTTCTCAAGACCTCACTATAAACAATGGGCACAAGGCTAAGAAGATTTAGTCTATGGTTTGTTGCTAACATTGTATAACCTAATAAACCACTTAAGATTTTCAGTTCCTTATGTGAAAAACAATTATACTGCAGTGACAAAGCATGGAACAAACTCATGAGTAGAAAACAATTAAAAATTAACAGAATATTTTAATTTCATAAAAATATCATCCATGTTCTTGTTATTTTTGTTTATTTTCCTAAGAATCAAATACCTCATCCTTTTGGTTAAGTTAGATTTCACAGAAATTAACACAAACTCCTGGACTGGCCACTTTAAAAATAGCTTCAGCAGTTTTTTTTTTTTAATGGGAGGCTCTTAAAGGAAGGTCTAGTTGCAGTTGGATCTCAGTAAAGATCCAGTAACCACATAATACAGTATGATGGTAGTCAGAGAAGTCAAAATGCTAAATGAGATTATGACATTTGGGTTAGATGTAGAACCAAAATTTTTTAAAAGTCTATGGAATTCAGATTTTAAATTATTAAAAATTTTCCTCTAGTTTCAATTTCTACAAAATTTTCCATCAGTCCCTGTCCTCTAGTCTGTTGTTCCACTGTAGTTTATTTCTGGGCTAAGTCAATCCTCAGTAATGAAAAAATACTTACATTAGGATAGAGTATTTCTTAGTTCATAAAAGTACATTGGGAATAGTGAAACTTGTGTGTTCAGTTGCTTTGATAAATTATTTCTAGTAACACAAGTTACCCCTTACATTTAAAATATATTTTTCATTGGTCTAATATTAAGGTAATACTAGATTTATATAGTGATGTAAACTTCTTAGATTACAGTGAAGAGTACAGTGTTAACAATTTTATCGTATTAATAAATGGTCATAAAACCAAATTAGGATTACTTGTATGGATTTCTTTTTTTCTGGGGGCAATTTGGGTTAAATGACTTGCCCAAAGTCACAAGGCTAGTAAGTGTGTCAAGTGCCTGAGGCCGCATTCGAACTCAGGTCCTCCTGACTCCAGGGCCGTTGCTCTCTTCACTGTGCCACCTACCCTCCCAGACTTGCATGGATTTCACTTGGGCTACATTCTACCTAAGAGAACTAGTTTGGAAAGAAAAAACTTACAAATCATTGTGGGTCATGTAATGGCAAGCACAGAAGTAGTTCACACCTGGTTTCAGCTATTAAATTAACATCTTGTTTCAGTTCAGGTTTCTTTTGAGCCTTGTATGAAGTCTGTTAAGAAACAGAGCGTGTGAACCCCACAACTTGTGAACCCTAGAACTTGTGAACTCCTGGGGAGGAGCTAATGACTATATAAGGAAAGCCCCAGGACTAGAGACAGGAAGAATTGAGAAGATGACTCTTGTGGTGGCAGAGTCAAGAAGAAGAAAATTTGTGGTATCCCAGCATTCTGTGTTGATGTTTGTTTGTGATACTTTGTACAGAAGCCCTGGGACCTTACTGGAAGCCCTGAAACCAGGATTTTCTGGTTGTATGTTTACCAAAGTCCTGGAAGACGGTTTTGGAGGTCTTGGGACTTTACTGATGATTTGTGCTGACTTCCTGGACCTTGTCTGTGGGCCTGTATTGATTTGATTTCTATGTTGATGATTTGTGTTGAGTTCTCAGACCTTGTTGGTGGGTCTGAGTTGATTTCACAGGCCGATAGTGAATTGATGATGGTGCCAGCAATGTGCATGAATATTATTGTAGCTCTGTCAAGCTTTGTCTTCCCAGAAACAGGAACTGTGAAGGACTTGAGGTGGACTGGATACTGTGAGTTTCAATATGGAATAGGGACTGGATGAAGAATTGGACAAGGAGCTGGACAATGAACTGGGAGCTGCCTGCCTTTGAACCCATGTGACAGTTGGATCTGGAACCATGGAAAAGGAAGCATGAAAGCTGACAGCCAGCCTCAAGTCAAGCTGAAAGAAGAGAAGATTATGATATACTGTGACCTAGGGGTGAAGAACTTTGACTTCTGTATGTTGTGATTGAATTAAGGACTTTGTGATTGACTAAATGATTGTATTTTGTTGAAAACTACTGTGACCACTTTGGTGAAAACTGCCATTTTAGTGATAAGTCATTGTGAATGCTGTATCTTGATTTCCTGTGAATGTTTTGTTTTGATTTGTTATTGAATAAATAGAGAGTTCGCTATACTATGTAATCAAAATCTTAAAAGCTGTTCACAGCAGCAGTCCTCTGGAAAGCTGCTTGTGTGTGGCTTTACAGGTCATTCAAGCCATACCCCCAAATTTTCCAAAATGACTTAGGTAAAGTTATTTTAAAAGAACCTTAAATCTCTAATTTTGAGTCTGCATTTAAATGGAAAAACTGTTAAGAAATTAGTTGAAATTTCCTTAAAGTTAAAAGAACAAAATTCATCTGCCAAAGAGTACACATAAATATTTAGAGGATGGAACAAAAAAAGGCAGCAAACTTGCTGCCTCAAAATGTTTAAACAAGTAGGTCTCAGCTAGAGAATTCAGTATACTTGTGAGCTTTATATGCATTTAAGAAATAGTGTTTGAGAGCTTTGCAAGACAAATTCTAAACTGTCTTCTATCTGCAAGAGGGTGCTAGCTATATATTTTACTGAGTACAAAAGAAGATAAGCTTTCTTGTACCCTCTCGTTTCTTATTAATTCTCTTTCTAGTCAGAAGTGCAGAGAGACAGAGAAGAATATGCTTAAGGACACTTAAAGTCTGAAATTTTATAGAACAGAATACCACAGCATCAATTTCCTCTTTGAAGGTATTATCTACAGAGTGACTGGAGCCAAACTGGTCTATTGGTATGGTATAAATGAACACTTTCCTTACTTCTGCCTCTGAGAATCCTTGAACAGAGATCAAGTGCTATAACCTGCAAGAAGGGGAGTAAAGGAGGAATAGTGGGATAGGGAAGGAAAAGCTTTCAGGATTTCCTTATGACAGCTCATTTTGTTCATTCATGGAAGGCAGAAGAAAATGGCTACAACAAAACACCATTGGGGTTTTCACACTTGCACATACATACACATACCTACAAATTCACATACATGTATACACACGCACATACTACAACCATGTAATTTAAAAAGTGAGGTTATCTTTTTGTCTCTAAGTATTTACTGAGATGTTACAAGATAAAAACAATCTCCTTTCCAAAATTCAAACAAGGGAAAAAAACTATTTCACATAGACTACAATAGTTTTAAGAAAATGAACAAAGACTGAATGTTACATTCCACTACCAAAACATGAAGAAAGACATTTCCCAAATATTTGCTGCATGGCTATTTCTGTTATAAAACCAAATGTCAATTAAGCATTCAGAAACCACATTACAACAGAAATCCAGAGAGTTTATAAAATGAAGGCCAAAAAGAAATCCACAAAAGCAGATATTTCAAAGTTGAATGTAAAAAAAAGAGGCACTTCCTAGAGTTGTGATATAATGAATTATCACAAAAACTGATTTTAAAAATAATTACTGGCCACATATACAGATATTCATGTTTATATTTTTGACTTGCTCTTTTGGGGGGGGTGTTGAAGAATCTTTTTTTTCCCCCCATGAAGGTAATGAATAATAAACATAGACCTGTTGCATACATATAAGGTCATCCAATAATATACATTTAAAATATTCATACACTTTTTTAACATTCATTTTTTAAATAAAATTTTGAATTTCAAATTTTCTCCCTCCTTTTCCCTCCCTAAAAGGATAAGCAATTTGCTACAGGTTATATGGAGTATATTTTAAGACATCTGAGGGAATTGGGTTTGCAAGACAAGGCTGCTTGGACCGAATGTATTCACCTGACTGACATATCGGTGATAAAAACCCTCTGCTTCCTTTTCCCTCTCACTTTTTTAACTCTGTTGAGTCTGGCTTCCTCATGATTCAACTGCCCTCTCTAAAATCACCAATAAATTCTTAATTGTCAAATCTAATGGCCTTTTCTCAACCCTTATCTTTCAAGACTTCTTTGCAGTTTTTGATGCTATTGTTCATCTTTTCCTTGATTCTTCTCTCGAGGTTTTGATACTCTGCTCCCTCCAAGTTCTCCTACTTGTCTGACTACTTCTCTTTTGCTAGATCTTTATATGGGTCATTCCCACTAACCATGGGTATCCCCTCCCCAAGACTCTGACTTGGGCCTCCTTATCTTTTCCTTCTATATGTGGTAATCTCATCAGCTCCCATGGATTCAACTATTATTTTTATGCAGATGATTCTTAGACTTATTATGCAATCCTAACCTCTTTCCTAACCTACAGTTTTGTATCTCCACTATCTCTTACATATCTTGAACTGTATGTCCTGTAATCAATACATCTAAAAACAGAATCCATCTTTTTCCAAGCTTTCCCTTCTTAATTTTCCAATTGCTGTGGAGGGTACCACCATCCTTTCAGTCACTCATGCTCACAATCGATATACCCATATATGGACTACTTATACTCACAAATCCCCCACTCTGTGCCCTTAATCAATTGCTAAGTATTGTCCTTTCTATTTTGTTTTGGTTGTCATTCAGTTGTGTCCAACTCTTTGTGACCCCATTTGGAGTTTTCTTGGTAGAGATGGTGGAGGCAGAATGGTTTATTTCCTTCCCCAGCTCATTTTACAGATGATGAAACTGAGGCAAACAAGGTTGAGTGACTTGTCCAGGGTCATACAGTGTCAGTGTCAGTGGCCATATCTGAATCCCAAAAGATTAGTCTTCCTGATTACCGGCCCAGCACTCTATGGAGCCACCCAGGTGCCCTTCTACCTTGTAGCATCTCTTGTATATGCTATCTTTTTTTCTCTGATTCTGCAACCACCCTGATAGAAGTTCTCATTACTAGCCTATTACAATCACTTTCTGGTTGCTATGCCTGCCTCAAGTCTCTCTTCACTCCAATACATCCTGCACTCAGCTGATGAATTTAACTCTGACCATGTCATCTTTCCTGCACTGCCCTAACTCATACAGTAGACTTCAGTTACTCTCTATTATCTTCTGGGCAAATATAAAATCTTCTCTTTGGCTTTTAGAGCTTTCTGTCATGCCTCTAATTCCATCACTCCTCATAGCTGCTTCCTGGTTTGCTTCAAATCCCAGCTAAAATACCACCTTTTACAAGAATCTTTTGTGATTTGGTTAAAAAAGTCTTTCCCTTTTAAGAGGGAGAAGAGAGCTAGTACCTGTCCTCTGTCATCATCTTTAAATTATCCTGTGTATATATCTTGTTTTTATATAGTTATTGCATGCTGTCTCCTCCACTAGACTGCAATATTGTTGAGAGCAAGGACTGGTTATTGTCTTTGTTTGTATCTACAGCACTTAATATAGTGCCTAGCATCCAGTAAGCATTTAACAAGGGCTTGTTGACTGACTGGGTGACCTTAGCAACATTATAAGGCCAATTTTTACGTGCAAATGAACTGTTGTTACATGATCTCTTCAAAATAAATTGCTGTTCCATGATTTCTTCAAAATATTTATCAGGTATACTTTACTTTCAGCTTATTCACATTTCAGTGTTAATCACTACTTTCCTTAAGCAAACTGCTCTTTTTTTTTTTTTGCATTAAACATTTAGCACCTCCTTCCAAAGTTCCTCACTACAAAAGCTAATTCATCATCACTGAAAGAACACCAAAGTTTCACTTCACATCCTGCCAATTGGCAGAGATGACCAAAAATGGCAAAAGTCAATGCTGCTGGGGTTGTGAAATTATTGGCATAGTAAAACACTGTTGGTACATTGTTGGTGGAGTCATGAAATGGTACAATAATTTTGGAAAGTAATTTAGAATTATGCAAATAAAGTGACTAAAATGTCCATACCCTTTGAACCAAAGATTGTATTACTGGGCTTATGTACCAAGGAATCTATCAGTAAGGAAAGTCACGATATAACCCCAAATATTTATAGCAGCCTTTTTATTTTGTGATAGCAAAAGACTTAGAAACAAAGGTGCCCACTGAATGGCTAATGGCTAAACAAACTGAGGTACATGAATGTAATGAAATATTACTGTGCTGTAAGAAATGAGTGTGATGAATACAGAGAAGCATAGAAAGATCTCTATGAACTGATGCAGAGTGAAGTAAGTAGTCAAGAAGAAATAAACCCAGAATTACAATAATGTAAATGGAAAGAAACACACACCAAAAAATCAAAAGCTAATATAACAAAATTATAAAGATCAAGTGGGACTCAAAGGAAGAGATATGAGAAGACACTCCCAACCTACCCCTTTCTGGAGCTGGAAAAGTCACAGATATTATACAATGAATGCATTTTTAGAGTTTTTCAGTATATTAACCAGTTGTGCTGATTTCCCTCCCCCCCCTTTTTCTTTCTTCGGTCTTTAAAAAAATATGATTTGTTATGAAGAATAGCTCTCTGAGAGGTGGAAGGGGAGATATACTGCAGTGAACTATGATAATATATAAAATAGAAGACATCAATAAAAACTAATATTTTTTTAAAAAGGAAAGAATTTTTTCCACCAGTTCAATAGAAGAATGCCATATTTAAATAAATTTTTATATACAAATTAAGTACGTACATATACAATAATTCTTGGGAAAATAAAAATTTCTGTGAATATTTCCATTTTATAATTATCAGTATAGCATTTTTCCTCCCCTGCCCTGCAAAAAAAAGTTTCTCTCTCAAAAAATGTAATCCGTGGATTACAAAAGAAACATTTAGCTCAAAGTTTTTGTTGTCAATTGCAGAACTTTAGTATATAAGATATTAAAAACTTGTAGGCTGTAAAAAGAGACAAGAGAAGGTAGAAGAGAAAAAACATGGAACTTTCACAAAACCTCAGGTTTGAAAGAGACCTCAGATATCATTTAGCCAAATATACATATATATATATATATGAACAGGAATTCTCTAGAACACAATCTTAATACATCATCTAATTAACTAGCTACCTTTACACCATTTAACAAGATTTATGTGAGACAGTGGACGAACTATTAAGTAAAAACATTCAAGTCACAAAAAGACTAGTTAACAATTACAGAGAACTGAATGAAAAAATTAGTAACTAATTTTAATGGAAGTCATTAACAAATGTCTTCAGAAATAATTGAGTATACAGGGAGGGGAGGAAGATATGGACAGATAGACATAGTAGCATGGTAGAGAAAAAAGTAGTTAAAGGACTTGGTTTGAATCCTTTCTGTGCTATTTATCACTTGTGTAATGCTGTCACTTAACTTGCTAGAGTTTCAGTTTCCTATCTATAAAATGAAGGGACAAGGCCTCTAAGGTTTCCTTCTAGCTCTAAAGCTATGACCCTATGCAACTGCCTGACTTCTCTGAGTCTCAGTTTCCTCATATGTAAATTAAAAATGTTGGATTAGGTGACCCTCAAGGTCTCTTTCAGCTCTAAATAATTGTTAATATGGGATATGAAGCACTGTGAATGGAGTTTTAAAATAACTGAGAATTAAAAGCTTTGTAATTCACTATATTTCACTGAAAATTATTTGGCCACTATAAATTAGTCAAAAATAATGTCGTACATTAAAAATATTAATCCACTTGCACAGGGCTTTATGGTTTATTAAAAAGCACCCTTGTTTTAACAATCCCATAAAGTAGGAAGTAAAAAGATTATCTACAATGTAAAGACATGGAAACTGAAGCTTAGGAGTGAGATGACTTGCCTGAGTTAGAACTGGGGCTGGAACTAAGGGCCTTTTGACTCTAATCTTAGGGCTCTTTGCTCTAGTGATTTCTTTTGGATTTTCAGTTTTCTTTGCTAAACCTCTAGGGTATTATTAGCACAAAATACTCTGAATTGAGGGACACAACTTTGACTACTGCCCCCCTTGCCCGTCTTCCCCTAATCTGAGTCCATTACAAACTTTTCTTATTACAGGATGATAGCCTGAAGAGAATGATATATGAAATATAACCAAATCTATGAAAGTGAACATCTTAATGCTGATACTGTTTATTTAACATGAACATACATTTCACTGGCTGAAACAGCTACTTTGTTGGACAGATATATTCACAACAACAGGGACAGAGCAAGAAGGGACTTCAGAGGTCATCTAATCTATCTCCCTCTAAAAAACTCAGGGCCAGGGAGGTTAAGTAACCTTAGCACATATCCATATGTACAGACTTAGGCCACTTAAATGATGGCATTAAGTATAAATCCTCGTTAATAGTTATTTTACATGTGACTTACTTTGTTATACTATTTAAACTGCACAGTAATGCAATATAGTGGCGGTAAGATTGTGATTCAAAGACCGTAAAGAAGAATAGAACATATGTTCTAGATTTGGCCTACAATTCTTTCAAAAAGTCTTTGTTTTTTCAAAGATGGGAAATATTAAATGAGTAAACAAAGAGTTACCTAAAAGAGGCTATCAAATATATAGAAGTGCTACACAAGTAATCTGAGTAATCTACAAGCTGCTAAATGTTTTAGTATACTGAGTAACTGTGAACAGTTTAGGTATCAGCCAAAATGTTCTTTAAATATTAAATTTAAATATATAGCAATCATGTCACTCTTATACCCATCCACCATTATAGTAAGCATATTTTAATTGGATTGGAGGAAATAAAATGAATTATGAATACTATTTATTTTTACCTACCTGTTAAAAAAAGCCCTCCAGTCCTTAACAACAATTGTTCTTGCCCTGCCAACCCCCTCAACACAGAACATAAAAAAAATAAGCTAACTCAAGATCGAACAAAAATAAATGATGTTGATAAAAACGGGAAGAATGAAAACTTTAAAATACAGCATTCTACTTTTAAGAATGTGTCTTGGTACTATGTTTCTCTGGATGGCACAAATTTTGAAGTTCAGAATCAAATACTTATGGAAGGGAATATGGGAGGACACAATATTGCTTGGGCCCCAAAGACCATCCATTCCTTGAACTGCGACAAATAGCAAGCAGATTTAGAGTAAGAGAAGGCAGTGTATAGTTTAAGATGACTGAAATGAAAGTGAGTGGGCAACACCCTAGAATAATTTCAGTATTCAGAAATATCCATATTTATACTCTTTGTATTTATCAACATTTTAATAAGCAATATATTGTTATTTTATTCATTAATTTAGCCAGACCATCTGGGACATTTCAATGTGGTTATCAATGAAACCAATCTTTTAAACAGCACATTAAAGCTCAGGGATACTTACCCTGCAAACTGGACATTGCCAGTGGCTACTGCTGTCTCTAAGCCTGAACTCATCAGATAAACATTTGGAATGATAAACACGAAAACACAGGTCACATATCAATACTTCTCCAGGCAAATGGCATTCAAAACAATACCAGTCATGATTTTCCGTTTCCCAGTCCTACAAAAAATAAAAACAAAAACAAAACTTGGTGTAATATTTTACTGATATCTTCAACAATACAGAATAAAAATAAAATTTTGATGCCCTTTAGTAAAATAATTTAAACATTTGAGTATTTGCTATATTTGGTTTGTATTAAATTTTTAAAGAAAATCTAGAATATTAAAGGACTTCAACTTTTAAAAATGCTGCCCTAAATACTATCAATGAAGATAAAATTTTAAAACCAATCAAAATAAAATTTATACCAAAGCTGTAAAGTAATCTACCACCTATCTTTTATATAAGCAATGATCAATTTGTTACTTAAGTATTAATTTATTAACTTATGAATTAACTTATCAACACTTAATTTAAAGAGTGAATTTAAATAAATAATAACTGTCCTAAACCATCTCACATACAACAACTAAAGTGATCTTCCTATGCAATGCTGGTCCAACCCTGTCATCCTGCCTACTTAATAAACACCAATGGCTCCCAATCACTTCCAACATCAAAGACAACATTCTTTGGCATTCAAAACTTTCACAATGCACATTCCCCCTAGTCCCCAGCCTTTTCAGTCTTCTTACACCTTTCACTAAACCACATAGTCTTTAATCAAGTGACACTGGCCTCCTTGCTGTTCTTGGAATAAGACTCCCATTTGTCGGTTCAGGGCATTTTCTCTGGTGGTACCTCATGCCTGGAATACTTTCCTTCTTCATCTCTACTTTCTGTATTCATTCCCTGACTTCCTTCAAATCTCAACTAAAATCCCTCTACAAGAAGCCTTTCCCAATTCCTCTTAATTTTAGTACCTTCTCACTTCCTAGTTGTCCTATATAGAGCTCGTTTGTACATATTTAATTTGCTTGTTGTTTCCCTCCAACAGACTGTAAGGTCCTCGAATGTAGGGGCTGTCTTTCGCCTTAATTTGTACCCTCAGAATTTAGCAGAGTTCCTAGTGTAGAATAGGTGCTTAATAAATGCTTTTTGACTAAATCATCAGAGGCTTTGTTTTAATGAACAAACTATTAAATTTGTTAAGCATCTAGAATATCGTGAGCCCTAAGAGATGATAATCAGTGATAAATTATGATCTTCCTTATTTTATTTCACAATATTGGAATTATTTATTTAAATAACTACCATTAACTAGCATATACACCTTTGATAATGATGTCAAATTCTGAATCTGAAGGAACACAATTAAAAAACTTCAACTAAAAGTTTGCCAAAATGCATGCTGAAATGTAGAAAGTTTTAGGGCTGAGTCTTACTATTGATATTCTTGAACGTAAATCAATATAACTGTTAGTACAATAGATGCTCTCTGCATTTTCTTTCCAGTCAGCCTTTTCCCTTTTCACAAATATTGTTTCAAGTGTATAATAAAAATGACCTATCTAAAAGAGTGAAGTAATCTGCAATCTTGTTTTGTGGGACTGACTTCCCTTCCCCCAACTCATTAACTGTTTTACCATGATTAGCACTACACCTTCTAGAGCAAGAAGATTGGATAAAATTTCCATAAACGAAGTCTCTGATAAGATAGCCAGCATATAAACTAGAGAATGTAATTCAAAGTTTACCAACCTCTTAAACATTTCTGAATCGCTAATATTATGACTTTACTTATATTTTGTAATACAACTAACAAGGTAGCATGAATAGTATTTTTTACTTAGTTGGTAAGGAGATTTACACCTTGCATCAAATAAAATCAATCAAAGGATAATCTGGCTTGGTAGTTATAACATGAATAACTAGATGGCACAAACTAACATTATTTCTTAAGAGTTCCTTCGTTGATAATTTATTGACTGAGTCTTCATCTCATTTTCCTTGAAACTATTTGGTATATAAATAATCTTTTCAGATATGTAAAGAAAATTGTTTTCAGTAAATTCTGTCGCTGGTTTCCATTCCACAAACAACTACTAACAACTTAAGTTTCTGTGCAGATGTTTTGTTAAATTTTAACTTAATTTTTTTTAATTTGAAAAAGATCATCAGAGTATTTTATTTATGATGGTTTGGAGATACCTTACATGATTTTGGTATCATGTATCTGGCTTAGTAGAAGCAACATAGCATTGCAATCTCACATCATTTACACATTTTTCAATTTTTTAAATCAAGAAGTGATTTTTATTAAACAGTCAAAATAGGAGTCAACAGAACTCAGGCTATTTAACTGAAGAAAGCAAGAGGAAAAAAAAAGTCTTCCCCCAAAAGAAATAATTTGTTGTTTCTATCATAGATGATGGTTTTAGATCCAATTTTCCATAATACAAAATTAAATTAGTCTGATAATCAAGATATACTAAAATAGGTTAGTTCAAAATTGGGCAAATACGTAGAAATTTGTCCATTTCATATATCCTCCACTCTGTTGTCAAAGTGATTTGCTTCAAGCACAGGTCTGATCAGGTTGCTTCTCAATAAAATATAAGAGTTTTCTTTTACCTCGAGGACCAAATATAAACTTCTAGGCAAACCTGTCCTGCCTCATTCTGTACTATTTCCCTCTCTAGTCTAGCTTGCTGTTCCTCTGGTCTTTGTTCTGGCTATCCTCCTTGTCTGGCATGCATCACCCCTTCATTTCTGCTTCCTAGAATCCCTCTGAAGCCTTTCCTGACCTACAATACATTTATTTTGTATGAATTCTACATCTCCTTCTATTTTATATGTTGAACTCTCAGACAGTTTGGAAGCTCCTTTAGAGCAAGGGCTGTTTGACTTTTTGCCTCTGTGTGCCCTGCACCTAGTATGATATCTGGCATCTAATCGGTATTATAGGAATGGCTGTTGATTAATGAATAGAGATTATTTCATGTAAAGGTCTAATTACCTCCAGGTAAAATCTGTATATTCTAATGTCTATCTTCAATCTCAACACAGCAATTGAAAATACACTCTACCAATTTCCAAAAGGGTTGATTCTTCAGATAAAAAACACAAAAATTCTACTAAATGCCTGAAGAAATGAGTAGATGTAATCTAAGTAGAGATGCTTATAATATATCTTATAGAAGAAAAGAGTTAAGTAACAAAATCTGTATACAAATGTTCAGTCCTAAAATCCAACACATGCCAGTACAGTTAAGTTGTACTTTCAGTATGTTCCACCAGATGTCATCAGCTACTCCATAACTTGGTTAAAGGATCCTAGAAAAGCCAAGCATGGGATAACTTCAACTTGTTTCCATTTGTAAAAGGGCAGACAGGAATACTGTCCTTCAAAACTGGAATCCAGGTGATAATAGCAGTTTTAATAAATCCCTCTAGATCTATTGATCTAAACTAACATAACAGAAGACAGAAATGTATAGGAGAAATAAAAAAATTCAGGACACACCCTGGAGTGTCAAAGGAGTTCACTTTGGGCTGTTGTTCTGAAGAAAGATTCCCTAATATAGGACTTTGAAGACAAAGACAAAAAAAGTTCTCACCTATATTCTACAATTCTGCTTGGCATTCCAATATATACAGGGTTTACAAAGGAATTCATATGTGGAAAATGTACCAATACACAATATTGATATATAATTTCTACTACAAATTTAAAGCAAATTACTTCATATTTTTATGTTTTCCCATATTTTAAACTACCATAAACAGATAACAGGTAACAGAATGCAAACAAATATCTATAGTGGTTTAAAAGGGATTAACTTATTCTTGTGAACACAAAAACGAAGATCTTTTTCTTAGTGCATAGTGAATACTTTAGTGATGTCAGAAAAAACATTGTGTTGACCAATACATTTATTTTCATTGTAAAAATGAATGTGTTAACACCCCTCCCCCAAACAAGCTTCAATAAAAAGAAAAATGAGTTAAAGACCTAATATTTACTCTTAAATACTACTAAATACAAATGGGGCCGATATAATGTGAAAGTGAACTCAGCACTTCAACAAAAGTTTGTAATTTATAAGGATTAAAAATTTCCACAATTCAACAAGCAATCTGGATACCTGTTAAGTGTGTCATGAATCTATTACTTGACCACAATGCCCAAAGGACTGATTACCCATTTATAAAACCATATATCCTGTTTATAGTAATCCTTTACATCTCACTAACATTTTTAAGGTCAGGTACTCTTAGATCCATTTTACAGATAAGGAAACTGAAGGGTAATGAAATTAAATTAAATTATTTGCCCAGATTCACAAGGCAAATTAGTAGAAAAGGCAAGACGAATCCCAGGTCTCCTACATCTCGTGCTCTTTCCACTTAGCCAACTGTTTTAGACTGAAAAGGAGGCGTCAGTTTTATTCAGCTTCCCTTAATAAACAAATACATACACATATGTATAAAATATATAGAAGATATTATTAAATACATGTGCAGAATACATTATTTTTCTTTTTTTTTGGTGAGGTGGGAGTGGGTGTGTAGGGCTCTGTGATTATGTCAGTGGATGAAACTCCTAGGGTGCAATCTATGCAGATATACAACTATTTTCTAATTTATAGGATTAGAGAGTTGCCTAAAGTGAGAAGCAGGACATGAATCCAGGTCTTCCTGTTTCCAAACCTGGTTTTCTATCTACTGTCATATTACCATCCCAGTATTTTTCATTCATATCAACAACATAAAATTAGATCTCTATAACTTACTGTTTGTTTTTAACTTCTGTATTAGTGTATTCAATTTCTCATGAAAGTACATGAATCTGATGAAAAATATTTCTAACTATGCTATCAGAGTAACATAAAATTTAGAAAGAGACAGATAATCTAGAGCAAAAGAATAAAGAATATATTTTACCATTTCATGTAAAAAGTAGCTATATATGTTCGGGTGTTAAAATAGTATGAAATTCTGCTTACCAGGTTATACAAACAGGATTGAGTGGAAAGAAAGTATTCAAATTGAAGTAGAAGAACTTAACAGCCAAGACCTGAGTTCAAGTTTCCAGTTTCTCTTGAATCATAAGCAGCAAAACAAATTGGTAGAAGCATTCCAACAGAAAATGTAAGCTACATTCCCTGTATTGTATTATTTTTGTAGTGACATCAACTATGAAAGAAGAAACAAGAGACCCTGAGTTCAGGTTTGGCAGGTAAGTAAATGGGGAAATGATTTATAGCAATGATCAATTTACATTTTGATCAATTTCAAAATTAACATTCAAAATGAATTTTCTGTTTTCTGACTTTTACTTTGCTTAATAATGGGTGAACAAAACTGCTGCAAAATTGCAGGATATACTCTGGACTGTAACAATACAGTGGTCATCAGACAGATGACATTAATTATATTGATTCCCCGATATAGTCAGTTAAAACACGTTATAACAGTGAGTGGTCAAATTCAAAACTGGCTCATCTTATATATTACTTTACACAACAGTATAAGGAAATCTCATTGCCCATGGATTGCAAAAATTTAGTATCTTCATTTTGAACTCAAAGAGATGTAGCTATTTTTTTTAACTGAAATAGCTACTTGATTCAAACCCTACTGATGATGGAAAATTCTACCTAAGGAATAATCTCATTAACTGAATGGCTGATGTGGCAACACTTTATGAAATGGGAAGCAATAGTGCTTTAAGAAAAAAGAGCAATACTAGCCAGAAATTATAAAGTGGTACTTTAAGGTTTGCAAAATACTCTATAGACATCTCATTTTATCTTCATTAACAACCCTGAAAGGTAGATTCTATTATTGTCTTCATTTTACAGAGAAGGGAAATTGCAGCAGACAGAGGTTAAATGACTTGTCCAAGGTCACAAAGCTACTAAGAGTCTGAAGCCAGATTTGAACTCAATCTTTTGACACCAGATCCAATACTCTATCCACTCTAGGTCTCCTTCTTCTGTTTGGATGAAAAACTTCTAGCTGCTGATGGTTATGTGATACACCAGAATGTTGTTACCCTGCAATAGCCTATGAGATAAATTGTAGCATAACTCTTCTCTCAGATATTTCTAAAAGGAAAAAAGAGCAGGTTGTTATGGTAGGCAAAAGTGTATTGTGAACTCTTCATTGTTAGCATCCCTCAAACTCTCAACACTGATACAACACAGGAAAAGTTAACAACTCAGAAGATGCCATCAAGAAGTGATTATTGCTGACTCGGTGACAAAAATATATGATCAGTGTGTTATAGGTAATAGGATAGCACGGCTGGTGCATAATGCTCCTTTTGGAACTACAACAGAGCACAAAGAAGAAAGTATCTCAAGACACAGAAGGAGACACACCAAGGAAAAACCAAATTCTGTGGTCATGTTGCTCTGTTGTGACCAAGTTGTAATGGTAATGGGAATTTGAAGCTCTCCCCTGCCCCTTAATAAGCCTAAGGGAATTTGAAGACCTTCCCTTCCCCTTAAAGCCTAAGGGAATTTGAAGACCTTCTCTGATCTGAAAATATGCTCTGCCCCTTAATAGGCTGAATGTAATCACATGGAACCTGTGGTGGGAGGAGTTTGCTGAAGGGTGGAAGAGAGCCCATAGGAAGCTGGGAGTCAGAGCAAGCTGGACGGTTGGGAGGAGAGGACACTTCCGAGGGAGACAGACAGACCTGTGAGTAAATATTGGTCTTGTGTTGGTTTGTGGGAAGCCTAAAGGATGCTGTGGCTCTCTGGGCTGTTGTGCCTTATTAACTTCTTTGCTGCTATGATAGAATCGGTTTACTGGCTTTGGGATTCAGTTTTCTGGTGTCTGAATAAATGTTTTGCTTCTGTCTTCTATATGGAGAGTGTTATATTCTCTGCCTGAGCAGCATGCTGGTATATTTATCACGACCATGCTGTAAATATTGCACTGGCACTACATTTGGCAACAAGGATGGGATCATGAAATATTGCACCTCTATTTGGAGGCAGAAAGGATTTAGAAGAAGAAATAGCCAATCCAGGATGGTAGGATTTATATTATGCCTCCCTAGCAAGGGAGTGGTCTAAAAGTACAGAGCTCTGTGAAAACTGGGAACTGAGGTGACAGAAGGTAGAACCTAGAGATTTAGAAACATGTTTGTAAAGCATACCAATAAAACCTTGGAAGAGAGCTGGAAGCAATGTGTGGGAGGGGCTGGGTTTTACTAACAGGTTACTGTATTATGTGTAAGAGTAGAGACAAGCTCTTACAAGAAAAAAAACTCAAATGCAAAGGGAATTGGCTGTGTTACAGCATTCGGGCTCTCCTTTAGAAGAGCAAGCTAGAGGATTTCAGGTGGTAGAAGAGAGGGCTGTTGTGAATTTGGCTCAGAAAAAGAAGCAGAAAAGCAACAGAATGCAAGTTCATACAGTTTTGATAGAGGCTGAGCCTAGTTGCTATCACAACAACTGCCAGGACAGGGCATGTGTACACAGCGAAGATACAATGCTTCATGACCAAGCTTTTAAAAGGGCAGAAAGCTTGCCCCATACTGAGAAGAAAGCAGGAGAATCAGGGAGGCCAGAGTTCAGGAAGATAATTGAGGATTATTAATAACAGAAGATTACTGATATATTAAGCAGATTCACCCAAAGGATGGGAGAATTGTTGGTATCTTGGATGGTGAGAATCAGTAATGGAGCACCAGAGGAGTATGGGTAGATAGTGTGGACTGTTTGAAATTTATAAGTATTTATCAAAATTCTTTTGTCCAGCAAACTTTTAGAGATTTTTCACATAGCAGGAGGTAACAATATGACCAATCTGTTAGCTTTGGCTGCTGATGGATACAATAGAATGTATCCCGCTGATTCTAAGTGGCCTAGTGGAGACAGACCCTGGTACTCACTTAGAGACTGCATGAGAAAGTTGAAAGAAGTAACAAAAACTGCCTTCATGAAGATATGTATCATCATATCCCCTTATCAATAACTCACAGAAAAATCATGGTGAAGACAGTTCCTCTTGCTTATAAGCACCTACTTCTGACTCTACAAATTGGTGCAAGAGAGCACCCTCTTTCAGAGGTGCTGGATAAGATTTCACAGCTAAGTGACTTAGGAGAATAAAAAAAAGATAAATTTCCTTGAGAGAAAAGTAAATGGCCAGTGGATTCAAAGTCAGAATAGATTGACAAGAGAAGAATTGTTGACTGCTCTATTGAGGGCAGAGGTTGATTTTAGAAAAATTAATGGTATTCCAACTTATGAACTATATAAAATGCACCAGGATATGGGGCTTAATGTCACACAAATAGAGAAGTAAGGATTGCCCCTACAGATGCTCTTAAACCATTCTATCCAAGTTGGTCACATCTTCAGGGAGAATAGGAAATTGCCCAAGCCCCAGCTCAGATAAAGAAATACACAGATGAGATTACACAGACCCCACATCAATCTGACTATATACTGGAAAAATGTATCAAATACTGTAACCAGGGCATTGCTTGTTACTGGGACAGAGGCCTCCCTTATTTATGGGAACCCCAACAAGTTCAAGCACGGAACTCCTATTGCCATCACAGGACTAGGAGGGGATGAAATATCAGCCCAAGTCAAACTAACAAGGAAAATTGGACAATTACCTAAGAAAGAATATACTGTGGTTATTGTACCCATTCCTGAATACATCATTGGAACAGATATATTGAGAGGTATGACCCTGAATTTACCTGAAGGAAGATACTAATTTGCAGTAAGGAAGATAGGAATTAATATGGTTTTAGTGTGAAAAATAAAAATGGACCCAATCACTTTACCTGAACCTTCTGAAGTAATTACTTTAAAGCAGTATTGTGTGCCAGGTGGGCAAGATGAAATTACCAGTGCTATAAAGGAATATGTCGAAGCAGGAGTGTTAGTCCCTACAACTGCATGATGAAATAATCCTGTCTGGCCAGTATGACAATGAGATGGGATGTCAAGAATGACAGTGGATTACAGACAATTGAATAATGTGACTACTCGCTTGTATGCTGCTGTTCCAGATACCATCATTTTAATAGAAAAGATCCAGAAATATGATGGGACTTGGTATGCAGTTACTGATTTAGTCAATGTTTTCTTTACCATCCCAATAGACTCTAAACAATGGGACCAGTTTGCTTTCACTTGGCAGGGCAGACAATATACTTTCACCAATGGCCATAAGGATATCTGGGTAGCTCCACTATTTCCCATAGGATTGTGGCTGAACATTTGGATGAATTAAAGCTACCTGGTATACAGATTACCCACTACATTGATAGTATTATGATACAAGGAAAAAATGTAAAAGAAATGGAGAAGAGTTTGACACTTTTAATTGAGCATGTGAAAAGCAAAGGGTGGGAAACTAATCGTGCAAAGATTCAAGCACTAGCTCAAAATGTAAAATTTTGGAGTATACAATGGAATAAGGGACTACAAGAGATTCTTTTGCAAGCCTGACAAAAGATTCAGGATTGGGGCAGCTAGGTGGCACAGTGAGTAGAGCACTGGCCTTGGAGTCAGGAGGACCTGAGTTCAAATGTGAGCTCAGACATTTAACACTTACTAGCTGTGTGACCTTGGGCAAGTCACTTAACTCCAATTGCCCTGCCTTCCCCTCTCCAAAAGAAAAAAAAAAGATTCAAGATTTTCCTATCCCTACCAATAAGAAAGATGCCCAAAAGTTTATGGGATTATTGGATATTGGCGACATCACATTCCACATCTGGGCCAGACTTTGAAATCCTTATATAAAGTTACTTGGAAGAAATATGAATTTGATTGGGGACTTGAGGAGAGTAAAGCTTTTCAAGAAACCAAGGCTGCTATAAAATTGGCCCAAGATTTATGGCCAATGCAAAATGGCCTAATGGAATTACAATTGACTGTATAGGATGATTATACATACTGGAGTTTATGGCAAAAACAACAAAGCCAAAATGCACCTTTAGGATTTTGGTCTAGGAAACTTCCTTCACCTGGAGTTCAATATACCCCTTTTGGAAAGCAGTTGTTAGCTGAATGTTGGGCCTTGGTAGATACTGAACAACTGACTTTGGGCCGTGAAGTGATATTAAGTCCTGGAACCCCGATTATGACCTCAGGAATGAGTACCCTAGCTTCTCACAGAATTGGACACGCACAAGAGGCCAGCATAATTAAATAGAAATGATATATTCAAAAGAGAGCTAAAACAGGCAAAAGTGGAGTTTCTGTTCTACATGAATCCAAAGCTAACATCAATACTGAGGGACATGATAGATACATCCCCCAAACCAAAGCAACAGTTGATACAGTCCTTGGTAAAATGGAATGACCAATATGATGGATTAACTGAAGAAGAGAAGAAACACACATGGTTTACTGATGTGACAGCAAATATTTGGGCCATAAAAGACATTGGAAAGTAGTAGCTTATAACCCACATACTAGGTGGACTTTAGAAAGTACTGGGATAGGTGGACATAGTCAATAGGCTGAAATTATGGCAGTACATCAAGCCATCAAAACAGAACAAGGAGGACAGGGTCATATGTTCACTGATTCATGGCCAGTAGCTAATAGGATAGCTACATGGATGCCCATGTGGAAAAATCAAAATTGGGAAATTCATGGTAAACAAGTCTGGTGCAAAGAATTATGGGAATATATATGGGACATGTCTTTTGATTTGTCAGTTTTTCAGGTAGATGCTCATGTGGCCTTCATCATGAATACAAAGCACAAGCGGATCGACTAGCAAAGATTGCCACTCAACATATTGTCCCTACTCTGGCAGCAACTGATGATCCAGTACTAGCAAAATGGGTCCATCAAATGGCCAGTCATTTAGGTGTCCAGGCCACACAATGGTGGGCACAAGATTGAGGTATTAGCATCTGTCATTCATTGTTAAGATATATAGCAGAGGAATTTCACATACGTTAATTGGAAAAGGAACAAACCGTTCCTTGGGTATTAACTGGGGAGATAGCAAGGGGAAAAGTCCCAGCCCAAATTTGACAAATAGATTATACTGGTCCTCGAAGATAAAGGATATGAATTTATATGTACTTATGTTGACACCTATTGAGGTGTACTAGTGAATTGTCCATATAAGAATATGAGCCAGAAAAACACCTGTAAAACTCTAGATCTCATAAGTCTATATTATGGAACCCCAATGCAGATTCAAAGTAACAGTGGGTCACATTTCAAAGGTAATAAAATGAAGAGATATTGTATACTAAACAATATAGAATAGATATATCATATTCCATATTATTCATAAGCATCTGGGCTAAGTGAAAGAATGAATGATTATTGAAAGAAGAGTTAAGGAAGTTCTAATAATTCATATCAACATTGGAAAGATAATTTGTTCACTACTTTATGTAATTTGAATAATATACCATTGGGAGGAAGTATACCTCTAGGCAGAATGATGACCCTAAATCTGCAAATTAGAAAACAGCAGACACATATGATCCCAAATATTGAGTACTGGACTCTGAGGCAAGATGTTCCAGCACCATATCCAGGAACACCTGGTTTGGCAGGATATAATTTACATTGTTTAGAAGACTTTTAGTTGTAGAGAAATGAAGAAACATCTCTACTGGAATATATAAAAGAATCCCTAAAAATCATTTTGGATGGATATTACCTAAATCAGGTTTAGCAGCTAGAGTAATACATGTATTGGCTGGAGTAATAGATTCTAATTATCAAGGAGAAATTATTGTAACACTGCAAAATTTGGGTGAAGAACTCATGCAGTTTAGCAAAAATTATAGAATAGTTCAACTGATTATTATTCCTTGTGAAACAATACCCTTTGTGAAAACTTATCCTTCTGAAATAACTATTAGAGGAACTGAAGGGTATGGTTCTCCTAATAGGACAAAATTGAGAGCTAAAGTATGGGTAAAGTGTAAGTCAGATGATATTCCAAAGGCTGGGGAGTTTATAGCACATGGGAAAGACAATACTGAGGTTGTTGTTTATTCAGGAGAAGATGATTGCCAAATTGTACCCTTAACTCATATATTCTACCATGAATAAGGCTATGATAGTGAGTTCATGGACTCCAGAAGCATGGCTGACCCTATATTTGTTTCTTTT
The DNA here is from genome assembly GCA_028627135.1 of Pseudochirops cupreus. NCBI lineage: Eukaryota > Metazoa > Chordata > Mammalia > Diprotodontia > Pseudocheiridae > Pseudochirops > Pseudochirops cupreus. The sequence goes on along the minus strand of CM053581.1, from coordinate 519,064,733 downwards.
TGGCTTTTGTTTGCTTAACTTGTTGGTGAGATTTGTTTCCTGCAGGCTTAGTACCCTCCACCTACAGAACCTGATTGCTTAAGCCAGATGTCACCCATTGTCTATGACTGTGATGTGCCACCCTTGGACCAGGCGTCGACTGAGTTCTGGATGCCAGCTAAAGAACTGACCTCTCGAATGGGACCTCCTGAGACAGGGACAGCACTATGTCCAATTTAAGCTGGAAGTAGATATGGAGAAGAGATCTTCACTCCTTACTCCAAGATTTTGAGCCCCCTTCATTTGAGGAAGGAAAGATGGGGTGTTTGTGCCTAAGCCCCCACCCTAACACATTGTTTTATGTGCTCATTTTCTATTATCCCCGTTATATTGTTGCAAATTTCTGTTGATATCAGTTATCCCACCAGTTATCCCTAAACTCTCATTAACCTATGCAATGAAATGTATTGTTAATGTATTTTTGCTACGTAAGGAACATAAAAGATCTTGAGGCCAAATGTAATGGTAATGGTAATTGGAAGATCTTCCCTGCCCCTTAATAAGCCTAAGGGAATTTGAAGACCTTCCCTGCTTTGAAAATATACTCTGGCCCATAATAGGCTGAATGTAATCACATGGAGCCTGTGGTGGGAGGAGTTTGCCGAAGAATGGAGCAGAGCCCACAGGAAGCTGGGAGCTAGAGCAAGCTAGATGGTTGGGAGGAGAGGATGCTTCTGAGGGAGACAGAGAGGCTTGTGAGTAAATATTAGCCTTTTGTTGGTTTGTGGGAAGCCTCAAGGATACTGTGACTCTCTGTGCTGTTGTGGCTTATTAACTTCTTTTCTGCTATGATAGAATCGGCTTACTGGTTTTGGGATTCGGTTTTCTGGTGTCTGAATAAATGTTTTGCTTCTGTCTTCTATATGACATTCTGTGACTGAGCAGCATACTGGTATATTTATCATGACCGTGGTTGCTATGAATATTGCATTGGAGCTACACAAGTCCAATCTATATTTGCTTCTTTTTGTCTGTAAAGTTCTATATCAGCAGTATCATGAAGGCTAGTTTCCAGCACTAGTAATGGAGAGCCCTGATTATCTCTGCTTTTATGTTCTGGCTATGGGTAGCTCCAGCATAGAAGAAAGGGTAACGCTAGAGTAGTAGCAATGCTCAAGACTATTGTTTATAGCTGCTCACTTACTACAGAGATCAGCAGCACTGTCTTCTTTTCCTACTAAAGCATCAGATGAAGAAAAATGATAATTTAATCCTAAATTCCTAACTCTTCTTACCAATATAATCATTTCAAAAGTGAAATATGACTTTTAGTTTTCCTTATATTTTTTTCTTATCCTTACAAAAGATAATGCTGATGCTATACAAGACTAGAAATTATTTATCAAAGCAAACCTGCCCCTATAAGAATGAGTAGGTGTACATATGACCAGTATTTAAAAAAAAATAATAGCAGGTATTTACAAAAAGTCTTAAGGTTTCAGAGTATCATACATAAATTATCTTGCTTTATGCCCACAACCATCTTGTAAGATAGTATAGGGATTATAATCCCCATTTTATAGATAGGGAAACTGAGACTATAAGGAATTAAGTAACCTGCTCATGGTCATACAGTTCATAAGTATCTGAGATAGGATTCAAACATAGGTCTTCTACTCTATCTACTAGGTCATGCAGTTGAAAACGAACAAACCAACCCAAAACCCAGTATGCTGGGGGGAGCCTTTAGAAAAAAATGTTATAGAAAGTAGATGCCCATTAACTACAGAATGGTTACACAAATTGTGGTACCTGAAAGTAATGGAATATTACTATGCTGTAAGAAATGATTATGGAATAGTATAGAAAAACTTAAAATGAACTGATACAAAGTGAGGTAAGCAGAGTCAAGAAAACAATATATACAATGACTACAATAATGTAAATGGAAAGAACAATCAGAAAACTAAAAATGAATGCTGCAGGATTACAAAGAATAAGCAGTCACAAAGAAGAGATATAAGACATCTTCCCACTCCTTTGCAAAGGTGAGTTCCAAAGATACGGAATACTGCATATATTTCCAGACTTTTTTGACATTTTGATTAGTTTTCTTTATTTTTTTCCTTCTTCATCTTTTTATTTTCTTTATTATATTTCCTGTTACAGGGATGGAAATGGGGTGATATGCTAGAAGAAATTTAGGCAATCTAAAAAAAGATAAATAGAAATTTATTTTAAAACATGTAATAATAGGTTACATTATTTTTAAAAATTTAAGTTCTTTTTAATAAATGAAATCCACCAGCAGGTTACATTCTACAACCTGCACAACTTCCTAAAATTGAATAAAACTGACAACTAAAGACACTATTATAAATGTATAATTTGAAGATACTTAATATATTTTCAGTTATAATAATTTAAAATTTTCTTAGGAAGATTGATATGACACTGAAATAATTTAAAACACTGATATTTAAAGATAATACTATCCTTAAATTTTAAAAATACTTTAACCATTTGACCACAAGAAAGTATAGGCAGGGAACATATGTTCAAATATCTTATACATAGGAAACATTTAATAAATGCATTGTTTGTTGAAGTGGGAATGTTGCCTGGACTGTTTGGCCTACAGAATCACTAATGGATGTTCTCTTTGCCAACAAAAGCCTCTTGGGATGAGTAAGTAAAAAAAAAATAAACTCCCTGCTGTCTCTTTCCACCTAAAGTATCCCAGATACCACTGGCAAGGCCTGAAGAAAGGAGATAATCCTTTCACCACTTATTGCTTAGAGTTTACAGTGGAAAAAAAAAGTGTTTTCTCTTTATTATGGAACCTTGTTAGACTGCAACGTATTATGACTTTTAGAAAGTTGACAAACAACAAACAGATAAAATCCTGGCTGACCCTCCCAATGTCACATCATATCCGCTTGATTTTACCCTCTACTTCTAATGGAGGGGGGTTAGAATCCAAGCCATAAATAGGCTATCATATAAATCTCTTAAATTGAAATATTCCAGTTACAGAGCTATCCAAGGTAGTTGGCATATATTAGTACCACACATGAAGTGTAACTAAAAAGTATCATGTAATTATTAAAAAGGATTTTATAAATCACACAAATTTTCACTACTCTTTATTAAGCGCATTCTATTTATGTACTTTTAAGGATAATTACTATAGAAATGTTTTATATTATATTCTAAGAATTTGCAAAGTATAAAGAGGACCCTTTCTGGTGATTATGCTTGTAATAATTGGTAAGAATTTGTTTGGTCTTTACACATCAGACTTAGCTCTTCTTTTTATCACATATAATGATTTTTCATAAATATTCATTTTCTATACGAGGTAACAAATTTGATACAAACACATGACCATGTTTTGAGATAACTCATTAAGTGTGAAAGCATAGGTGGATGAACAAAAGAGCGGGAAGATTAAGTGCTTACTATATATAAAAAACATATTTTGATTTAACAGGAATCCATAAAAGTTCACTGGGAGCAAAACCCATCATAACTGGTTTTAAAAAATTGCTGCTGTAAAACGTGAACCAACAACAAATAAAAACACAAAATGATTAAGACAAACCATCTCCCGCAGTGCCCAGCACACAGTGGGCTCTATAAATATTTATGGACCAGAACTGAACAAAAAAATTTCCCAATAACCTGGGAAGAACGAAAGCATTTAGGGAAAAAAAGCATAGATGGAGAGGTGAATAACCTATGGAGACAGAACAAAGGCATAACAATGTTCATCAGAGATCAAAAGGCTAGAGTTTTAAGTTATACCGCAGCCAAACAGAGGAACAGCTTTTAGGAAGGGAAGTCCAGGCAATCCATAAACTTAGATCCTGTGGATTAAGTCTGTGGATTATAGTGGTTGATGACTATGCAGTTATGATAAAAGTAACTGCTGAGTAACAGAGCACAATATATTATGTGTTTCAGAGCAGCTGAGTGCCTTTGTTATCTAGAGTAATAATTTTGTAATATATTTGTACTATATTTTGACCATAAAATCATAAAAATCAATCTTTTTGTTTTAAATAATTTGTGATGGTGAGTTAATTATGTCTTAAGAAAAATAATTTCACTGGAAACATTTTTATTTTTATAACACAAATAAGAAAGTAATTGTGATATATAAATATAACACTTTTTTCAGTATAGCTAATGCCTACATCACCAGACAATTAAGCATGCAATTTTCTCACTCATTGAATATGAATTTTCTCATGTTTTCAACTCAACTAACATAAACAAAGTACTATACAGTTTACTTATCCAATTTTATAACTCTGTCAGACCAAAATAGCTGCTTTTGTGAACCAGCATGACTCTGAAGCAGTATTTATTAGTTAACTCCTGCGGAGGAGCTAGGAAAGGACACAGCTATTGCAAGTCCCCATGTTTACTAGTTCACTATTATAATGGAACAAGAAAACGGAATATAAAACATTGTTTTCCTTGCAAACACCTTAAAATAGGAGCAGTAAAGATTATCTTTTTGATTTTTAATTGAAAGCTTTCATGAACTAATTTAAAAACACCATATGATACCCAAATAGTTAAGCCATATCAAATTCAATTGATTTTAAAATCTGGCATATTCCAAAACTATCATTTTAAAACAATGTACCTTTAAAAACAAAGTTATTTCCATGCCAGAATTTGGAAAAAAGAGAAACTCAAACAAGGAATTAGAAACATTACATACTTAAAATCAATTTTACATAAGAAAAAAAGAAAAATTACTCCTAGGAATTATCATTGAAGCAAAACAGGCAGATAAAATGGATGTTTATAATGTAATCCAAGCAGATGAAGGTCTAAAAATAAGAACAAGCTAAAAATAGAACAGAACAACCTACTAGCCTTTCTATTTTGATTTCTGTACATATGCCATAAAAAAGGCAAAATCATTAAGTAGCCTGGAAAAAATTAACATGGATCCTTTCTACCTAGTACCAAAATTCAACCTGAAGCCCTTAATTAGGCCCTAATATCACTCTCCTGAGGTCCATTCTTTTCAACTATCAAACTGTCAACCTGAGTCTTTGATTCAAACATATATTTTCTGAAAGAAAACATTTTTCAAAGGCTACTAATTGCAGATGGCCTCATATGGAAACCTTTAATTCAGAAAGGTTTGTTTTGTTTTTTTTAAAGAAAGAAATGTCTTAAAAAAGAAATCTTTTTCCTTCTGTAGATTTAAGTCAATATAGACTCAATAAGGCTTTTTCTTTTAAAAAACTAGTCATTCTTGAAAGATATGCAAGAAACATTTCAATGCGACTAATGTAGGCACTTAATTTTGATGAGAAATCCTTCAACTTCAGATGTTTAAATAATAGTGAATTTATGAAAAATCTTTACTTCTATAAGTTGCATCTAAATTAACAATGATTAAACACAAGTTTTTCAAATACTTTAAGTCTACATATATATATATATATATATATATATGTACAGAAATGTGGTGAGTTTTACCAAATTATACTCACAATCTCATCTCCTGGTAACCAATAGCCTTCTTGTTCAATACCAGCTTTTGAACCCTTGCAGCCTACAGTTAGGGTCTCCACAATAAGTCCATCTTTCACTGCTAAGCTCAGCTGACGTGTTGTCTCTTTCGGATGCATACCATGGACTCGAGACATATACCTGAACACAGAGGAAAAACACATTATAAATGCTTTACTCATTTTTTCGGTAACAATAAATAATGAATAAAAATAAAATTAAGATAATATGTTTTCAGTCATCCTTTCTCTCTATTTGTTATACCTTCAATCAGAGTTCAAGAATATGAAAAGTAAAGTAGAAAAACTCTGATACTTTACTCTGACCACTCCCACACAGAATTTCTGCCTTACAAAATGCTCTTCTGTGTATCTGTGGGGATTGTAAATTTAAAAATAACCTATAAATAGAAAACACAAGTCACTTAATAGATCTCAGCCAAAAATTCCCCTTAGTCTTAGGTTCATAGCAATAACCGTTCATAGCTTTTATATTTAAGGATTGTACTTTTGGCTTTCCTAAAGCAGAATATAGAACATAAAAATCTATTTCTCAAAACTTAAAAATGAGAGAGTCAAAGAAAATGTAGGAATTATAAGAAGTTTAGTCAAGAGAAAAAAAACTTGTGTCATTAAGAAAAATTCATTTCCAACTGAAGTTGGTCTGTGGATACCTGAGACACTCTGAAAATGACTCAGCTTACAAACAAGTAATTATTATGAAATTTATAGGGAACTCTGAATAGGTTTTCTTATGAAAATAGGGATATAAATTGTGGTTCTCAGGCTAATCACAGAAGCATGCATTAACCAAAATGTGAATGAAAAGCAATCTTTTTAAAAACTAGAAAAAACATTGTTACAGATACAGCATTGCAACTTGACATTCCATATAGTCATTCATCTCCAACATTTCCCTATTGCCCTTGCTGCTGCCTTCCTTTTATCCACCTGGCACATCATCTCCAGATTGCAAAGCCAAAAACATACTCTAGTTCTTATGGGAATTAGTCCACTGACCTTTGGAATTCACAATCTGAGTCAAACTGTTTCAAATGGTGGGTGAGTAAGCACAAAACCAAGTCCACAACATCTAGCCAGGCTCGGATCGTGATTTATATCCATCAAACCTTCCCTCTTCCAATTTTGCCATCCATCATCCTGTTACATCATACTCCTGAAAGGCCTTCTTGCTCTAGGCTTAGCAATCAAATCAACCTTTTTGCCCCCCTGGAAAGGGCATTCCTATGAATGCCTAGAGACATACTCCTCCCTGGTGACCACTTCTATGTGTATGTTGTCACTAGCTATTTGAACTGTATTTGTACCTCAGGTGCTTAGGACAGTGTCTGACACATAGTAAATGCTTAAAAAAATGCTTTCGCTCCTCTACTCCAAGGATTTCAATTTCAGAAAAAGCAAAGATTCACTAAGACTATAAGGGATTTCTAAGGAATAAAAAATAACACAAGCTGCACAAGGGTCTCCATCTACAGATCTAGGTCATCTGAACACTGCCATTTAGTTGAAGAAGAAATTTTAGTAAGCAATGTAGAAAAGAAAACAAAATATCTGCTCAAAGTCATTCTAAAGAGAAATAAGAAATAAACCCATCCCTCATCACAGTAGAGGAGACTGGGTGGTACAGGGCCAGAGTGCCAGGCTGAGCATCCCAAGGTCTGAGGTTCAACTTGGTTCTGATGCTGTGATCATTTAATAACCTTCTGGAACCTCAGGACACTTCCCAGACTTGTAAGATACCTAATCATCAGATGGAACAAAACTTTCCCAAACCGGACAAAAGTATTTTATGTTAAGTGACAGGAGGTGATAATGAAACATTCTCACTTCCACACTACTCACCACTCAAGATGGGCTGACAGGTCTAAGTTGAGAAGGAGAAGATAGAGAAAAGATGAAGAGACTGGATGTGAGAGAGACAGAAAGAAGAAGTAAGAGAAGAGGCCTTGGGGAGGGGAGGAAAGAAAAACTCTTGCTTCCCAGGCATCAGAATCTATGCCTTCAGATATTTTTGTTGCCCAGGCACCTGTCTATCCCATGGCCATATCTAGGCATTCTGCCCTCATGATCACAGCAAGAAAGGAACATACTTCCTGTTGTGCTCACCATTCTCTTAGTCAACCTGCCTGAGGGATACATAGTTCCACTGGAAAAATGTGTGCTCCCCTTTTCTTCCACCAGCCCAGTATGTAGCTAGAAGAGAATACAATGGCAATGAAAATAATTCTCACTTGATGGATTTCTGGCATAGTTTGCTCCTGATTTGATGATGTTACACGTTTGAAGAATTCAGGCTGTCCCTATGCCTAGAATGAATTTCCTTCTCCTATTGGCTTCTTAGCATCCTTAGCTTCCTTGAAGGAAGTTCACATGCCAGTTTCTATAGAAGCCTATATATCCAGCCCTAATTTTTCTTCTGAGTTCCTGTCCCATATCACCAACAACTACTGAACAGGTGAAATTGGATGTTGTGTGGGCATTTCAAACTCAACACGTCTAAAACAGAATTCATTATCTTTCTTACCCAAACCAATCTCCTGAAGTTCTTTATTACTTTTGAAAGTACCACCATCCATCCATCCAGTTATTCAGGTTTGCAACTTAGGTGTGTCATACTTGACTCTTCACTCTGACTTACCTAATGTATCCAAACAGATGCCAAATCTTGTTCTTTCTATCTTAACAAGATCTTTCATATATAATATAGATATATACACACATATATGTGTGTGTGTGTATATATCTGTATCTATATACACACACACACACACACACACATACACACATATAAATATACCCTTTCCTCTCCACTTGCAAAGCTATCACACTAATTTAGGCCTTCATTCCCTCTCACCTGGACTCCTAAAAACAGCCTCCTAATTAGTTTTGCCTCAAATCCAATACATCTTTTACTTCAATACATCCTCCACACAACTGGCAAAGTAATTTTCCTGAAGCATAATAAGTCTGTATCATCCCTCAACTAAAAGAAAAATCCAGTGGCTCACTATTCCACAGAATCAAAAATAAGCTTCTGTTCGTCATTTAAAGCTCTTTACAACCTAGCCTCATCTAATTTTTTAGTCTTATCATCAACTAGTACTCTTTACACAATCTATGGTTCAGAAAACCGTGGCCTACTGGCTGCCTCTCATACATGACACTCTATCCTGCTTAATAAATGTTACTAACTAATTCTGTGCTTTTCTGGAGGTTGGAGGAGGGGAACGAGGTTGTCCCTCATGCCTAGAATGACCTGCCTTCTTATCTCTAAGTCTTGGGAGTCACTGACATCTTTGAAGATTTCGTTCAATTTCCTGTCTTCATCAGCTCTTTCTTGTTCCTACTTCTCACCCCCAGCCTGCTGGTGCCATCCTCTTAGAGGTTACCTTCTATCTGCTTTTAAGGTGTTTTCCATATACATTTATATGTGTGTGTGTGTGTGTGTGTGTGTGCATGTATTTTATACATATACCATACACCCCTTCCTCCCCCCCATATAGTACATGTTATTTTCCCGGTAGCTATTCCAAACTTGTTACTTAGTTCTCAGGTTGCTCATTGTACTCCCTCCCCACACCCTCTCTGCCAAGAACCTCACTTTCACTGAAAAAACTGTGACCAGCTCCCTCTTCACCCTACACTCATCTCAGATTACTCAGACATCTTCCTCCACTATCTTTTCCTTTATTCCTGTCTGATGAAGAGGTGGTCCTTCTCCTTGCCATGGCAAATTTACCTTTGATTCCATATCCCCTGATCTTCTTCAACATATTCTCCAACTATCATCCTCATTCCCTCTTCAATCTTTTCCTATCTATTGGCTCTTTCCCTGAAAGACATACACACACACACACACACACACACACACACATTCTATCCTTAAAAAAAACAAAAACCCTTGCTTCATTTGGCCACCCCCCCCATTTATTGTCTGATATGTCCTTGCCCCTTCATAGGTAAAATATACAAGAAAACTTTCTATACTAAGTATTTTCACTTACTTCTAAAACCTCTGCAAACTGCCTTCTCACCTCATTATTCAACTGCCTTCCCCAAAATCACCAATGTTTTCTCAATTGTTAAATGTAACGGTTTTTTTCTCAATCCTCAACTTTTTTAACTTTGCTGTAGCCTTCACCATCTCCTCCTCAATACATATTCTGGTGTGTGTGTGTGTGTGTGTGTGTGTGTGTGTGTGTGTGTGTGTGTGTGTGTGTGTGTGTGTGTGTGTGTAAGAGAGAGACAAACATGGTTCTCTTCCTACTTGTCTGATAATTCCATCTCAGTGTTTTTTTCAGGATCTTTATTCAAATCATACCCATTAATTACATGTGAGTCCTCAAGAATCTGTGTCAGGTCCTCTTTTCTTCTCCCTCTATATTACCTCATTTTGTGAACTCATCAGTATCCACGGGTTCAAGTTATCATCTCTATGAAGAGGATTCCCCGATCTACAAATACAGTCTTGTTCTCTATTGCAAGCTCCAGGCTTACAACCCCAACAATCTTTTAGATATCTTGAACTGCATGTCCTGGAGGCATCTCAAATTCAACATGTCCCACACAGAATCCATTATTTTTCCCCCCAATCCTTCCTCCTCTTCCAGACTTTATTACTCCTGAGGCACCAACCACTGCCCTAATCTCCCAGTAACCCAGGACTGCAATCTCGGCCTCATCTCCCTCTCTTTCCACACATACAGCCACTGCCCTGGTATAGGCCTTTAATCATCTCTCACCTAGAGTACAACAAGAGTCTTCTAGTTGGTTTCTGTGCCCCAGGTCTCTACCCATTACTATTTAGCCAGTGAAACTGGCCTGCTGTTCCTAGCAAAAACAAAAAACAAAACAAAACTCTATCTCCCCAGCCTTTGTGCCTTAGCATCGGCCGCCCTGCATGCTTGGAGTGCTTTGTCACTTCAATTCCATCTTGTAGCTTCCCTCCTGAGTCTAGTGCCTTCCATCTATGTATTCTCTATATAGCTTGCTTGTACATGATTATTTATATGTCAAACTTCTGGAGGATGGAACAGTACTTTTGCCTTTCTTTTTATCTCCAGCACTCAGTACAGTACTTGGCACCTATTCGGCACTTAATATGTCATTTATCTCTGGATGAGGAAAGGAACAGCTTGGATGAGAAGGCAGTTTAGATTAAATCCCTCCCTATCCTTAGAGCCAACAGTAATGATGACAGAGGAGGCTTTTACCAACAAGAATATACTGATGATAACTAGCTAATCACCAACATTAGCCACCATCTTCCCTGTTTTCTGAGCTCTTGAAAAATCCCTAAGTCACTCAGTCTACATTTACTAAATGGTTACTATGTGTCAGGTACTGTGACAAGTTGCTGGGGACACACAGAAAGGCAAAAAACAATCCCCCACTCCTACAAAAATAGCCCCTACATCAAGGAGCTCATATTTTAATGACTGTGATGAGATACAAAGAGCTATGCATATATAGGAGGGAGGGTATAAAAAATGCTCTGGCTCAACCTCAGTTTCCTTCAATTCAACAAATATTTATTAAGTACTGTAATGTGCAAGGCACTGTGTTGGATGGAAAATGATACTGTCCCTACTCTCAATGACCCCTACAATCTAGGAGGGAGGCGAGACACATTCACAGAGAACATGAGTTAAGGGAACTGTATTCCAACACCAGTCATCTAGAAGCAACAAGGATCATCACGTTTGAGCTGAATTCTGATTTCTTATACAATTTTTTTCATTTATACCATTGTAAAAATTGTATACATTATTCTTCTGGTGTGGCCTCTTTTATTCTGCATGAACTCATATAAGTCTTCCTTTCTTTCTCTGAATTCCTCATATTTGTAATTTCTTAAAGTACAATAATAATAATACTCTATTTATAGGCCACAATTTATTCAGGCATTCATTAATTAATGGTCAACTATGGCGTTCCTAGCTTTTTGCTACTACACATATTACTATGAATATTTTAGCATATCTGGGACACCTTTCTGTAACTGATCCCTTGTGATACATGTAACACTGGGATTTCTAGTCAGTATCATAGTTTTGTAGTCAAATTATAATTTAGCAATTTTCTTGGATAATTCCAAAGTGCTTTCCAGAATAGATTAAACAATAAGATGCTGGAATTTTATATTAGAGTATTTATCATTTCACAGCTCTTTTGGCTATTTTTAGTCTCTTATCATTACTGATTTGAAGCATTTTTTCCACATGGTGACTGATGAAAATCTAATTTATTTATTTTCAGTTTTCAACATCCACTTCCAAAAATTTTAAATTTTCTCCCCCTCCCTTCCCAAGACAACAAGCAATCTGACATAGGCTGTACACATGCATTCCAATTAAACATATTTTCACATTAGTCATGTTGTAGAGAAGAATTAAAACGAATGGGAGGAACCATGAGAAAGAAAAAACAAAACAAAACAAACAAATCAAAAAAGAAAACAGCCTGTTCTGCTCTGCATTCAGACTTCATAGTCTTCTCTGGATGTGGACGGCGTTTTCCATCATGAGTCCTCTGGGATTGTTTGAGGTCCTTGAATTTGCATTTCTTCTTCTGAAAACTGTTCATAGCCTTTGCCACAGAGGAATGGTTCTAACTCATATGTTTTTGCCAATTTTAACATATTTGCATTTTGGACTTTTGTTACAGGTATGAAATATCATATTTGGTATTGTTGTTGTTCAGTTATTTCACTCGTGTCTGACTCTTTGTGACCCCCTTTTCTGGGTTTTCTTGGCAAAGATACAGGAGTGGTTTAGCCATTTCCTTCTCCCACTCATTTTACAGACGAGAAACCTGAGGCACACAGGGTTAAGTGACCTGAGCAAGGTCACACAGCTAGTGTCTGAGGCCAATTTTGAACTTAATATGTCATTTATCTTTGGATGAGGAAAGGAACAGCTTGGATGAGAAGGCAGTTTAGATTAAATCCCTCCCTATCCTTAGAGCCAACAGTAATGATGACAGAGGACCCCAGGCCTGGCACTCGAAATATCTATGGTGCTTCCTAGCTGCTCATGTTTAGTGTAATTATTAAATATCTTTTGATGTGTTAAAATTGCCTTGAACTAACTGTAAGTAAACGCTCAAGGAATGCTTCTCAACTGACAGTTCAAGTACAATAACAGAACTGAATTTATTACTCATTTTCTAAGGTCTACAATTCATCAGTGTGTTCAATCAAATCTATTTCATATGAGAAAAGTGGTAAAAATTGAAATTAAGGTCAGGCCAGTCTGAGTTCTCTAATATTTAAACCATTACAGAGTTCTGTTATCTTTTTCAACTAGATAGGCATAAATAACAGCATAGAAGTAATTAATTTAACAATAGTGTGCTAATCTTCCACCTTTAATTTTTGTATTGATTTATGTCATTAACATCTAGAGTTAATGTTTAATATTGAAATATTTTTATTATTTTGAATTCAAATCTTTTGGAGATATATTTCTACCCCCTTCCTGCTTCTTTCCAGTTTAATTTCCCTAGCACTTTTCCTTGGTGTGCCCAAATACCTCTTAATCCCCAGTGGAAGATTACTTTCCCAAAGTTCTGAACACTGCTATATAGCTAAGCAACACTGTGAGAATTCCCATGTCATTCCAGCTCTCCTGAGATAAACTCTAAATGTTTGCAAAACAAAGATATGGTAAATGTTTCTGAATTCTGAAAACCTTAAACTCAACAATGACAAATTAGTAGTTACAAATAAATCTATCTGAAATGCTATCATTTGTAGTTTGACAAGTATTCAATTTTTAAGAAACAAATTTTAAGAAAAATGCTAAATATATGTTGGTTGTCCTCCTGCACCATGAATTCCCGAGGATATATAATGCCAAAGATTCTAACAATCTTCCAATCTCGGATGCTTCTGGTGCACTGGCCAATTTGAGCACTCTAGCACTTTAGCGGTACATGTGGGAAACAATTAATTCTCTAACAAAACATTTAATTGCAGTATGACTAAAAAAATGATCCAGCCACATTAAATGATGATATGAGTCTTTTATTTATTAGAAGAAACCTAGTTAGTATATCTCTAATGATCTCTGGCCCTTCACAGACCAGAGATCTGTAGTATACTAGTACACTACTAGTATACTACACAGAAAACTGAACTGAAGCCAGGAAGATCTGGTTTGGAAACTCACCACAGGTAACTGTAAGCTGTGTGACCCTCAGCAAATCACTAAAACTCTCTGACTTTTATTTTCCTCATGTATAAATTTAGGGTGGATTCCCATCTAGCTCTAAAGTCATAAGCTACAAATTTTACAGCTGTCAATGCAGCAATCCTGTTTTATAAGCACCCATACCAGAAAATGTATTTCTGTTGTTTAGTTGTTTCAGTTGTGTTAGACTTCCCATAACACCATTTGGGGTTTTCATGGCAAAGAGACTGGAGTGGTTTGCCATTTCCTTCTCTAGCTCATTTTACAGACGAGGAAACTGAAGCAAACAGGGTTAAGTGACTTGCCCAGGATCACACAGCTAATAAGTGTCTGAGACTGGATTTGAACTTAGAAAGATGAAGTTTTCTGACTCCAGGTCCAACGCTCTACCTACCGTGCCATCTAGCTAGCCACAACTGCCCTGGACTCCCAAGACAATAAGAGGCAGTGACCAGTGTATAGCAGAGATAGGAACCTTCTGGTACAAAAGAGCTAGAAAGCCATCTTGGTAAGACTTGAATATTCATAGCATTGATCACCATTATCCCTCTTTGAGGCCACAGAAGATATGCTTAAATCAGATGCAGTTAAATAAAGCCTTTCCAGTAGGCTGATCTTTGAGAATAGGAATTATTTAATTTTTAAAACATGTATCCCTAGCTCAGTAAATCACACAATGTAAGCACTTAATAAATGCTTGTTGGCTGGCTGAATGATCTCTTTTGTGCATATAAGCTTTGTGCATGGATTCTAACTGCTATTATGGATGATGTTTTGTTACAGAATTACTCATTTGGTGAGGCATTTGTCATCATATGCAGGAATTTATATGGATAATATTCTTATGTTCTATGAACCTAGAAAAATAACACCAAATGAAACTGGTGTCAGAAATAGGCTATATCATAAGATAAAAGATGTCTCTTACCATCCATATTTCATCATGGTTAGTACCTGAATTCCAAAGGGAATTCATCAGGACTTAGAGCTTTAGCATTAGCCAACTGTACCAGTCAAATAACTTTTAAACATTCAGGTTTTGTGTAGTCAAGTCAACAACTATTTATTAAGCACCTATTATGTACCAGGCACTATTCAAAGTGAAGAGGATATCAAGGCAAAAAATGGTCCCTTTCCTCAAGGAATCTAATGGGAGATATAAAATATGGGAGATATATATAATATAAATATAAAAAATGGGAGATATAAAATGCAAACAATTATGTATAAACGAGATATGTGTAGTTTAAATTGAAAATACTCTCAGAGGAAAGGCACTCTCTGTATATGTTGATAAGTTTCTCTTCTTTTGTGACTGAATGTCACCAATACCACTCCTCCGTGCCATTTTGAGGCATTATAGATCAAAATAATGGAAGGGCACTGATGGCTTCACCCTTTCCAGTTCTGGGCCATGGTGCCACATAAGGGAAAAGAGATCAATTTTCTTTCTTTACTATCTTAATAGCTGAACATTCTTCCTTGCTCATTTAACTTTCACCCATAAGATGGCAACATTTACCCTAGATAGACTAGGGAAACTATAATAGGATATGATGCAGTAGGAAAAAAGAGAAAAGCAAACTAGTTCAATTGAATATGGTTTGTCTTTATTATGAAAACCAGGAAGCAAAAATCACACATCTAAATACTATGAACAAACTCCCCAAAATACAATGTATGTATGGCACTGTATGTATGGCAGCTACCTGGGGAAATGGATAGAGCACCCAGCCTAAGTCAGAACAGTCAACTTCATGAGTTCAAATCCAGCCTCAGACCCTTACTAGCTGTGTAACCTTGGGTAAGTCACTTAATTTCTCTTCGCCACTTGAAAAGGACATGACAAATCACTCTAGTAACTTTGCAAAAAGATACAAAAGCAAAAACAAAAACCCAACAAAAAAAAACCATGGAAATGTCCACGGGGTCATGAAGAGTTGGACAAGACTGAAATGACTGAACAATAACAACTATGTGCCCATTCTCAATGGAGCTGTAATAGTAATCTGTTTAGCAGGATACTTAGCACTTAGTACTAAGTGCTAAGTGTGGAAGGGGCAAACCCTGTCCCACTGTTGAGAAGGCATGAACTCCCCTGTTGATGTGGAAGAAGGGGATTGGCTGAGGTGTGTATAT
>CM053581.1:519022757-519048362 GCA_028627135.1 Pseudochirops cupreus | reverse complement strand
TAGAAAACAAAGACACAGAAAGAGTTCAGCAACCATCATTTTCAAATCCACAGCTTTTGGTGAAGAGTTTTATTAAATTGTATCTTTAGTGTGTAGTTCTCTCATATATTCCATTGTTTATTCCTGGAAGATTTCCCATAACTTTAAAAATAAGGGTATGGCAGAATGATGTTCCTATGGGGAAATCAGTCTCATTGCTTTATATTGTTGGGGGAGAGGTGCTTATTTATTTTTAATGATGTTGTATTGCAAGTTCATTTCTTTTCTATGTTTCTTCTCCATAATTTCAAAACCTTATTTATCCTAAATTTCCTTTTGTATACAGGGTCATTTTCCTTTAAATAAGTCATCTTCCAAATCAAGCAGTCCATGTTCCCAGAGATTAGCAACAATTTTTACAGGCAAGAACAAAAGTAGAAAGAAATATCTTAGATTTTGAATATATAATTGGTTGTAACTGACCTACCTACTCCCTTTTAGTTCAGAAAAAACATTGTTGCTCCTAAAATCATATCTGGCAGCCTTTTCCCATTAAAGGTATTCAAATAGAAACAGGGATAGTTTAAAGTGTAATTCTTCACTAAAATAGGTGCTTTCAGAATGTGAACTATTCCAGCTTTTAATTTTATTTTTTTGGCTAGCCCCTCTTCCTAATGTGCTTAAAGAGTATTGTCTTGAGAATTACTTGTGTTCCAAAATTATTTTTTTTTCTCTAGGAAATTTTTACAACTCTTTAGAGAGAGGAGAACACAGCATTATGGGAAAACCCACCCTACAACCTATATGAATCTTAAACCAAGTTGAGAGCCCATTAACTTCTATAGCACATCTAAACCCACAGCAAAAATAGACTTAACATCTTCCTATTTAATTCTCCCAGAAAAGTCCACAGCCTGGTTTCCTCATACTGCCATCTTGAATGGAGAGAGGACAGTTGCCAAACACTTATTTTGTCTCTCAATGGGCCTCTGTTTTTTCTTCACATATGTCTAAAAGCCCATGGGTTGAGTATGAACTATATCAATTTGTTATCAGCTAGTCAGTTCAATTAAACATTTATTGAATACCTACATTATGCCACACACTACAAAGAGCTAGGCATACAGACAAAAGCAAAAGAAAATGCAACATAACAGTTCCTGCTCTCTATGAGTTTACCTTCTGGAGGGACAAAAAATAAGCACATATAAATTAACATAAAATATATCCAAAGTAATTTGCCGGTGGGGAGGGGAATAGAGATCAAGAACTGGAGGAATTGGCAAAGGCTTCTTATACAAGGTGATTCTTAAGCTGAGCCTTGAAGCAAGTTAGTGTTAGAAGGTTCCCAAGAACTAGAGATGTTCCAGACTTAGGAGTCAGTCTGTGTCATTTCTTCTCACTTCCTTTTTAAAAAAGCATAAAGTAGGTAAGGAGCTAGAAGGAGCAAAATGTATATCAGTAACTTATTAGGGACAAGTTGAAGGCCTGATATTTTCATGGATATTTGACAGCTAGGTGACACAATGGATAGAGTGTTATATGAGCCATGTGATGCTGGACAGGTCACTTAACCAGTTTGCCTCAGTTTCCATGGATATAAAAAGGGGATAATAATAGCACCTACCTCCCAAGGTTGTTGTGAGAATCAAATGAGGTAATATTTACAAGGCCCGTAGCACATTGCCTAGTACTCATAGGTACTATCTAAATGTATATTATAAATATATCATCATCATCATTTTCTATCATATACATAAATGAGTTCTCTTTATGATGGAGTGGGATAACATTAAAAATAAAATCATATAGGCTTATTGCATAAATGTTGTATTCCCTCCCCTCACCACAGATTTAATGACTTTATACAGTATTACTGCATCTGTGCATTTTCTAGCTCATTGATCACTAAAAGGAGGAGCATGGCTTTTGGTATGCTGGGTCCAGCAAGAGCAGTCACCAGCACCACAACCGCAGTGACTCTCCAACGTCAGTGATGATGAGGCCGCACAACTTGGCAGGGGGCATAGCCGAGCTCATTCAAAATCAAAATGGGCATAGCTAATCCACTCTCCCAGCAACCACACAGCAGGTTGCTGTGGCTACCAATCTATTATTCCCTCCAGCCAGGCATAAGAATGCAGGCAGAGGATGCGGGAAGGCTCTTCTGTCTGCCACACCCAAGAGGCAATCAATAACACCAACATGCTCCTGGGCTCAAAAGAGAAAATTCAGTACAGTGCTGTCTCATTACAGAGGAAAATCCCTAGTGTAATATGTGGTAAAATAGATGCATTATTCTTCATTGAATTTTAGTGCAAAATATAATGGGCTCTAATCTACTTATTGAATATACTTTTCTAGAATCAAATCTTCCAAAGTTCCCTTTAATAGTGATTTCTTTCAAACAAGGACTTACTCTTTAAACCTTATAATCAATAAAGCTATTACATTGCATATTAGATATGATTTCTTTTAACCACCTTTCCAAACGGACTATTTTTCATCAATATGTCCCAGGAAAAAAAGCTTCTAGATTCTTTTTTCAGGTTAAATTATTCCCTTGCACCTAAAAATAGGATGCCAATATTTGCATGTTGCTGAGGTGTAGAAATCAGATGTGATCATTCCATCAAGTTTCAGAGTTTGTATATTATAGAGAGAGAATGGCTACTCGTTCCACAAATGATATATACTTTCATCAAAACAAAATAGAAAGACTGTAAGCTATCCTATTAGATTGTAAGCTCTCAGTGGGGAACACTTAATATGTGCTCTTGATGAGGATAATTAAGGAAATGTGCAATTCAGAACATTTCTTAAAATGGTGGCTACTTCTATATTTTTCCCTCTCTATATAAATTTCAATTTTTTCAGAATAAAATCATTTTCAAAAAAAAAGGATGATAGGGAAAGGAGTGTAAATTTCTGACTTAAAAAATCACACTTCAAAAAATATTTCCTGTACATAATCAAAGATATATCTGTTTACATGTGGGAGGCAATGGTGTGTGAAGTGCTAGGTTCAAACTCTGACTCTGCTACTTACTACCATGGGACCTTGGAAAAATCACTAAATAAATATCACTTTCCACATCCATCAAATGGTAATAATACTTGTGTTATCTAACCCAAAGGGTAATCATCAGAATCAAATGAGATTATGCATGTAAAGCACTTTATAAACTGGATAACATTCTGTAAATACGAACTATGCATTATCAGTAGCATTAGTCTTACTTTATTTTATAATGATTAAGTTTAGTTCTAGCTCTGTCTTTGCCATCTAAAAAAGGCTTTATTGGAATGAATAGGAATTGGAGTGAAAGGGGGTATGGATGGAGTACTTACTTCTGTGGAATAAATTGCCTAACCTTTCTGAACCCTGTAAAGTATACTGCAGCTGTCCCATTATATCAGGGTTTAAGATTCCATCTAGCATATCATTCCAATCCACTGCCTCTATGGAATGGAAGTTTGCTTAGTAAAATTTTTATCATATAAATTGCCTATAATTTTGTTTTTTAGCAATGTACTACATTATATATTTCCAAAAGTTGAAATTTAGCAGTAGTACAATGTCCTGTGCAAATAATATTTTATAAAATATACCATTTCCATGTCTCCCTAGAAAATGGCTGAAATCTCCTTGATGCCTGCCCTCTATTCCCATGGGAAGGAAACAAGTGGTATCATATAACAGTGGCTTCTGCATAAAGTGATAATTATGATTATATATACTTTTTCAGAGGTTTTTAAAAATTATTTCATGGGAAATTACTATTACTAGTTGTGAAATTTCCCTGAGGAAAAGGATAATGTCCAAAGACTTTTTTTTAACCAAGAAATTGCTGTGATAGAAATTAACAGAAATTAACATTATTTTCAAGATTGAATTATAGTATATGAGAGTTTTAAAAACCAGAATTCGGGTCTGGCTGCCCTGACTGCTCATTCTCTAAGGAAA
This sequence comes from Pseudochirops cupreus, assembly GCA_028627135.1. Lineage (NCBI taxonomy): Eukaryota > Metazoa > Chordata > Mammalia > Diprotodontia > Pseudocheiridae > Pseudochirops > Pseudochirops cupreus. Next base: position 519,044,416 of record CM053581.1, on the reverse strand, counting down.
ACTCTCTTTTGCTATACACTGGAAATGGCAACTTTGTTCCCAATACAATCCTTCTTTGTCCATGGTGATAAATCTTATTTATATTGGGAAACTAGGTCTAGAGGGAAATGACTAGAAACAAGGTAACTACTCTATAGATCCAAAAACTTAGGTGGGCAAGAACAGAGGAGACATTAATGACTGTGGAACCAGAAAATTGTTTTCTCTTCCTTTATATTCTGGCTCACTAAAAAAAAATTGTACATGTATGGGACAATTATGGCATCAGAGGAGAGGTTATGTGGGGAGGTGGAGAGGGGAGAAATTTGAGGAGGGAAAAGAGATATTAAGTCCCTGAGTGAAAAATAAACATCATCCTCACAACTTAAAGAAAAATGGGGCATTTATTTTCTTCTAAATGAGGGGTATAACTTGGAAATCAACTACTCAGTATAGAAGGCTAATAAGATATTTATTTATGAAATATCTTAACTCTTGATCCCAAAGAGGCTATGTTTCTAAAGGATTGATTCTAGAGAGCTGGGTGGTCAGATGGGAAAAGAGGAGCACTCCAAGAGAATGGATAAGTTGTATGGTGGGCCAGTGGCAAAATGGAATACAGCCTGCCATATCCCTCTTCCTCTAATGGGGGAAAGGGCAATAGAGCAGGCAGAATGTAGGCCAACTAGGAAAGTCTGGGAAAGAAATCAAAGACAGGACTTGGACTTATTGCACATGACATTTTAGTTTTAAGATAAATAAAATTATAAGCTTTAGGAAATTCAGAGGGGAGGAGAGAGAGAGAAAAAGAGAAAAGGGGGGGGGGGGAACAGAGGCAGATCCAATTGAGGTTTGGGTGTAGGGGGAATAACTAACACCTTCAAATCATCTAAAGCCCAACTAATTTACTATAATTTTTTTATAAAGGTAACTTTATGCTTTTTCCAGTCTTGCCAATGTCATGATATCCTTTGAAGACTGGAAGATAGAGTACTGGAAAAAATAGCTGGATGTAAAAATAATCACAAATAATATACATCTAAGTATAACTAAAGGACAATATTTTATATGGAAACCTTTTTTTTTCAGGTACTGTATCAAGCATTTATATATATAAAATGAGTCTCTTTAATATCAAATGACATTCACTGAAGTCCTATCTGGTGTCAGCATAAGAAAATCATATTTTTCCAGTTTACAGCTGTAATAAAAACCAATTATTTCAGGTTGTTCCCATGGTTTTTCTATTAACTGAACCATCCTGAACTGTTACCATTGCTACCCTAACAGCCATGAATAAGAGACTCTTCATAAAAGCTCCAGCTGATAGAGAAAATGGAAATCCAATAGCTTTGCTAATTTAAGAATCTGTGTCAACCATTAGTAAAAAGTATAAACCAAAGTGCAGAAATTATAGAAATGCACTGTTTTCTATTTACAGCAATATCTAGAAATGAAGAAATGCCATGAATTTTGACAATTTACTCAGCCTTTAAGACACCATGAAGTTGAACCTTTGTAACGTCACTGCAGAGAATAAATGAATGAGCTAAATTTAATATAGAAATAAAACAAAATCCTTGAGAAAATTGTTTATTAGCATGGATTATTTTTGTTTGATATTTCAAAAACTGGGCTAACAAATTAATTTCATATTTAAACAGAAATTGACCATAGCTAGCAACTTAGGTAAAAAAAAAGATTTAAATACTGAAACATGTACTAGTTAAAAGATGACTGAGAATATTAACATCTCCCCCCCCCAAAAAAAATGTCTTAACAAACCCATATTAGAGGTGTGAATGAGATGTGTGGGAGCACATTTGTGGCATCTCTCACTCTGCCATACAAAAACTGGGTAAATAATCCACATCCTGCCTCTACCCCATGGCAACCACTGCTGAATTTCTCTGAAACTCACTGAATAGTGAGTCTAATGCAATTCTTATGATTTAGATCAATACAGCATAATACCACAAACCTGTAAAATTTGAGAGACTCTATCACATAATTCCTATTAATTTGTCATGGACCTATTTTTAAGGCAACTGCATAAAAAGTTGCACCTCTTAATGTACTAATCACTCATGTTCTTTTTTTTAATTCATATTTTAGTATTTCATTGAGCTATATGAGGAATTCATTAAAAGTTTTAATCAGAAAGTCAGGGTGAAAAAAAATACCAGGGTCATAGCAGCTGGGAAACTGTACCCCCAGGCATGTTTTTAATTTAGCAAAAATGTGGCCCCTGTGTCTTATAAAGCACTTTACTAGCTTTGTTACATGAGGGCAAAAGCACCTTGGGGATGCTGTTTCTTAAGGTAAGAAACATTGAATACTGAATACTCTTTCCTAGTGCTCTCTAATTTTCAATGAGCTGAACAACTGGTAATCCCTGCTGAATGATGTTTTTGTACAGAACTGAAACCAGTATAGAAAAATTCACTTAGGCTCTGTTTTAAATTAATTTAAACAATGCAGAAAATTGTATTTTGTGTTGCAACATGTTGCTTTGTCTAGGAACCTGACATTTAAAAATGCGAGTGTCAAAGTGGGTTACTGTTTAAATCTTTCACTTCTCAAAAAAAGGTCTATTTTAAGCTTTACTTGATTGACTTAGTCACACAGTAGCTTAAAGTTTAAATCAAAGGGCATTTTCCCCAACCCTTTCCTATTGTTCTTCAGAAGATGCTCTCTCCACTCACTCACCAAAGTCTACTGCTAAAAGCCCTCAGGTATTTCAGTGATTGATATTTGGTAAACATAAGTTTTTGAATGCCTCATATGTTTGTGCCCTTTTCAAATAAGTGTATATTAGACACCTACTTGGTGCTTAGCTGGCTTTTAATTTAAAATTTAAATTTTTTTCATTTTTAATTTATGGAATAAAAAAACATTTCCATAACACAGTATAATAAAAAAAACAAAAGACAATTGCACAAGAAACTGCAAATCTAGTATGTGCAACTTGTTATTCCTTTTAAATATATTATTATTAATAAAATTATTAACTTTATTATTAATTATTTTTATTAAATTAATTTTATTATTAATGAATATTATTAATAAAATAAATTATAACGTGAATATCTTTTTTCCCCTTTTTTCTTCCCTTCCCTTCCTCCCTAGAGAAGGCTACTATTAGACACAAATAGATATAGATATGTAGGCAAATTATATATGTAAAATTATTCTACACATATTTCTATTTATCAGTTCTTTGGATGCAGATAGCATCTTTCTTCAAATGTCCTTTATTTATTTTTTTTTGAGGGGAGAAGGCAGGGCAGTTGGGGTTAAGTGACTTGCCCAAGGTCACATGGCTAGTAAGTGTTAGGTGTCTGAGGTCACATTTGAACTCAGGTCCTTCTGACTCCAGGGCCAGTGCTCTACTCACTGCACCACCTAGCCACCCCAAATGTCTTTTATTTTTAATTTGTGTGTTTATAATAGTCAAAATGACTTATCTGCTCAAAATCATTCTTAAAAGACAATATTGCTCTTACTGTACACAATATTCTCTTGGTTCTGCTCATTTCACACTTCATAACTTCATGCAAGTCTTTCCATGTTTTTCTGCAATCATTGAGCTAATCATTTCTTACAGCGAAGTAGTATTCTATCACAATCATATACCACAATCTGTTCAACCATTTTTGCAAGATGATGATAAATGCATAGTTTGAGTTCTTGAAAAACTTAAAATTTCTGATTCTAAGAAAAATAAAATCTTGACACCAATGTCAGTACCAAATTACCAGATTCTGTAAATATCTTATCGTGGCATTTGAGGCCCTCCACAATCTGTTTCCAACCTATGTTTCCTGTTTCATTTTACTATTCCTCTTCACACATGTTCTGTTTTGACCATAGGGGATACATTTGCACATGTCTTCCCCCATCTCTACATCCTATTTCTTCCTCAGGTCAGTTTTTCCTTCTTTCAAGGCCCGACTCAGATACTGACTCCTTCATAAATCTTCCCCTAAGATACTCAGTTAAAGGAAAACTTTTTGTTCCCATTGTATCATATATTTCCATTTGAACTCACCTGTATGCTTTCCTCATTCTGATTTATATTATATTTGCATAATGTCTCATTACTCTTTGTAATAAAAGTATTATGTCATTTTCCATCTTTATATTCCCAGAAACTTTTACATCTTTTTTGAGTCAGGATATGAGGTTTCATTGGTATACAGGTAACTCTTCTGAAGGAATTTTTCTCAACCAATAAAGATCAGCAACTGTTCTATAACTGCCAGACTTAGACTAACTTGTCTGGTAACACAGAGAAGTTAAGTGAGTTGCCCAGGCAATCAGTCAATATTTGTTATAGGTAGAACTTGAACCTAGATCTTCTTGATTTTCTATCTTCCAGGGATCTACAAAGCATGGACCCTGCCCCCAGCCGAACTTGTCCTTGTCTACATGTTTTTGTGTAACCTGTGAGCTAAGAAAGCTTTTTGCTTTTGCTTAATTTGATCCAAAGGCTATATTAGCCTTGCATTATACTGTGCCAAGTAGACATAGTAACTCTTAGCTATATTGAATTTAACAGTAAATTTGAGTATAGTTTTTTATAAGTTCTACTTTCACTGGGAAGTTGAGTTCCCAGGGTAAGGCTACATGTTTCCCCACAGTGTTCCAGATGTACCCCAGTGGAGTTGGAATACCTTTCTGATCCTATCAACTTGAGTCCCCCTTCCAGGTTGTTTCCCCAATACCAAACACAAACCTCTAACCAGTAGCGGTTAATATCTCTTCAACATCATTGCTACTATTGAATAGCACTTCTTTATCATTTAACCAATTAACATCACCTAGCAAAAGGATATTCACTGAGAAAACATAATACAGAAGTACAAGCATTCCCCTGAACTAGGTCATACTCTTCCCACACACCACCTGGAGAGAGTGAGTTCAAACTTAAAGCAGTTGCTACAATGCATCTGTCCCATCCATTTCTCTTCCAAATGTGGCAAAGCTACTGGACCATCTTGGATGTCAATGATGATTGGGATAATTGTAGCTCCTGATGTTCTAGTTGTAGTAAAAAACTTCAACATGGAGTCACCCACGCTAAGTGGTCACACTATGGCCAGAAAAGCATAAAGAGAAAGACAGGCAGTTTATACTTTTCCATTGGTGACTCTGGGTCAGGCAGATTAAGACTCACAGCTTTTGGTCAGATGAAGCTTTTGCCTGGCTACAGGGATCTAAACTAGTTCCTTCTTCTGCTTCCTTAGATAGTTAACATCAGACCCTTTCCCTAGTTTATAGTCCCAATAAAGAAACTCCTTCTACCCGAGCCTCACTCAAGCCTGGTAGCAAAAAATGACCTTGACAATTTCTGCATCACATCTGGGTCTGATTAGGAATGCCTCCTCCCGCAACTAACACCAATTGCCTGTTCTCAGCAAAAGCCTGTTTTTAAAGTATATATGATTTTGCCACCTGAACTCAACTTTTAACGTGGTTCCTCCTTGACATGTCTCTCTCACCCTCACACTAGGTGAGTTTCTTCCATTTGTGGAGAAGCTCAATTTATATTCCCATATAGTATGTGTGTGGGTGTGCATGTGTGTGCGTGTGTGCACGTGAGCATACATGCACATGTTGTGTGTGTGTTTGCCTACTTGCTTAATCTTGTAATAATAAAGCTCCTGATTGATTCAGCTTCCCCAGTACCAATTTCCTAGAAATTCTTGAGCCCATGTCTTTTACTGGGGCTGTGAGGCCAAATAAAGCAATGACCCACCCCTATAGTAGGTCATTCAGATTGATCCTTATGTAGTTTAGATGCCAGAAATGTCTGGCATGGAATCCCATCCCTGGACCTTTGGCATCTCCCACTTCAAGTAGGTTGCTAGACTTTTAACCTTTTGAAGATCACAAAGCCAAGGCCATCTCCAACATTCCTTCATCTAAAAGTAGGGAAGAATAGACAGAGATAGAAGCAAGATAAGGGTCATGGATTAAGACCTGAATGGAGAGATAAAGCCCTCAGGCTTTTTTTCCCAACAGAAGCTTACAGCATGCCTTTCTTTGACAGCCATGGTGGGGGGAGAAAGATAGATTTTGTATGCATACACAGTTCCCACTCAGCAGCTAAACAAAAGACCTTTTCTTTGCCACCTAGTAAGTGGACAAAAAGCAGTCATATAATACTGTGAATATACTCTAAAGTGGAGATCCAGGACTACTGTTCTGCATCTTCATGTACTTTCAGGAGTGGGCTCAACAAACCCCAGTGTTTTTTTTCACTTGCTTCCAGGACAGGGTTCTCATTGACCAGTCCACCATTACATGAAAATACAATTTTGTTGCTCAAGAAAGATTTTTGTCATATCAGTCTAAATTGTGCCTTAGTGAACAGCATGTAAGCATCTAACTTAGGATCAATTTTTGATTATTGCCACTAGCAGAAAAACACAAAATAATCCAAAATTACTTGGAGTTCTCTTTTTTTTCTTTAGAACGTGTTATTTACCTTTGAATTTGGGGATCTGGTGTTCTGGGAATTTACTTCCTACATAGCAATCTAAATTTCATCCTAGGAAGACCTGATAATGTAGAAGCAGTCAGAAGCATTGTTTATCTCTCCATTTGGACGCCAGCTCCTCTCCATAACTGACTCCATTTCTCATAGAACCCAGGCAGAAAAAGGCAAAATTTATTCCCTTTCCCTTTTTCCCTAGTTCAAGGGAAGTGTCAGAGTTAGAACTAGATATTTGTTTGTGCTCCTTCCTCAAACCCTTTCCCTTGAATTTGAACCTTTTTACCTCCTGTGTGTTATTGTTCATCTGAATCATTAAGCCTTAATCATGAACACCTAGGACTTGACATCACGAAAAGTATCTATATTGGACAGAAAGTATAATTATCTGGCATCTAAAATGTTTGCTTTTTAAAAAAATAACAATATTTAAAAGTCTTCTTAATTAACATCACCCAGTAAATGTTGGTCCCTCGGCTAGATGACTATCTTGCTTTGGTCTAGTCTTAGCTCTGGGAAATAGTTACATTTGGTTTATGGACTTCTCTATGAGAAAGTATAAAAAGTTAAAATATACACAAAGCTACAATTAGATGGATTGGGTGCTAGTAATAAACTTGAAAGCAAACTATTTCTCCAGGGAACTGAGACCTGACTATATCAATAAGTCAATGAAGAGAGCAGAACCTGAATCTTTTCACTCTTCTGTAACGTTCATGAGAAATCACTGTTAGACTCACAGGGGTCGGAAATCAGTCCCACAGTACCCTCATGGGGCTGGAAGTCAGCCCCACAGTACCCTCATGGTCAACTACGAACAAGAATGAAAATTCTGAGCAGGTTCCATGAGGTGACCCCATGAACCAACTTAAACCTCACTAATTCCCCAGTTAAATATTTGCTGCCCTCAGCAAGTTGGCTGGGGTGTCTCACTCATTTGTCTATGTTTTCAATCTGAGAAAGTTCTCTGGGATCCTGGGGAGCCCAAAACATTGGCCTTTCACCTAAGCCCAAAGGGCTATAAAACTGTACATTGATCCAGCTATGCCACTACTAGGTCTGTATCCCAAAGAGATCATAAAAAAGGGGAAAGGACTGTATGCACAAAAATATTTATAGCAGCTCTTTTTGTGGTGGCAAAGAATTGGAAATTGAGGGGATGTCCAGGAATTGGGGAATGGCTAAGCAAGTCGTGGTATAGGAATGTAATGGAATGCTATTGTTCTATAAGAAACGATGCGCAGGCAGATTTCAGAAAAACCTAGACATACATGAACTGATGCTGAGTGAAGTGAGAAAACCAGGAGAACATTGTACACAGGAACAGCAACATTGTGTGATGACCAACTTTGGTAGACTTAGCTCTCCTTAGCAATACAGTGATCAAAGACAATTCCAAAAGATTCATGCTGAAAAACGATAGCCACATCCAGAAAAAAGGATTATGAAGTTTGAATACAGATCAAACATACAACTTTCTATTTTTTTTCTTTTTTCTTTCTCATGGTTTTTCCCTTTTGTTCTGATTCTTCTTTCACAGCATGACTAATGTGGAAATATGTTTAATTCATTGTACATGTGTAGCCTGTATCAGGTTGCATGTCATCTTGGGGAGGGAGAAGGACAGAGAGGGGGAAATTTTTGGAACTCAAAAGCTTTTAATGGACTTGGAGATCACTACCCCTTCCTCCTCTCTTACCCCCACAAATAAAGTCATACGAATTCAACAAACATTTTAATATTAAAAGACTTAACATGGGCACTAGGTGGCGCAATGAATAGAGCACCAGCCCTGGAGTCAGGAGGTCCTGAGTCCAAATCTGACCTTAGAAGCTTAACACATACTAACCATGTGACCTTGGACAAGTCACTTAACCCCAATTGCCCTGCCTTCTCCCCTCCAAAAAGAAAAAAAAAAAGACTTAACAAAGGCTTTGTACTTATAAAGGACCTTTCCCAATCAAAGCAAATAGAGAAAAGGAAGAAAAATTAAAATTGAAATGAAACAAATAGCTAACAAAATGAAAAATAAAGAAAAGGAAAAGTATTATCTTCCTCTTTCAAAGAGAGAGAGAGAAATTCTAATGCCAAATGAACTTACAGAACACATGAGACCCTTTTCTCGAGGATGAGGAACCTCAGGTTGACCTGATAATATCTCACATCAGGTGAGAAACCAACCAAACTGTCCTAGATAAATATCGTTCTGGCTCTTTTCACTCAGAATGATCCAACTGGAAATCCAGACAGAATTTCACGCAAAAAGACACACCAATATTTCTCCAATACTTCTTGCATGGCTAGGACAATCCTACTGGAGATCAAGATAAAAAAATATTCTCTGAGAATAGGGTGAGATAAATTTCTCAGACATTTCACTGACAGGATATAGGGAAACCCAAATGAAGTTTCCAGCTCACCCAATGATAGGACAAGGAGGTTTAGTTCAAAAAGAAAAAAAAGTCAGATAAGCCCTGAGCATGTTTGGGGCTCCCAAAACAGATTAAGCACTCAGAGTTGATTGGAATTTACTTTCAAAAACTAGACAAGATCCCTACATCTAACCTTATAAAACCACTGCTGGATCCAGAAGGGCAGAAAACAGTTTCCAAAGTTGCTAAATGGTCAAATGGAACCAGGACTGGCTACCCTGAGCATGTTCTAGGGGATGGTATCTCTAGACCTATTGAAACTCACTACAGTAAGATGTGTATAGGTATATGTATAATCTAGGACATTATTCCTATTAGCAGATATAGAAAGGAGGATAGATTTACTATTAAAAGTATATGTTTTATAAGTCTGAACAATAGCTCTAGTAATCACTTTCTAGAACACCAACCTTTTCATAGTTAATTATAAGATTACAGAGGCATAAAGATCTCCAGACACATGTAAATAATTCAATCTTGCTATGGTTGTTTTACTTTTATATTGAAAGATATGTAAAATCATTCCTTTGAATTGACTGCTAGCCCATAAGAACTACACTAGCCACTCCCAAGTTCCTTGGTAGTATCTTATTTTGTTTCTAATTAAAAAGCATAGTTGTGATTTCAGGGTTTTTCTTTTCTGATATGATATTAACAATAGTGATAGTCTGTGATCACAACTTGGCCTTGAATCAAAAGATTATGTTTCTATAAGTGGATAATGCAATTATATATTATTCTATTTATTAATGAAAATTTAATACAATCTCATAATACTCTGATTGAGACTAAGCATAATCTGTCTATGAGAAAATCCTCATGGTTTAGAGAATAGGCCACCCTTGTGTGTATTTTTATATCCAACACACTTTATGTTGTGAAAGCTGATACTTTTAGAACTCTCTGAATCTCTTCTCCCAAGTAAAAAGATATGGGACTTTGTGTATATGTACAAATATGGAAAGGAAAGGATGGGAGACTAACCTCTACCTTGTAGAATCCTGGGTTTCTTTTAAGATTCTAAGCTTAAGTGCTATTTCCTACAATAGACTTTTTCTGATCCTCCCAATTGCCCACTGTCTGCCCCTCTCAGGCTACCCACTCTCTATTTAGCTTGTATGTATTAATTTGTTTATATGTTGTCTTTCCCATTAGAATGTAAGCTCCTCAAGGGCAAGACCTGTTTTTGGTTTTATCCCTAATGCTAATCACAGTGCCTGGCACATAGTAAACATTTAAGAAACAATTGTTCATTGACATGCTAAAAACTGTGTTACCCATAAGAACATTCTAGCTGAAATGGGGAATTGAATATACAAAGTTTGGAGAAAAAAGATTGCATATCTTCCTTATTTGTCATATAACAGTAGAAAATTAAATTTATATGATGTTTTGAGGTTTATAGAATGCTTTCCTCATGGCAGCTTCAGTGAGAATATTATTATCATCATTTTAAAAAATTTATTTAGTCTTTTTTTCCCCCATTACATGTAAAATCAATTTTAACATTCATTTTTAAAACTGAGTTCCAAATTCTCTCCCTTCCTCCATTGAGGTCATTGGGAAAGCAAGCAATTTGATATAGGTTATACATGTGTAGTCATATAAAACACTTCTTTAATAGTCGTGTTCTGAAAGACTAACTATATTTCCATCCTTCCTATTCCCCTTCCTGTTTATTCTATTCCCTCTCTCCTTTCACCCTGTCTTTCCTCAAAAGTGTTTTGCTAGTGACTACCCCATCCCCCAATCTGCCCTTCCTTCTATCACCACCCCACTTCTCTTATCCCTTTCCCCTCTATTTTCCTGTAGGGCAAGATAGATTTTTATACCCAATTGAGTATATTATCATTTTTCTAATGAGGAATCTAAGGATGAGAGAGATTATTAAATGGATTGTTTAAAGTGATATTGCTAATGTATTTCAGAACCAAGATTCAAATTCATACCTCCTGAATTTAAGTCCAGTCCTGTGTCATATTGCTGCAGCATATTTCAACCTACAAGAAAAAAATAATAATAGTATTTGTAGAGAGTTTTAAGGTTTGCAGAGCTTTACATATGTTATCTCATTTGATCAAAAACATTTTGGAAAGCATCTGCCAATTCTAAATGTTTTAATGTGGTCAGATGAACTGATTTTTATAGCAAAACTCCTGCTGTCAAGTATTTCTCCCCCAGATAACCAACCCCATGTCAGTTCTTAATTAGTACCTCCCACAGCTTTCAATACAAAAAGTTCTTTCATCTATGAAACTGAATTTTTTTTTGCATTCAGACCTTATCAGTTAATGTTTATCCATAAAGCAGTGGAAAGAGTTCTACAACTGTTATTAATAGCTCTCTCCCAAAAGTCCTACTCCAATGCCACATTATGCTGTAGAAATGAGCCTCTCAAAGGGTTATTAGGCTAAGCCAGCAGATGCATCTCTACCAAATCCTACCAGGTTGAAGAAGCTTCCAGGATGATCAAGCAACACAGTACATCTGTTTTCAAGGACCAGCATAGCTAAGGACACAGAGGTTCATGACCTGGCTGACCACTTGATCAAGAATTCTTTATCCATGAAAACCCATGAAACAAACAAAAAATACAAGCTAACCTTCAGTCCCCTTCCACCTCTGCCATGATAATCATATATTTATAATTTCTTAATGCACAAAAAAGCTCCATTACCATCATGTACCATAGATTTTTCAGCCTTCTTCAATCAATTAGCATCCACTTTGTTTTGTGTTCTTTACTACCACAAAGAGTGCTATGGACATCTTGGTATAAATTGGACTGTTAGTTCTATCTTTAACTGCCTTAAGGTATATGGCTGAAATGGCCACGTCTTAACTCTGTAGCCTGTATTCTCAGGAGGGATTGAAGAGACCAGAGGCGAGAGAGAAGTGTACAGCAGCTGTCCTTTATTGTATTGTAGCGCCCTCCTTATATACCCTGGAGGTACATGATTAAAGCATGATATCCACATGCACTGGAGGGATGGACCAATGGGAGGACAGGCCGAGCCAGCCAATCTCAGCTGCCGCTCATCAGGCAAGTGGTCTTGCACAAGACTTCCCTATGAGCTTTAGCAACTGGGCTGTGACTTTCAGCACCAAAGGTGCTTTTTAGACTCACACTGATCCCTACATATGGCAAATCCAAGAATTTCAGTGTCAAAAGGTGTGGACATTTTAGTCACTCTTCTTATACAATATGTGGTTAGAATCCAGAATGTTTCAAATACTTTGCAGCTCCACTAACAATATATCACAAATTGATGCCATTTCTGGGAGCTCCTGTTTTTCCCTTCCTCTTCATGTCATGTCATTCTTCCAATCATCTCACATAAAGTAGCCCTTCTCTCCTTGTCAAAGCAAACTCTTCTACTTAACCCTTGATCCTATTCTCTCCCATCTCTCATTTCTACTAGAGTGTTCCCACTATCATTTCCAGGCTCTCTTATTTTCAATCTCTCCATACCTACCAGCTCCTCCCCTAGTGCCTTCAAATTCAATGTATCGATCTATTATTTTTCTAAAAAGTTCCCTTGTTCTGACAATAATAAGTCACATTCATATAGTGCCTACTATATATAGATATATAGATATACATATTGTGCTATACTGTGCTAGCAGTTTACAAATATGATCTCATTTGATCCTTGTAATACCCTTAGGAGGTAGGTGCTACTGTTATCCCTATTTTACAGATAAGGAAACAGACAAAAGTTAAGTGACTTGCCAAGGGTGACTCAGCTGATAAGTGTCTGAGGCCAGATTTAGACTCAGATTTTCTAACTCCAGGCCTGGTGTGCTACATAACTACCAAACTATATATTTTGTGGCCAAAATTCTTGAGAAAGCTATCTGACTGGAAGTGGAAGAATTTAATGTGAATTACCATGGGATACCACAAACCCTTAGGTATGGCTCTGGTACTCATTTTCTACTGGGATGTTCCTAATTTCAAACCTCCTCTTTTTTTTAACCTATGTTCTTTCCCTTCTCTGTGGTTGTTTTTTTTTTTCAGTCATTTCACTCATGTCTGATTTTTGGTGAACCCATTTGGAGTTTCCTTGGAAAAGCTACTGGGGGTAGTTTGCTATTTCCTTCTCTAGTTCGTTTTACAGATGAAGAAACTGAGGCAAACAAGATTAAATAACTTGCTCAGTATCACAAGCTAATAAATGTCTGAGACTAGATTTGAACTCATAAAGATGAATCTTCTTGATTCCAAGCCTAGGACTCAATTCACTGTGCCATTTAGCAGCCCTATGGTTATGCTAAAGCAAAACTGAGATGTATCATTTCTGAGATTCACACTGATGGCTACATTGCAGGAAGCAATAGAAGAAACTTCTTTAAGAATGTGTGTGCGTTGGTGAAGTTGTGAACTGATCCAACCTTCTGGAGAGAAATTTGGAACTATATCCAAAAGGCTATAAAACTGTCCATACCTTTTGATCCAGTAAGACCACTACTAGGTCTGTAACCCAAAGAGAATTTTTTTAAGGGAAAGAACCTATTTGCACAAAAATATTTATGGCAGCTCTTTTTGGGGTCTAAGAATTGGAAATTGAGGTGATACACATCAATTGGAGAATGACTTGAACAAGCTGTAGTATATGGTGATAGAATATTATTGTGCTATAAGAAATGACAAGCAGGATAACTTCAACAAAAACCTAGAAGAACATACTTGAACTGATGCAAAGTGAAGTGAGCAGAACCAGGAGAACATTGTACACAGTAATAGCAACATTGTACAATGAACAACTGTGAATGACTTAGATATTTTCAGCAATACAATGATCCAAGACATTCCCAAAGGATTCATGATGAAATATGCTATACTTCTCCAGAGAAATAACTGATGTTGTCTGAATAAAATCCTTGGCCTTGATGAAAAATAAAAAAGCTTACTATTTTTTACTTTCTTTCTGTCTTTCTTTTGTTTGAGTCTTCTTAGGTTAGATTAGATGTGGAGGTGGAAGCCAGGGTGGAGAGATGCTCATAATGTTATACTACTGAGTTTTAATTTGGAATTTTATTTCTATTACTACTGCTAATATAACAACTATCAGGCACTCAATGTGCAATTGCAATCAAGAACATAGAAGACACACTCTGCTTGAGGGGTATAATGCAAAGATTTGTACACATTTGCACAGACGTTAGATGATAACATACAACACATAAAATAAATCATATTGTGGGAAAAGAAGAAACTTAAAATAATAACAAACTGCCACCCAAATCATTCAAACCACATTTCTTATGCCAATTGAAGTTTGTTATTCCAATATGCCCCATAACTAAGAATTTGATTACTATGAGAAAGTAAAAAAAAATTTAATAGCTGATAGTTATTTAACCATTGCAAAAGATCCCTTTTACTTCTTTGCATAATATATGCTCTTATATTATGTTTAAATGGCAGAATTTGCTTCTGTTAATTTATGCAAAGAAATTAATAGAAATGACATAGTTAAAGGAAAGCAAGACTGAAGTCAAGAGGACTTGAGTTTGAGTCTTACAGAAATTCTGACTTATACTAGCTATTTTGTTTTATACTATTTTATTTTATTTATTTTATGCTAGCTATTATCAGACAATTTTCAATGCCCTAGACAACCCTCTAAGGCTGGAAACAGTTGTGAATTTGCAATGGTAGAAGGAGCTTCCAGAGAGGCAGCCCCTCACAATGATAAAATCTTAGGTCTTAATAAAAAATAAGAAAACACACAACTTCTTACATTGATGGTTTTCTCATTTAATATGTAACTTTCTTCTATATATCTTTACATCAAGTCCAGTCATCAGGTATTTATATACTTATTACATTATTACCAATGTGGTATGAAATGGGTTGGACACTAGAAATATAGTCCCTGGACTTAATGAATTTACAGTCTTATTCTGGAAACATGTAACTGGCAGAAGATGATAGAAAGTCATAGCTAGCTATTTCTACAATTTTTCTTTTTGAACTGGACCTATAATTCTATAATCATAAGGAAAGTCTGTCTGGGTGATAAAACTGCCTCTTATAGATGCAGATCAACAACTTTGCAAGTTGTAGTCCTAATGAGTTGCCTGGGGGCACTGAAAGGTTATGACTTGCCTCAAACCAGCAGTCAGTATGTGGAAGAGGCAGTCTTTCAACTCAGAACTTTATAACTGTAAGACATACAAAATATGAATAGTAAAACTTTTTCTACCTACAGACAGAGATTTGGACCAGATGACCTATTGGGGTCCCTTTCAACTCTGAGATTTATGACTGTTTTCCTAAGTGTTAGGTTTTGGGCTACCCACTGTCAGTGCTATAGGCAAAGAGATAAGGGAAAGGTATTTGTTACCTAGGGGACTGGCTTCATACACAAAGGACTTAAAATGGGTTTTGAAGGAAGCTAAGGATTAGAATTGACAGAGAGGAAGGAGCAGCTATGAATCTGAAGCCTAGAAACCCTTACTATGAATAATCATCTTATAGCAGTTTCCTGCTTGCCCTCTTTTTTTCTTATGAATATCTTAGAAAAACAGACAGTATAATTTGTATAACCTGCCCCAGGTACTCTGGAGGAAGATGAAAGGCAAAGAATCAATGGAAAAAAGTGGGAGTGTCTCTTTAAAACCCAAGAGACTAAGCAGGAGGTACTGAGTAGAGAAAGGCACACTGCCCAGTATATGGGAGAGGTTGAAGGTAAGCAGTTTGAACTCACAATGAGCCATTCTAGAAAAGAAACCAGAATTTCTAGAATAGAATTTCCAGCACAGAATTTCTTTTTTTTTTTCTTTTTTGGGGGGAGATAATATTTTCCCCAATTACTGTAAAAACAAATTTGACATTTAAAAAAAATTTGAGTTCCAAATTCTGTCCCTCTGTCCCTCTTTTCCTCCTGTCCCCTCTCGCAGAGGTGGTGAGCAATTTGATATAGGATATATGTATTCAATCATGCAAAACATTTCCATATCAGTAATGTTGTGAAAATAGACACAGACCAAAAAACAAAAAACAAAAAATTTAAAAAGTGAAAAATAGTGTGCTTTTATCTGCATTCAGACTGTATCGGTATTCTCTTTGGAGGTGGATAGCATTTTTCATCTTGAGTCTTTTGGAATTATGTTGGATCATTGTATTGCTAAGAATAGCTAAGTCATTCACAATTGATCACCCTACAGGATTGCTGTTACTATATCCAATGTTGCTCATTTCACTTTACATCGCCTCATGTAAGTCTTTTCAGGTTTTTCTGTAATTATCCTGCTTATCATTTCTCATAGCAAAATACTATTCCATCACAATCATAAACAGCTTTTTTAGCCATTCTACAGTTGATGGGCATCTCTTAATTTCTAATTCTTTGCCCCCACAAAAAAATGGGTTGCTATAAATATATTTGTATAAATTTTCCCTCTTTAAAAACTCTCTTTGGGATACAGACCTAATAATGGTATTGATGGGTCAAATGGTATGCACAATTTTATAGTCCTTTGGGCATAGTTCCAAATTGCTCTCCAGAATTATTGAATCAGTTCACAACTCTACCAACAGTGCATTAACATACCAATTTTTCCACATCACCTCTGTCATTTATCATTTTCCTTTTCTGTCATATTAGTCAATCTAACACGTGTGAGGTGGTACCTCAGAGTTGTTTTAATTTGCATTTCTCTAATCAATAGTGATTTAAAGCATTTTTAATATGACTATAGATAGCTTTGATTTCTTTATCTGAAAACTGCCTTTTGAAGTTCTTTGACCATTTATCAATTAGGGAATGACTTGTATTCTTATAGATTTGACTCAGTACTCTATATATTTGAGAAATGAGGCCTTTTTCAGAGACACAGTAAAAAAAACTTGTTTCCCCAACTTTCTGCTTGCCTTCTAATTGTAGTTGCTTTGGTTTCATTTGTGCAAAAACTTTTAATAGAATCAGAATTACCATTTTACATCTCATAGAATTCTCTGTCTCTTGTTTGGTCATAAATTCTTCTCTTATCCGTAGATCTGACAGGTAAACTATTCCATACTCCCCTAATTTGCTTATGGTATTGCTCTTTCTGTCTAAATCATGTACCTATTTTGACCTTATTTTGGTATACAGTATAAAATGTTGGTCTATACTTAGTTTCTGCCAAACTATGTGATCATGACTTTTAGGTAGTCTGATAATTCTTAAATTAGCTCTCCTGGATCTATTTTCCAGGTAAATTGTTTTTCCAATGAAATGTTTCATATTTTCTTCTATTTTTTTCATTCTTTTGGTTTTGTTTTATTGTATCTTGATGTCTCATGGATTAATTAGCTTCTACTTGCCTATTCTGATTTTTAAGGAATTATTTCTTTAGTGAGCTTTTTTTTAACCTTTTTTATTTGTCGAATTCTACTTTTTAAGGAGTTGTTTTCTTCACTGGATATTTCTACCTCCTTTTCCATTTAGCCAAGTCTTCTTTAAAAATTTTTTTTATTTATTTGTTTTTAGTTTACAACATTCAGTTCCACAATCTCTTAAGTTTCAAATTTTCTCCCCCTCCTTCTCTTCTCCCCTCCCCCCACATAGTGGCATGTAATCAAATATAGGTTCTACAAATACCTTCATGTTGAATGTTAGTCGTGTGGTAAAGGATTATAACCTACAGGCTGAACAATGAGAAAGAAGGGATAAAACAAGACAAAACATAAATGAGAGAGAGCAAATAGTTTGCTTCAGTCTGCAGACTCTGTGGTTCTTTCTCTGGATGTAGATGTCCCCTCCCTCATGAGTCTCTTGTAGCTGTCCTCTAACCTTGCATTGCTGAGAAGAGCCCAGTCTATCAAAGTTAGTCATCACACATACGATGTGTCTGTAATTGTGTGCAAAGTTCTCCTGGTTCTGTTCTCCTCACTCAGCATGACTTTATTTAAGTCTCTCAAAGTTATTATGAAGTCTGCCACTCCTCATTTCTTATAGCATAGTAGTATTCCATTACCTTCATATACCACAACTTGTTTAGCCATTCCCCAATATTTATAGCAGCTCTATTTGTGGTGGCAAAGAATTGGAAATCAAGGGGATGCCCATCAATTGGGGAATGGCTAACCAAATCTTCTTTTTAAGGAGTTGGTTTTTTTTCAGTTATTTTTTTTTACATCTTTTTCTACTTTTTGTGCTTCCTTTATGAAGTTGTTAACTTCTTTTTTATAGTTCTCTTGCATTACTCATTTATTTTCACAGTTTTTCTTCTACCTCTCTTAGTCGATTTTTTAAATCCTTTTTGAGCTCTCCTAGAGTTATTTTTGGGTCTGGGACCAATTTACATTTTTCTTTGAGGCTTTGTATATAGTCATTTTGATATTCTTATCCTCTTCTAAGTTTGTGTTTTGATCTTTCCTGTCCACCGTGGTAACTTTCTATGGTCAAGTTGTTTTTTTGCTTACTTTCTATCCTATTTCATGACTTTTAAATTTATGGTAAAGTTGGGCTCAGCTCCTTTGGTGGAAGAGTAACTGTCCCAAGCTTCTTGCACAGGGGTGCAGGGCCTCACTGCTGGGTTCCGTTGGGAGCCAAAAATCCCTGCTGCTGGTCTGGACTGAGGACCAGGGGCCATGGGCCACAGGGCCTCACTGGAAGGTTGCACTGGAGGCCACAGGGTCTTGCCACTGGGCTATACCAGGGGCCATGGGGCCTCACTGCTTGTCCATAGCAGGGGCCACAGGGTCTTCCCAGAACAGAATTTCTAGAACAGAAAGAAGAAACCTACTTGTGTGTTCTTAGAAATTTCTTTAACCTGAAAAGATGCTTTGTGTGGTAAATGAGGCAATAGGATCTAGAAGTAAAACAACAGATGATTTACATAGACACTTTGATACCCTGAAAGTATGAAGGGATTGTAACACAGTTAGCAGAAGTTCTTATATAAGCACTTCAGCTGCTAGAGAGCTTACCTTTGGAGAGAAAGTAATTTGATCTTCTACTGGAAAAGAGCCAAACAATGAGGAGTATCAAAGTAAAGGTGAAGATAGGGACAGCAAAAAGAAGTGCCCAGGCCACCAGCTAATAGTCACAGGAATTTTACAGGTCCCTAAGGCAGACTGTTCTACTAGAGGTGGGTCGTATCTTGAGTCTCTAAGATATCCTTTACTATGTCTAAATCTTTTACTATGTAAATAAACCTATTTGAGGCCTTGTGATTCCAAGTGATTTTAAGGGGGAACTGGTGTCTACCCTTGGGAAATGATATGTGCTTAAAGAATTGATCAATCATATCATATTTATCAATCCCCAAATAACAATTTCTTATATTTGTACAGTACTTCATCAGTTTAGAGTCTTGTTACTTATATTAATTCATTTGACTGTCTCAACAATCACAATGTAATTTGGTCAGATATTATTCCTATTTTACAAATAAGAACATTAAGAATCATATGGATTAAATGTCAGCATAAAATTTTGTCTCTAATTCTGGCTCTTTCACTAATTACTTATGACCTTGAACAAATCATATAAACTCTGTAGTGCAAAATGAGAATGTGACAGAGAAAGGCCTAGTACTTTGAACTTCTGACTTCTGAAGCCCCTTTCAACTGCCTCCTGTTATATATTGTAGCAGATGAAAGATGAAAGAACTGAGAAAACAAAGGTTTGAGCTTCCAAGTGTATCAATTTATTAAGCAATGCATGCCAATTGCCAAACAAGTTGGGGCTAGTAGCCTTCCTTAGCTTTGGCACTGCCCCCAAATAATAATAATACTTTATCAACCTTTCCAAATGTAAGGTACTACCCCTTTGTTACATTAACATTCTTGATTGCTGAAAAGGGACAGAAAAAAGAACATTCATATAAGGAACACTAATAAAAATCAATCTGAGAAGAAACATAGCCTGTCAAATTTAAATATTTGAGGAAACACCAACTATTCTAAGGACCTGAATGAAAATTGTCCATCAGATAAATTCCTGAGAGGACATGTCTGAATGCAGAGAAGTGCCTTTAAACCCAAAGAAAAGCTGTGTGGCTTAGAATAGGAACAACTAGAAGTGTTTCCCAGAAGGTGCCAACTATTCCCTGAAAGAATAGGATCAAGGACATCAAGAGCTTCAACAAGGAATTGTGAATTGCCCCAGGTATACATGTTTCCCAAAAC
Source organism: Pseudochirops cupreus (assembly GCA_028627135.1). Taxonomy (NCBI): domain Eukaryota; kingdom Metazoa; phylum Chordata; class Mammalia; order Diprotodontia; family Pseudocheiridae; genus Pseudochirops; species Pseudochirops cupreus. The sequence continues at coordinate 519,024,378 of CM053581.1, read as the reverse complement.
AAAGGCCTCACTGCTAACTGTGTGCCCACTCATTCCCATAGAAACTAATGTGTACTGGTGGGAAAGGGTGACCCATATTTGCAGGCGGATTGTTATTTTGGCTTATTCCTTTTGCTTTCTGAGTAAATGTTGTGACTATTCTTGCTTTTGCCTTATAGTAAATATTTCATATTTAAGAGTCAATGGTGTCATTCCAGTTATTTCATGTAAATGGTAAGCATACTAGTGGGGGTTCAGGAGCTACAATAGTGAGTATGGTATTCTACCATATCCCTTTAGAGTTTTGAAAGTAACCAAGTGGTCGTGGCTGTGGCAGGCTCCTGATTTGGTAAAAATCCATTAGATGTACCAGGTTAAATTTGATTTTGTATAATTGAACCAGCCCAGAGAAAAGGGAGGAGGAAAGAAAGGTCTGCTGTTGATATATTGGTACTATATCTGAGCTACACAGAGTTGGGCAAGTAAAGGAATTTTTTTGAAGGATTTTAATCCAGATAGATGAGAAAAACAATTCCTTTTGATGAACTTCTTATTTTTAAATAATTGCTCTAGTGGAATACTTAAATTAATACAGAAAAAAAAGGTGTATATGATGTAAATAGGCTAGGTTTCTTTTGGCCACTTATTTTCTAACTAAATAAATTTTCATTTGATTCTCATAGATGACTATGAATGCTAAATAAAAATTTGTGAAATAAAATCATTTGTGACATTCAAGACTAAACTATAGCTGAACCAAATTCTTTAATTTGAAAAGTTCTTTTTGTTAATTCACATGGGCATACACAAATACATCTTCTTAAAATAATTAATATTAATTCATTTCAACTTTGAGCTTAAAACATGAACATTGTTCTCAGTATTAAGGGCTATTAATGTATATATTTAATATATGATACTTGTAAGTTTATATAGAGAGATGTATACATGTGTATATGTATATATGTAGGTATATGTATGTGTACACACACACATATACATACATGCATGCATATATACCTATATACATATACATATATATATATATTAGCCTGTAGGAATTTAGTATAATAATGTTTCATTAGCCTAACTCACATTGTTCATAACCTTGAAAAGTCCTTCCATTTTACCCGATAGCATCAATTCAGTCTTAACAGAATTGAGTTTGAGCAGACTGGATTTCTTCAAGGAAGTAATTACTGAAATAACCAAGGTGTACTCAGCTGAAAACATCCTGGGCCTCCACAAGAGAAAATCAAAGGGAAAATAATGTTTTTTCTTTTGTTGTCAGGAGTCAGGGTGGGAGGGAGTGCAATGTATATTGGAACATTCCCAACTTAACCAGGTATGCTATAATGGGGATTCCTTTTGGATACACTGTAGTTTGGACTAAATGGTTCCCAGAGTATCTTTCTACTCTCAAATTCTATAATTTTCTGTTTCTTTTTTTTTTATTAATAATAAATTTATTTTATTAAATTTTTTTTGAGTTACATATTTTCTCCCCGTCTTTCCCCCGCCCACCACCCCAAGACAGCCATCCCAGTGTTTCCACCCTCCCCCAGTCTATTCTCTCCTATGTCACTTTTTGGTAGGGCAGGATGGATCTCCCAACTGCAGTGCCTGTGTATTTCAAGTTCCA
>CM053581.1:518994545-519022257 GCA_028627135.1 Pseudochirops cupreus | reverse complement strand
AAACACTCTCTTCAGTGGTACAAAATAGGATTAAACATTTTAAAGCATTTAATTTCTTTTTAAAAGAAATTAAATGTTTTGTGAAACATTTCCCAATTACATTTAATACTTTTTTTAGCATTCATTTTTAAAAATTTTAAGTTCCAAAGTCTTGCTGTCCCTCACCAGTTGAGAAGACAAGCAATATTATAATGATTATATATGTGAAGTCATGCAAGATACACTTCCATATTAGCCAAGACATATTTAATTTCAAAAAATATAGGAAACAGATTTCAACTAACATTCTATAATATAACTTCCCACATTCTCTTTCGTGGTCTTGATACAAAAGCTAATTTTTTTAAATGAGGATAATTAAAGAATTGAGAACTAATTTTTGTTTCTTGAGAAATCTAAATAGGACAAATTACAAGTCTGATTCTATGAACTCTGGCAATACAGGTATACTATAAATTTGTAAATCACTGATCACAGGCTTGTAAGATCATAAACTTATAAGCCTCAGAGCCATTTGGTCCATCCCGTCACTTTAAAGATATGAAAACATCCAAGGTGTTTCACAAACTGGCATTACTCTGGTCCAGGCTATTACGTATGCCTTCTTCTCTAGGCAATCTCTACTCCAGACAGACTGAGCTACTTCCCAGCCCCTATACATGTCCCATACTTTCTTATCTCTATTGTTGGTCACAGATCCTTGAGCCTAATGTGATTCCTAGCCCTCCCTATCTCCTCTGAATTCCTTTAAAATTCAACTCAAATAATATTAAGTTAAAATTTATAAACGTTTTAAGGTTAGCAAACTGTTTCACATATGTTATATCTCAAATGACACCTCTTTTATGAAAATTTGCTGAATACTGTCTTTCAATGATGACTTTTCCCCCTTTAGATCTTACAGAGTACTTTATATTTTTGTGTTATCATTTTTGCACCTGTAATACCTTTCTACTACACAGTGAGCTCAATGAAGGCAGGGACCATGTCTTATCTAATGTGCTACTCCATCCAGTGCCTTAGCACAATGCTCTCTGATCACAGTAGTCCCTTAATAAATATTTTTTGGATTGATCTAATTTGAAGACTTGGTTTTTCTGCTGCTTATAGGACCTACTGGCATTTTCATTATTATCTACTCACTTTACACACTGGCCTGCGCCTTTAATCCATTTGGTTTCTGACAAAACCAACCAAGCATGGCACACTAGTTTGGTAATCTAATAGAGCTGATCTCCAGCCAGTCTACAGCTATGCCACATAGTTCAGTATTGTGCTTCAGTGTGTCTACAGGGCACTGCTGTTTGCTTTTACTACTTTGAGCTACTTTATACTTAAAAGTCATAAGTACTTACCTATATATTAAATTTAGAAACTGAGTTGCAACAAACATTTATTTCAAAGCCAATTCTATCTCAGTGTGTATTACTAGATAACATGTTCTCTAGGTTCCTTTTTCATTCATAAATTCTACAATTTTATGATACTGAAATATAAACTGAGTTTCTACTCCTCAGGCATTTTGTCTGTTGGTGTACATGCAGGAGATAAATTTGGTGGAAGGGATCACTGATGGCAATGCAATATGCCAATATGACAGGTGGAATTGATGGGAGTGCTTTTTGGGAGAAGACACATTTCTTAGAGAGATGTATGGATCCAGATTGTTAAGTATCCTTCTCACTAGACTGTGAACTCCTTGAGAGGAGGGACGATTTTTTTCCCTTTCTAGGTATCCCAGGAACTTAGCACAGTGTCTAGCACACAGTTTATGCTAAATAAATTCTTGTTAACTAGAGACTTAAGGTTTTCCTCTTGAGTGAGACTGGGACTTCTCTCTTAGTTTGGGTTGAGCCTTCATCTTGCTTCCATCCTTTCACATTTCCTGACATTTTCTAATGTTTAGAACTTCCCTAATTTCTATTTGCTATTTTCCTTGAAAAAAAAAATGGATCAGGCTGTTGGTGATAGTCTTCTGTCACCAATAGTGAGAGAAGATAGTCATCTTCTTCTAAACAGAGATGGATGCAAAAAGGGCCAAGCCAGTGAGTGTATACTGAGAGGTACCCTCTTTGCTTAAGAGTGACCTGGGAAGAAGCTTTTGTTTTGGATCTATCATAATTATTTTCTACATAACATCCCTATGTTATAAAAATGAAGTTTGTAAATATTGATTTATTTTATAAATATTTTTCTACAGAGTTCACAAAGAGATTGTTATATTTTAAAATTCATTTAAAATGTTTACTATGTAATGCTACTTACTTTGTAATGCGGTCAATGTTAGCAATTTGCTTCTGGTTTCGAATGATCTCAATAGCTGCCCAAAGATGCTGGATAGCTTTTGTATCCGCTTGTCGTCTCTTTGTTAAGCGTGCCATGACCTATTCACTTTTTTGCTGTAATAAAACACAAAGAACATACATATATTGAATTATGCAATTAAATATATCATTATTTCTTGTAATAAACAGAACTACAGGCAATTCCTGATTTAGGGAAAAATCAGTACAGTTTCTAAAGTACCTAGACTACGGTTCTAAGTTAAATTTGGGGCCACCAAACAAATACTTTGTAAAGAACACCACACCAGGCTGAATGCTCTTTGCCTTGTACCTTATTTCTATCCTAGCTCTAGTGCAGCCACATGATCTATGTATGTTATTGTTATATTCCATTTTATTTCTCTAAAACTAGTTTAGAAAACCAAGATAACAAAATTAATATAAATATATGTGACCACTTAATAATGACTGGACAACAAAATAAGACCAAGGGCCATTATTTAATACATAAATTGTCAATGGCTAAGAACTGTATTTTTAAAAAGTGTACGTGGAAAAAAATGCCCCAAATGACCGATTACAAAAGAAATGCAAAATAAAACAGTCCTGAGGTTTAAACTCATACCCAGTGAATCAACAAGGTGGACAAAAGTTGTTTTGTTAAGTTGTTTTTAGTCATGTCTGATTCTTCATGATACCTTTTGGCAGAGATGCTGGAGTGATTTGCTGTTTCCTTTTCCAGTTTGTTTTACAAAATGATGTAAATAGGGTTTTAAGTGAATCTGAAAAGTCTACTTAACCTGGGAAACAATTTCAAATTATACAAGAAAACTTATCAAACTGTTAATTCTCTTTGTCCTAATACCTAAAAATGATTTCGGAGCAGTGCCAAGATATGATCTGATATAAGCATTGGGATGATTAATTTAGGAGCCAGTGTGAGAGATGGATTAAATAGTAGAGATTCTAGAGGATGGAAATCAGGTTACTAAAGATGACTATTAAAAGAAGGTAACTGACTCGTGGGTAGGAAGGGTAGTTAAAATCTAGAACATGAACCCAGAGTCTAGTGACCCTTTCAATGCATGACTGACAAAAGAATAAATGTATTATAATTATAGCAATAATAGGAAATTGACTGGATGAATGGGGTGAAGGAATGGGAGGCGATATGGATGATATTAAAGTTTTAAGCACAGATAGCAGAGTGAACATACAGAAATGGGAAAGTCAAGAAAAGCAGCATCATTGGAGGTAAAACATTTTTAATGTCAGTCATAATGTATTCTTTGCTAACTTGGCATGATGGCAAATACTAACCCTTTCCTTACCAAAAGTTTTAAACATTGAACAGATGAAATTTCTCCCAATGGAATAGTCAGAATTTTATAAGAGAGATCAACAGGAAAACTGAAATAATTTGAAACACATTACTATGTTAAGATCAAGATTATTTGCTAAACCCTGCAAAATATTAGAAATGGCAATCTGTAGTTATATGTCAAAATGAACAGGAGCTTCAGAAATAACTGTACTTGGTACAAAGGAAATGTGGTATAGCAATTAAAATTTACCATTTAAAATCAACAAAATTGGTACTGTTTGAGTGATTACAAGATAATGCCTTTGAGTATGTACTACGCAGAAATACTAAGGAAGATATTGAAGTAACCAATGAAGAATAAGGACATAAGAGCAATTGATCTTATTTATCAATTTTCTAAAAGTTTCAGGCAGAAAGTAACAGTAAGCCACAGATGACTACATGATCTTTCAGAGGTGAAAAACCTCTTTTTAAAAGCTTAATAAAAACATTTGATAGAGTCATGAAATTACTGGGAGAAAAACAGAAATAGATGAGCTAGAGGATAGTATAATTATAGTTTCCAGCACTAGGGAAGTAACAGTCCTGCTGTACTAGAGTACCATCACTGAACTATTCTTGGGAGTACGATGCTCAAGTTCTCAGCACCACGTTTTAGTAAAGACATTGATAAGCTTTCTCCAGGGGAGGATGGCCACAAAGTTAAAAGGAACTTGAGCTTATATCAAAAGAAGAATTATGTTTACATTGGAGAAGAAATTATGGTCATATTAGAGACTCTGTAAAGATTTAGAAGGAATGACAATTGCCATTAAGTATTCAAAGTGCTATCCTAGAATGAAGATTAGACTTGTACTACTTGGTCCTAGAAGGAAGAACTAACATTTCATGGAAGTTACAAATGGGAAAATTTAGAATCTGTTTAAGGAAAAACTTCCTTATAATTAAAAGTATCCGAAAGTATAACAAACTGCTTTAGAAATTAGTAGTTCACCAGGGATCTTCAGGCAATGATTGGATGATCACTTGTCCGGTATATTAATAGGAGCTTCTTGCTTAGGGCACTGGTTGGACTTGATGATTTCTTAAGTCTCTTCTAACTTTGAGGTTCTTTGGGTAAATCATTTTGATAATGTGAATATTTACAAAAATATAAAATATTCAGATTAACATAATAAATAGAAGTGTTCATATAACTAAAAAAGCCATAAGTGAGCTCCCAAAGCAAAAACACAAAAAGAAAAACCTAGGACCAGATGAATTTACAAACTAATTCTACTGAACATTTAAAGAACAATACATTTTAAAGTTACAAAAGCTGTTTGAAAGAACTGGGGAAAAAATGGATCCTACCAAATTCCTTCCATATAAAAATATGGTCTTGATACCTAAATCAGAAGTCAAACCAGATAATGGTGTACCCATAACAGAGAAAGATAACTATACAAAGACCAATATTCCTAATGAACACTGATGCAAAAGTCTGAAATAAAATTTTAACTAGGAGAATACAACAATAATATATTAAAAGACATACCATGACTAGGCTGATTTTATATCAGGTATACAGGGCAAATTCAAAATTAAGAAAATATAAGCATAATCAACTGTATTAATAAGAACAAACAAGATCATATTATATCAATAGAGGAAGAAAAAGTCTGAGTTTTTTTTTTACAAGTTAAAACCATTCCTGTCAAAAAGGTTAAAAGGCATAGACACAAATGTATCTTTCTTTAATATGACAAGATGTATATATATATATATATATATGTATATATATATATAAAATCTAGAGTCAACAAATGTATCTTTCCTTAATATAACAAGAAGCATATATCTAAAACCTAGAATCAGTATTATTCATAATGGGGATAAACCAGACATTTTTGGAAAGATAAAAAATAGGATGCTAATTATCACTATTCAGTGCAATGGTAGAAAAGCTAACTGCAAATAATAAAAAAGAAGTTGAGGGAATAAGCATAGGCAAAGTGGAAACAAAATGATCATTTTTTTTTCTGATGACATGATAAGTTTACTTGGAGAATCCTAGAGAGTAAACTAAAAAAAATTAACTGAAACAATGAACTCCAGAAAATTTGCAGGATATAAAATAAACTTGCATAAATCAGCAGCATTTCTGTATGTTACCAACAATCACCAACAAAATCTAGCAGGAAGAGATAGAAACAGATTCCAGTTAAAATAACTACATCAAATATAAAAAACTGGAGTGTCTACTTACAGACATACAGAAGAATTAAATTACTACAACTACATACCACTCTTTATACAAATGATTTACATAACTGAGAAATATTAATTGCCCATAAGTAAGCCAAGCCAAATGACAATACTACCCTATTTACTCATTCAGTGCCATACCAAATGATTATGGGGTAGAAACAAAATCAAAACAGAACTCATCTAAAGAAATAAAAGATCTAAAATCTTAAGGGAAATAATGACAAAAAGAAGTTGTAAAAAAAGGTAGCCCAGCAGTACTAGATCTGAAACTAGATGAAAAAAATCAGAACAATTTGGTACTAGTTAAGAAAGAGGTTGATCAGTGGAACAGATTAGGGATATAATATATATATAAAAAAAAAAACAGGCACCGCAGCCTAATGTTTGATAAACCCAAAGATCCCAGCTACTGGAGTAAGATTTCACTATTTGATGAAAAGTGGTAGGAAAAATGGAAAGCAATCTGGCAGAAAGCAGGTATAGATAAACATCTCATACTATGTAACAATAAAAGCTAAAAAAACAGGCACATAACTTAGACACAAAAAGTGATATAAACAAATGAGAGGAGCAAGGAAGAAATTACCTGTCAGATTTAGGTAAAAGGGAAGAATTCATGACCAAGCAAGAGAGAGAGTATCCAGAAGGAAAAATTGATATAAGGATTTTAAAAATGGAGTTTTCAGAGGAAGAAATTCAAGTTCTCAATAACTATATCAAAAACATGCCCTCAATCATGAATGAGAGAAATACAAATCAAACAAAGATGACAAAAAAAGGAAAATGAAAAATGTCAAGAGTGGTTGAAAGGAAAAACAGGTTCATTAATGCATCGTTAGTGGAAATGTGAACTGAACTGGTCCAGTCATAGCAATTTGGAACTGATCCCAACATTTTAAAACTGTGCCTACCTTACAATCCCACGATATTATTAGCAATTCTATATTTCAAAAGGCATCAATGAAAGAGGAAAAGGACCCACGTGTACAAAACTCTTTTTAATGACTCTTTTTGTAGTAGCATAAAAATTGGAAAATGAGGAGGTACCTCTCACTTGGGGAACAGCTGAAGCTATTAGATGAATGTGATGAAATACTATTGTGCTAGAAGAAATGATGAAGAAAGAGGAGACTTTCAGAGAAACCTGGGAAGATATGAATTGAAAGGGTGAAATGAGTAAACCATGAGAACAATTTATACAGTAACATTATTGTAAAGACAAATAATTTTGAAAGACTTTAGAATTCTAACCAACTCAATGACTAACCATGACTCCAAAAGATTCCTGATGAAACATGCTACTCACCACTTGAGAAGTGATGGATTCAGTGCAGACTGACATATTTTTTCGTTTGTTTGTTTTTAGATATCGGCACTGGGGCAATTTGTTTTACACAACTTTCTTACAAGTATACATGCTTGTAACCAGCATTTTGTTTTTCTTTCTTTCTCAATTGGGGGCGGAAGGGGGGGCGTTGTAATGGGAATAGGAATTTGAAGATCTTCCCTGCCCCTTAATAGACCTAAGGGGGAGTTTGAAGACCTCCCCTGCTTTGAAAGTAAACCCTGCCCCCTAATAGGCTGTATATAGTCACATGGAGCCCATGGTGGGAGGAGTTTTGCTGAAGGGAAGCAGAGCCCATAGGAAGCTGATAGTGAGAGCTAGGCAGAAGGTGGGGGACAATGGAGCTCAGGCAAGGAGATAGAGAGTTTTGTGAGTAAATATTGATCTTGTATTGGTTTGTGGGAAGGCTGAAGGATGCTACAGCTCTGTGTTATTATGGCTTCTGAATATCTTTGGTACTATGATGGAATCAGCTTACTGGTTTTGGGATTGGGTTTTCTGGTGTCTAAATAAATCCTTCAGTTCTATCTATGTGGAGAATCCAGTATATTTTGTGATCAAATGTCATGCGATACTTATAGTCATGGTCTTTATCGTGACTGTGGGTGCTGTAAATACTGCATTGGGGCTTACAGGGGTATGGAAGAGGTGGGAGGGAGAAAAACCAGATTTTCATCGTTGAAAAAATATTAATTAAATTTCAAAAATTCAGAATAGGAAAACTACTAGAGGACCTCATCTAACCAGTAAAATTGTTTGGTGAGAACAGACTCCAGGTAACAAGTAACACACTGAGAATTAGTTGAAACTTCCTCAATAAGGCTCCTATGAGTCATTATAGAATGATATGCACAAAAGTAGCACAGTCAGACTAACCCGTTACATTAATGCTCAGAGTTTGCTTGAAGAGGGTAGAGTTTATTGCTTTTAACTCCTTAGCATCTTAAGAAACTCTAACCTCATCCAGGAAAGGGGGTCAAAGGAATGCTGCTCTTAATCTTTTCATCTATTAAACTGTAGTTGTTTTCAGAGATCCAAAGGGTACCCTTTTTCATGCAAGGATTAGAGTATCATAAGTAGATAATTTACTAAAGTAAAATCACTGCTAGGCTTAGTACACCCCAAAGAAAGAGGTAAAGGACTTATATGTAGAAAAACATAGTAGTATTTATTTAGAGTAGCCCAAAATTGTAAACTAAGGTTATCTTTGGATTGGGGAATGACTAAACAAATTATGGCACATGAATGTAATGGAATATTATTGTATAATGAGAAATGATGAAAGGGTAGATTTCAAAGGAAACTGGGAAGACCTTTATCGAACTGATATCAAGCAAAGATTTTATACAACAACATTACAGAGAAAAACAACTCCTACAGATTTTCAGCTCTGACAAATGTAATGATAAACCATAAGTTGAGAAGACTAAAGATAAAACATACTATTCACTTCTTACCAGAGAGATGAAGTGAAAATGCAGAGGTATAAAGATTTTCAGTTATAGACACTTTGGGAATTTATTTGCTAGTCTATGAGTGTTTATGATGAAGCTTTTCTTTTTCTTTAGTTTTGGTTGTTGTTGGATAGGGTTGGGATAAGAAACATCATAAATGCATGAAAAAACACATTTTTAAAAAAAACTAATTATAGAAAGGCTTGAGTATTGCTAGTCTTTATAAGCAACAAGTTGTTTTATAAGCAACCACCTCCCAAAAAGTGCCAAATCTTTTCTCTAAAAAATGTTTATTTTATACTATTGCAGAAGCCACTAACAGAAAAGTAGAAAATAAAAAATATAAAAGCACTAGAAACCTGCATATTAGAAACCATGCTATACCATATGAAATGTCTGCTTTTAAAAGATTATAGCTTTAAAAGTCTAAGAAGAAAAAGATTAATAATATGTTTTTAAAAAGATTATCATATACTTCATCCTATAACTTGGGAAAATAAGTGAATGTTGATTTTTTAAAAAAAGAAATAGATACTACTAATAAGCCTGTTGATTTTCAAGAAAACAAACTGCAAAATAAAATATATATACATGTATATATATATATATATATATATATATATATATAAAGATGAAAACATTAGAGTATTGGAATCCAGTAGAACTTACCTTCTAGCAAGAAATTATAGCAAAACTAGAGATGGAAGGGGGTCCTTGTGGCACTACATAAACTCAATTTACTCCATCCATGGCTTTACTTGTTTTCCTGCATCTCTCTCTCTAGTTCTCAAAAACAGAGACTATAGATTCCACATGAGAAACTTGTCTTTGACTTTGTTTCTGTTTTTCTTTTTGTACCTTCCTGTTGTCTTACATGTTCGCACATGCTACTTGCCTTTTTTCTTTCTCAACACAGTATGACCCTACCTTTTTGCCAACCTTTCCTTTTGAGTACATTTGATACTCCCTCCCCCATGTTCCAAAAGATTTTATTAATACTTATAATCATAGAAACTCATGCTTTTTAAAATACATAATTCACAGTATAAATGAATTATAATGACATCCCATTAAAGTGAGGAAAAAGAATTTTGGTCAAAATGTAGGATGTGACAGATGCATTAAGGATATCATAAACACCGAGTGCTTATTAAGCCGTATTTATGTGCCAGGCACTGTTCTGTGGACAAAAAGAAATGCAAAAACACGGTCCCTGCCCTAAAGGAGCGCACATTCTACTATGGGAGACAATATACAAATATATGCATACAAAAAATTATTAAAAAAACAACATAAGGAAATGCTTCTTGTAGAAGGCGGAATTTTAGCTGATTCCTGAAAGAAGCCAGGAGAAGTTGGCATAGATGATGAGGAAGATGATACAAGTTAAGGTTAACATATTCATGGCTTTTTGTGGCTACTTCTGAAAAAGTTGTAGTATGCAGGTATAATTAAATATTACTGTTTTGTAAAAAAAAAATGATGAGTTTGGTTAAAAGGGGGAGGGGGCAGAATAAGGCAAGACATGTGAAATAAAGTACCAGGACAACAACACACAATGACCTCAACACAAAATTAAAAGGACAATAACTGAGTCAAGAGATGGAGTGTTTTATCTGTGGAATAGTCCATCATTGAATTAAGGAGTAGCTATCAGAGAATAAGAAGACTGGAAAGGTAGGAAGAGGCTAGTTTATGAATGCAGGATGAACTGAAGTTGGGGAGAGAACTGAAGTGGGCACACTCACCAGCAGACTACTGAAATAATCCAGTTGTGAGGTTGCAGAGGAGACAGTGGCAGTAATCTAGATTATTTTGTTGACTGTACACGTATAACCTACATCAGACTGTTTGCTATCTTGGGGAGAGGGTGGGGAAAGGGAGGGAGAGAGAAAAAGTGCAAACTCAAAATCTCACAGAAATGAATGGTGAAAACTATCTTTACATGTAAGTTGAAAAAAAATACGATTAAGTGCAAAAAAAATTTAGATATGATGCTGTATGTAGGTATGTAAGGAGGATTTTGTTATCCCTTTTATTTTAGTTTTTTCAGGATCCATGGGCCATGGCAATGTCTAGTTTCGAGGTGTTAGATAATAACTCCCAGAACAGTTCCAAGGGTTCTAGATAGTAATTCCTAGAATCATAGTGACACAGTTCTATTGAGACTGTGCCATGAGACACAGGGGTGACATAATTGACATTTACTGTGCTTACGCAGAATGACAATACTGCTAGTTAACTTGTGAGCTTAAAGTTGGCAAGATAGTTTCTTTGATGCCCTTATAAAGCAAGTGGGCACTGGTCAGTGAGGGGGAAAAAAACCACAGAGAATCCATAGGGGAACCTGTGTGTGCTTCAATCAGCCCCCAGTAAGGTTTGAGGGGATTTTGGGGGGTGCACAAGCTGTGCTTGTCTTAACTGACCCCATCGAGATGTGGGGTTAAGTTGCATCCCTTTCTCACTGGTCCTTGCGAGAAGGGTGATTAGGTAATACTGTAGAAGTTAATGCACCCATTATCAGCAATCATTTGAGAAGACTAGACAAGAATAAAGCAGATTATTAACTCCTCCAAAGGTGTCTGCCTGTCTGACCAGATGAAGAGTGAATCTGTTAGAGCCTGGAGTCCAAAATCTCCACTGCCTCCTGTGTGTTATCTGTGAAACAGTTGCAAAGGTTAAATAAAAAGGCCATGACAACAGAATGAATATAGGTATTTTCCTTAATTGTTACAATGTGAAATAAGTTTTAGAGGAATGTCTTAATTCTAGTTTTGATCTACATAACAAATTTATAAAGAAGTTCCAATTATTTGAAAATGAGACTAAATTGTGAAATTTATTTTCTACCCAAAGGCATTTTCCAACAAAACACTTTTCTTATCTCTGGATTCTTAAGGACTACAACAGTGGAGTGACACTTCTGGAAGGTATTAGGCAGCTGTTAAGACTGAGTATGGGCCTAATAAAGATTAGATGTCTATAATATGAATACTACTTTAGCAAAACTCAGCTAGATTAGTTAGTCACAGGTGAATGTATTTTTCTACAGTAACAACTCAAAGTCACATAAGTATTAAAATCTTTGATCACACCAACATATTGAAATAACGAAACGTTTTAGATGATTACCTTTTTTTTTTATACAGGACACTATGTAAAACATGTGCATCATTATTTTATTATTTTAAATTAAATTTTTATTATTTTAAATAGGCAAAGTATTAAATACCTCAATTCATTTAGGTAATCACTTTTAATTCAGTATTCACCTTTTTATTACATTTTTCAAGAAAGAATAAAAGAAGTGTAGAGCTGGAAGGGGACTTTAAGGTAGTTTATTCCAATTCATAAACTATTAATTTTTTAAAAGGGCAGAGAGGGGCAACTAGGTGACACAGTGAATAGAGCACCAGTCCACCAGTCTTGGACTCAGCAGGACCTGAGTTGAAATTCAACCCCAGACACTTGACACTTACAAGGTGTGTGACTTTGGGCAAGTCACTTAACCCCAACTGTCTTGTCTACCCCCTCCAAAAAAAAAAAATAGGGCAGAGAATCTCAGTCAAACCTCTCCATCCACCCAGTTCCTCTCCTACTCTTCATCATTTTATGATGTAGAAAACAAAGCCCTTTCAACAATTTTCCCTGACATATGACCTTGTCTCTACTTCTCCACTTGAAGATGTGCAGAGGTAATCCACTCAATTTGGGGGCAGCTCTAATTTTAAATAAACATATCTCCAGAATAACTTTACGTTTAACCAGTAAGTATTTATCAAGCATTTTATGTCCCCATTAGTACACTGTACTAGATGCTGAGGAGCACATAATAAATAAGCAAACAAACAAATAAATAAAAGAGTGAGTAAATACATCTGTCTGATCCCTGCCTTCTAAGATTTACAATCTAAGATCATTAAAGAACAATTAAACATACAGTCCTGCTTATCCAAGATTTAAGATAAAGAAGCACTCACCCTGGAAAAGACTTTAGAATTGATGGAGTTTGAATGCAGATTGAAACACACTTTTTAAAACTTTTTTTTGTCTATTTTCTTTCACAACATGACTAATGTGGAAATGTTTTGCATGACCGTATATGTATAACCTATATCAAACTGCTCACCTTCACAACGAGGTGGGAGGGAAAAGGGAAAGGAAGAAGAAAATCTGGAACTCAAAAAAATTTTTAAAAAAAAGTTTTTATATGTAATTGGGTAAAAAAATTAACTAAATATAAAAAATCTTCAAGAAAAAAAGTGAGACAAGCTGGGTCTTGAATAGGCACGATTTGGATGCCATTAGATTCAGATATAGCATATAGCACATGGAGAGGCAGCTCAGGTGCTGGTTTAAATGAAACAGTGGATGTCCTTGAGCAGCAAAAGAGAATAATGATGCATTGTTAATTTGTGATATTATTAGGTACCCATTTGTAAAGTAAATAAAACTTTTATAATTCAAAAAATCCTCTAATCCATTTTCTGCATTTGAATTTTATGTACTGAGCTTATTAAAATTCTGATTGGTGTTTTTTCAGTTGTCCACTACACTTGAGGGCAGTTCCAGCCATACTTCATTTCAATTTCTGGAAATCTCTTCACCAGCTATCATGCCGATGGAACCAGAAATCACGTCCCTGAATACTTAACTCTTTTATCCCTTCACCTCCTGTACTGGAGCCTCACTGTCCAGATTTGCTGGTTGCCTCAGTCCCCCACTACATTTTGGATGTGTTTCAACCATCCTCTACCTCAACCCAGAGCTATCTCCTTATCAGCACCCATGCCATCTCCTACGTACTCTCTCCCACTCCCACTCCTTCCAGGTCTGGAACTGTAATCAAACCAAACCTGTCACTGTTCTTATAAGGGGTATGTGAATCCACATACTCTCTGATGCCACAAGCCATCCCAGTAATTTTCCAAAACAAAATATCTCTCTCCCTTACCATTAAGAAAATATGTTCCTAATGCTATTCACATTCAGAGAAAGAACTATGGAGTCTGAACATAGATTAAAGCATACTATTTTCACTTCTTTTCATTTTTTTTGCTTTTTCTTTCTTGTGGTCTTTCCCTTCTGTTCTGATTCTTCTTTCACAACATTTCTAATATGGAAATATATTTAATATGACTATACATGTATAATCTTCATCAGACTGCTTGCTATTTTGGGGAGGGAGGTCAGGAAAGGAGAAAAATTTGGAAATCAAAATCTTATAAAAGTGAATCTTGAAAACTATCTTAATATGTAATTGGAAAAAAATAAAATACTATTAAGTGGGGGGAGGGGATGGGAAGAATGTTATGCTCCTTAAGATGGCAGGGACTGCCTTTGCTTTTATATCTGTATCCCTGAGTTTTACCACAATGCTCAGCACACAGTAAGGACTTCATCCCCTCCCTCCCATTCATTCATTAAAACAGTACACAGTTGTATAAAGTATTTGCTCATTAATTCATTTCTTGCTACATGAACATACTGAAATTTTAATTTTATTTAGTCAAAAATGAAATGAATATTTATTCTGAAGACAACAGTGTGATGTAACAGCCAAGAATGCTAATATGATTCCAGGCTGCATCAAGAGAAACACAGTTACTAGGATTACCAGGAAATAATAACCATGATGTACCTTGTCATACTACATCCTGAGTATTTTTGTTAGGTTCTTAGTTCGCATTTTAGGAAGGACACTGTCCAGAAGATGGTAAGGGTGATGATGCATCCTGAGTTCATATCATATGAAATTTAGTTAAAGAAACGGAGAACATTTATTTAGCCTGGAGAAGAGGAGACCTAGAGGGAATACGAAGTTTGCAAATATTTGAAGATTTGTCATGTGGAAAAAAAGTTAGACTTGTACTACTTGCTAGACAGGGCAAAATGAGATGCAATAGGTAGAAATAGCAAATAAGGAAATTTAAACTTTCTAACAATTATAACCATGCAAAAGTTGAAAGGACTCCCATAGGAGGGGTAGTAGGATTCCTCTTAGTTTGGAAGTCCAGGAAAGTATCAACAATAACATGGTGATATGCTGTTAAAAAGATTCTTCTTTAGGAATAAATTGAAGCAAACGGCCTCTGAGATTCCTTCAAATCGAGATTTTACAATTGTGTTCCAAAGATTATCTACTAAGGCATAAAGTAGTTACAAGATGGGCAAGCTAAGTGGCATAATGGATAGAGGGGAGTCAAGAAGACTCATCTTTTTGAGTTCAAATCTGGCCTCAGATGCTTATTAGCTGTGTGACCTGGGCAAGTCACTTAATCCTGTTTGCTTTAGTTTCTTCATCTGTAAAATGAGCTGGAGAAAGAAATGGCAAACCACTCCAATATCTTTGCTAAGAAAACCCCAAGTGGAGTCATGAAGAGTCAGATATGAGTGAACAACAAAAAAAGTTGGAAGATGCAATACTGGTGGAAGGATTTTCACAATAAAATTGTCACAGACCTATAAATTTAAGTTAATGTTGGTAAAATGCAACTTTGGTTTTTTACCTCCCCTTGGGAAAGTGAGGCAGCCCTGAAAACACTCATAATTATCCCAAATGCTGGTTCCTTGTATTTTTCTGAAATGCTTAATTCTACTGTTTTATAGCTAGAAACAGTCAAATGCAAGACAAAGTTAGAATATTATTATTGTATCATAAAATGATATTTTCTTGGATATGTACATTAAAAAGGTTCATTTTTCCTGTGATTTTTATTACAGTTTAGGACAATTTTTTTCTCACGTAAATATATGTAAGAAACCATAATATAAACTGTCAGAAAATCTTTTATTTTAAAAACAATTTACAGGCAACTTTTCAGTTATACAAAAAAATACAAAGCAAGTTACAACTGCATTACCTTTCATACCAAAATGCAGAATAAAAATAAAACTGAGTCATCTGTATTTCCTCCTTAATCTTATTTTAGTTTTAAAAAGTAAGCATCCCAATCCTGAGAAAGAGCTCTAGAAATAAAATTTCAGAAGTGTATCAAAATGTTTTCCAATCTCCTATGTGGATGATAACGCAAAAGAATCATTGAGAATGGTTTAATCTGAGAAGTGTAAAAGATGTTAGATTTAAAATGAACATTCTATTCATATACACTTATAATATTCAATTTCTCAAAATTGAAACATCTTTTATAATACCTTAAAAAATATAACACATCATATTCCCTTATGTGTGGGTTTCTATGCACTCTATATTAAAATATAAACTCGGTTTAACTTTTAAAGTCCTTTACAGCCTTGCCTTCACCTGTTTTCCTCCTGCGGCACTCTGTAGTCTATCCAAACTGACTTTTCTGCTCCTCACACAAGACTCTCCCAGGTCCTGCCTCTCAGTCTTTGCACCAGTCATTTTCCATAGCTAGAAAGCACACTCACTTTCGTTTGACTGATTTTTTTATTCCTTTAAGTCTAGGTTCAAAGTTACCTAACTGAATCCTTCTTGATTTCCCTCTCAAATACTTTGTTTTTAACTACTTAGTGTTTGTTTTCTTTGTATTTATTCTGTTGTCTACCTCTCTGGAATGAAAGGTCCTTGCAAACAGTGATTGCTTCACCCTTTATATTTGTATTGCCAGAGACTACTGACACATTGCAAGTATTTAATTAATGCTTATAGAATATCTTCTTGCCTCCAATTTCTCCTCTCTCTAACCCTCCATACAACTAACAAAGTATATCCTTGGTATAGGAGAGAGTCTAATCATGTCACTCCTCTGCTCAGTAAGGCTCAGCAACTCCCTACTAACTCTAGGATCAAATATAAACTTCTCTAGCACTTAAAGCCTCTCACAACCTGGCCCAACCTACTTTTCCAGGGTTAATACATATTACTCCCCTTCACACACACACCCTATAGTTCAACCAAACTGGCCAACATGCCTTTCCTCATACAGCATATCCCTTTTGCTTCCTCCAGGTCTTTGCAAAGGCTGTTTCCCTATGACTGGACATGCTTTGCTTCAATTTTCTAACTTCCTTCAAAACTCAACTCAAGCACTACCCCCCCACCCTTCTGTTAGTGTTCCTTCCCTCCCAAATTACTTTTTAACTACTTCCTATTTATTTATCTATGTACAAGCCGCCTCCAACAATCGAATAAAAGCTCCTTGATAGTAGGGAATGCTTACTTTGTATCCTCAGGTTCCAATACAATACTTAGCACACAGTTTAGAAAATATTTGGCAACTGATAACCTGATTATATTAACTATTATCAATTTTTCCCTTGAGAGTTTGCTTTTTTAAAATCCGTCTAAAATAACTACACTGAGAGGCAGCGGAGAGACAAATAAAAAAGCTGGTCTTAAAGTGAGGGGAACCAGGTTAAGTCTGACCTTTGCTGCATGGATTAATCACTTAACCTCTCAGTGCCTCAACTGCAGGACTTAATCACATAAAAGAGACACTGGTAAGAAGGTGTTAAAATAACCTTAAAGATGTCTTAAAAGAATTAGAAAGACAGCAAATTCCTACAGGTGACCTTTACAAGGTCATGCCAAAAATCAGACTAGATGAGGAGCTCAGCTTCTAACCAGATTAAATAGAGCAGGAGTATCAAACTCAAATAAAAACAAGGGTCATTCAAAAGTACCCAAAGATCAAAAGGATCCCTGTAGCCGGTGGACAGACTTAGAAAACTATATATTAATAGTCTGTATGTCCTACTGTAGTTTTATTTAAATATTTCCCAATTATATTTTAATTAGGCTCCAGAGAGCTGTTTTGACATCTCTGGTACCCAAGCCTTATAAGGGATTGAAGGGGGAAGGGTTGAAGAAACTACATAGGGCTGAAAAGCAGCATTCCTGCAAAGGGTCAGGGCTCCAAAAGTGAGCTGTATTTCTGAATTCACCACCCCAACTCCTGTAAGTAATCTTGTCTCACTTTGAGTGAAAAGACCTTAGCCTAAAAGGGCCAGGGTCTCCCATTGCATCCTGGGCCATCTCTAGTCACTCTGATGAATATTTGGCCAGTGGACCCAGGCTCTGGAGGAGAAAATGAGGCTGGTGACCTTGCACAGCCCTCCCTCACTCAAATCAAAGTCAATTACAAGTCATGTCATCATCTCCCTGATGTCATGGTCCTCTTTGAGAACAAAGGACAAAAACGCAAGTAATCTTTTATCTTACTTTTCTTCTAGGATTCCTTTTTAAAGCCCTGAAAGTTTTTTTGCCTTCTTTCTTCTAAGTTTTTACTTTGCCTTTATAAACAATGTGAACCTTGAACATTGCTTAGTTTGGAAGTACTTACTGGGCACAAACTGAGAAGCAATCAAGGACTCCTTGCCTTTTCACTATCTGTCCCCCTCATACTTAGAAAGCTGCTGTTCCTCACCTTCTCTGACTTCCTTCCAAGTTCTGCTCAAATCCTACCCTCTGTTGGAGGTGTTCTCCTGCTCTCTCCCTCCAAATACTAGTGCCTACCCTTTGAGAATACTTTAAATCTATTCTGTAAAGATCTTATACACACAGTTGTATGAATGTTATCTTCTCTTAGCATGTAAGCTTCTTTGTTTTTCCCTTTCTTTGTATCTTGAGTGTCTAGCCGAGTTCCTGGCACATAGTGAGCATTCAATAAATACTTATGGACTGAGGCTGTTGTTGTGTTTGTCTTTCTTTCTCGAAGAGGACCATGGCATCAGGGAGAAGATGACCTGACTTGCAACTGACTTTGATCTGAGTGAGGGAGGGCTGTGCAAGGGCACCAGCCTCACTTTCCCCTCCACAGCCATCTGGGTCCAGTGGTCAAGATATTCATTAGGGTGACTGGAGATGACCCAGAAAGCAATGGGAGACCCTGACCCTTTTAGGCTAAGGTCTTTTCAGATTCTCACTTAGAATGAGTTAATGCCCATTCAGTGAATAGGCCTCTTTAAGTAGTTACTCAAGGGATGGCCCCTTTAATCAAAAAAGAAAAAAAAAATCAAACTGGGAGGGCAAGACCCGTCAGGGTTCCTGGTCAAAAGAAAAGAGGAAGGGGGGTAAAGGGAGACATGATGGGGAGAGAAAGAGTCAAATAATAAAGAACAACAGCAATCTCCTTAAACCCTTAATTTTTTACCAAATATTCATAGTCAAACAAAATAAAATCCTACATAAACCATGTCCGAAAATATGTTTTAATCCCTGCCTTTATTTACTTTTCTGTTAGGAGCTGGCTGTCTGCTTCGTCATCATCCCACTGGGATCAGATTTACCACTGTTTCTTGCACATTAACAAGTAGTCAACAAACATTTATTAAGGGACTCTTATGTGCCAAAGTACAGTACTAAGAGTTAAAGGTACAAAGTCAAAAATTAGACAATCTCTGTCCTCAAGGATTTTACATTCTATTGAAGGAAACAAGGGCATAAATAAAAATACACAAAATAAATGCAAGGTAATTTTTTGGGGAAGGTGTTTACCAAACAGTTGTTGAATTAAAATGTGTATGTCATAGTTTTTTAAGGTATTAGAGAAGTTACAATTTTGAGAAACTGAACTCTGTGGGACTCTTGTCCATGTCCTCCCATAAGTTTACTAGTGCAGGTACACTCAAAGTGCTGGGGCCTTCTTCAGGTTCTATTAATGAACTGTTCAAGTTATCTCTCTCTCCACATGATTAGGCATATTCTTTTCTGATCATGTTAACTAGTCAGTATGCATTTCTTAAGGGCCTACATAATAAATGTGTAATGTACTGAGGATACAAGAACAAAAAATTAAATAATCCCTACTGGTAATAAGGTTCCATTCTAAT
This sequence comes from Pseudochirops cupreus, assembly GCA_028627135.1. Taxonomy (NCBI): domain Eukaryota; kingdom Metazoa; phylum Chordata; class Mammalia; order Diprotodontia; family Pseudocheiridae; genus Pseudochirops; species Pseudochirops cupreus. The sequence continues at coordinate 519,002,844 of CM053581.1, read as the reverse complement.
GGGGGCAATGACAAGTATGTATAAATATAGATAGATACACTGACCAAGACTTTTAGACTCTAACATCACAGCCCCAGATGTGCTTATGAAGTGGAAATGATTTAGCAAAGAAAACAAAAAAACAGAATAAGTGGATATAATAGATCAATATACAAAGTTCTGTGATAGCAGTGAAAAATCTTGAGAATATTGAGGTATCAATTCTCAAGATTCCTAAAAAAGGGGAATATATCAAAGAAATTTATTAAAAATCTCAGATTTTACCACCCCATCCCTCCCTCAAAAGTTATTAAGATAACATCAGCAACTAGTAAACTGCCTAAAAGCTTTTGTAAGTCATATACAATGTCAGTGTACTAGATGACAGGAATATAAACACAAAACTGACACAATCCCTACCTTCAAAGAACTTACATTCTATTGGGGTAGGGGTATATTGGAGAGGAAGAATAATAGGGGGACAAGTCCGCAAATATAGTACATATACAAAATATATACACGTTCTAAGTTTAGAGTACAGGTGCACTGGGAGGAACCAGAAAGATTTCTTGAAGTAATTAGTACTTGAGATGAACCCTTTCAGTCATCTCCAACTCTTCGTGACCCCATTTGGGGTTTTCTTGGCAAAGGCACTAGAGTATTGTGCCATTTCCTTCTCATTTTACAGATGAGGAACTGTGGCAAACGGGGTTAAGTAGTTTGCCCAGGGTCAGTTACTAAATGTTGAACTCATGAAGAATCATCTTGACTTTAGGCTCTGCACTCTATCTATTTTACCACCTAACTGTCCTACCAACACCTCTTTGCCCTCACACAAATGACTGAAGTTTACAATATATTACTGAGTTTGTGCTTGCCTAAAAAAATAAATTTGATCAGGTAAAGCAAAACTTTACCTTAAAGGCTCTCCTTCAACAAGTTACCTCCCATGAACATATCAAAATTATACAAGAACCTTTTCTGACTACCCACTGATTCACTAACATAAAATGAGATATGAAACAGGGAGATGAGATGTGTGATTGCCAAAATTATCCATTGGAGGAGTTCCAGTGCACAGTCCAAATCAAAGAGAAATTCCCCACAGATAGTAATGTCCTATCAGATGCTTGCTCTTACTTGTCTTCTGTATTATAAATGCTTCATAAATATTTGGTCTATTGAACTGAATGTAGAGATAGGAAGGGTAGAGATGGTATTGATGTGAAAGAGAGTCAATATGGATTTCTTTGCAACAGTGATGGCCCAGCTGACATCAGTTAAAATTAATCTATGTCAGAGTCAGCTGGTATAACAGCTGCACGACAGAGCAATATTCAAAAACATGAAAGTTAAGAGCTGAAAAGGTAGATAGACTGTAGGGGTGAGTAGGCCTTAAAAACTGGCAGTGGGGCAAGGAATGCAAGTATGAAGGACAGGGCAGAATTAAACTGATAAACTTTAAATTCAACAATATAAATGAAAGGAGGCTAAAGATGGAGCAAAAGGAAGGTTGGTGAGCATAGAGACTGTGGTGAGCACAAAATAATTTAGGAAGAATGAAGAATGGGTTATAAAAGGAGAAGAAATGATTAGCTAGGGAAGGCTTAGAGTTTAAAAACTTAAAGGTAACAGTTTCAGCTAATGGTGAAATCTTTCTATAGCACAGTGAAGATCCAGGTCACACCTATTAAGGAGGCTAATGTAGTGGGTTATCAAGAAATATGATGTTCTCCAAATATGAGAACAGGATTAAGGGGGAAGGGGAGGGAAGGCTGTGGTCCATTTATTGAACTTCATGAGAAAGGAGTGGGAACAACACTAAAACTGAGAGATTACAGCAATAACCATCTAGATGTGATGATACAGATTGGTAGATAAGAGTGAACTTCAAGGGAAAAAAGGCTAAAAAGAGATGTCAGCAGAAGGAGCTTCTGTAACTGACAGTGGGAAACAAAGGCTATGCCAACTCTTCCACCTTACCAAGTGTTTGTGTTTATGGAAAGAACAGAGTAGCATGAAAGGAAAAAAATACCAAAAGTTCACTGGGATTGAGGTCTGTAGGAGAAATTCAGGTTTCTGTGAGTAAAGTGCAAAAAAAAGTGAGATCTCGAAAGAAGCTTGCTAACAAGTAGGGGCTTCAGCTGGCACAAAAGAAAGTGAGAAAAGATGAAGGTAAGGAATACGGAGGAGGGAAAGGGCTAAGATGGATGGAGACGTGAATGTAAGGAATGGCCAAAAGATATACAGTTAATGGGAATTGAATAAAAAATTAACGAAGGAAGCGGGACCAATTAAGTATCAATTAATGGGTTTCTTGTGCCCTGTGTGAAGAGAACATGAAAGCTTTCTGATCCTTCTACAAACAAAAGGGCACCAGAGTTTAGGTAGGCATTAGAGCCAGTAAGTGTTGTTCAGTCATTCAGCTGTATCTCACTCTTCATGATCCCATTGACCATAGTATTCTAGGCCCTTTTATCCTCCATTAGCCCTCCAAGTCTGTCCAAGTTCACGTTCGCTGTTTCCAAGATACTATCTATTCATCTCATCCTTTGTCATCTTCTTTTTCTTTTTTTAAAAAACTGATTTATTTACTTTTAGTTTACAAGATTCAGTTCCACAATCCCTTGAGTTTCAAATTTTCTCCCCTCCTCCCCCTCCCCCCATGGCGGCATGTAATCAAGTATGGGATCTGCAAATACTTTCACATTGGACATTAGTCTGGTTGTACAGAAGGGCTGTAACCAACGGAGTGAACAATGGGAAAGAAGAGACAAAACTAAACATGGAAAAGAATGACAGCATATAGATTGCTTCAGTCTCCATTTAAACTCTATTCTTTCTAGGTCTTTCTCCTTCCATCCTGAGACTTGTAGAGTTGTCTTATGACTGTGTGTTGCTGAGAAGAGTCCAGTTTATCAAAGCTGATTGTCACACATACGATGTGTCTGTGGTTATGTTCACATTTTCCTGGTTTTGCTCTTCTCACTTAGCATCAGTTTGTATAAGCCTCTCCAGGTGAATATGAAGTCCATCTCCTCCCCATTTCTTATAGCACAGTAGTATTCCATTACATTCATATACCACAACTTGTTTAGCCATTCCCCAACTGATGGGCATCCCCATAATTTCCAGTTTTTTTCAATCTTTCCCAACATCAGGCTCTTTTCCAATGAGTCCAGTCTTCTTATTATTTGGCCAAAATTTAAGCTTCAGCTTTAGTACTTGACCTTCCAGGAAATCGATCGAATTAATTTCTTTTAAGTAGTGACTGATTTGGCATCCTTGATGTTCAAATGACTCATAAAAGTCTTTTGTACAACCATAATTTGAAAGTGTTAATTCTGTGGTGCTCAGCTTTCCTTATAGTCCAACTCTCTCAGCCATACACTACTACTGGAAAAATCATAGTTTTGACTATACAGACCTTTGTCAGCAAGGTGATATCTCTGCTTTTTAGTAAGCAGTCCAGACATGCTATAGCTTTCCCTCTAAGGAGGAAACATCTTTTAATTCCATGGCTGCAGTCGCCATCTGCAGTAATCTTTGACCCCAAGAATATAAAATCTGACCCAGTTTTGATTTCTTCTCCCTCTATTTGCCAGAAATTGATGGCTCTGGTTGCCAAGATTTTAGGGTTGTGTTTTTTTTAACATTGAGCTTCAAGTCACCTCTTACTCATTCTTCTTTCACTCTCATCAAGAGGCTTCTTAATTTGCCTTCACTTTCTGCCACTGTGTGGTATTATCTATGTCTCTGAGGCTGTTGATACTTCTCTCAGCTACCTTAATTCCAGTTTTTGACTCATCCAGCCTGGAAATTTGCATGATGAACTCTGCATATAAGCTAAATAAAAATGGTGGCAACATATAGCCTCATTATACTCCTTTTCCAATCTTAAAACAATCAGGTGTTCCATGCTTGGTGCAACTGTTGTTTCTTGGCCCACATACAGGCTCCACAGGAGACAAGTAAAAGGATCTGGTACTCCTTATTTCTTTAAGAACTTGCCATATTTTGCACAGTCAAAGGCTGATGAAGCAGGACATAGATGTTTTTCTGGAACTCTCTGGCTTTCTCCATAATCCAGTGAATGTTGGCAATTGGGTCTCTAGCTCCTGTGTTTCTTCAAAAACCAGCTTGCTCTTCTGGTAATTCTCAGTTCATATATTGCTGAAGGCTAGCTTGCAGAATCTTAAGCATAATCCTGCTGGCATGTGAAATGAGTGTAATTCTTTGGTAATTTGAACCTTCCTGACATTGCCCCTTTTTTAGAATTGGGACAGAAATGAATCTTTCCCAAACCAGTTGCCACTGTTTAGTTTTCCAAATAAGCTGATTGAGAACCACACCTTAACAGCATCATCTTTTAGTATTTTAAATAGGTCAGTGTAATTCCATCACTCCCACTAACCTTGTGATTAGCAATGCTTCCCAAAGCCCACTTAACTTCATTCTCCAGGATGTCTGGCTCTAGATCAGTCAGCTTCACCATTGTGGTGGTTATCTGGTGAGTTTAATATCTTTTATCTGAGCCAATAAGTACTTAGTGATTTAATCAATCAGTCAATCAATATTTATTAAAGTCTACTATATGCTAAACACTGAGGATACAAGAGATAAAAGACAGTCCCTGCCCTCAAAGAACTTAAAATCTAATGGAGGAGATACGCAAACAAATATTACATACAAAGCAAGCTACATAAAGGATAAATGTGAAATAATTAAGAGAGAAGGCACTGTAATTAAGAAGGGTTGGGGAAGGCCTCCCAAAGAAGGTGGGATTCATGAGAAGGGAAAAGGTTTATACAGAAGAAGGTACCACTTGCTAGATAAAAGGGGGAGGAGTTAAAATTGACCCACAAAGTGCCACCATCTGACAGGGTATGCAACAGTTCGCACCAATAGGCCCCTACCTTTCTACCAAGAGGAAGAAAATATCCCATTATCTGTCATCTAAGACCAAGACTGGTCATCACTCATCACATTTAACCCGAATTCAGGTAAATTTTAATCTTGTTCTCATTTAAATTATGGCATTTATTTTCTACCCACATACACATTCATACATACATACATCTATCCATCTATATGTGTATTTGCTTTGCACAAGTTTATACAAGGTCTTCTCATGTTTCGCTTAACACATTTAATTTGGCACTTTTTATATGGTTTTGGATTATCTTTATCAATCTATTGGGGACTCATTCTGATTCATACACTGTACTGGTAATGGAATTTGGAGATGCCCCTGTATTGGCTTGGTTTTTGGGTTGAGTGTTAAAATCCAGAGCTTGTGAATCCCACTTGTGGGATGGATTTGTTGACGTGAAGAGAGAGGGCTGAACTGGGAGGAGTCGTGATTTGGGAGAGAGGCTCAAGCCTAGAAAAGGCCAGAAGGACTTTGGGAAAGCAGCATCCAGCATTGTGGAGCCTGAGTTGCTGAGAGAAAGACTGCTAAGAGCCTGTTGGAACTGCCACCTGGAACTGCCACCTGGAACTACCAAGGACTGAGGAGGCATGGCTGTGATGCCAGTATTTTTTCTGTCTGTTTTGATGTTGTTTTGCCAGATTCACCTGATGGTGAAGGACAGTGCTGCTGTTGTAGAGGTCCTGGAACCTGGCTGTTGGTTCAGCAGCCCTGAAGAAGGATTTTCCTGTTGTATGTTTACAGAAATCCTGGAAGAGGGCCTTGCTGAGGTTTTCAGGGGTTCTGGGACTGTTCTACAGGCAGAAAGTGACTTGATGAGATTACTGACTATGGCTTTGTTGAGCCTTGTCTCCCCAGGAACTGAGATTGCTGAGGGCTTGCCTCAAGTGAAGATGAAAGAAGGACATTTCTTTGGGTATTCAATAATGAGTTTAACCTTGTAATTTAAGGGTGGATGGCCTTTTGTGCTCTCCTGCCCCTTTTGAGATTCAGGGGTGGGAAACCTTTGAGTGATTGACCAAATGAGTGTACTTTTGTTTATGGTTGGAGACTAATCTCCATTTGAGAAGAAATGAATGTACTGTCTAGGAGAAGTACCTGGATTGAATTGAGAACCTGCTAAAGGAACAAGTTACACTGTTATTTTGACTTCTTCTGTTCCGTGAATGTTTGCTGAATAAATGGGATTTACTATGCTGGTAATCCGAACCTTGGAAGTTGCCTTTGTTTGGCATTACATAGACTTATATGAATTCCTTAGGTAGTTTGGATTTTTGTTTTAATTAGAGATAGTTGATGTGAAGACAGCATCTTGGGAGTTTAGTAAGGATCCTTCTACTCTATTTTTACAGTTTATGTAGTATAAAGGATATTTGTCCTTAGGTGTTAAAGTCTACGTGTTAAAATCTATTGGGATCAACTTTTTTTTTCCTTTCAGAGTTCCTTTATGTTGTTCAATTTCCCTTTCTGAGATTAGGTTATTTAGGGTTATCTATTTTATGTTTTATTTCAATTTTCCTGTTTCCTATTGACTAGGTTTGTTATTCCCTGTTTTAAAAAATCTATTCTGTTAGTTTTTTAAAAATTCAACTGTCAGGGTGGCTAGGTGGCACAGTGAATAGAGCACCAGCCCTAGAGTCAGGAGGACCTGAGTTCAAATTCGGCCTCAGACACTTGACATTTACTAGTCTTGTGACTTTGGGCAAGTCACTTAACCCCAATTGCTCTGCCTTCCTATCTCCAAAAAAAACCAAAATCAACTGTCAAATGTTTTCCTATAGTTTTATTTATCAACTTAATAGTACTTCTGTTTTCCCATTTTTAAAAGATTTCTACTTTGGTATTTACTTGAGAATTAATAATATTGATTTTCTGGGAGGTTTTTAAGTTGCAAGTAGAATTTACTAGCATTTTCCCTCTTTCTTTTGTTAGTGTGTTCAACTATATAAGTTTTCCCTTCAGGACTGCTGTAGCTGCATTCCATGATTTGGTATGCTATCTTAACGTTGTTGTTCTACCTATCTTTAAAGTAAAAGCTAACTAATATTTTTTTAATCACAAAATAATGCATTTAACATACATTTCCACATAGCTTCTTCCCCTTTTCGAAGCACATTAATTTGAAATAGGAAATAACCTTAAAAAGTTCACTGGTCAAAATTTCTGATACCACATTGTAGTTTTTCAAATGTTATCAAAGAAATAAAAACTATGGATCCATTTTGGGGGCGGAGTCAAGATGGCGGCATAGAAGCAGGAGAACTCCACGAGCTCCCCCCATAACCACCTCAAATACCTATAAAATATGACTCTAAACAAATTTTAGAGCTCCAGAACCCACAAAGTGACAGAGAAACAAAGCTCCTGAAGGCAGCCTGGAAGGCGGACAAGAAGGGCTCATCGTACCATGCTGGGAGTTCAGCCCACCCCGGCCTAAAACCGGTTAGCCCCAGGGTGGCCAGGACAAGCCATGGCTGGAGCACTTGGGAGAGTGGGTCACCAGCAGCTGTGGCAGTTTCCAGAATTATCAACCCATAAGAGCCAAGGACAAAATGAAAGATCAGTGGAACTCGGTTAAATTTGGGGGAAAGAAGCAGGTCCGGCTGACTGCCCCCAGGGCAAGAAAGCAGCAGACATGGCAGCCCTGCAGCCCCTCCATGTGGCTGCTTCAGAGCTCGCGGCCTGCAGATTGCAGGGGGGCCAAGCAATCACTCAGAGGCTAAGTGCTCTTGCCTTAACCTGCCTGGATTGGGATCTTGGTCTTGGGTGGTGGTCCTGAGGTGTGTGACCAATGAGGCAAAGCTAGTGGAGGCTGCAAAGACGGTGGCCTCCTAATAGCTCCAGCAGCTGCTAAAACCCTAGCAATGTGGGACAAAGCTCTCCCGCTCTCCCCTCTGGAAGCAGAGTTCTACTGAGCCCAAAAATCAAGTAATTGACTGCAACATGAGCAGGCAAAGGAAGAAAAGCAAGAATAGCAATCCAACTTTAGATTCCTTTTTTGGGGACAAAAAGGACCAAAGCATGGAAGAGGAGGAAGACAATACAGTCAGAACTCTTGCACCAAAAGCTTCCAAGAAAAATGTAAACTGAGTACCAGCCATAGAGGAGCTTAAGAAAGATTTTGAAGACCAAGTAAGAAAAGTGGAGGAAAAATGAGAATGATGCAAGAAAATCATGAAAAGAGAGTCAACAACCTGACTGAAGAAAATAACACCTTAAAAAACAGATTAACTCAAATGGCAAAAGAGGCCCAAAAAGCCAATGAGGAGAAGAATGTCTTAAAAAGTCGAATTTGCCAGATGGAAAAAGAATCTCAAAAGCTTTCTGAAGAGAACAATTCCTTCAAATAAGAGTGGAGCAAATGGAAGCAAATCAGATACTATTAAACAG
>CM053581.1:518957237-518987707 GCA_028627135.1 Pseudochirops cupreus | reverse complement strand
ATTATTATTATCGACTACATCCAACTGGAACTTGAGATACACAGGCACTGTGGTTGGGAGATCCATCCTACCCTACCGAAAAGTGACATAGGAGAGAATAGACTGAGGTAGGGGGGACACACTGGGATGGCTGTTTTGGGGCGGTGGGTGGGGGAAAGAGGGTGAGAAAATATGTAACTCAAAATCTTGTGGAAATGAATGATGCAAACTAAAATAAAATTTAAAAAAAAGAAGTAGATAGAACTTGATCAGCTTTTGGAGACTAAAAATTTTAGGCTTTATTAGGATTTGAAAAGATGTTGGGGAGAGAGGGAAATTATACCTTTTTTTTTAAATAAGGCAGAATGCTCATAACATGGAGTAGATCAGTTTTGCTACAGTAAAAGTCATATAAAGGAGAATCTGACAGCCATATAGGCCTTTGATCTTTTTTGTAAAAAATTTTTTTCAAATTTTGAGTGCCAAATTCTTTCCTTCTCCTCCTCGCTCTTCTTTCCCCTCCCTGAGACAGTAAGCAATCAGATATAGATTATACATGTGCAATTATGTATAACATTTCTATATTGGTCATTTGTACAAGACTAGAATAAAAGAAAAAAAAATCCAAAAGAGTGAAAAATAGCATGTTTCAGTCTGTATTCAAACAAAATATCAGCTCTTTTTCTGAGGCAGATAGTATGTTTCATCATTAGACCTTTGGGATTGTCTTGGATCACTGTATTGCTGAGAACAGCCAAGTCATTCACAGTTCTTTATCAAACAAAATTGCTGTTACTGTGTACAATGTTCTCCTGGTTCTGTTCACTTCATTATGCATCAACTCATTTAAGTCTTTCCAGGTTTTTCTGAAATCATCCTGATTATCATTTCTTATAGCACAATGGGATTCCATTGCAATCACATACCAAAGCTTGTTTAGCCATTTCTCAACTGATGGGCATCTCTTTGATTTCCAATTCTTAGTCATCACAAAAAGAGTTGCCTATAAATATTTTTATACAAATAGGTCCTTTCCTCTTTTTTTTTTGGATGTCTTTGGAATATAGACCTAGCAGTGGTATTGCTAGATTAAAGGGCACGTACAATTTTATAGCCCTTTGGGAATAGTTCCAAATTGCTCTCCAGAATGGTTGGATCAGTTCACAATTCTACCAAAAGTGCATTAGCATCCCAGTTTTCCCATATCCCCTCCAACATCCATCATTTTCCTTTTCTGTCATATTAGCCAAGCTGATTGATGTGGGGTGGTATTTCAGAGTTGTTTTAATTGGAATTTCTCTAATCAATAGTGATTTAGAGCATTTTTTCATGACTATAGATAACTGTGATTTCTTTGTCTGAAAACTGCCTGTTCATATCCTTTGACAGACCTTTGATCTTGACATTCAACCACAAGTATTCTACTTGTTCAAGAACTCGGAATTTCCTTAACCTGATCATAATCCTTTTATCTTGCTGCATGCTTCATTCCTTCCAAATCTACTTTTCATCTTCACTAAAACCTCCAATCCCTCCATCCCACAGTACCATATCAAAGTATCACTCTTGCTCTGGCTACCCTGCCCTCTCCCTTCCCAATCCTGTCCATTGATGAACCAGTTCTCTACACGCCTCTCTACTTCGATTCCCTTATGTCTTTGTCTGACTGTCGACCACGCCTTGACATACCTCAATCTCAGATTCCCACTATCTAACTCCTTCACTCCTGTTTGTATGCTCACAAAACTGAGCTTAACTGGGTCCACTACAAATTTATGCTAGCCAATTTCAAATGGGTCCTTAGTGCAAGAAGTCAATTCTATGACTACTAGCTAATTGATTCCCTATCCCACCCACTTCATGACAGTAGATGTTCCAAAAATTTTCTTCTATTCTCAAGGTGCACGCTCCACTCCTTTCCTTCATGTGGTGAGGGCCTTTCCCTATAGCTCACCAAAAATATTTAGACTATACACTAAGAATTCTCCTCTCCTTTTCTTCACCCTATCTTCTGCAGAGCAGACTGACCCCATTATCATCCCCACTCCTTTCAAATCTTCTATCTCTTCCTCTCTACTAGTTCCTTCCCTGCCTACCAACAAACACACTCACGTCTCCTCAACCTTAAAAAAAGACAACCAAAGGGTGGAACCGAGTAGAAACAGCACTTCTGCACTGCTCCAGCTTCCACCTCCTCCAATACATGTAAAAAAAATGACTCTAAAACTTTAGAGCTACAGAACCCACAAAGTGATAGAAAGAAACAAATCTCCCACTGAAGGAAGCCCAGCAAGCCGACAGGAAGGGTCCATTCCAGCACGTTGGGAGTGGAACAAAATCCTGCCTGAGCCACAGTTTTAGCCCCAGGGCAGTCCCAAGCAGCCTCAGGTGGAGCAGCCTTTATGAGAGTAAATAACCAGGAGCTGTAGCAGTTTCCAGACTTCTCAATCCAAAAATGCCAAAGACAAAGTAAAAGGTCAGTGTGGAACGTTGTTGGTCCGGGGGAGATAGAAGAACATGGTCCAGCTGCTACCCCCAGAGCCAGAAGTGGGAGAGGTGTGGTGGTTACAGCCGCTGCCTTGCGGCTGCTTCAGAGCTCCTGGCCTACAGATTGTAGGGGGGGTGTCAAGTGACCATTCAGAGAGTAATCGCTCTTGCTTTGACCTACCTGGATCTGGATAGCTGCCCTGGGGTGTGTGACCAGTGAGCCAGAGCATGTGGGGGCTGTAGAGAGGGCGCCCATCTAATAGCTCTGGCAGCTGCAAAAACCCCAACGATTTGGGACATAGCTCTCTCCATTCTAGAAGCAGAGTTCTACCATGGCAAAGAGCTCAAAAGTCAAGTAATTGGCTGCCAATATAAGCAAGCAGAGGAAGCACAAACAAACGATAGAATCATTTTTTGTGGGACAAAAAGGATCAAGGCATGGAGCAGGAGGAAGACATCAAAGTCAGAACTCCTGCATCAAAAGCCTCCAAGAAAAATATGAACTGATTACAGGCCATGGAGGAGCTCAAGAAGGATTTTGAAAACCAAGTAAGAGAAGTGAAGGAAAAATTGGGAAGAGAAATGAGAATGATGCAAGAAAATCATGAAAAGCAAGTCAACAGCCTGCTAAAGGAGACCCAAAAATACACTAAAGAAAATAATACCTTAAAAAATAGACTAACTAAATGAGGTCCAAAAAGCCGATAAGAAAAAGACGCTTTAAAAAGCCAAATTTGCCAGATGGAAAATGAATTTCAAAAAACACACTGAAGAGAATAACTCCTTCAAAATTAGATTGGAGCAATTGGAAGCTAAGGACTTTATGAGAAATCAAGATACTATAAAATAGATCCAAACAAATGAAAAAATAGAAGGCAATGTGAAATATCTCACTGGAAAAACCACTGACCTGAAAAATAGATCCAGGAGGGATAATTTATAAATTATTGGACTACCTGGAAGCCATGATCAAAAAAAGAGCCTAGACACCATCTTTCAAGAAATTATCAAGCAAAATTGCCCTGATATTCTAGAACCAGAGGGCAAAAGAAAAATGAAAAGAATTCACCAAAGGCCTCTTGAAAAAGATCCCAAAAAGAAAACTCCCAGGAATGTTATAGTCAAATTTCAGAGTTCCCAGGCCAAGGAGAAAATATTGCAAGCAGTCAGGAAGAAACAATTTGAGTATTTTGGAAACACAATCAGGATAATGCAAGACCTAGCAGCTTCTACATTAAGGGATCAAAAGGCTTGGAATATGATATTCCAGAGATCAAAAGAGCTAGGACTAAAACCAAGAATCACCTATCCAGCAAGACTGAGTATAATAGCACAGGGAAAAATATGGTCATTCAAGGGACTTCCAAGCATTCTTGATGAAAAAACCTGAGCTGAACAGAAAATTTAACTCTCAAATACAAGAAGCAAGAGAAGCATGAGAAGGTAAAACAGGAAAAAGAAATCATAAGAACTTATTAAAGTTGAACTATTTACATTCCTACATGGAAAAATGATAATTGTAACTCATAAGGCTTTTCTCAGTATGAGGACAGCTGAAGGGAATATACATGTGTGTATGTTCACGTATACATAGACAGAGGGCACAGGATGAGTTGAATATGAAGGGATGATATCTAAAAAAAAATAAAGAGGTGAGAGAGAAATTTATTGGGAGAAGAAGAAAGGGAGTGATAGATTAGGGTAAACTATCTCATATAAAAGACGCAAGAGAAAACTGTTACAATGGAGGGTAAGTGCAGGAAGGTGAAAGGGAATGGGACAACCTGATTTCCATTGAATTTGGCCTAAGGAGGGCATAATATACACACTCAACTGGGTATCTTACTCTACAGGAAAATAGGGGGGTAGGGGATAAAAGGGGAGAGGATAGAAGGGAGGGCAGATTGGGGGAGAGGGTAGTTAGAAGCAAACATTTTTGAAAAGGGATAGGGTCAAAGGAGAAAATAGAATAAGTGGGGTATGGGATACGATGGAGGGAAATATAGTTAGTCTTTCACAATATAACTACTATGGAAATGATTTGGGTAACTACACATGTATAATCTATACTGAAGTGCTTATCTTCCCAGAGGGGTGAGTGAGGAGGGAAGAAGGGAAAAAAACACCTAGAACCCAAAGTTTTAAAAACAAATGTTTAAAAATTTGCTTTTTACATGCAACTGGGAAATAAGATATACAGGCACTGGAGTATAGAAATCCATCTTGCCCTACTAGAAAGTTGGGTGGTAAAGGGGGAGGATACAAGAGAGAACAGATTGGGGAAAGGGGTATTCAGTAGGCTTGCTATTTTGGGGTAGGGGGTAGGGGAAAGATGGGGAGAAAAAAACTGTAAGTCAAAATCTTGCAGAAATGAATATTGAAAACTAAAAATAAAATTAAAAAAAAAACGTGGCTTGATCTAACATCCTGGATAGGCGCTGTTTTATATCTTTCCCTTCATTTTGGTTAAACTACTGGAGAAAGTCATCTTCACTAGGTGCTTCCACTACTTCTCACTGTCTTCTAAACTCTCTGTAATCAGGCTTTTGACCTCATCAATCAAATGAAATTGCTTTCTCTGGTTACCAATGATGCTGAATTGACACATCTAATCTTTATCCTTTATGTTGCCAATCACATCCTCCAAGGAGCTCTTCTTTCTGGATCTTTTTCGGACAATGCTTTCAGTTCTCCTATCTTGATACATACTTCTTAATCTCTTTCACTGGCTCTTCATCCATGTTACATCTACTAACTGTGGGTATTCCCCAAGACTGTCCTTGGACCTCTTCTTTTCTCTATTCACTCTTCATCTGATGATCTCACCAGTTTCCATGATTTCAGTAAGTATCTTGATGGTAATTCCCAGATGTAGCTTCTCTCTTAATCATAATTCCTTCATCACCAACTTCCCAGTGGGTATTTCTAACTGTATGTACCATATGCATTTCAAATTTAACATTGACTAGCTTTCTCCCTGAATTCACCATCTTACAGCTCCACTATTACTGTTGAGGTCACCATTATCCTCCCAATCATCCTAGTTTTCAAACCCCAGTGACATCCTCTTCACCCACCCTACATATGCAATCAGTTGCCAAATCTTATACTTTCATTCTCTATATCTTCCTAGTATGTCTCCTTCCTCCCATTCTCACTGTAACCATTCCTGTTCAGAGACTCACCATCTCTCATTTCATTTTCTACATTTCTCCTCTATGTCCCCTTCTCTCCACTCACACAGCCACAACTTCCCATCACCTGTTGACCTGACTATTCCAATAGTGTTCCAATTCATCACTTTATCTCAAGTATCTCTTCACTCCAATTCCATCCTCCACTGAGCTGCCAAAGTGATTTTCCTAAAGCACGGGTCTGGCCATGCTTACCACACCATTTAAACTCTCAGAGACTGCCTATTACTTATAGGATCAAATATAAAGTGCTTTTTTAGGTATTTAAATCATATAACCATGCCCACTTTTCTAGCCATTTTCCTCTACTTGCCAATAATACCCCACCTCCAATCTCCATGCTTTTGCACTGACACTCCAGCACACCTGGAACACTCTCCCTGTAAAACCTGCCTATCAGAATCCCTGGCTTTCTTTAAGACTCAGCTCAAGTACTACTTCCTTCAGGAGGCCTGTCCTAGTCCCCACCTTGAAGGTTACTTTATCTCTCCTATATCTAATTTGTATTCAATTTAATCTGTTTTTGTCCTCAAGCACTTGGAGGCAAGGGCAGTTTTACTTTTTCTTATTATTTCTAACACCTAGCAAATAGAATGATCTTAGTACATGCTGAATGACTGACAGTGAAAGGCAGTACAAAAGAGTGTAGGTCCTGGAACCAGGAAGATTCAAATACAGCCCCAGACACTTACTAGCTATGTGACCCAGGGCAAGGCACTTAACATCTAACTGCCTCAGCTTCCTCATCTATAAAATGGGGACAATAATATTACCTATCTCCCAGGATTGTTGTGAAGATCACATGAGACAGTAATCGTAAAGACACTTATGGTGCTTGGCACATATGGGCTATATAAATGCTTATTCTTTTCCCTTCTTTTTTTATGTATCAGATCCAAGGAAAAAGGCACAGATTAGAATAAAAGGCATTTATTAAACACTATGTATCAAGCACTGAACTTAAAAAGCAAAGAATAAATTACATAGATGTGGTTCATGCAGAATTTATAAATCATCATCTGCATATAATCAAAAGGTCATTATTTCTAAGTATTTAAAAATATGTGAAGTCTAGAATAGGGACCAGTGGTAGACTATAATTTCACTGATGTGAGAGCTCCAAATAAGGTCTGCACCTTCACTGCATCTCAGAGTTTAGGAACGTTTTCTTTGGCACTGAGAGGTTCAGAAACTAGCCCAGATTAGTGTGAGTCAGAGGCAACACCTGAATTCAAATCTTCCTGGTTCTGAGGTCAACTCTCTTTCCACAACACCAAGCTGACTCTCAATAAACACTGCCTTTAAAAAAAAAAAAGTGATGAGCTATTATTAGAAATTTATATATGTGTGTGTGCGTGTATATATATATATATATATATATATACACACACACACATATGCGTATATATGATATGTTAGTGTTTAATATAGAAATATCATTATATTTTAAATTATGTCTATTGTTTTATCAAATTATATAAAGTCATGTAAGTAAATTAAAGGTTATCAATTATTTAAAGAAGATAATCTAAAAAGTAATTCTGAACTGGCATAAACAAGTAAATGGTATAACGGAGGGTCAGAGGAAAAGGAAATATCTAACATTCGAATGATTCAGTGCTCCATTTTGTGTAAGTACACATCATCTTTAACATAGTCCTTATGAGCTACATAGCTCAGTGTCTAAATATAGAAAGACTGAAAGCTCTTAAACCTGTTAAAAGTCCTATTATTTAAATTATCTTTTAAGGAATTAACTAAAGCTGAAGAGGTTCAAGCTAATGTACTGGACTACATATTAGCTACAGGAATTAAGAATAAGAGCTTATATTTGTTAATGGAGGTGGGAGGTCCACAGGTGTTACACATTGTGCATGTTTTTGGACTTTTTCAATGTATTGATTATTTATGCTTATTTTTCTTCCCCTTTCCAAAGAATAATTATTTATTATGTAGGATGGATCTCTGGGGAGGAGGGAGGGGGAGAAAGGATACTTGAGATAACTACATTTTAATAAGCAAGATATCAATAAAAACTTATTTTTAAAAAATAAAAAAGAATATGTACTTAAAGGATATCATTTCAAATCATCCTATCAATTCCAAAGAGGCACCACATTACCTAAGGAAATAACCTTCAATGCTCGTTCCCTTAATTCTAACAATGAGAAATGTGAAGTTATAAGGAAGGCTTCTAACTTCTCAAAATAAACTAAAACTCATCAAATCAGAAATAGTAAAGATTATAGATGAAGGGAGTACACTGATACAAATGGGATCTCTTAAAATGAACAAAAAGGGGGGAAATGAATATTTGAAAATAGAATAAGTATTGTCATTTTTTAAAAAGTATAAATGTTGGAACCTTTGATTAGTGCAAAAAGGTATGTTAACAAGATTTATGTTCAATTATCTTGAATTCATGTTAAAAAGAATGGTGACTGTCATTTCCTGAAACCACATAGCTGTTTGATAAGCTAGATAAGAGAGAATGGAGAACACAGGATGGTATGTAAACATAAATTCAAAACACTTCTTTCTTCACTAGTTTTTATCCATTCCCCACACTTCACAAAGCATTCACAATTAGTATTTACCATTCATTTCTTTTAGCCTTTTTTCTTGATGTGTTAACTAAGGTTTTTAGAGAGTCAAATGATCCAGGAATAAGGAGGTGATGGGAGAGTTATACTCTGCTCCAGACATCACCTGGAGCATCAAAGTCAGCTCCAAGGACATTTTAGGATGGACACTGGTAGGTTGAACAGCATCCAGACAACCAAGAGAGTAAAGGAGACCGAGTACATGGCATATGAGAATGTTCTGTTAATATGGCCCTTCCCCAAATCATTTTGTATATATTTTCTTCTGAGTTAGCAATATAAAAGTTCTTTTTCTCCAGAAGAATATAAACTCCTTGAGGGCAGAGACTGCTTTTGTATCCCCAGCACACAGCGCAGAGTAAGTACCTACTTAATAAATACTTTAGAAATCAATCAATAAAAAAAAAAGACTTGGGAAGGGAGGATGGGTCTGATAGCAGTTTTAAAAAAATTTATAAGGCTGTCATGTGGAAGTGGGATTAAACTTGTTCTACTTAGTTCTATACACAGCAGAACAATGTGAGAAATGCAAGGCAAATTCATGTAAACAAAAATGTTCTAACATTTATGGTTATGACAATGTATAATGCATTCAGAAGGTAGCAGGTATCCCCGTTATTGAAAGTGTTCTAGTACAGTCTGCCATTTAATTAAGGTTATGTGTAAAAAGGGTTCTTTTTCAGTTCAAAGTCCCTTTCAACTTTGTGAAATATGTCATTGTGTCCAACAGCCCTTTAAAAAGAAAAAAAAAGCCTTTTACTGCCGTGATTGGACATTGGCAGATATTTTTTATCTTAGAATTTTTATTTTATGATGGAAAATGCTATCCACATCCAAAGAAAGAATTAGAGTCTGAATGTGGATGAAAGCATACTGTTTGCTCTCTCTCTCTCTCATTTGTTTTGTTTCTTCCTTCTCATGGTTCATTCCATTGGTTATAATTCTTCTTTACAATATAACTAATGTGAAAATATGTTTAATATGAATGTATAGAGAGAGCCTATATCAGATTGCATACTGTCTTGATAGGCTAGATAAAAGAGAATGGAGAACACAGGTAGGATAGTATGTAAATATAAACTGGAACTAAATGTTGTAAACTAAAAATAAATAATTTTTTTAAAAAATGAACTTTTATTTTAAAATTGCTCAGATTTACTGAAGTCTGTTTTTTGCTTAACTGATAATTTTTAAAATCACAGTGACTGGTAGTTTGATTTTAGTAGCACCAGCCAGTGAACCACATATAATTTAGTTATATCCCTAAGGCTCTTAAAAATGATCAGACAATACTTAGTAAAAAGATATTATGAAGTCTTAATAACTGTGATAAAGGAGTGTTCGAAAGAAGACAATCATTGTAAAAAATAAACAGCTTACCTATACTGTAAATTTAACAATCTGAACGTGTTAGTATTTGGTATAAATGATTACACACATCACTTAAATCTGGGAATTAGGTGAAACAATCACAAAGAAGTTACAATGTAATCTAAAGCTATTCACAGAATCAGAGATAGATATTACTACTCCTAATGTCAAGAAGGTCACAGAATTCCAACACATTTCACGTTTCATATCCTAATTACACTTAAATCACATTTTCACTAATTCATGATTTTTCCTTTGAAGACTTTTGTTAGTTATACATATTCTAGTCAAATATACCATAACTTCCTCTTACTTCAGGTTAATGATCTTAAACTATAAACTACCGGCTTGCTAAGAGTTCTGAATGTCATATTATAAGGCCAGTAATACATACACAAAAAAGGAAAGAAAATAAGCAAAATGTAATTACTGATCTCAATTGTGCATGCACTTTAATGCTCACAGAAGTTGTTACACACTAACAACTATCTTTTCACAAAGGTATAGTATTTAGTTAATACTTTAATTTCATCAAGTCTAAATAATTGACCTCTTTCGTCTTTATGGCAGATCCTTCCATTTACTGGTCCAGCTCATTCTTATATGCTCTGTCCTTCCAATTGAGAAAATCTCTTAGAGATTTGCCCAATAGCATTGAAAACTATAGAAAACAGGTCTA
The DNA here is from genome assembly GCA_028627135.1 of Pseudochirops cupreus. NCBI lineage: Eukaryota > Metazoa > Chordata > Mammalia > Diprotodontia > Pseudocheiridae > Pseudochirops > Pseudochirops cupreus. The sequence continues at coordinate 518,977,394 of CM053581.1, read as the reverse complement.
ACCATAATTTTACATAGGAAAGGTAGTGCCAAATTAACTCAATACTTCCATTACTGAAATTAGTTGCAATTAAAAATCTGATTTTATAGTGATGTTTTAAAAAGAAAACAATTTTCCCCCAATGGATCAGATTTTATATGCAATGTCATTCATGATACTTCCAATAAATTCCTTGGGCAGTCTCTGAAATATTATCTCTATGCCAAATTAAACTCATTGTTTCCACATCAAGAACTGGACAACGAATTATACTCTGTTGACTCAACAAAATTTAATTTTCAAATTATATTCTCAAGTTCAAATTCTGAAAGAATATTAAAGAGATCATTCCTTCCTAAAAGATTAAAACAGACCTCCATATTAACAGGTCAATTAGGACATTTATGTTCAAATACTTTTGGTAACTGAAAATGCTAACAATAAATATTTAAGAAAATGAATGAACAATTTTTAAAAGCAAATTCTAAATATCTGTGCTTTCTGTCCTACTATGCCATATGTTATTATGAGTAGAACATGTTTATTCGAAAACTTAACTAAGGTCAGTTGTATGAGGGGCCAGTCCCTTAAAGTCATTTGTTTATCTTTCAATCTATAAAATCAGACTCAATAAAAAGAAAGAAGGCATACTGCTAAGATACACCAAAGATGACTAGTGTTGAGTTTTTCATCACAATTTGAATTCCTTGTGAGTAGGGATTGTTTCTTTTTGGCATTAATTTGTATCCTAAGGCCCTAGTATAATACCTGGCACAGAGTAGATGACTAATAAATGCTTGTTGATTGATTGTTGATTTAATTCATTACCACAGTGGGCAGAACCAAACTGTGGGATTTTAACTCTGTAATTTAAGAGTAAAATTAGTATTATTTGGTGGTCAATGAAAAATTCAAGACAACTTGGAAACATCTCCACTTCTATAAATTTGTTTTTCATTTATTAACACTGAAGAGGGACACAAGTCAAAATAGATATAGAATACATAAGCATAAAAGTGCAAAAGAAAATACTGCCAGGAGATGTAAAGTATCTTTCATGAAAACACACTGAGAAATGCTAACTAGAAGTTAGGAGAGAGAAAACCCATGTTGGCCATTTTTTGGCCACTTATTTATAAGTGGAAAAACAATTCAAATATAACACACATCCCCATCAGAAATGGTAGATATTGAAAGTCCCAGTTAATTAAATTCATTTCTTCAACTTAAGGAAGCTTTTCAGAGGAAAGACCCCCATATTAAATCTCTACTAGAAACAGAGGAAGTATATATTCTCCAAATGACACTTTTGATAAACAGTACAATGACAAATTTGTGGGCAACAAAAGTATAGTGAATTTTAAACATAATTTTGGGACAGTTTAAAGAGGAGCACTTATATTTCTTATTTTTCGTCAATTAAAAAAATTAAATTAACATCCATATATCCTGCACATGGATACTGAAGACTCTACTAACAGGACAGGAATATGGTTAGAATCACTTGATGTATTTATTTCTTTATCTTTTTATGAAGGGGCATAAGTTCATTTATTTAAATGAATATACAAACATTATAGAATTGTGAAGCTTCATCACTTAGAGCAGTCATTTCAATCCAAACTGTAATGATCCAGCAGACTTTTTGAAGTGACTGCATTACTAAAGGTAATGGCTCCTCTTTACTCCCTTACTACCTCCCAAATCTATCAATATTTTTAATGGAGTAAACTCCAAAAGATTTTTTAAAATGTTTTTCTCTTAAACATAAGTATTAAAAGAAAGATTACAGGGTGGCTGTTGTTGTTTTCATTTTTAACTTCCCTGAGCCATGTTATCTTCAAAATGTCTGCTGGCACAGGCAGCATAGTCTATGATGAAACAGCCAGCCTCCTGAAAGCTGCTGCGGGCAGTAAGTAGGCTTCTGAAGTGACCTAAAGTACATTCATATTCACTTAAAATAACAGAAAACCCAGAAGTAAATTGTACAAAATTATTCTTTTCAATTATCCTGCAATTAATTATTTGCAATTTTTTCATGATGAACTAAAATGAATAGTTTAAAATGTTGGAGTTTGGATTATCTGAAATGCTTCCACTGTAAACTCCATTAAAAAAATTCTAGTTAAAAATGTTCAAGTTTAATTATTTAATCAATTCATGCAACTATGATAAAATATTTTTAGCTAAGCAATAAAAAATTTACTTTCTTTAAATGAAACTTGAGATTTAATCTTGCTTAAAAAAGTCAATGAAAAAACAAATTTTGGGTTTTTTTCATTTAAATGTCTGGATTAAAAGTCCAAAAATACAAAATATGTTTAATACAGAGCTGTAGATATAAGTATTATTAATTTTTATGTGGCTTTAGTTTAATGCAGCAATGACTGGAAAAATTAGGAAGAGTTAAATAAGGGACACTATAAGGAAAGCTTTTTGTGATGTTTGTGCTGATTTTTAAAAATAAATTATCATTAGTTAGAATACATTTTTCTATTATGACTTTTTAAAAAATAATCTTTGCTTCAGGAAACAATGCAAAAATGTTAAGAACTCATTTAAAAATAATTAAAGTTAAGGTTTACATAGTAATAAATATTGACTTAATTAAAAGTTAAGATAAACATTTTCCATTTGTTCAGACTACTAAGATTTGCTTGCTTTAAAAAGCTTCAATATGTTGTATGAATATGAATTTATAAAACAGATTAGTGATTTGCTCTATAAAAACATTCACAGTCAACCCTTCCTCCCCCTGCCCCCAAAAATGTTTCTTTGCATGGTATCTGCTTCCCTAGAATATTTAAAATGGGATCTGCATACAACTTCTTAGTAACAAATCCATTCCATAGATTTCTTGCTACTTGTGTGAATTTAGGCAAATCCCTCAAATTCTCTGGGGCTCAGTTTCCTCATCTGTAAAATGAAAGGGTTGTGCTGGATGATCTTCAAGGTTACTTCCAACTCTAAATTCTTCAATCTCATGATGAGTAGTCATAAATATTTAATTCCAGGGGTTCTTAACCTAGAGTCTGAAGTTTAAAAAAAACATATTCTGGTAACTATGTCCATGTAAGTGGTTTCCTTTGCAATCCTACGTATTTTATTTTAATTTTAAATTTTATTATTAAATTTAAATTTAATTTTAAAATTTAATTTTAATCTCAGGAGTCAGACTGCCAAAGGGGACCATGATATAAACAAAGTTAAAAGTCCCTGGTTTAGTCTAGCAAGCTTCATTCTTTGGGCGAAAACAATTAGAAGGATCAATGGAGAATTCATACTTAATTGGTACTGTCCAGTCAAAGTCTATCATTTTTTCAAACAAGGAAATTGAGGCCCATAGAAATGAAGTGACTTGCCCAATGTCAGAGCTATGTCTTTGTACTGACTACAAATTCAGGGTGCTCTTTCCACACCAATTTGTTATGACACATTTAAAAAGTACTTCTCCAGTGTTATATGACATTGTCATTTAACAAAACTTTACAATGCAATATGAAAAATTTAGATGTTGCCTCCATTATATCTACTCTTTAAACTCTGAAACAAAAGCTGTTCAGCCATTTACACATGAAGTGTTGCATAACTATTTGTTGATAATGCCCAGAGAGTTAAGTCAAATAAAATATTATTTTTCAACTATGTTAAAAATATAAAAATATTTAGTACTTTATTGAAATACTTATTAAAAACTCAAATCTATTTTATTAATAAGTTTGAGTTTCTCCTACTAATCTCCATTGTTTTTTTTAGCATCACTTTAATTTGTGAAATTATTTTCCAAGATATGAAATTTACCTTTAATGCCAAGATATTTAACATTTTAAAATGTCTTTTAAGCTACTGAAATTTAGTTCTATATCCAAACAAACAGGGAAAATATGCTACTCTACAAAGTTCTGCAGAATACAAAAATTTACCTAAAAGTTCTAACAAATTTTTCTAATTTTATAAGATAGCTTTGTATTTTAAACTTATAGAATCTAATGGAAAAAAAAAAGTGAACCGGCAAAATTTCTTTCAAAGTTGCAGCCATAGTTTCTATATAATACAGTTAAGTTTTAAGCATTATGATTATCTTGTCTATATACTTGGCTATTTCTTTTCTCCCACATGCCGCTTGCATTTTGACCACCCAGTATTCATCTCAGGATCAATACACATACTTTTTTTTTGGTCGGTGTTATCTATCCTCAGGACAAAAATCCAATGAAACACCCAAACCACACCATATTTCTCTTTGCCAAAGAGAAAAAAAAAACTCCAGAACTGGTGTTGATTTTGATGCAATCTTTAAAATGTGACACCTACTATGTTCATTGAATAATAATTAGTTTGTGCCTGAAACAGTTCAGAGAAGATGTCATACTATAAAGAAAGGAATACTATTGAAGATAAAACTACTAACCTCTTCTAGGGGACAACTTGGTAAACCACCCAATCTCCGGATACTATTTAAAAACCAATATGAAAAGTTTTTCCTTTCACAATCACCAAGCAACCCCCTTATTCCAAGTGGTATAAATAAGGTATGTCTATTTTAATTGATGCTCTCTCACTTTTATTTTGGAATTTCACAGCACTCCTTCTGATACATGAAGTAACAAACAAGGGTTCCTAAAATCAGATGTGGTGAACATTTCAATAAATGATGGGCAGAAAAAAAATAGCTCAGTCAATTATGTTACTTATTAAACGCTGTAGTTAAAGGTTTTGTGGTGAAAATAGTCAACATTATTGAGTGAATGAAGAATAAGGCTTGTGTATTAAGGGAAAACCGACACCTTTAAGTAGTGTAAAGCCTTCAAAGAGAACTGCTACTGAGAACTAATTATCAAAAGACCCTTAAAATCATTTACAAAGAAAATCAATCTTGCATATTATAAAAGAAAAAAAAAACAACAACAAAAAACCCTTACTCACATCCCTAGATAACTGCCTCTATCCATTTATAGCTAAAAGTGACTTGTGGCCTGTAATTAAGAATGTAATATAGAGTTACCTTATAATAGCCTTTCTTCTTCCAGTTAGGAGGATTGTTATAGGGGTATCAATTATAGTTTATATTTCCACAGTATTTTAAGGTATTCGAAAAGTGCTTTATATACTTTATCCTACTTAAATGATACAGTGGATAGAATACTAAACTTGGAGTCAGGAAGATGTGAGTCCAAATCTAGCCCCAGACACTTACTAGCTTTATGTCTCCAGGCAAGTCACTTAACCTCAGATTCAGTTTTCTCATCTGTAAAATGGAGACACTAATAGTATCTTTTAGGGTTATTGTAAGAATAAAATTAAAAAAAAAACCCAAACCATTCATATAGCACTTTGCAAACAGGAAAGCTTTTACATAATTATTGCTTGATTCTAACAATAATCCTGTGATGTAGGCAGCTTTATTTTTTAACATATAAGGAAACTGAGGCTCACATGTCAAAAATGACTTGTCTAAGGTCTCTGCACCTATTAAGATTAGACTTAGCACCAGAACCCAAGTCTTCTGACTCTAAGACCAGTACTGGATTCTACAATCAATAATGATTCCATTAACAATGAAATACATTATTGGCTCCCTAAGGTTAATACTCCCCAAAAAAACAATCAGTTATTTAAACTGTTATCCAAGAACTGATTATCAGTTCAACAAATAGTGACTATAACATGTGTAATACAATAGTAAATTATCTTTTACTTTTTCATTTCTATACTTAGTACCTCATTAGTCAAAGGGCAGAAATGTGGTGCATATTTTTAAAAAAGACAAAAGATCCTAAACTGAACATAAACAAATTGGTGGCTAGAGTGAAGGTTCAGATTAATCTGTAGTTTTCTTTTATGGTCCCACTATATCTCCCTCTATTGACAATGATAACCTTAGATATAGACCCTCATTTGTTTTCAGTACGTTCTGTTCGTTCAGGAGAGTGGGTATTGCAACTGTTAACTGGGAAAGTAAGATGTAATCTTGCTTTATTGCCAGAGTCACCACTGCCAGGGGGCAAACTGTATTTGAAGGACTGCCCACATAGAGGAAATCACAGATCTATCAAAGTAACTTAGGGGAAAAAAATGACACTGGTGAATGTTGTATGCATGAATACCTTCTTTTTCAAGCTGGCATAACATAAGTTTGGTTGGAAAAAAACGTTCAAGACAAAGGATGAAAGAATATTAATCTTCCAACCAAGACAAGTTTTACTGAACAACAAAAAAGTCCAAATAAATGATAAGTATTCAAAATCCCTTTTAAAAAAGGGGAGAGGGGGCTGTGATTTATACTGAAATTTATACTGAAAAATCTAGAAAAGATAAATCATATATTAATCTATGTTGAAAGCAATACCTAGAATGAGAACTGTTTCCTTAAAAAATACCTAGATGATGAAAAAAGTGCTATCCGTGGGACAGAAGCATTCACAAAGCAAAAAGATCACTTTTAAACCCAAGGCTAAATACTAAGAGTTTTCAGACAGAATAGGATAAACTTTAAAACATTGTGTAAAAAAATAATTTATGGCAAAATTTTTTGCTCTCCAGTTCTCCCTTTAATTTCTTTTATATAACTGCTTAATTGTAAAGTTTTCCATGTGAATGTGAATAGTAGGGGTATGGAACAAAATTATAATCAGACACCAGGTAGTTAAGACTCTAATCAAAGTCTGGTTAAAGTACTTAGAATACTTGAGGACAACAATATCATTAGATTTCACTGTATCCAACTAGGGACTGATACCAAGTAAAAATGCCTTAGGCATAGAGGGTATCAACACTGAAACAAGAGTTCTCTCTGAAAAGTATACATGGTATATTTTGTGTGGTTACATTTGTGAGAAAGACCCAAATATAAGGATCACAGATCTAGGGTAAGAAGAAACCTCAGAGGCTATCTAAACCAATTCCTTCATTTTACAGATGAGGAAATTGAGGTCCACCCATATAAGAAGTGACTAAAGAGGACTAAAGAATGCTTAAAATGTGTGCCAAATTAGGGATGCTGACACTATACACGAACAAATTTACTGTCCTTTAAAGTATCTGTGCTTGTGAAAAGTACCTCATTAAGCTAAAACACTATGTTAAAACCATAAGTGTTTTAATAAAAGAAAAATCACCAACAGCTGTTCACCAATATAGTTCTGATGAACTCATCTCAAATTTATCTGGGAAATTACTATGAATTTAGCTATATTATTTTTTTCTGACCTTTGAATTCCTAATTTAGTTCATCAAAAAAGAATGACAGTTAATACAATGACTGTAAGCCAAGCAGCAGACAAATGTAACAGACCTGGTCATTCTGGAATATTGGAATATTCCTGCAAGGGTATTAGATATAGTTAGCAACTCAGCTCTTATGCTTCAATGGTTTTTTATTCCGAAACCAAAACTACAAATGGGTATTTGAGGAAAGATATGTATGAAAGACAACTTTCAAAACACCCAATAGCTATTTCTCCAACATCTTCCAAGTAAATTTAATTGTACCCCAAGACTGCTACCCATAAGATGATCTTACCCCCCCCCCCCTTAGGTCTGGTAAAGTCTATTTGGTGCCCTTTAACAAGGTCTGAATTAAAACTCACAAAGCTGATTTTACAGGGAAGAGGAAAAATATTAACTTACTTTAAAAAAAAACCCACTTATTTTAGGACAAAAAGACGGCAATAAAATCGTTTATTAAAGTAATGCAGTGCCGAGTTAAATGCCTGAGAGACTAAAAAACTTCAAGTACTCTAAAAGCCCTTTTCTCTCCTAACTCCACCTGCCTCATAATTTTCCTTCATGGGAATGCAACAGCATCTTACAAATGATAAGTTCCATATTTTAAAGATGGGCTTTCACTTGTTTTTCACCAGACTATCCCAAAGTTCTTGTGTTACACTTCTAGTGTCACACAGAGATCCTCAGCAGCCAGAGGCACCCTCTAAAGGACAAAACTCAGGTCACAGAATCAAAGTACCCGCGATTTAAAAGGCTTCAGAAGCCCGGAGCGAGGGAGGACCTGCCCCACCAGCACGGGGCACCAAGAGCCAAGTGGCCACACAGTTTCTTTCTTCCGAAGACTGCCCTCTCCCTTTAGACTCCATCAGCACCCTGGGGAGTCTAGAGACGGCCGAGGGGCTTCTCTCTAGAAAACCACTAACATCGTTTTTTCTCAAAATGCTCCCCAAGGGAAGAGAAAACACTTGCTTGTGGCAGGAGCGGGGCTCAAGCGGCACAAGAAGGTGGGCGAGGAAAAGGGAGGAACTTTTTGTTATCTGTATTTACAGGCGTGAGCGGAGCGGGGACCTGTTGAGGGAGGAGGGAGCCCGAGGCGCCGCGGCTCCCGGGGGCAGGAAGCCCCGCTCGCGCCCGCGTCCTTCAGTGGCCCGGCAGCGGTGGCGGCAGCTGCCATTACTCGCCCAACAACGAGCCGCGCCGGCCGGGCAGGCAGCTGCGCTCCGCCGCCCTCCTCCCCTTCCCTCTTTCCCACCTCCCGGCCCTTGCCACACGTACAGATACATGTTTCCGGGGGTTGGGGGGGTGCGGGGCAGGGTCCGGGCTACCGGACGGAGGGCGACCGGCCCTCGCCCTCCACGCGACGCCCCGGCTTTCCCGCTGCCGACCAGGCCTCGGCGCGGTTCTTCCAAGGGAAGCTTTTCCCACCGTCCTTTGAAAGCCACCGCGGGGAGGGGGAGGGGATGCGGAGGGGGTCACTCCTCTGACCCCTCCAAAAAAAAAAAAAGACACTCGTCCAAAAGCCACGACGCGAGGATGCACCGCCCACGGCCCCCCGCCTTCCACCTCCCCGGCCGGGGAGCACCCCCGCGCTGCCCCACGAGGATCCAGTGGCCAACTTCGGCCGGGGCCCCAGGGAGCGAGGGAGAGGAGGGCAGATCGCGGTACTGGGTGTGGGGTCAAGAGCACAACAATACGGGGACCCCCTTCCCCGCCGGGAATCACTGCGGGGGACCCCCGCCTCCGCCCCCCCCCCCGTGGGCTGCTTCTCCCCACCATTATGCTCGGGCTCCTCGCAGCCGTAGCCACCGCCACCCCCCGCCCCCGCGCACGCACATTCGCACACATTCACACACACACTCACAAACACACAGACACTCCCGCCCATCGCCCTCCTTCCTTCCTTCCCCTCTCCCCCAGCTCTGGGAACAGCACGGCAGGGACGGGCGGGAAGGAGCGGGGGGCGCCCCGGGGTGAAGGCGGGGGGCGGCCTGCCCGGGGGGCAGGTCCCCGCGGCCGCCGCCCTCCCTTTCCCTCCCCTCCCGGCGGGGCCCGCGGGCTCGGGGCTCGGGAGTTTGGAAGGCGCCATGTTGATAATCCTCCATCACACAACCCGCCCCGGGAGAGAGAAGGCGAGAGACCCGAGGCGGGGGGGCGGGAAAGGAACCGCGACAATGGAGGACGAGAAGGAAGGGGCGGCGGGGAGGGTGCGCGCGGGGCTCGCCCCGGGCGGCGGGGGCAGAGTCCGCCCGGCGGGGCCCCCTTGGCCCGGCCGCTCCAGCCTCAGCCTCCCCCTCAGTCCGCCCGCCCGCCCGCCTCTTCCCCACTTACAGCGTCGCTCCGCTCCTCACCTGGTGCTGCGGCGGCGGCGGCGGCGGCGCGCGGGCGGGCGGGCGGCGGGCTGGCTCCCGAGCCGGGGAGGGAGGGAGCGAGCGAGGAGGGCGCGGGGAGCGAGGAGGGAGGGAGGGAGAGAAGGAGAGAGGGAGGGGGCCGGGGGAGTGGGGCGGCGGCGGCGGCGGCGGGGGCGAGAAGTTGGGAGGCGCGCCCGCCGGCCTGCCTGGCTGCCGGGGGAAACTTTTCAATCCCTTCCCCAGGCCGCTGCTGCCTCCCCCTTCACATGTTGGTTTTGTGTGCGTGCGTGTGTGTGTCTGCGTGTGCGTGTGTGTTTTCCTTCCCTCCCCTCCTCCTCCCTCTCTCCCTCCTTCCTTCCCTCCCTCCTCCCCGCTCTCCGCTCCCTCTCTCCCTCGCTCTCTCTTTCTCCCGCGCCCCCCCCTTGGAGTTTTATTGTGTCTGATTCTCCCCCTCTCCCCCCGTGTCCACAGGTCAGGTTTCTCGGGGTAAACAGGGTTGGTTTCCGAGGGTGCGAGGAAGAGCAGCCGCCGCGTGGGGAGAAGGAGAACTCTAGCGGCTGCCGCCGGACTTGCTCCTCTCCCCAAGCAGGAATTTTTTTTTTAACGTATATTTATATGATGAAAATAAATCTGCATTTACACCCAGTCACCCAGAGCCTCCCGCCCCACCCCACCCTACCCCCCTTACCCCCCTCACTTCTGGATGCGATTTGTTGCAACTTAACACTTCTGCCTCTTCACGGATGTGGATTCTGTCGACACGTGTGAAAAACATATCATGCACACTTGAGTAATAATGAATAGTTACTCTAGGCAAACATTTAAAGGGGAGCTTTCTTTTTCATTGTTCGTCAGTGGCAACTGTAAAAGAGGTGTGCGAGTGTGTGTGATTCTGGCAAGGCTTGTGTTTAAACGGGATTACACTATTGTATTTATGTCGGTTATATTCATGTTTTATGTGGCCATGGGAATTCTATCCAAGGTTCAATAAGCCCCTTGCAGGCATTAATCTTTAAAATTGCCAAAGTCTGTGAGATAGTTTCAGACCTGACGTAGTGAAATGTAGTCAAAGAAAAGTCGAAGGTACACTAAATCACATGCCTCATAGGTGGGGATGTACAGAAATATCTGTTATTACATTTCATTTTAGCAAGGACAGTACAGATAGGGATTAGAGGAAGAGATTATTCTTTACAATAGCCAGTTATAAATTAGGCCACAAGATATCCTGATGTTCAGTTTAGGAAGGTAAGGGAGTAGGTGAGCTTGCCTTTGTGAGTCTTGGATTCTCTCCTGAATGCCTGTCATTTAGGGCTAAAAACAGCGTTAAGGGCCTCCTGACCAAACATCTTTTCTCCGGTTCTTACCTGGTTATTAAATCTGATACTGTGCTGTAGCTGCAAGTCATTTGGTCAAGGGGATGCACTGGGAGTATTCATTTTTAAGCCAACTCTTCAGTCTTCTGCAAGGCCTTAAAGATTGGGTTGGAATTGTGAGGAACTGAAGTATATAGGCATGCTTATTTGTGGGCTCTGCCTTATAAGGTGGTCTGCTTCATTGAAGGAGAACTTTATATACCAAATATCATGGTAGCCTGGCCTATTAAGTGATTCCCAACCCTGATTTACTTATATCTCAGGAGATTTCCAATTATCTCATGGGGTGTCACAAAATTCTCAAAACAAAATTAATTAGAAGAACATGCCACGCAGCACTTTTGGAAGTGTTGGGGAGTACCAGAAAAATTAAGACAAAGAAAAGGTGTGGCAGTTTCAAAAGGAACAGGAGGAATAAATTCTACCACTGGCTAATTGAAGCAAATAAATCAACTTCTATGTAATTCAAATTCTCAGTCTATGAAATGGTGAAAATAGTTGGCCCCTATGTATTTCAGAAAAAAGTTACACTATTTCATTAGGACATACACAGAGACATGTAACACAAGCTATATTGTGTTTGTGTACATGTAAAAAAAAGGTTTACTCTTAAAAAAACCTGCCATATAAATCTGTTTTAATCTAATTATATTTTGCAATCATTTCCATTTTTATCTCTGTTGCCTTTCTCATCACAGACCAACTCACGTTTCTGTATTTTCAATCTATATCACTGTTCTCTGACTTTTCCCATGAAGCTAACCTGACAATTTTCTCTTCAGAGCATGATCTTTTTGACCCACTTCAGTCACCAGCTGCTAATCTCTCCTCAATCTAGGAGGGTGTATGTGGGGGGGGGGGGGAGAGGGGAGTGGGAGAAAACAGCACCCAACCCTGGCTACTTCCATCTACTTTGGAAGGAGGATGAATGAGGGACAGAGGTGTAAAAAATAGAGATGAGGTTTGAAAGGCAGGAAGGGCACTTAGAAGGCAATGAATCAGAGAATATTAAATCTGGAAGGGACCTTAAATGCCATCCGGTGAAATCTCCTCATTTTACACAAGGAAAACACCCAAAGGGTGAAATGACTTCACAGTTAGTTTAGTACACCCAACCTGAAATTATAAGTCATATCTCATGACACCTAGTCACTGTGTTTTCTGCACTCAGAAATAGTTAATAGAAAACAACTATCTGAAGAACTAGGTAATTACCTTTTCTCACTCCTCCCTCACCCCCCAAAGTTTGCTTCCTGGCAGTAGGAAACAGTAGATGGACGGATGGATGAGTAGATAGATAGATAGATAGATGACTTTGGAACCAGGAAGACCAGGGGTCATATTCTGCTGCCGACTGGTACCGAATGAACCTGGGCAAGTCACTTTAATCTCTCAGTGCTCTAGGCAAATCTTTGACCCTGCAAATTACACCAAAAGTCTGAACTGCATTGGTTGATAAGATTTCTTTTTTTAGGACAGCCCTCTATCAAAGGAATCAGAAGTCCAGCCCTATGACTAGCCCAATCCTTCTGACCACCCACCCCATACACATATACCTCAAACCCTGTATTACTGCATAAGAAGTTTCCTGTTCAATCCAAAGGCTTTCTAGAATTCACTTTAAAAACTTGTAGTCCACAATCTAACTCCTTTTTTATGATGAAAATTATGATATACATGTATCTATATGTGCACATACAAATTATGATATTTCTCATTTTATAAGAAATAAATTCAAAGTTCAATAAATTAATAAATACCATATCCTTGTGAGTTAGAATAATAATGGACCTTTACATAATATTTTAAGATTCATGTTGCTCAGTCATTTCAGTCATGTTTGACTCTTCATCACCCTGTTTGGGGTTTTCTTGCTAAAGATACTGGAATAGTTTGCCATTTCCTTCTCCAGTTCAAGTTCATTTTACAGATGAGGAACCAAAGCAAACAGGGTTAACTAACTTGACCAAGGGTCACACAGCTTCTAAGTATTTAAATCTAGATTTGAACTCAGGGAGAGGAATCTTCCTGATCCTAAGCCCTGAACTCTATCCCCTGCTCCAACTAGCTATCCATTTTAAGGTTGGCAAAGCAATTGATTATAACGTAAGTGATACACTCCCACTGGGGGAAAATGCTTGAGAAATTGGATTGACAATTTTGGGGGAGGAAAGGGTTAAGATAGCCCAGACCCACTTGCTGGTCTTTTCTAATGCTGAAATATTCTAATGCTGAATAGATTGAATTTTCAATATTCCACATTGCCAGTCAGCATATGATGTATTCTCATTTAGAAATCTTAAATTGGGACCCTGTGTAGTAAGACAGTGAATGGACTCCATGTGCTATCTCTGGTAGATTTGGAGTTAACTCTTGGATGATGCCATTGGCAACAGTAAAGAAAGAAAAAAAAAAGGCAGTCTTCTCCATTCAACAAACATTTCAGATAAGTACCTTCAATACACAAAGCACTGTGACCGGGCCTGATGGAACCGCAAAGATATAAGAGAGTACCCTGCTCTCAAGCAGGCGAGAAGAGGATATGATATGCACACAAATAACCATAATTCAAACTCAAATAGATAAGAGAAACGCAAAGTGCCATGAGAAGTAACACCACACTCAGAATCCTGGACTCTCCTTTTCTTCTCTAAAAGCAATACTAACTTAGAGTTTTATAGGGCTTTTCAAAAATGCTTTTCTCTCGACTGCATTATTACCTAGGAGCTGTGTTATTATCTCCATTTTATGGATGAGAAAACTGAAGAACAGAACAGTGGAGTCTTATGCATTGTCACACAGGCAAAAGTCTGAACTCTGACCCAGGTGTCCTGATTTCAAATACAGTGTTCTTTCTAACATCACTGTGTGTGTAGTGCAACACACATAGATGGTTTCAAGTCCTTGACTAAATTTTATTATACTATGATAGAACTGGGGGCCAGATTGCAATACAGTTGACATAAATCACAGGAACAAACTCACATTAGTGAACCTAGCTTTAAATGAGGCCTTCCAGGCATTCTGTGTACTTACACTCTCCCCTTCTAGTCCTGAATTTCAGTCTAATACTGCTTGCTTTCAGCCCTAGATTAAACTATCATCTTTTAGTCCACCTGTAGTGGCACAAGGAATAGAGATCTTTCCTGTTTGAGTTCTAGAATCCCCACCTCCCTGCTTTGTTTTTGTTTCTGGTGGAAACTGTTGTGTCTTTGTAGCCTGTCTTAGGTTTATGGGGCTCATTCAAAAGGTTAGAGAGGAGACAAAAATCTCTTCTGCCCATCCCTAACTTGTAGCAGCAAATACTCTCTAGAAGGTAGTTGATGAATCTGCTGTTCTATTAAAAGGTGAAAACCAAACCTATTGTACTAGTTTTATACAGACACACATGTATATGTGTATGTATATACACATATACATATATGTATATATACATATGTATGTATATGCATATACATATATACACACATACAAAAACAGTGGGATTTAGTGATAAATATGCTACAGCTAGCTAGATGTCTATGGATAGCAAGTAAATGGAATGTGAATGCTCCCACAGAATCCTTAAATCCTTCCAAGATAAGGGACATAGTCCACATGCTGATGTAAGCACCAGCCTCTTCCAAAGCAATGCAATTTAAAGTTAGATTGTTCTTGCTTAGACAGAGTAAAATCTCTTCCTCTGACAAAATTATTGGCTAAGTCTCACTTCATAACATGCCCTTGACAGTTTGGAAGCACTGGTTGCCCAGGATGTGGTGCCAGAACCTGTAGAGATTCCTTTCAATACTTCTTGGTCTTTCGGGCAATTCATCCTTGACACACATTCAACACCCTCAATAAACTCAGACACAGGTACTTGCTCTGTGGAACGGTGGCCTACAATGGGCAGATTCTCGTTAATGAGGCTAAGGATAACATAGATTCTCTTTGAGAGCTAACTTTTATCACAGGATAGGAGGTATGCCTAGTTAGATTATTAATAATTATCCTTAAAGTATCCTTTAAAAAGCTATGTTTCCTTAGATTTTGAGTGAAATCCCAGTAAGATTTCTTGCAAAAATGTTACACAAAACAGATAGAAAGAGGAATTAAAAAGCAGGGGGCTACTCAGACAGAATACTATGTATAATGTCAGACACTTCTATATTGGATGTTTTTGCTTAATTGTTTTTCTTTGTAACAAGGCAGATTTCATGGGGAAGGGAGTAAGACTGTGTGGTAAAGACAAAAGGCATCAATGAAACATTTATTTCCTTACAAAAGAGAAACAATTGTATGTTAGGCCTACAAATGAGGAGATTCCAAGCAGCTATACTTCAAAGAATATTAATTTTTATCATGCAAACAAAAATGATTACAGTAAACCATACTTTTAATGCAACTGTTTCTTCTATTTAGGAGTCTGTTCTCCCAAACTGAGGATGGCACTTGGGGTTTCAATGTACAATAAGGGATAACTATATCCAGTCCATACAGGGCTTATTCTATCACTTAACGGTAATTCTAAAGTTAGAAGTTCATTCATCAATCATCTCAAAAACATGAAGTATATAATAACAATCAAATAAGACAAGTCACCCATGACAAAGCTTCATTCCAATCAATTATGCCAATGTTCCTATAAAGCAAGGGTTCTTAATTGTTTTTGTGTTATGAATCCGATGGCAATCTCATGAAGCCCAGGAGCCGCTTCTCAGAATACTTTTAAGAGGCAGTTGGGTGGTGCAGTGGATAGAGCTCCCACCCTGGAGTTGGGAGGACCTGAATTCAAATGTGACCTCAGACACGTAGTAGCTATGTGACCGTGGGCAAGTTGCTTAATCCTATTGGCCTCAGTTTCCTTGTCTGTAAAATGAGCTGGAAAAGGAAATGGCCAACCACTCCAGTCTCTCTATCAAGAAATCCTCAAGGGGTCATGAAGAGTCAGATACAACTGAACAACAACAATGACAGCAATACTTGGACTCGCACTCCCTCAACTCCACCTCTCATGTAGAAAATGCCACATCATTTTCCTTCAGGATTTACTTCAGATGTTCTGCCCCTGTGAAGCCTTCCTCAACTTGTTCCCTAATTCCATGGTTGTCAGACTCTCCAGAAAATCACCTTGCACTAATTTATGGGAGATACAGTATTGTATAATGGATAAAGAAAAAGCCTTCAAGTTAGGAAGACCTGAGTTCAAGTCCTGTCTTGGACATATACGAATTGTCTGGATGTGGGCAGATAACTTAACCTCTCAATACCCTACACAACATTCAGAGACTAAGTTACGAATGAGTTATGTATCTGTAATGATGGAAGGAGTTTCTGTTCTGGAAGGTCCCTATGTTAATGACATTACAAGACTTACCCCCATAGGGGAAAAAAGGTTTCATTTTTGTCTTTCTATCCCTAGATGTCCTCAGAGACTACATGATGCTATGGAAAGAATGTGAAGTTTGATGCTGGAAGATACTAGCTGTGGGATGGTGAACAAGTCACTTAACCTCTCTGAGATAGTTTCCTTATTTGTAGAATGAAGATGATAGTTATATTAATACCTTCACCAAGTTGTGAGTTAAGCCTTAATGTACCACAAAGTGGTATGGAAATGGGAACCCTTGAAAAACTCTAATTTTATATGGTCTTTTAGAGGGTCACATTACCAGAGAGTTTTCTTAAAAGTTCCCCAACTCCCTTTTCTTTCCTTAAATATTTAAAATACTCAAGATCCCTCATTTACATTGTAATTCATAGCTTCTAATCCTTTGCCTGTAGCCCACCAAAGGAGATAATATTTGTAAAATGTTTAGCACATTGCCTGGCACATGGTAATTACTTTATAAATATGCCCTAGCTTCCTCACAATACACAGCTACTTTTTTAGGGAGAAGGTTTTTTGTTGTTGTTGTTGTGTTTTTTGTTTTTTTGCTTTTTTGGAAGGGTGAAGGTAGGGCAGTTGGGGTTAAGTAAGTATTAAGTGTCTGAGGGTGGATTTGAACTCAGATCCTCCCAACTCCAGGGCACTGCACCACCTACCCGCCCCTAGGGAGAGGTATTTTGTCCTATACATTTCATCAGTTGTGCAAATTTGAAATTCAGTACAATAACATTACTTAAAATGATGGTCAACTTCTACTGGTTCTATCTCTGTGAATTAAATAAAATTCAATACAATACAATGCAATTTCAGTTATGCTAAGTCAACACTCTGGTTCTTAAGTAGCAGCTGCAATGTGTCATTCTTTTTCAAACTTTGATTTTATAAAATCATAAATTACTTTTGAATTTATTATCCAGAAATTTGATGACAACAAATGAAAACAAATGAGAAGCATACCAAGATCCTCACAACTGTGTATTTGAGATTTTCATTATCTCTTTCTGTAACCAACTCACGATTATGTGTTGGATGGGAATGTTGATCCCTCAATCTACTTGATGAAGGTGTCAGAATTCTGATATTTGCATATAAAAAGTCAAGAAAGTGGAGTAAGAGACAGGCTGAAACAATGAACTTGACGGTTGCCCAGGGCCTTTACTTCACTCACTTGAACCAACAAGAGAGATTATGTGTTTTTTCCCCCCATTTTATAATATTTTCCCCCCAATTATGTGTTAAAACAAAGATTATGTGTTTTAAAATGGCAAAATAAATTTAGTCTTGTGAGTTGAGAAGAGATTCAGTTATGGAAGAAGAATTAAATTCTTAAGGACATTCTCAGCTCTTGAATATGCTTCGAAAAGCTTGTAGAACAGAGGTGCTAACCATAATGGTCCAAGGGCCACATACAGCTTCCTACACTCTTGAGTGTGTCCAAACCATATCAAAATATAATTGGAAATATTTAACAAAGTAAATAAAAACACAACAAAACACCGACAATATCAACATGTGGTTTTCTAAATCAATATGTAACCTGCAGGGATCCTCAAGTACAGTTTTTTTAATATGTACAGTTTAGTGGCACTTGTTTCTCCTTGAGTTTGATACCACTGTTGTAGAGTACAGCAAAGGAGGAGAGGATTTCTCTTTCCTCTCCCTACTCCATTGATAATGATAAGGTACAGGAGTGGGACTTGGACATAGGACGCATGCACTTGCACCTAGACTGAGAGAGGAATTTACTTCCTGAACTGGAACCTCTGAGTAGAGAGAGGATCAGGAAGAAAGTTCTTAATGGAATGGGAATCTTGCTGCACAGAAGGCAGTAGAACTCTGAGCTGGGAATAAGAAAGAGTAGTGCAGCAAACATATCCCCTGGCACTGGTTCTTTCTGAAGGAGGATAACAGTGCCCTAGCCAATGATTTCAGCTTGACACAGAGCCCAGCAGAGTCCTGACCATCAAATAGCAAGCAGCAGAGATGTCTCGAGGATCTTTCAGTGATGGAGGGCCAAGCACACACGCTGCTTGCATATAGGCACGTCCTATGTGATCACTGTACTTTCTCACTCATGGTGGACAATATGGGTAGGACAGAGTGACCTAAATTCATGGGGAGGAGGAATTTTCTCCTGTAAATCATTTTACCTCTTACTTTAAGATAATTGGGTCTTCTGACCATTAAGGGCAAACCCAATGGTGGGGTCTGGGAAGCTACAGTTTTAATTGTGTGAACCAGGAGAGTACCTTGAGCTTGGGAGAGTTGTCCTCTGGGGAGTCTGTGCTGAGAGTTGAGGAGTGGAACAAAGGAGTCCTCCAGATCCTTTTTGTATTTTGTGGCAATGTGTGTCTTTGGATGTCGTGGAAATTTCTATCATTTTGATTGTTGTCATCGTTTAGTCATGTCCGACTCTTTGTGACTCCATCTGGGGTTTTCTTGGCAAAGATAGTGCAGTAGTTTGTCATTTCCTTCTCCAGTTCATTTTACAGATGAGGAAACTGTTGGGGGGGCACGTAGGTGGTACAGTGAATAAAGCACGGGCCCTGCAGTCAGGAGGACCTGAGTTCAAATCCAACCTCAGACACTTACTAGCCATGTGACCTTGGGCAAGTCACTTAACCCCAATTACCCTGCCTTCCCCCCTCCAAAAAGCAAAAAAAAAAAACAAAACCACAACAACAACCCAAAACAAAGCAAAACAAAAACCAACCGGATGAAGAAACTGAGGCCAACAGAGTAAAGTGACTTGCAGATTCATACAGTTACTAAGTGTCTGAGACCGTATTTTAACCCAGGTCTTCCTGACTCTGGGGAAGTGGGGCAGTGGGTATAGTCCTGGGCTTGGAGTTAGGAAGACATTTTCCAAGTTCAAATCTGGCCTCATACACTTCCTAGCTGTGTCAATTAACCCTGTTTGCCTCATTTTCCTCATCTATAGAACGAGCTGGAGAAGGAAATGGCAAATCATTCCAAAATGCCAAGAAAATCCCAGATGGGGTCACAAAGAATCAGACATGATTGAAAACAACTGAACAGCAACCTTCTGACTCAGGTCTGGCACTGTTTTGAAAACCTAGTAGTTTTGATAATTCCCTGATTTTTCAATTGATTGCAGCATGGCTTGCTGAATATCATCAGGAAGATATAGGTTCAAATACTGCTCCCCATACTTCTTAGTTATGTGACTCTAGGCAAATCACTTATTCCCTATTAACTTCAGTTTTGTCATCTGTAAAATGAGTATGGTATCTGTGGCACCTCACAGATTTATTGTAAGGATCAAACACAAAGCCCCATATACATTTCAATTATTACTCAACATTCAAAGAAGGTTACTTTTAGTTTTGGCTATCCTAATGAGCTTAATAGTTTATTTCCATGCTTTAATTATGTAAAACCAGTGAGACTGCTTATAAAACCATAGTAGAAAACAGGCACATTTTGGATATATCAATCCTAGATAAAGTCACTTTTTAAAAGATCTTGCAATGTTAGTAAAGATTTAAAAAATCCTCTTCCTTTCCCCTTCTCCCTTTCTGTCCCTTGAAGGAATCAGAAGGAATCAGGCCATTCAAATTCCAAAGAGCAATGGGGAAAAAATTCAGATGTCTCAGGAAAGAAACAAAGTATAAGTAAAGTTTAGAGAGGAAAAATGAAAGTTAAAACCCTAAGAACAACAACAACAACAACAACATGACATTAAATTCTACTTTCTAGGGGGGCGGAGCCAAGATGGCGGCATAGCAGCAGCAACATATTGCAGCTCTCACATAGCCACCCCAAAATACCCATAAAACAGGACTCTAAACCAATCCTAGAACTCCAAAACGCACACAAAGATACTTCCCACTAAAGT
>CM053581.1:518933931-518956737 GCA_028627135.1 Pseudochirops cupreus | reverse complement strand
TCTCTCTCTCTCTCTCTTTTGCTTTCCAAGTAGATATAATATAAATTTTCATTTCCTGGCCAAAAGTGCTGTCCTGTTAGAGGCTACATAGTGGTAATTAGAGAAGTGGGTCTCCATCTACCTTGTAGAGATCTTGTGAGACTTATAAAGCTTATTGGTATCCTTCTTTAAAGAGTCTATAGAAGTTCAAAGGACTACTAAAATGTTAAATGAAATTTTTTTCCAACATGTCAAAGATATATTTTTTCTTTCTGAGAACCAGATTTAGGGAGCCTTTGAAGTATAATTACTTTGAATTACTTGGGTCACAAGATAGTTCCTAGTAAGCATGCATGAAAGATGTTAATAAATATTGAGTCAGATTTTTTTCCCTTTGAGCTCAGGAGGGCACAAGGAATATTACTTCTCAAGCATACAGGAGAGAAAAATACTCATCTAGACCCTCCTTGTTTTTCTTCTTATGGTAGGGTTATGCAGCAAAATTGCTCCAGGAGGTAAAAACCAAGTAACTGAGAAAATACAATTTCCACTTGATCCCAACCCAGGGTTCTGCACTTGGGGATAGGATTTCAACTTAAGGGTCTTATAATGCAATAGGGTCTAGGGCACCCCACAAGACAAGAATACCATTCATTTCTACCACCAGTACACCCTAGAATTTTGCTCTGCTTTCTCCTCCTCTTTGTCCTTGTCATTGTCATGTAATAAGACCCATTATAGTTGATAGTTGTGACCCAAAGGAAGATAACCATAGTTGTGTTACCTATACTTACTGCCCTAGATTGGTATTAAGTATTCACACAGTTCTCTTGCTGATTCTGGCTTTTGCTATGTTCTCCTACTACAACAGTTCCTTCCTAGACTAAAGACATGTTCTAGTTCTTGCCCTGTGTCCATCATGGTCAGTTGATGTTTCCCTTCACACTCATTAGCTGAATTTTAAATCTATCAATTCAAACAAATCACAGAATGCTATCATTACATGGATCTCTGCAGATGAGCTATTCTGACCTGTTTATTTTTTCATAAAGAACTCTAACTGAGAGAGGTGAAGTAACATCCAATGCTACACAGCTAGTAGGTAATAAGAGTCAGGATTCAAACTCAAGTCTTCTGAGCCTTTGATTTCAACATAGTGTTCTTTTCATTATATCATGCCAGAGATGCTAATAGACACTGACTACATCTGGCAGAGGTGACTCCTGGCAGAGACCACTCTGTGGACTTTGATTACATTATTAGTTTCAGCATGCTGTACATGGCCTGTACTTTGTTCTGCTCTTCTTCCCAACACCCCAGGTGAATGGCTGACTAAATCTCAAGCATAGAAATAGAAGAATAATTCTTTCACCAGAGCATGGGGAGGAAGTGTGGGGAATTAGAAAGAATGAATGATTAGGAGTTAGAAAATCTACATTCTGGTCCTGTAAATCTGCTTCTTACTTGGGTGGCCTTAGGTAAGTCACTTCAACTCTTTATGACTCTCAAATTGAAGTAGGTGATATCTAAGATCCCTTCCAGTCTTGACATTCTGTGACTATAATCCTTTTTTCACTCTATGGGATAAGATCTAGCATTACAATTTCTCTTCTAGGGGTAGTAGGAGAAATGCTTCATGACTTTCTTCTTGCTCCAAATAAAGGGTATCTTCCCATAACTTTCTAACATCCATTCTTCTCCACACACCAGAAATAAAATTTTTTGCCTGATTTTCCGTGACTTTCTTGAACTCTGAGAAATTATTGTAATGCTATACCACTTACCCTTTATACAGATAGCTAAGTCCAAATTCCTTTGTGAGCTTAACAAATTCACCTTTTACCTAAGCATGATCATAAGAAATGTCCAACAAAAGGAAAATACTTTTTAAAAGTAGATGCTTTTAAAAAGTGCTTCAATCATCATCACTATGGTACAATAATAGAAAGGATACTCTTATATTACAGATATTTCTCATACAAAAACAATGGAATCCATCTGGCTAATCTTCTATTGTTTGTATTATACACAATTTACAAGAAGTTGCTAGTTCAGCAGTTTGATGGAACAAGCTCAGACAGGAATATTAGTTAATAGTACATCAATTCTTTACATTTGGCAGAATTTGTGCCTTGATTGCTTGCCCCCCCTCCCCCATTTTCACTGATAAATAAGACCTTAACCCTATCCAGAAAGTGCCAAATAAATCAATAATCTTTAGTATTTGCTCCCATGTAGAAATAATTTGTCTTTGCATGGAAGCTGTACACAGAAGTATGGTCTCCGAGAACAGATGTCTTGACATTTCCACCATGATATTACACCAAAACAGGGGTGGGAACCTATGGCCTTGAGGCCACTTGTGACCTTGTAGGTCCTTGGGTGTGGCCTTTTGATTGAACCCAAATTTTATAGAACCAATCCTCTTATTAAGGGGATTTAATCTGTGAAGTTTGGATTCAAAGGGCCACACTTGAGGACCTAAAAGATCATATTCCACCTTGAGGCTGCAGGTTCCCTATGCCTGCACCAAAACATCCAAGAAACAATAGTGCGTTTGAATGAAGCAACACAACAGCAAAATGCTGTTGATATAGTCAAAATATTGCTAGAGGTGTATCCTATTCCCTGCAAAATATAAATGATAGAATACAACTCCTTCAACATGGTAATGGGTTCTTTTAAGTACCTTAAGTAAGACCATTATGCATTCAAGTATATAACTAAGGATTTTTTCCCCCATGTATGGATGCGTTGTTTCTGATTAAACTTCTCATGATTATGCTGTATACTTTTTTCCCCCTGGCATTTATTTTCTCCATGAGTACTGAGAAGCACATCTACCTGTAGTCCTTTCCCACACCCATCACCTTTGGCCCAATGGCAAACACCTGGGAGGCAGAATCTGTGACAGCTCCATCATATTAATATTTCCACTGTGACCCCTGCCATCTTTAGATATGTCAATATTAATATGTATAACTCTTTAAAACAACAACAATAATAAAGGCTAACATTTATGCTGTGCCTTAATATGTGCAAGGTGTTTTACATGCATCATCACTTTTGGTTTTTATCACAACTTCATAAAGTTGGTGATATTATCCTACATTTTAGAGATGAAGTTTTTTAAAGAGAGAAAAGTTGTGTCCTGGTGAAGAAAATACAGCTAGTGAGTGTCTGTGACAGGACTTAAAACCCAGGTCCTCCCACTGCTAGTTCCAGAGCTCTTTCTGCTGCCTCAGGCTTGCTTCATAACCTTCTCAAACCCTATGATATCCACTTTCACTCCACTTCAACCTTGCATTGGAGTAGTCATCTTAGAAAATGTCCCTTGGAGCTTTTCTACCATTAAAATTTTTAAAAAATTTTTTCTCCCCTCTTTCTTTCTTTATTTTTTGGTTGCATTTCAAGTTCTGAACTGTATCCCTCCCTCCCTTCCCATCTCACACTAGAGGTCACCATTTGATGCAGATTTATAAATATATGTAAAACCATACTATGCATACTTTTATTTATTAGTTCTTTCATTGGACATTTATAGCATCTTCCTTCACAGATCCTTTATAGTTGATTTGAGTATTTATAGTACTCAGAATAACTTGGTTATTTACAATTATTCTTTGAACAATATTGCTCTTACTGTATATAATGTTCACTTGTTTCTGTCCATTTCACTTTTAATTATTTCCATGCAAGTCTCTCCATGTTTTCCTGAAATCAACCAGCTCATTAGTTCTCATAATGCAATAGTATTCTGTCACAGTCATATACTACAACTTGTGTAGTCATTCTCCAGTTAATCGGCATCCCCTCAACTTCTAGTTCTTTGCCATCACAAAGAGAGGCGCTATAAATAGTTTGGAACACATAGGTTCTTTTCCTTTTTCCCTGATTACCTTGGGAAACAGACCCAATAGTGGTATTGCTGGGTCAAATGGTATACTCAGTTTTATAACTCTCTGAAAATAATTTCAGATTGCTCTCTAAAATGGTCAAATCAGTTTGCAGTTCCACCAGGAGTGTGTTAATGTCCCAATTCTTCTACATTCCCTTTTCAGTATTTGTAATTTCCTCCTTCTTCCATTTTAGTCAATCTGATAGATGTGAAATGATACCTCAAAGTTATTTTAATTTACATTTCTCTAATAATGATTTAGAGTATTTTTCATATACATATATGTAGTTTTGATTTTTTTCGTCAAAAACTGTTCATATCCTTTGACAATTTATCAATTGGGGAATGACTCATATTCTTATAAATTTGAAAAAGTTCTTTATATATTTGAGATATGAGACCTTTACCTGAGAAATTGTTTATAAGATTTCCTCCTCCCACCTTTTTTGCTTTCCTTTTAATCTTGGCTACATTAGTTTTATTTATACAAACCCTTTTTAGTTTCACATACCAAAATTATCTATTTTACATCTTGTAATGCTCCCCATCTCTTATTTGGTAATAAATTCTTCCTTTAGTCATAGATCTGATAAGTAAACTATTATACCTTACCCTAAATTGCTTATGGGAATCACCCTTTATGTCTAAATCATGTGCTTATTTTGACCTTATTTTGATATATTGCCTGAAGCGTTGGTCTAAACCTAGTTTCTGCCAGACTGCTTTCCAGTTTTTTCCAGCACAATTTTTACCAACTGGTGTATTACCAAAGCTTAAATCTTTACTTTTTCCAAATATGAGGTTACTATAATCATTTACAACTGCTTATTATATAACTGCTCTGTTCCACTGATCCACCTCTCTCTTAGCCAGTTCCAGATAGTTTGATAATCACTGCCTTATAATACGGTTTAAAATCTGGTACTGCTAATGCCATTTCCTTTACATCTTTTCTGCATTAATTTCTTTGATATTCTTTACTTTTTGTTCTTCCAAATGAATTTTACTATTATTTTTTCTATCTCAATACATTTTTTGGGTTAATTTAATTGGTATGGCATTGAATAAGTAGATTCATTTAGGCAGAATAGTCATTTTCATTATATTGGTTCTGCTTTCCATGAACAATTAATATTTCTCCAATTATTTAAAATTTGACTTTATTTGTATGAAAAGTGTTTTGTAATTATGTTCATGTAGTTCCTGGGTTTAGGTTGGCAGGTATGCCCCCAGGTATTTTATACAGTCTACAGTTATTTTAAATGGGGTATCTCTTACTATCTCTTCTTGCAGAGTTTTGTTGTTGATATATAGAAATGCTGATGATTTATGTGGCTTTATTTTATATCCTGCTACTTTGCTAAAATTATCAATTGTTCCAACTAACTTTTTAGCTGAATCTCTAGCATTTTCCAAATATATTATCATATTGTCTACAAAAGAGATGATTTTATTACTTCTTTGCTCATTCTGATTCCTTCAATTTCTTTTTCTTTTCTCATTGCTATTGCTAGTATTTCTAATAGAATATTGAATAATCTTGGTGATAATGAGCATCTTTGTTTGACTACAGATCTTACTGGGAAGGCTTCTAGCTTATTCCCATTACAAATAATGCTTGTTGATGGTTTTAGATAGATATGACTTATGATTTTAAGGAAAAATCCATTTATGAGCATTTTTAATAGGAATGAGCATTGTATTTTCTCAACAGCTTTTTCTCAATCTAGTGATATAATCATATGATTTTTGTTACTTTTGTTATTGATATAATCAATTATGCTAATAGTTTCCCTTGTGTTAAACCATCCATGGCATAAATCCTACATAGTCACCATGTCTAATCTTTGTGATATATTGTTGTAGTCTCCTGGATAGTATTATATTTAGAATTTTTGAATTTATTTTTTTACGAAATTTTATTATTATTTATTAATGAAATTGGTCTAAAATTTTCTTTCTCTGCTTTTGTTCTTCCTGGTTTAGGTATCAGTGCCATATTTGTTTCATAAAAAGAGTTATGTAGGAGGTGGCAAGGTGGTGCAGTGAATAGAGAACTGGCTCTAGAGTCAGGAGGATTTGAGTTCAAATCCAGCCTCAGACACTAAACACTTACTGGCTTTGTGACCTTGGCTAAGTCACTTAACCCCAATTGCCCCTCCAAACCTTCCCCCCCCAAACAAAAGAGTTAGGTAGGACTCCTTCTTTGCCCATTATTCTAAATACTTTATTTAATATTGGAATTAGTTGATCTTTAAATGTTTGGTAGAATTTGTTTGTAAATTCATCTGATCTGGATGCTTTTTTCTAAGGAAGTTCATTATAGGGGTGGCTAGGTGGCGCAATGAATAGAGCACTGGCCCTGGAGTCAGGAGGACCCGAGTTCAGATCTGCCCTCGTACACTTGACACACTTGCTAGCCATGTGACCTTGGGCAAGTCACTTAACCCCAATTGCCCCTCCAAGAAAAAAAAGAAAGTTCATTATGACCTGTTCAATTTCTTTTTTCTAAAACAGGTTTACTTAGATATTCTATTTCCTTTTCTGTTTACCTAGGCAGTTTATATTTTTGCAAATAGTCTTCCATTTCACTTAAATTATTAAACTTATTGGCATATAATTGGGCAAAATAACTCCTAATGATTGCTTTGATTTCATCTTTCTTAGTGATATATTTACCCTTTTCATTTTTGATACTAGTAGTTCAGTTTAATCCTGTCTCTCTGATTATATTAACCCACGGTTTATCTGTTTTGTTGGTATTTTTTTCTCTCCATAAAACCAACTTCTAGTTTTACTTATTAATTCAATGTTTTTTTTTTAACATTCAATTTTATTCATTTAGCTTTTACTTTTAAATTTCCAATTTGGCATTTAGTTGAGAATTAAAAATTTTTCTTTTTCTAGTTTTAAAAAATTGCATAGCCAATTTATTGGTCTGCTCTTTCTCTATATTATTAATGTAAGCATTCAGAGATATAAATTTTCCTCTGATTACTGTTTTTGCTGCATCCCATAGGTTTTGATATGTTTTCATAATTATCATTCTCTTTAATAAAATTATTTTTGCTTTTTATGTCTTGTTTTTAATCTACTCATTCTTTAAGATTAAACTATTTAGTCTCTAATTAATTTTTAGTCTGTTTCCGTGATTCCTTATTAAATATAATTTTATTGCCTTGTGATCCAAAAAGGATACATTTAATGTTTCTGCTTTTTGGCATTTAACTATAAAGTTTTTATGCCCTAATATATGGTCAAGTTTTGTAAGGGTACCATGTACCACTGGGGGGGAAAAATGTATTCTTTTCTATTCCCATTCAATTCTCTCAAAATTCTATTCATCTTCTTGATTCTTTCTTATTTATTTTTTGGTTAGACTTATCTAATTCTGAGAGGGGAAGATTGAAGTCTCTCATTATTATAGTTTTGCTATCCATTTCTATCTGTAATTCAAAATCCAATTAAAAAAAATCTGGATGCTATAGTATTCATGCATACAGGTTTAGTATTGATATTACTTCATTATCTAGGGTACCTTTTATAATGATGTAGTTTCCCTGTTTATTACTTTTAATTAAATCTATTTTAGATATGACTTTGTCTGAGATCATTAATGCTAACCCCTGCTTTTTTTTTTGCATCAGCTGAAGCATAATAAATTCTACTCTAGCCCTTTACTTTTAATCTATGTATATCTCTCATTTTCAAATATGTTTCTTGTAAACATATTGTTGGATTCTGGTTCTTTATTCATTCTGCTATCCTTTTCCATTTTATGGATAAGTTCATCTTGTTCATATTAAAAGTTATAATCATTAGTTTTGCATTTCCCTCCATCCTATTTTTGTCACTATTGATCCTTTTTTCCTTTTTTTTACCCTATCCTTCCTCAAACTTCTAATTGACTTCTAATCACTGCCTTCCTAATCCAAATCCCTTCTAAGCATCCTTCTCTTATCCTCTCCTTTTACCTTCCTATTCTTTAATTTACCCACCTTCATAAGAGTTTCTCCCTTGTCCTCTCCCTTTTAAAAGAATTTTCCCCTTACCTTTTTATTTTTTGATCTGCACCCTCTTCTAGAAGTCCTTTCCCTATCCAATCCCCTTGCCCTCCTATTTCTCTGTAAATTAAGACGTTTATACCCCTCTAGATGTATGTCATTTCTTCTTTAACCCAGTTCTGAAGAGAATAAACTTCTAGAATTACCAGACCTCTACTCCCTCCCACCTTCCCTGTAGCAGTTCTTTTATTCACACCTCATTTGTATGAAACAATTGCTCCATTTTACCCCTCCCCACCCAATTTTATTTTTTAGGATGACCCTATTATATGTAACTCAACCCCAAGCCTTTTACCTATATACACTCTTTCAAACTTCCCAAATAATGACAGCATTCTTAAGAGTTAAAGATAATGTTTCCCCTAAGAAGTAAAGATTTTGACCTCATTAAGTCCTTTATAATTGGTCTTTAATGTTTACTTTCTTATGTTTCTCTTAAATCTTGTAGGTCAAATTTATGATTTAGTTATGGTCTTTTCTTGACAAATAACTGAAAATCCTTTAGTTCATTAAATATCCATTTTTCCCCATTCAGGATAACATAAAGCTTTGTTGGGAAATTATTCTTGGTTGCAAGCCCAGCTTCTTTGCTCTTTGGAATATATTATTCAATGACCTTCACTCTTTAAATGTACAAGTTGTTAAATTTTGTGTTATCCTGACTGTAGCTCCACAGTATTTATATTGATTGTTTTTTTTTAGTTGCTTGACATTAGAAAAAAAAAACTAGAAAACTTTTCTCATGGCCTGGGAGTTTTGAAAGTTAGCTATGATGATCCTGTGAGGCTTTTTAATTCTTTTTTCTCTTTTTTCTTTTTGGAGGGGGGAGGGCAGGACAATTGGGGTTAAGTGACTTGCCCAAGGTCACACGGCTAGTAAGTATTAAGTGTCTGAGGTGGGATTTGAACTTAGGTCTTCCTGACTCCAGGGCCAGTGCTCTATTCACTCTTCCACCTAGCCGCTCCAATGTTCCTGTGAGTTTTCATCTTGGAATCTCTTTCAGGTATTTTTTTCTATTTTTATTTTACCCTCTTGTTCCAAAATTTCAGGGCAATTTTCATTAATAATCTCTTGAAGTATAGTATCTAGTCTTTTTTAAAATCATAACTTTGAGATAGTTCAATAATTCTTATATTGTCTCTACTTAATCTGTTCTCTAGGTCAGTTGTTTTTCCAATGAAATGTTTCACATTCTCTTCTATTTTTTCATTCTTTTAATTTTGTTTTATTTTTCTTTTTGTCTTTTGAAGTCATTAGTTTTCCTCTTGCCCAATTCTAATTTTTAAGGAAATTATTTCGTTCCATAAGTTTTTGGATATCTTTTTTTCAATTGATTGACTTTCTTTTCGTAATTTTCTTGATTTTCTTGCATTACTCCTATTTTTTCCCTCAACCCTTCTTATTTTTTTTTTTAGAATGCATTATATTCCTAATGTTGCAACCCTTTAATACTCGTATGTGGGCATATCTGGGCATATCTGCATGTGGGCGGATCTGCCTGGAGACAGATAGAGGAGTGGTATCTCAGTTCCTAAGACCGTTGGAAATATGTGTTTTCTGATGGTCTTAGGTGACCCCTGTGAAAGGGTCATTCAACCCTCAAAGGGGTGGAGACCCACAGGTTGAGAACCACTGCATTAAAAGATTTTATTCTCTGTGATACAAACACCAATGTGCACAGAGTAGACATAATCTTTTTACTTTACAAAAAAAAAGGATGGAAACAATTATAAATCCTTCAGTAGTTTTTTTAAAAGTCATAAATGAAATCAGCAATTGTATGTGTCCACTCATCATCTCTGTATACTACATGATCAGTATTACCTAGGAATTAGAACTTGCCCAGGTACTGAAATCTACCTAGGTCATTTCCTCCTTACCTCAACTCCTCTTACTAGATTTTTAAAGTCTTTTTTTAAGTTCTTACAAAAAGTCTTTTTTGGGTTGTGACTATTTTGCTTTTTTTTGAAAATAGTCATAAGCTGTTTTAACTTCACTATCTTCTTCTGAGTTTGAACCCAAATCTCTATCACCATAATACTTATTTATGTTCAGGTTCTTTCTCTTTTGCTAACTCCTAATTTTTGTTTTATTTATTTATTTTAGCAGCTTATATCTTGTCTGTTAACTTTGCATTAAAGTCAGGTGTTAGAATTGAGGTGTAAGGGGTAATATCTAAAGTTTCAGGCTTTTTGGGCTATTTTTTTCTGATCTCTGTCTGGACATTGACTTCAGGCAATCCTCTCCACTCCTGAGCCATGACCAGGGTACTCTGCAACTCTGTCATCACAAATGCCCTTGTTCTCTGCAGTTACTCCTTCAGCTACAAGCTTCAGTTACCCCTCTCTCCTATAACTAAAACCACAGACTGTGAATACTCACGGTCATCAGGCTCCCTGCCTTCTATGACCACACTCTACAGTGTGCACTTTATTCTCCTCTCCCATAGACACAGCCAGGGATGGCATGAGGTCAGCGCACTTGGACCGTGCATTCAGCACCAGCAGAGGGCCTTGCAATCTTCCCTTGATCAGCTGCCTGATGCCCACACTGCCTGTGAGGCTAAAGTTCCTGAAGTTGAGGCTGCCACCCATATAGCTGCCTCCAGGTTGATTCCACAGTATCTTCTGAAAAGTATTTGCACTTGAATCAGGCCAAGTCACAGCCTGGCAGGTTGGCTCTTTCCTTAGGTATTCCCAAGTTGTTTTAGGTGGACACCTGCTTTACCCTGACTTAAAATTGCTCCTGTCACTCAAAGTGTGCTCTGAGGCATCATTTTATATTGTTTTTAGGGGGATTTGGGAGAGCTAAGTAATTTCCTGCTTTATTTCACCATCTTCCCAGAATCCTCTCACCACTTTTCTACCTTCAAGATTCAATGCTCTGAAATTATCTTCCATGGTGGCAATATTCTGCTTATTCACCTCTATCATATTTCATTTCCTGAACCTGTCCTTCACTATCATCATGACCTCAGTCCCACCTTGTTCTTTTAGTTCATTATTTCCTCTAATGGTTTCATTTTCTTTCTTATCTTGATTTTATGGGCAGCCACTTTGACAATGCACCATATTTCAGCCTGAGATCTCTTGTTCCACTGTCTCATACTATTATTCCAAACCTTGGATCACTCCCACAATCTATTTTCTCTGTTTCTACTCCCAAGTGTTACATACTTCTTCATTCAAATCTCTCTGTTTTCCAATTCCTCTTCTACATATCATAGGTTTGACCATGTAACTCACTTCCTCAATAAAGTCCAGTGGTTTCCTGTTATTCCTGGTACAAGATGTAAGAAGCGTCATAAACAACAAGTGCAACTTGTTGTTTCTTATCTTTTCTGTGTACCATCCCACCTTCTTTCCCATAGGCAGGAGGGTTTTCCTATTCTTGAGTGGGTTTCCTTGGAAGTTATTACTTCCCCACCAATACCTGTGAAAGACTATGCTTATTTTAGATGTGGGGTTGGGGTAAAAACAGAATGACTCTGGTACCTCTTTATTTTTCTTTCAGTTACTTTGCCATGATGTTTAGACTACATTCTTTGCTATCTAATTTATGGTTACTAATTAATTTATGAATTGATAATGTGTACTGGAACAAGGACTTGAGCCACATTTACCTAATTGTATTACACAAAATATCCACCACTGAGCTCAAGGTAGCTAGAGCTGGCAGAGATATCCATGGTGCCCTGGATTTCAAGTAAATACAAGGTAAATTGAGGAAGGAGAAAAAACTAACAATTAGGAGAATAAGGAAATGATTCACAGAGGAGGTGACTCCTGAGCTGAGCCTTGAAGGAAGCTAAGTATTCAAAAAGAAGATCAGGAGAGAGTCTAGGGCTAAGAGGAATGTCAGGAGGAAGTCTCTTCCAAGAATGGGAGATCAGCTTGTGAAAAGATAGGGAAATGGCAAAAGGATTGCTGATTTTTTTGGGGGGTGGGGCAATGTTTATCTAGAAGAATAGTATAAAAAGGTGAGTTTCCAATAAATCTAGATTGAAAGTTGGACATATACATGTATAGATTATTTCCCTAATAGAGATCTGGTAAGATCTTTTATTATCTCTCTCTCCTTTGTGCTATGGTGTAATCTTCTTGCTTCCATTTTTCTACTGACCTGTGACAGTTGCTTTTAACTTTAGTTCTTTATGCATATTGGCTATCCCATAATTCCTTTAGATAAGGGTTGCCTGGGAGATACCCAGATTGTGTCTGTGAACCTTATTGGCTACTGGGGCCCTTGTAGATCATTTCTCAATTTATTAAGGTAATTTATTTCTGTTTTTCTTGATTGATACTGGGGTTTTTTTTCTATAAGAATAGATACTTTCTGTTGACGTAAATATTCTCATTATTTTTCCCCCCTAAGCATATATTTAGCTTAATACAATATAATACTTAACCATAACACAATGTAGAAAAAAAATTAACCTACCACACAATATAGGACATTAGGCTATGGAATAGTGCATAAGAGTTAGTTAAAAACACAGTATCTTGTAAACATTAATTTGACACATAATAGAATCTCCTTAAGCAAATCTCCCAAGATCAACTAATATTCAGAAGTAGATACATCTTTATGGTTTTTAAGGGAAAAAAATAGCTTAACACATAACACAACTTTCTTAAGTTTCAAAGCAAGCTCTCCTTAAGCAACCCCCCTTATGCCCAACAAGCTCCCTTCTGTTCTCTAACGATAGATATCCCCCAAGACTCCGTTTTTATTCCTTTTCTGTCTCTACATACTTTCCCTTGGCAATTTCATTGACTCCCAAGGCTTCAATTATTACTTCTATGCAGAGCACAAACTAATATATATTGCCAACTCCTTATCTCTCCCTTGGGCTCTATTTCCATATTTCTAGTTGTTTGCTGGATATACTTAGATATACTTCTAGATCCTATAAATCAACATTTCTAAACTTACTGCATCATCTTTCCCTTAAGCCATTTACTCCTACCAAAATACCAATTTCTTTTTAAATTTCATTTATATATTTTGTTTTGACAGAACAGGTACTTCTCAACAAGCACCCAGTCACATCCCATTAGAACATATATCCTCCTCTCATCTCAAAGCAGTTAAATAAGGGTAGGGATTATTTCCTTTTTGTCACTGTATCTTGGGCATCAAATCACATAGAGATAAGAATAGGAACTGGACTTGTGATTTCATTGATTTAGGGAATTCTTGCTTGAAGAAACTCCCCAATGCAGGTTGGCACGATCTCTGAAAGTTATAGCTTTAGTCCCTAGAACACTATGAAAAATGATGTCCCCAGGATCACACAATGAGTATAGATCAGAGATGGGAACTTTTGGGCTTAGATGTCAACTTTCTTTCTACTATTGTATTAATCCTGTCTCTCACAGAATTAACACTTACAAAGCCAACTGTTGATTTAATTACTAATAGAAAGGAGGCATGCATCCTTTAGCTTTGCTAGTATGACAGTAACTTTGACCACCACATTTGACTACAGTTTTTTTTTTGCCTACCAATGCCATCTTTATTTATATGGATACAGTCATTTTCTATATTATTTTGGTTTTGTTCTCTTCACTCTACATTATCTGTATCACAAGTTTATTGGAAAATTTTCTTTCTGTCAGGTGGGGGAATCTATGAGGGCACTTACCGTGCCTTAATTATTTTTGTATTCAATACCAGTAAGAGGCATTTATTGAGCATCCACTCTATGGAGAGCATTGTACTGGGCACTGAGAATACAAAGACAGACTCAAAACAGCCTCTTCCCTCAAGGAGCTTACATACTGTTTTCTCCTACTCTGCCTAGCACAGTACATTGCTAATAGTAGGTGCTTAATGAATAATGGAATAACAATTGCTGTTCTTCTGAGAGTCCAATTATAAGTTTATGCTTTTTCCTCCCTGAATATCTTAAATTTTGGAATGGAAACAAGAAATTCCCCTTCCTTGTATTACCATAATTGTTTTTGCTGTTACTTCCAGAGAGAATAATGCTTATGTCAGACAAGATTTTACAGATTTCAAGTTCAGCAGGTTTTGGTTTAGTGAATGCTTCTTTTTTATATGAAAATATAAAATGTATCTGCATTCATTTACCCATCCATCCATCCATCCATCCATTCATCTGTCCATCCTTCCACCATTCAACAAATGCTTATTTAAGAAGTCACTAGACAAAGGCATTGTGCTAGACCCTGAAGGGGATTTAAGGATGAATAAACATGGTCCCTAGCCAAAGGAACTTATATGCTAGTAGGGAGGTAAGACTTATACACACACACACACACACACACACACACGCACACACACACAAAGTAGAGTGTTATAAGTGTCTAGGAGAGTTGCAAAAAAAAGTAATATAAGAACTCAGAGGAAGAATTACTTATAGTTTCAATAATCAGGGCAGATTTCAGAGAGGAGATACCACTTGAGCAAAATCTTGAAGAATGGTTGGGATTCAAATGGGCAGAGATAGAAGAAAGAGGAAGAAGGGCACTTTATAAATAGGGAGCTATTTGGATAAAGACAGGAAGGCAGAAAAATGTTGACATGCTTGAGAAATGGCAAATAGTATAGCTTGGCTGCCCTACAGGAGACTCATATGAAATAAAGTTGGAAAGATAGATTGGTGGTTAGTTTGTAGAGGGCTTTAAATATCAGATTAAGGAGTCTGGCTTTTGTTCAAAAGTCAATAGAGAGCCAATGAAGCAGGGAGATAATGTGAGTAGAGACGTATGTTAGGAAGATTAATTTAGTGGTGATGGTGGTTGGAAAGATGAATTTGGTGGTGATGGTGGATGGAAAGTAGAAAGAGCTTCTTAACTTTAGCCAGTCTTATTTCTAAGAAGTTTAACTGGTGGTAACTGGGTTTAGCAGAATCTTGTTTTGGTTTCTTAAAAAAAATGTGGAAAATTCCTAGGGACAGATCTTTGAGAAATGGATCTTTTTGAATCTTATATCATTATGTTTGGTTATCCTCTCTTCCTGGTCTTCCTGAAAATTGGTAATGTGGAAGGCTTCTTGTAAAACCCTTGTGTGAGAGGCCCTTTCCTGACATGACAGATCCGGATACATTTTGGGTACTTCTCACCACAACTATGACTCAACTGCCCTGATGTGGGTGAAATTGATATCCAATGTCAATTTCTGGCATTTCCCTAAATTGGGTATTAATTCCCTTTAAAGCACTGAGGGTTATAAAGTATCAAACATAAAACATCTTATTTCCACATTACAAAAACACAGAAAGAACTTGTATTTCATCCCATAGAGAGTCAAGAGAGTACATTTTCACTTTTTGCTGGGTTCTTCTTCCTCCTAGCTTCAGTGGAGAGTTTATGATACACAATTCCTGGGAAGGACTCCAGTGGAAAGTAGAGGCAAGAGCTGACTCCTAGAACTGTGGCACCCAGCACTTACTGGCTCCAGCCTCCTGGTTGCTCATTGTAGTTTGCCTTTTCATTCTTTGATGCTGCCTCTGATACACATTTACTGTGTGACTCTGGGTAAATCATTTAATGTTTAAGTGTTCTAGACAACTCTCTAAGATTCTTTAAGTTGCAGAGATGGTGCTGACCTGAACTGGTAGAGGAGGTTTCCTTATTTGGGAATTCCTATAGTAATGAAATTATGCTTCCATAGATAGAAAGGCAAACCCAACTGGATCAGATATGGGCAAGGTCAGGACTTCCATGATGATCAGCTGTAGCATTGGCCCAAGATTGGTTACTTGTAAGAAAGAAATTTCAGTTGAGCAATAAGTTTGGAAGTCAAATCACAAAGGTTTGAAGAGTGAGTGAAAAGATAGGAAGTAGAGACAAGAGGTGTAGACAATTTTGGCTGAGAAAAGGAGCAGAGAGATGATGGGGGGGCAGTGAAGGGATGGTAGGATCTGGTGAAGATTTTTAGGGATGGGGAGTCTTGGGCATATTTGAAGGCTACAGAGCAATAGCCAGTATTTAGGGAGAGGAACTGCCTAAATCAGGTAGTAGCTAGGTGGTACAATGGTTAGAGTATTGGGCCTGGAGTCGGGAAGATTCCTTTTCCTGAGTTCCAGTCTAGTCTCACACTTCCTTGCTGTGTGACCGTGGGCAAATTGCTTAACCCTGTTTTCTTAAGTTTCCTCACTGCAAAATGAACTGGAGAAGGAAATGGCAAAAAATTCTAGTATCTTTGCCAAGAAAATTCCAAATGAGGTCATGAAGAGTTGGACACAACTGAAAATGACTAAACAACAACAAAGTTTCCTAAATTGAGGCAGCTAGATGACTCAGTAGATAGAGTGCTAGGCCTGGAGTCAGGAAGACCTGAGTTTCAATCCGATCTCAGCTCCTTACTAGCTATATGACCCTGGGCAAGTCATTTAACTTCTGTTTGCCTTAATATACTAGAGAAAAAAAAATAGCAAACCACTCCAGTATCCTTGCCAAGAAAACTCTGTCAACAGTATTGACATGCTCTGGTCCACGGGCTCATGAAGAGTTGGTCATGACTGAATGACTGAACAACAATAAGGAATAGGAAAATATTTCAGGAGAAAAAAGGGATGAGTGAAGGGACAATGTGTTGGAGAAGACAGTGGACATGGATCACAAGAGATTTAAGACAGTGTTACAAAAGTCTTGCAACAAATAAAGTCAATTAGAACAAATGCTCATGCAGGCTTTGTCCAAAAATGTGTGTTTCATTCTGCATATTGAGTTCATTATCTCTCTGTCAGGAGGTGGATAACATTCTTCCTCTTTAGCCCTTTGGAATTATGGTGTTAGTCAATGTGTTGATCAGAATTCATAAGTCTTTTAAAGCTGTTCATTTTTACCATGTTGTTACTGTATAAATTGTTCTCTTGGTTCTGTTCACTCTGCATCAAGCATTTCACAAACATCTTAAATTTCTCTGAAACTATCCCTTTTGTAATTTCTTATAGCATAATGGTGTCCTATTACAATCATATAATTTAATTTATTGAGCCATTCTCCAATTTAGGAATACCCATTTAGTCTTCACTTCATTGTCACCACGAAAAGAAGTGCTATGAATATGTATATAGAGCTTCTTTCCCCTTCCCTTTGATCTCTTTGGGGTATAGACCTAGTAATGATATTGCTGGATCAAAGGGTATGTAGAGTTTAGTGCCTTTTGGGGCAGTTCCAGTTTTTTTTTGGCTACTTTTGGAAAAATAGAATAGCACACATCTGGATAGCATTTATATAGTGTTTTAACACTTACAAAATGTCTTTACATATCTTTATCTTATTTCATCTCCACAACTGGCTGCTGATGATGAAGAGACAATTCCTTGACACACTTTCAATTGTTACTTTGCCTGTAAAATAATCATATAATTAAGCTTCATGGTTGCCAAGTTAAAGAACCTGAGGAAATCACATGAAAGGCTTATGGAGGGGGTTGAATTGAACTTCTTCACATGGTATTAACAAGTGATAAGTAGTCATAGAAACTGCTGAAATTTGGAAAACTGCAATGGGAAGAGAAAATGGTAATTTAAATATCTATCCCTAGTCTGTCTGGACGCTCTTAGAAGATAATTATATTCTCTCAGTTTTCACATTTGTGTAAGCACTCCAAAGTTTTATAAGTGAGTGTCAATTTTTAAAAATAAAAATAAAGTTTTTAATCAATGGATTTGCCATAGAACAACATATGAAAAGCAGTTATTTCTTATTTTCTTGGCAAGATTACCTGTTCAACATTTTATATTTCCTTTACAAAAAATTTTAAAAATAACTGAAATACTTTCCTATTATTCTTGGAGCTCTCTTTTTAGTTGTTTGAGAGAAAATATTTTAATAATATCATGCATTTCTATAGCATTTTGTAATTTGCAAGATGTTTTCATGTGTCTTATTTCATTCAGAGGACTCTGAGAAGGCCCAGGAGAATCTGGCAGTCTCCATTAGGTCCCAGTTCCCAACCTGAGACACTAGAGACTGTGGGGATTTTCCCCTTGGATGAGGTCCAGATCCAGGATACTCTCTCTCTCTCTCTCTCTCTTTCTCTCTCTCTCTCTCTCTGTCTTTCTCTCTCATTGATCCCACTTCCACCCACTTCCGATGGGATAGCTCCTTCACTCTGTATTGTGTGTTATATATTCTCCTTTGTATATCTTCTCTGATTTCTGTTTTGCTACACATTTAGGTGAACAAGTTTTCTTTGCTATTTTCTATGTATGTTCATTGTGAAACTGGTATTTGGTTGGGAAAGGGGTCAAGCCTGGAATAAAAGTTTGAGGTACTCTTTCTTCCCTCCCTCAAAATAACAAAGCAAACAGAAGTTAGCTTGAACCAGATCATAGTCCCCCTAGAACCATATTTCCCCTAGAACAATATATAAGGGAACAGATAGATATACTTCTAGCCTGGTTCTCCCTCTCTCTGAAGAGGGAAGAATGGTGGCTTCTGCCTCCAACTTCCTGCTTCCCCTTTTGACAGGAATGAAAGTCTCTTAGAAGGGTATAGTGTGAAGATACTCCAGATGTCTATTCTGTTTCTCTTCAAGCCCTTACCACAGCTGGGCCTCCCTATGATCCAGCTTCTTCCTACATATATATGCACACACACACACACACACACATACACCTACCCACACACACACACACCTACCCCCCCAACACACAAACACGCACACAAATGGAGAAGCAAAATGACTAGATGATATCAGCAAAAATGGATCCCTTGACCCCTTGACCTTTCAATGAACAAAACTTGTCAAATTATGACCCTGGATTACTCCTACTATCTATCTTTTGCATGCCTATTCATGTGCTATTGAATGAAGCTGGAAGAAATCGTGAAACTATGAGGACTTGGGTCCAATGTAAATTTATCTTATTTAATTGCAACTGGGCCCTCACTGAGCAAGGTAACCACTTTATGCCTCTACACTGTACACTATCCACAGCTACGATTCTAAACTTTGTCTTTCCTTTGACATCACAGCTGTCCCTTCTCTTCTCATGTCACATCACATGACATTTCTCCTCATGATCTACTTTACTCTGGTCCTAAATGAAGAGGTGTCCTTTCTCTTTTCCAAGGCCAATTCCTCTACATGCATCATTGATTCTATCCCCAGTATTAAATAAGAGGCATTTAAACCTCAACATGTCAAAACATAATTCATTATCTCTCCCCACCCCAAACTCTCCCTTTTCCTTAACTTCCCTATTACTGTTGAAGGTAATATCATCTTCCTAGTCACCAGGGCTCACAACGTTGGAGTCACCCTTAACTCCTCATTCTCATTCACCTCACATCTCATATACATTGCTTATCACTTTTATCTTCACAATATTGTGTGTGTGTGAGCATGTGTGTATGTGCATGAGTGTGTGTGTATGCGCTCATGTTCCTTGTACCTTTACTCACCCTAGTTCCCACTCTAGTTCATGCTCTCATCTCCTCTCACTTGGACTATTGAAATAGCTTTTTAATTAGTCTTCATACCTCAAGTTTCTTTCTACTCCCATCCATTCTCCACTCAGCTGCCAAAATGATTTTCTTAAAGTTTAAGTTTCACCACTCTCTTAAAGTATAAGTTATTTTAGCTCACTCTCTTTCTTCCCACTTCAGGTCCTACTAACTAAGCTCCAATGGCTCCTTATTACATCCAGAATGAAATAAAAAGCCCTATGTTTGGCATTTAAAGTCTTTTATAACATGGTCTCTTCCTATCTTTCCAATTTTCCTACCCTTTATTCCCCTCTATGTTCTGTGATTCAAC
Source organism: Pseudochirops cupreus (assembly GCA_028627135.1). Taxonomy (NCBI): domain Eukaryota; kingdom Metazoa; phylum Chordata; class Mammalia; order Diprotodontia; family Pseudocheiridae; genus Pseudochirops; species Pseudochirops cupreus. The sequence goes on along the minus strand of CM053581.1, from coordinate 518,937,054 downwards.
TATGTTGGCTTATTTTTGTTTTTTGCAAATGACATTCCATATTCCATCTCCAATCCTTTCCATTGGTTGTATCTCATGACTGAAATGCTTTACCTCCTTATCTCACTCTCTTATTTTTCCCTTCAAGTCTCAGCTCCAGTCCCACCTTCTGTAAACAACTTTTAAAAGTGTCCCCATCTGCTAGTGTCTTCCTCTCTCAGATTACGTCTATCTATCCTGTATATGTCTTGTTTGTGCCTAGTTATTTATAGGTTGTTCCCCTATTGGAATGTGTTACTGAGGGCAGGAACTGCCTTTTTTTTTTTTTTTTACCTTTCTTCGTACCCTGGTTTGGTGCTTTAGCCATAGTATTTAATAAGTCACGTTGACTTGCTGAATGACTGACTGGGGGAGGATAGAAACATCCCTAGAGCAGACAGATAATACTGAATGGTTTTGCCAGAAGTTCTGTCTCTGGATGGGGGTTGGATTTTTTTTTTAATAATTAAACATCATCTTCTCCCCCCCCAACTTTATTTAATTCTTTGAATTTGATACTAATTTAATCTTTTTTCCCAAATTACTTAATCAAGTGATTGAACATAGAAGCTGATTATTATTATATTAAGAAATAATCACTTTACTTTTTGAATTATTCATTGCTCAACAGATTCAATGCCCTTTAACTTTCTTCTTGAAGAAAATACTCATGATATACAGATAAGAAGTTTTTGAGAATATAGATAGCCTCTGTCCTCTTTATTCCAAATATAGTTATCAATGCATTTTTTCACTATTCTCTGCTATATCCCTCTCCTGTTGAAGTCACACAAATGTATGCTAGCAAACTTGTCAAGTTCTTCATAAAATTTCTCTGCTTCTTCAACAGATTTCTGTAACAGATTTTGGCACATAATTTCTAGTTAACTTCATGGTGGTCTGTTTGCTTATACTTAGGAGCACTGCAAGGCAAGATGGTTTTTTAAATTCAGTAAATTTGGCCACAACAATTGGACTGGTCTCAACATCATTCTGATTGGTGATCCTTTTTCATCATTTCACTTTGAAATGTCTCAAATTTATATTGAAGTTATTATAAAACTGAAACTTCAAACTGAAAGCCAACACAGTTTGCTTAATGGTAAATAAACTTGATTTTTCAGGTCATCATAGGGAACAGCTTCATCTTCTATAAAATCTTAGTTACTATTTGTATGAGAATGGAAGTCTTCAAAATCAGGATCACTTATGTACCGAGTAACAAGTTAAGGGCCTGATAATTTCCAGAGTAAATTTTTGCTAACAATATGACCAAATGAAGTAAAGTAGTAGATAGTTTTGAAGAAGAAAGTAAACCACAGTAAGAAATAACAACTTTGTTGTTGTTATTCTTAATATCATACATCATGACAGATGAGTAATTTGGAACTCAAAATTCTAACTCAAAAAACAGTTCTAGTGGACCTACTGTTTCTCATCTTTTTACTTTTTCAGTCTTACTTTTTCCAATGAATATTGACTGAGAATAGAGAACTACTTAATGAGAGAGAAGAAAACGGGCCCTGCCCACAGGAAGTAGCTATCCTACCTGAGATTATATGGAAATAGATATTTAGGAAGATGACTAAAATACATTACACAAACTACACAAATAATACAGAAAAATAATCTCCCCTTTTGGGGAATAGAGTCAAGGAGTGATCACAAAAGGCATCTTAGACAATGTGAATGTTGAGCCAAGTCTAATGGAGTAAAGGATTGGGGACTGATATAAAGGAAGGTTAGTATACCCTATATAGCATATTGCTCATATCAAAGGAATCTAGGGGGAGTTAACTAGGGAAGTGAGAATCTGATAAGGGCAGACCACAGCTGTCAGGGACCAGGTTGGGGCAGCAAGCAGAGAGCCATTAACATAGGAACTCGGTAAGTCAAGGCATCTCCTCTGTGAGTTCTACAGTAGGTAGCTTACCAGATGTGATAAGAGGCAGACATAAGGTTGAGTTCAAACTGCTCTTGGAAACTTGTTGAATCAAACTTTAGGAAGATAAAAGAGGTCACAAGGCCAAAGAAAAAGTCCTCTGAAGGAGCCTAGCAGATCAGTATCTAGTATAGCATACTTGGTAGCTACATCTGTCTCTTGAATACTCCAGTCAGTTCACTCAGCCTCACTTCTCCTGGCACTTAAAGGCTTTGACTTGACTAGACCATAATACCTTCTAGGCCTTTACATGTACAGAGATTGATTAAACCACAATACCTTCTAGGTCTTTATATGTACTGAAATTTTTTTTGAGGTATCTATATGCCAAGATTACTACAAAAGACTGATTTCCAAATCTCCTCCCCACACATACCTTAGGCACTTTTTTCCTCCTACAAAGGTAGGCTGTCACCAGAGAGCAGCTGGTAAGGGCCATATGTTCCGAAGCATATTTCCCCTTTAAAAACATAAAAAATATAACTCTCTTTTAAAGTCAGCCAAAATGGAACAGTAAAAAGGAAAATAACATAGTTGTTGTTGAGTTGTTCAATTGTGTCTGACTTTATGTGACCCCATGGATTTTTGTCTATGGGGTTTTCTTGGCAAAGATACTGGAGTGGTTTGCCATTTCTTTCTCCAGAAGTACTCCATTTTACAAATCAGGAATTGAGGCAAATAGAGGTTGAGTGACTTGCCCAGGGTCATACTGGTAGCAAGTGTCTGAGTCCAAATTTGAACTAAAATCTTTCTGATCCCAGGCTCTATCCTCTGCATGACCCAGCTGCCCCCCAAAAAACATTAAACAATTGTTCAAAAATAAGCTTGTAAAATTTAGAGTCAAAGGACCTAGGTTTGCATCCTGGATATATTACCTAATTAGCTAGGTAAGTCACTTTATCATTTCAGGTCTCAGTTTCCTCATCTTCAAAATGAATGTACTGGCCTCGATGATTTCTAAGGTCCTTTCCCATTGTAAGTTTAAGATCAAAAGAAAAAAGCAGGTACAATTTATTGTCTTACTTAGTAATTTTTAGTTGTTGTTAATTATAATCACTCTAATACTAATCTTTATTTGTAAATAGTATTTTATATTTATCCAATTATATGCAAAGATAGTTCTCAACATTCATTTTTAAATAAGATATTGAGTTTCATTTTTT
>CM053581.1:518905776-518933431 GCA_028627135.1 Pseudochirops cupreus | reverse complement strand
GCTTTTTAACTCACTTTGAAACCTATATTGAATTCATAAGTTTGCATATGGATTCAGGAATTCAGGTGAATTTGGCATCACAAGCTCTTCCTGGCAGTTTTTCCCTAGCCTTCTGGTTATTCATTTTCTCACAGCTGTTGACTATGGATCGCTCAGCTGAAAGAATAAATTCCTGGCACTCAATCATTCATAGCCTGTTGTTGAAAAAATTCCTTATAGGTTTCAGATATATCAATGGCCTTCTAAGGAAAAAATAAGAGAAAACTACACTAGATTTCTTTACATGATTGTCCCTTGCATCACCCAACAATAAAGGAACAACCTTCTACCCCACTCTTGGCAAACAAACACCACCTCCCCCACTCCAATCCTATTCCCTCATCCCCAACAATTTTCCAGCTAGCTAGGTGTTGCTTGAAATCTAAATGCAAGTCCTCCCTAGGGCTACATTCTCTGCAAATTTTTACAAATTACTTTCCATACAAATTGCTTCCAGAAACTGTTTTCTCAAAGGACCCGTATCTCTTCCCACAAAATGTTTATAACAGCATTTAAACAAAACTTTCTAAATAAGGATAGTTCTTTGCACATAGTAGGCACCCAATAAATACTTTCTCAGTGATTACATATAATACATTTTACTAACCATGACTTGCAATCAAGAAGTGGTAGAAAAGATATTATTAAAGAAATGTATAACATGAAAAAGAAAATAAGTGGATAACCCACACACTGAATTCGTCCTTAAAGGATGTGAAGGAAGCTCTTCAGTGCCATGGTGGGTCTTCTGTGAATGTTTTATGAAAGAACATGAATAAGAAGGGAATAAGATGAGAAGGTAGGGATGCGCTGTGATAGTCACTACAGTCTGCATACCCAAAACAATGAGATTACAGATCTTTTGAAATTTCAGATACATTTAAACCAATTTTAACTCTTCATACACCATCATAGCATAGTGGAAAGAACTTTACCTAGACTGGGAGTCAGTAGGCCTGGGTTCTATCACTGTGATGCCATTTATTATGACCTTGGCCAAGCTGACATTTCTCTGACCCTTTGTTTTGTCATGAATAGAAATTATAAGGTAAGAAGAAGAAAAGACCATAGAGTCTAAACTTATTTTACTGAAGGGGAAAGTGACTTCAAATTTGGTTATCCTCTTACATTGACAAGGAAACAAGCATGTCAGTTACCAAGCACTTATTAAGCACCTGCTGTGTACTAGGCAGCTAGGTGGTGCAGTTGATAGGGTTCCAAGTATGGAGTCAGCAAAACTCATCTTCATGAGTTTAAATCTGACCACACTAGCTGTATGATCCTGGGCAAGTCATTTACTCCCACTTTCCTCAGTTTTCTCATCTGTAAAATGAGCTGGAGAAGAAAATGGCAAACCAGTCCAGTACCTCTGCCAAGAAAACCCCAAATGGGGTCAAGAAGAGTCAGACATGACTGAAAAATGACAAAATATGTACTAGGTACTGTGCTAAGCACCAGGGATACAAAGAAAGACAAAAACAGTCCCTCCCCTCAAAGAGTCTATGTCAGCCTTTCCATTAGATGTGAGTTTCAGAAAATAAGAACCACTGTCACTTTAATTATATTTTTCCTTAATGCCATATACTCTTGCTTTTTCCTTTAAAATTACACTTTTCACTCTTTTCCAGTTCTTTTTTTTGTAAGACCTCAATCCATAAGGTAATGTTTATATGCCAAATATAGTGGGTTCAATTATCAAGTGAAACTTTATGAGGCTTTATATCCAGTATTTACTTTAGACAAAATGCTGGATAACATTTTCTGAGTTTTCTTTAACCATGTATGTTATAATCCTATTGAAAAGGGCCATCAAATTTAATTAGCATGATTTGATCTTGAAAACTACACTGTTGTTTATAATTCATATTTTCATTTCCTCTATGTGTTTCCAACTATTTCCCCTATTTTTAAAAACTAAGTATTTATAGGGGACTTATTGTAGTTTTTTTTTTGAATTGATACCACATTTTTTTTTTTAACAACCACTCATGGTTCCCTAGAGCTCAACGATTAAAAAAAAATAACAGGCTCATTTAGTACATAAGGCAATTTCCTTAATTCCCTAAGATGCATGTCATCCAAATGTACTTGTTTTTGTTCATTAAAATTTCCCAAGAATCCCCTCTCCTATTTTTGTTAGTAGCTGTTGTTTCCATTGCCTATGTGTTAATTGTTCAAAATTATTTCCTGTTTATGTTGTTAAAATGGCCTTTTAACATTGAGCTATTGAGCTTATCTGTTTTAATTTCATTTTTAATCTCATTACCCTCGGTGATTAGTAGTATTTTTCGGATATTATGTTCCCCATTATTTTTATGAAAATCTATAATATGTAAATTTTTGCCAAGAGAATAACATCTCAGTGTAGGACATTTCTATTCATTTTTAATTATTCTATATTCTTAGTGATTTCTTCAGAGCAGTTTTCATAAAATCACAACCAGATTTTTTTCCTTTCTGAAATATTTTGTTTTACAAAGTCAATTTACTGTGTACTTTCTTTTTGCTATAGTATTTCCTTAAAATGTTCCAACATTCCCTTATTGGAGGCCACTCTGGCGTTCATCATGGAGTGGGAGTGGGCTTTCAAAGTCTGTTCCAATGGAACACTTCTGCTGGCAGGTCAAACCATGCTAGAAAAGTACTATAATGATCTCAATTTGATCATCAAGGATGAGTTAGCTAAGTAGGAAGAGGTGATGAATGTTCTTGCTTCCACGTACTCTTGGAGACCTTCTCCTAAGGTGTTTGGTTTGGAATTTGCCCTGGTACAGGGAGCACCAAAACCAAAGAAGTCATAGGTCCTAGAAGTATTGAAATTTTTTGTTTTTGTGTTTTATTAAGGTTTTTGCTTTGTTGCTTTTATAATCTTTTTTGGCAAGGCAATAGGAGCTAAATGACTTGCCCAGTGTCACACAGCTAATAAGTGCCAAATGTCTGAGGCTGGATTTGGACTCAAGTCCTCTGACTCCAGAGCCAGTGCTCTATTCACTGCACCACCTAGCTGCCCCTGTAATTTTTTTTAAGGTTGCAGCCCAGTCTTGTTCTTTTCTTTTGTTGATGAAAGTGTTTAGAGATATTTTCTTCCTATGAATTACTTGGGTTGTATCTTGTATTGTTGTCATTTTCTTTGACAAAAGTGTCTATTGTTTCTATGATTTGTTATTTGATCCACATAGTCCTTAGCATTAACTTTAGTCTCTACTTTAAAATGTGAGTCCTTTCTTCAAATGCTCTTTATTTATTATATTTTTGTTATATTGTAGTTTTAGTAAAGAATATATTTCATATTATCTGAATTTTCCTGAAATTTACTTTTTTTGCCCTGAGGTGTTGAACATACAGCCTGTGACCTACATACAGTCCATAACACTCATATATCTAGCCCAAACTAGACTAAAATATAATTGAGAAGTATTTTATAAAATAAATAAAAGTATAGTAAAACATAGGTCATAGTAATATGTGGTTTTCTAAGTTTATATGCACCCATTGGAATATTTATGTATTGTTTGGTTGCCACTATTTCCATTTCGTTTGATAATACTGCCCTAGCACATGAAAAATTGTGCATTCCTTTCTATTCCCATTCAGTAATCACCAGAGATTTGTCAATCTTAACATTTCTAAAATTCTATTCAGGTCCCTAATGTTCTTCTTTCATTCTTTTTTGTTAGATTTGTACAGTTCCGAAAGGGGGAACATTACGGTTTCCAACCATTGTAGTTTTGCTATCTATTTCTCCTCGTCCTTTAATTAGCATTTCCTTTAAGTATTTAGATGCTGTGCCATTCAGTGCACTTATATTACATGTTGATATCATTTCATCACCCAGAGTGTCTTTAATCATACTGTAATTTCCTTGCTTAACTATATTTGCCATATCTATTTTTAGTGTTGTCTTATCTAAGATCATGATTGCTACCACAACTTTTTTGAATTCATATGAAGCATAATAAAGCTTCAGTTCTAGCCTCTCATTTGAACTCTGTGTGAACCATTCTTCCAAGTGTTTCTTGTAAACAGTCTAGTATTTGGTTCTATTTTCTAATCCATTCTGTACACTTCTTTATTTTAAAATTTAATTAATACAAATCACATTTATGGTTATGATTTTTAATTGTGTATCCCTCCATCATATCCTTTTTTTTACTTTTCCCTCTCTTCCCAGCCCATTCCTCTCTATGCAAGGGAGGTAAACAAAGAGAAGTCTCCCTATTCTTGTCTTTTTTCCTGGTTGAGTTGAACATATTTCTATATTAAACACTTGCATGTGTCTATTCATATGAAACTGAGTTGCCTACAAGACCTTCCATAATGAGCATAGAGGTACTGAGTTTTTCCAATCTTCTACCTTCTATGCACAGTGACCTATAGTTTCCCCACCTTCCCTCCACCTATTTTTCTGTTCTGATAGGCCAGATCCAGGGTCTGGCTCTAGGACACGCCCCTCCCCCAAATAGAGATGGTTTTTCATTCAAAATCCCATATCTCTCCTCCTCCCACCCCTAGCCAAGTACCCTCATTTAAGGCACCTGATGGCTTTGGGCCCATTTACCAGAGATCATGCTGGCTTCTCTGGCAAGATCCTTCTCCCTTCTCCTCTCTTCCTATGAAGCTGAAAGGCTTTAAGGCCATTTATTACGGCTTTCACTGATTACACTGGCATGACCCCTTCTTCCTGAGCCTGGAGGCTTCAGAACCATTTACCACATAGAGCTTGTCCTGGCTTCCCTGGTATGACTGCTAACCCAAACTCTACTAGTTTTTTTTTTTCATGTGCAGTTCTAGACTAGATGGAGGTGCTTACTTCTCCTCTTTGATAATCCTTATTATAGCTCTATCTGGAGCTTTTTTTCGGATATTGCCTGGGATTTGTGGGTAAGATATACAGGATCCTCTATGATCTTGAACCAGGAAATTAGCCACAAATTTTGCTTCATGCTTCTAATAGCTATGCGCTTCATCCTAAATCTAATGTTAAACTTTTTTGACATTTTAAGGCTTACAAAGTATTTTACTTACAAGCCCATAAGAGGGATACAGTGGTGGTTGTTAACCTCACCATTGTCATCAATCATCATCATTCCCATTTTACAAATTAGGAAACTGATAGGCTGAGAGGCTGTGACTCACCTGTGATTATATACCTAATAATATTCTGAGGCTTGATTTGATTCCAGGTTTCCTGACTACAAATCTAGTGTGTATTCACTTTAAACACTGCCTACCAGCTTACTCATTCTGCCTCTCTCTGTCCCTGCTGATTCCTAGCACTGATCCTGCCTGTCAGCTTCCTTCCACCTGCCTTACTTGCCTGCTAGAGTGAGAATTTGGGATCACAAGGTGACCAATTTAGGAGTCAGTGTTTGCTCTTTCTGTAGCATAGGTGTACACTATTTTATGTAATAGATTTCTCCTTGAAAATCTTGAGTGTAAATCAAGTGTTTGTATACAAGATCCTATTTATGTGTTATTTTTAGTTATAATTTTAGAAACGTGTTTTTTTTTCAAGAAAGATAGCTCTAGCTAGTAATAACAACCATGTTTAAGATATCTAACATACATTTCAAGGAACATTCAGCCTTTGTCAATGCATATTTCTGTGCTTTTACTTTTCCACAGCTTCTGAAGAATGTTACTCAAATGAACAGCCCAGCCACATAATCTTTGAACACAGAAGCATGCAAATATTAAAATACTTTATGTAATTAAGTCCAGCAGAATGCCCATCTGTCTCACATTGGAAACATAACTTCATGCATTTTCTTAGAGATGGTACTGTTTTTCCTTCCCAAAACCTATTTGCTACAAGTGTCTTGGACATTGCAGCAGCAGATAAACTGATCTTGACACGAAAGACTCAGGGATGAAGTAGCCATTTTGCTTTAAATAAAATTACCATGCTGATTAGAAGGCTGAGAAACAGAGGTAGGTCTTGCCAATAATGTTTAAGGATACAAATTAGAGGCTAAAAATAGTCTGATGCTGTGAAAAGCATCTTAGATTTAGAGCTGGTAGGGAAGTTTGAGGTTAAACCATCCCTTCATTTAATGGATGAGCAAACTGAGGCTCATAAAAGTTAAGTGACTTACCCAGGGTCACATAGGTACAAGAATCAGGACTTGAACCTACAGCCTCTGACTCCAGATCCAGTATATTTTCCATTTATACAATATAGAAGAGAATGATAACCTTGAACTGGTATTTTAAATCATTTGGTACATAATCAGAAGCATGGTTTTTGTCAGTGTCTAATAACAATGAATATACAGGACTTATGCTAAATATTATGCTGGCACATCATGCATAGTAGAATAATTTTGGGTAATACAATGTTTTGTTAGGCCTATAAAGCAATACTATGGGGTAGGTCAGCTAAAATTGTGATTTTGTTTATGCTCTCAGAAATTATTACTTTTCCAGACATATGGGCCCCAGAAAAAGTATCATGCATCTCTCCACTGCTCTTTATGTTGCTTACAAATTAGATTCTTCTCCCCATCATTATTCATTATGCTATATTCAGCCTGATGTTTAAGACAGTTGAGATGTCCTTACTTGCATTCATCATGTTAGTTATTTCTTCAAGCTTTGTATTATCTACAAATTTAATAAGTATACCATCTGTGCCTTTTATTCAAGTCATTGATAAAAGTGCCAAACACACAAGACCAAGTACATATATGTGGAAGGGGTCTATTAGAGACCTCACTTCAAGTTGACATCACACCATTAGTGCTTTTTCTTTGGGTTTAGTTATTTAACAAGTTTCCATATCCAACCTACTGTATTTCCTGAGTTTGATTCCTGTCTCACTAACTATGATTCTGGCAAATTAGTTAAGCACTTTCAGTCTCAGTTCCTTCATCTGTGAAGTGGGGATAATAATAGCATCTGTCTCACTGAGTTGTTGTGAGGATCAAACAAGGGACATGTGTACACTGTTTTCTATATCTTAATGTACTATACAAATGCTAGCTACTATAACTGCTCTTATAGCAGCTATATCTAGTCCTCATCTCTTCATCTTGTGTACAAAGAGGGCATGAAATATTAAATTAGAGATGAAATCTTAAATATCTTGATAAAATGATAGTAAATTATATCTATATCTATAGTAAATGATATCTATAGCTATACCTATTCTCTTGACAGGGACCTTGTCAGGAAATGAGCTTAGTTTGGCATGATCAGTTCTTATCACTAACTAGTCCTTTAAGAGAAAGCCAAAAATGAGGAGCCACAGGAAGGAGTAATGGACATGATGGACATGGTCATTCAGAAATGTTTGTACGGATTTTTAGTAGTACAAAGCTGAAACTGGGGAAGGTAATAGGGGGAACTTATGATAATATGGGGAAAGGAGAAACAGGTGTGCCCTGGAGGCTGCAAGAGGCAGGAGGTGCCTATAATTCTGAGAGGATGTTTAGTAACAATTTCAGGAAGTAGCCTCAGGACTGGTTTTGGCTTTTTGGTGGTTGAAAAACTAGCCTAGGAGTTGTATGTGCCTTAGCAGGGAAGAGGAGTCCGAAGATGGGCTAAGAGTATACCCAGGTTGTCCATTTGAATGAGATCAGGCAGTGAAAGAGGAGTGTGTGCTGAGATGAAGTTTGGAATGGTGGTGTTTCCAGTCTGTGTGTGCAGGACTACAGAGAGAATTAGTTCAACAATGTATGCTAGGGTATGTGGAGAGTTTGGAAATTCCAGCTGTCCCTTGGGATTTGGTAGGAGAAAGGATGTGTTCAGGGACAGGGCTGTGACCCAGTGGCTAGTCTTTCCCATCCCCAAGCACTGTATAGGAGCGCTATGGACTGAGTAATGAAAAAGCTGTCAGGAGATTCTGTTCATTTGAACTCTGGACATCGGAGCTCTTTCTGCTTTCTGTTTCAGGAGAAATTGCCTGGGGTGGCAAAAGGTGACTTAGGTCTCTAAAGTGGAGCTGTGACCTGGCTCTGAGGTGAGTTTACTCAACTAATTGGAGAGTGGGAAGATGAGTCACATCCTAATTTCCCTCTGATAGACTGTCATGGGACTTGTCTCTAACACAATCCTAACTACCCTTATCTTCAGCACTTTCCTAGCTTACTCCCTCCCTCTTCAGTGCAAATTTCCAGCTTCCTTCTCCCCATTCTGAACCAAGTGTTAGTCCATCAGGATAGTCATCACTGCTACCTGAACACTCACAGCAGCAGCTACAGAGATGCCAAGGGGGAATTTCTGCCTTCTTCATACATAAACACACCTCCTATGTCCTAGATCACCTTGTGCCTATAACACATTCCTCTCTGAGAGTGGTCTTTCCTCCAGGGAAATGACTGGTGAGTAAGACTTTTTCATTTGAGTAGGATAGAGTGAATTTCCCTGAATAAGCAACTCATGGATGGATTGTGATCTGTCTTGTAGATCTCTTTACATGATCTTTCTTCCCAAACCCACACATCTCTGAACTTTCGTATTACTGTTGAAGATACCATCTCTTCTAGTCACCTTCATGTCATTCTCAACTACTCACTTTCCCTCACCCTACATGTCTATCTATTCAGTTGCCAAATATTGTTTCTCTCTCTACAATATCTTTCACTTTCTTTCTCTCCACCCACATATTTAACTACCCTAGCTCAAAGACTTGTTATCTTCTCTTGGACTATTGCTATAGTCCCTCCCCCTGCCCTTTCAAGTTTGTCCCCTTTAGAATCCACTCTCTACATAGCTGTTAAAATGATTTTCTTAAAGCATGAGTCTGACCATGCCATTCCACCACTCAATAAGCTACAATGGCTCCCTATTAACTTTAAGATTCGAAGTTTTTTTTTCTCTCTTTTTGTCATCCTTTTTAAATGTCTTTTTTTGTGAAAGTATTACAATATATGCAATTATTAGTACAGAAGTACTAAATAAATAAATAAATGTAAATATAATAAGTGTGTCTGCTAAATTTTTGTTGTTGTTGTTGATAACAGTGTGCAGATAAAAAAGTCTGAGGACCAATAATTTGAGCATCAGTATTGTGATAGGTACAAGCAACAAGAGGTAGTTGTAAAGACGTTGTCAGTCACATGTTGCATCAATGAATTGAAGAAGGATGTTCATGGCCCTGTCAACATGAGTCAATTCTCACACACGAGACAGGACCAAATCGTTTCTCTCCTACATGGAGGGAAAGGAGAAAAGAGAATTCTTACAAAGGAGGATACTTTTCGCAATGTTATAGAAGCAGTCAGCACCATGGCTAGAGATAACAAATCTACAATCACTTAGTCTATAACAGTTGGAGTGCATGGCAATACAATTAACACAGCATTTAGGGTGGTGTTACGAAGGACTTTTAAGGAAGCTATTATTGCTATAGACTTAACAAAGTAAGCTTGCTTCTGTGTCTTTAGGAAGTTTGGATTGTTGACAGGGGGAAAATAAGACTCAGGGGAACCTACTAAGAAAGCTACTGGCAGCATCGACTTGATTTTCAAAGCAGAAATTTCCCTGTCATGAGTATGTCTTGTCTTCCCTACCCAACCATGTGCTAAACAGAAAGAAACCAGCTGGGAGAAAGGTGTTTTGTCTGGTGTCTCATGTCAACTAAATCTTTGTGGTAAGGGGTCATTGTTCTGGTAAGCCCTAAATCTGTGATGAAATGACCTCCCCTAGACACTGTTAGTTATAATTTTGATACTGCCCTTGTTTAGAGAATTTGCCCCTTATACTAAAGCAGTGGTTCTCAACCTTCCTAATGCCATGACCCTTTAATACAGTTCCTCATGTTGTGGTGACCACCAACCATAAAATTATTTTCATTGCTACTTCATAACTGCAATTTTGCTACTGTTATGAACCTATCTAATATGCAGGATATGTTTTCATTGTTACAAATTGAACATAACCCACAGGTTGAGAACCACTACACTAAAGGCATGTTTTGAGTGGAAAGATTTAACACACAGACAGTTAAAATGGATCCACTTTACAGCACTGCCATCTATGCATAACAGAGTATTCTAGCTATTAATAAGGTTATGATAGTATAGATAATGTACTGTTATTAACTGTAAACTTACTTTTAAAATAACCTACATACAAGTATGTTAAGAACACGTGGAAATTCTACAACATTTCTTTCATTTATTTAGCATAATTGTAGTATGAAGTGTTTCACAAAAGGAGATTTTCCAGATGAACAAAGTCTTTAGTTTGTAATTTTAAAAAGATTTCATCACCATCAATGGAAACCTTCCTATTTTCTTTAAAAGGGTATGATGAAGAGAATGTAAATTTCTTCTATAGAACAGGGTCATAAACAAAAGAGTTGTTTATCCCTCTACTAAATGGCTACAGATTGCTATACTTTTTTGAGTTTGTATGACTGCTTTTTCTAGATTTTGTCTCTTCTGCCAGTGGTCATTTCTTGATACTTTTGTTGTGTTTACTTGTAAGACTTCACTCCTCCTTTCTAATTTTCTGCTTTTAATCTGATATGACAGTAAGAAACCAAATCGCCAAGCCCATTAGAACTGTGTCTAAAAACTAGCCACGTGTAAGAGTTTCCTTTTAACAAAATACATAAGCTCTAACACATGAGATTTCTGAAATCTAATACATCTAAGCCTTTGGGGTTTTTTTTTTTGCTTACTTCCTGATTCTTAGCTACATTGCAAAAGGTTATTGTTTGGTGGATAAGTAAGATACTACTGTATAATACTTTGAAGTCCACTTCTCTTCAAAATTCAATTCTCTAAAATTTAAAAACCTGCCTTCCCTTCCTAGTCTCTTTAATTTCCCCAGCCACTATGATATCTCCAAAATCCATGCATACTCTGGATTTTTGCACAATACATCTCATGAAATATTTTCTTTTTCCATTTTCCACTTTAGAATCTTTGCAAAATGATATACTAGCAGCAATTCTGATCTCTTGGTAAGGACGCCTTTTATGACATTAATAATATAAGGTTTGCTAAGTTCTTTACATTTATTATCTGATCTTATCATCATAATAACTCTACAAGGCAAGTATTTTCAGATATTGTTGATTCCTATTTTATAGATCAAAAAATTGAGTCTCAAAAAGATCATGTGGAAATACAACCAATAAATGTCTGAAGTAGTACTTGAACCTCAGTTTTTTTCTGAAATCCAAATCCAAGCTTTCCCCACTAGACCACTGGGAAAGTAGCCATTAAAATGTAACATTTAGTAAAACTTGTCAGAAAATATTTTCTTTTCATTCATGTTAAACATTCATATCCAAAGATGTAAAGGGGAAATGAGAAGAAACATAGCCAGACAAGGTTGAATTTCAGAAACACTTGCCAGATCTCTGCCTATTCTTTCACATAAATCAAGTCTTGTGATATTTTCCTGGCTAAATGGGAAAAGGTCTACCCTCACTCACAAATAATAGCTTTTGAGTTGAAATTTATTCCAATTATTCTTAAGGAATCACTTAAGCCCAAATAAGATATTTTAGTGGGTCTTGACCCTGTCAATTATAAAACAGGGTTAGGAGATTTTGTAGTTATTTGTTTAGGTTTTTAGACAGGCACATATTAACATTTATGCCAGATCATACATTGGCCCCTGAAAATACATGGCATTTTCCCCCTTAATGAGCCAAATTTCCAAAATTGTCCAGTCTTTTTCTCTGTATAGCGTTGGTTCACCACTGCTATTGAGTTACTATTGCATTTTAAAATGACTTCTATTTAAAAAAAAGAAAATATTCAAGATAACAATGTTGCTAAGTGAGAGTCCAAGTTGACTGTGATGTAATACTTATAACAACACAATACATAATACAATAACACATTACTATAATATGGTATTGTATTATATGTTTATATGTAACAATATCATAATTTTATATTTATAATATTTGTAGAGGTTCCAGCCTTATATTAAAGAAGACTTAGGTTCAAACATCAAATCTTCCCTATCCTGGTTGTGTGACCCTACATGAGTCATAATCTCTCAGTGCTCTAGGAAACTCTTTATACTTCAAGTTACAGAGTAAGTGATAATGTACATTGTCAGAGAAGTTTCCAGTCCAGTATTTGCTTATGTCAAGAAAATTGTATATCCGGTTCCAATTCCTCTCTAAATAAAAGAAAACAAAAAATCAGACCAAATAAAACAAGATAAAAGAAATATATGGTATGGTTATTTACTTTCTTCAAAAAAAAAATTCAATGCATAATTGATCTTCCTTTTGAAAAAAACAAGTCTGTTTCTTCCCCATGATCAATCATGCCCCACTCCACTCCTGTCCCAATAGCCCTTTTCCTAAAAATGAAGAAGGGCAGTTAAGCAAACAGCAAGGCAGCCCATTAGCCCAGAACGTAATTTCCTTTCAATGGTTTGTAACTTTGCCTTAATCAGAAGGAGAAAGATCCAGAAACAATAAGGGATGAGAGATATAGTGGAAAGAGTACTGGACAGTGGGCCAGGAGATGTGGGTTCTTTTCTTGGTTCTGTGACTATAACTGTCATAACCTCAAGCAAGTTACAGTCTTTCTGGGCCCCAGTTTCTTCATCTGTAAAATGAAGATTTTGTAAGATTTTCCAGTTCCCTTTTGGCTAGAATATTCTATGAATCTATGAGGACTGACAGGCCTTCTGGGGAGCTAGTTAATCCATAGATAGACCTTCTGAAGAGCTTGTCTAATTCAGACTCTTCTGTCTTTCCAGTGAGCTGTAGTAGATTCCCTTCACTGTAGTGAGTGCTTCGTGTTAAGTCCATGAATATATTTCCTGCTCAGAATAAAGCCTCTTTCATCTGGTTATCATTAGGTTGCCAAAATGCTGTTCATTCCCAGCTCATAATGGTTTCCACTCCAGAATTTTCAGCTTCTAATTGGGAAATCAGACCTGAGTCTGTTTGTGTGCAGTGTGGAGGAGGAATGAAGTCAAATATGCATGTGTTTTACCTGTCAACTGAGGGGGTGTTGTGACGACTAGGGATCTGACACTCCTGAAAGCTACCTCAGGGAGTGCCCTAGCTTCTTCTCAGGAAGTTTTCTGTTCCTTGAAGTGACTGGAATCATGCCATAGTGTCCCACAAAACCTTCAAGGTGGTAGAAATTAATTAACCTAAGATGACAGATTTGAGAGCAAGCTGTGCTATATGTGAAATGAATTGTAGTTTATTTGGTGTGGTGGTAGAAAACGTTCTATTTTTAATAGTTCATCCACATGAAAAAATGAAGGCTAATGATGATGATGATGACAACAAGAAAACCATCCTTTGTGATTGAAAACATTTTATTTGGAGTCATAGTTTTCTAAAAATAAATTCTTGTTATCTGGAATCTGGCTTTTTTTGTGTCTGATCATAGGGGAAATTTTATGATTTAGAACTCCAGTGTATACACACACACACACACACACACACACACACACACAAACACATCTATACATACGTGTATTTATTTCCTAGAACTGAAGGTATTTGGAAGAAAACTGGGTTATTGGGTTTAAAGCTAAAGGACCCCATAGAGCTCATTCAGTTTGATCTTTTAATTTTATAGATGAAGAAACTGAGACCAAAGGAGGTGAAAGTTACTTGCTCAAAGTCACACACCAATAAATGACAGAGATGACATTTGAATCCAGATTTACTTACAAATCTAAGGCTGATCCCATTATATCTTCCTTCTTGTCATCCTGTCCTTTTTCCTACCTTGAAACATCTCTTACTCACATTGCTAAGGAAAAACAAAAGATTCACTTAACAAGGAAATCTTGAATAAACGTGCTGCTAGTTCTTAGTACCATCCAAACAACTCCTGCATTGCAGGGTCGGCTCAGGAAAGGAGAATGACTCTCTCCCTGGAAATCTGATTAGTCTGCAATTAGCCAGCACAAAGGGAGTCATTTCTGAAATGTTTATTTGGAGACTTAGAATTTATCATCCACCACAATTGCTTTTTATTTCTCTGAATAGATCAAGTTCATTTTTCAATTAAATTTTATCTTTTGGATGATCAATTTTTTCTCCCTCTATCCCTCTATTGAAAACAAAAAGAAACACAAAATCCTTGTAAGAAATGAGCATAGTTAAACAAAATGAATTTGTATGTTGTCCACGTTCAAAAATGTGTGTCAATAATGAACATAAACAAACAAAATTAATTCTTATGTTGTCCATTTTAAAAATGCATGTCTTAATGCACAAATTTAGTCTGTCACATTTTTCTCAGGCATTCTTCATCATTGGTCTTCTGGAAACTTGGTTGATCACAGTTCTTATTTTTTTTTTTCAAAATAATTCATTTTTAGAATCTTGTTATATTGTTTTGGTCATTTCATTCTGCATTAGTTAATGCAATTCTTCTTAGGTTTCTCCAAAACTTTCATAATTTCTTACAGAACAATAATATTTTATTGCATTCATATACTGTCATTTGTTTGACCCTTCTCTGTTTGATGGGCAACCCCTTTGTTTTTTAGTTATCTGACAATATAAAAAGAGCTAAATAAGCTAAGTTTAAAATAATGCCAGTGATTTGGCATTAGGACCAAGAAAGCACAATTATAGCAGCCAACTTTAGAAAATCTATTGTCATCCTCATCCAACTGAAAATACTTTGTGCCAGAAATAAGTTTATATACGCAGACATAGTCTCTGTCATATAGACATTCATCCTGATAAATGCGATAAACCCCTTCTGCCAAAGTAAATCCTACTCTAAAGTCTCTTCATGGTGTGAAAATGCCCCCTACTTCTCAAAGCTATGTCCCTGAAGCACAACCTCTGCAAGATACCACTAAATTGGAAAGATCTTAAGTGTAGACCGATCAATGGAGAATATATCTGCCAATTAGGACTATCACAGTTAAATTAAGAGAAATATATTTCCAAATATCTTGCCACTGTGATTTTTTTTTCTAGTCACAGCTCATACATTTTCTACTAAACGTATGCAGGGCATGTGATCTGTATTAGTGAGGGGATTGTCCAAACCATGAAATATGGATCCTTGAAGTACTGAAATAATTTTTAAGAGGCTGGGTAAACAAATTGGTAGAAAAGGAAGGATGATTGAACTGACAGTTTGGATCAGAGTCATTGTTGAGGAATCATTGAAATTCTTTTTAAATTTTCTTCCTCAAACCATGAACGAAATAGACAACTTTAAACAAAGAGCTCAGTTGGCTGACTCTTGAACCATTGTGGCTAACTTCTCTTTTGGTTATCCTTTGCTATTAGTCACTGTATGTTAAATTAGTTTAGCAGGTATTTGGAACTTTTCTTGCTGACTAGGGTTGAAACAGAAAGCCTAGAGACAGTGTGGATAAGGATACCTGGAGATCATGCATGGCATGACTTCTCTTTATTAATCAGACATAATATGTCTTTCACAATGATATGTGATTGCATGTGATTCTATGGTTTTCACAAGGCATGAGAACTGGGCAGGCTGAAAATTTCTATAACATGCATTTAATGTGGAAAGGAGAAACATAATTTAGAATTTTCTTGAGACTGTGAAAGGTCAGGAAAGGAAGAAATCAAGAAGTCACATTAATGAGGGAATGAAGCAGAACTGGGAGAAGCTGCATCACTATAGGCTTACTCTCTCCTAATGTGGTAAGCAAAAGATCTAGGCTCAGCTTGGCTGGATTCCCATTCTAAGGAAGTTCCCCTGTGGGATAATCTGAGGACATATGTATATAGTCTTACACCTACTTTCACAGATTTTTCATTAAGTGTTTGGACATATATACACATGCAGGTACAAATACAAAATCCCAGAGGACTACCAATCAATAAGGCAGGCAAAAAACATTTAAATGTCTACTATATGCCAGAAATGAGCAAAATGAAAACAAAAATGAAAAAGTCCTTATTTCCAAGAAGTTTACATTCTATTGATGGAGGCAACATGTACAAGTATATACAAAATATATACAAAATATATACAAAATATATACAAGGCAATGGTGGCATGGGATCTGGGAGGATTAGCAAAGTTTATTTTGGATTAGTTTAGCATACCTTGTTTATAACATATTATCCAATTTTTTTGGGAAGTCAAGACTTAGAATTTCATTGATATAGGAAGTTCCCAATGAAGAGCTTCTACCAAT
This sequence comes from Pseudochirops cupreus, assembly GCA_028627135.1. NCBI lineage: Eukaryota > Metazoa > Chordata > Mammalia > Diprotodontia > Pseudocheiridae > Pseudochirops > Pseudochirops cupreus. Next base: position 518,917,309 of record CM053581.1, on the reverse strand, counting down.
GCAGACTGGTATCTTCTTTGAAACTTCTAGTTTGTTGCCTGGGGCTCTGAGATTTTATGTGAGTTCCTCAGGGTCATAGAGCCAGGATGTGGTAGAGTCAGGAATTGTATCCAAGTTATCCTGATAGGTAGATCAACTCTGCACCAGTGTGCTTCATTAGTTTATTATATAGTTAAGTATTATATATATATGTATATATATATGTACACATACACATACATACACATTGTGTGTGTATGTGTATGTGTGTGTGTGTACACTGTTGCATATACTAGGGTAGCTATTTTTAAACATATTTTTCTAGATTATGGGGGAAAGTGAATTACTTATCTTAGAGATGATATTCATTAGGATGAAGATATCATAGTTATAGAAATACTCATATAAAACATGCATTTATTATTCAACTTCAAATTTTACACTTGGATGTATAGATAGCAATTGTATTCCTCAAGCCTATCATAGTAACCGTGAAGTGACACATTTTTGTATATATTGTGTCAAATAGCATCATCATACATTTACTGAGTATCATCTATTATGTGCAGTGCAAGGCACTGTGATTGGTACTACTAGAGATACAAAATAAGAAATTTTCTCTTCCCTTAAATTCCTTATAGTTTAGTTTGATGGGGGAAGGGAACGCTCAAGGCATAGGTGCATTAAAATTACATGCTAAGAGGAAGGATGTGTTTAATTACTAAATAAATAATATAGTTAATAAGACCTATAAGGAAATAAACACTTCTTAAAAAATAAATGTCTACTATATGCCAGGCACTATGTTATAAATATCTCATTTGAAAGAGATAACATTATCTTATTATATATTATATATATCTTATTATATTATATATTATTATATATATCTTATTATATTATATATCTTTTAGAAGTATGATCTCTTTTTATAAATGTTATCTCAAATATTTGACAAATATTATCTCATCTGATCTATTGTGAATTCAGAAGAAGGAGAGAGCCATGTGGTGGCTAGTGATCATTTAGAAAAAGAAATAGTGATCACAAAAAAGTTTTATTAAAAACAGATCATTCCTGTTTTAGATAAGACGACTAAACTTGCACGTAAAGAAATGCTATAGATATATTTAATCTAGATTTCAGCAATAATATTTGCCACATTTTCTCTTGCTGTTATTATGGAAAGGTAGAGAGATTCTATCTAAATGATGGTACAATTAGTCAGACATAAAAGTAGATGAATGAAAAAACCCCAAGAACAGTCATTAATGATTTCTTGTCAGCTTGGACATCTCTACTGAGGAGAGCCAGGAAAGTGTGCTTGTTTCTGTTCTGTTTATTATTGTTTGTTAATTACTTGAATAAAAATATAATTGGCTTGGGTATCAAATCTGAAGATAACATAAGACTAGAAGGAGTAATTAAGACACTCTATAATGGAATCAAGATTTAACAAGGGCTTAAGTTAGAATACTGGACCAAATCTAATTAGGTGAATTTTAATAGGGATAAATACAAAGTATTATATTTAAGTTGTTTTTAAAAAACCAGATTCACAAGTATAAGATGCGGGCTGTCCATAGCTGGATAGAAGTTCATCTGAAAAATATTTAGGGTTTTAGTGGACTGAATCCCAATGTAGTATTGTGAGATGACAGCAAAAAAAAGAAAAGAAAAAAGAAAAAAAAAGACCAATATAATCTTGAACTTCATTAAAAAAAGACCTTGCATCCCAGCCCTAGGGAAGATATAATCTCATTGTATTTTGTCCCTGTCAGACCATTTCTGGAGTGTTATTTTCAGGTCTGGGCATTGTATTTCAGGAATGGCATTGATAAACTGAAGAGTGCTCTGAGCAGGGCAATTAGAATAACAAAAGGCCTCTAGATCATTCTGTATGAGAATTAGTTTAAGGAATTGAGGATGTGTAGACAAGAGCAGAGAATATTTTGTGAATGTGTGTATCTTTTTTCTAAATGTGTGTGTGTGTGTGTGTGTGTGTGTGTGTGTATAGACATAATATGGGTATTCCAACTGTACCATATGGGAGAGGGATTTGACTGGTTACATTAGGTCCTAGAGAGCAGAATTAGGAGCAATGGGTGGATGCTGAAAAGAGAAAGATAATAGACTCAAGGCAAGGGAAAGTTTACCAACAATGGGAACTATGCCAAAATGGCATAGGGAATCACTGCTAGATAGTGTGTTCCCTCTCACTTTAGGTCTTCAGGCAAAGGATGACCACTCTTTAGAATACTATGGGGAAGGGAAAGTGTGTTTTTGTAATGCAAATTCGAATTTGGTAGATCAAGCAACTTCATACCCTACTCTCTCAGTTCTCTCTCCCCTGTCCTTACTTTGCATAAACTGTCTTGCTGTGATCTAAGTAGCTGGTATGACTCTGCAAGCACTCCTTTTACTCTGTCATGGGCCTTTTATACTTCCACACTGTTGGCTTTTGGCTGCCCTCAACTGTTGGAATGGTGCTGTATGGTTTTTCCATTTAGAACCTTCATATTTCTCAGAGATGGATGCAATCAGAATCATTGGGAGAGATCAGTCCAAATCCATTCCAGTTCAGGATGATCTGCCAGATTAGCTAGTTTTATAAACACAATTGCTTTATTACACACCTAATGAATGATGTTGTAACAGGGAAGCCTTCTGAAATGTCTACAACAGATCATTAAGTATCCACATTTGGGGCATAAGCAGATACACCATTATGCTTTGATAAAGGAAAACATTGTTGGATACAGCTAATGAAATTCTGGCTCATCTCTTTGAAGGAGCTAATTGAAAATAGATGCATAAGCATTGTCTTCCTTCAAGCCCCAGATTTATTTTAATGAATGTGTTTATTTAACAGTTGAGAGATGGTGACATCTGGTTGCAGTGGAGAAATCAGTCTAGTTAAAGTATTCCATTTTCCTTTTCCCTTGCTATTTTGTTGTCACCTTGTCTTAGGAATGAAACAAATATGTAAAAAAAAAAATACCCTAACCCCTAAAAGGCAACAAGAACAGCAAAAACAAGAAGACATAAAGCATAGGTCTTCTAATTTCAGGAGAAAAAATACAAATTTCTTACTAGTGACATGTTTTCTCTAGATAAAAAAAAATGAATCGAGCATCTCACCATTGATTTTGGAACTGCCTACATGAATAAACAAATAATCCAGACAGTTTAGGGGAGTGCTGTTTTTTTCCCCAGAACAATCCAGGTTGGATTATTCTTAGTAATCTAAATGGCTAACTCATTATCCAGCCCTTAGTTTTGGTTATATAGAAATAGGCACTCAAATAACATAAATTCTTACTTTTCAGCAATTACGTAGTATGGTAAGATGGTCTAAGTTAGAAGGAAAAGCCATCTGGGATGACAAAACCAAGACTCCACCATTAAACTTAAAGTTCTTTTATCACCTAAAAGCTAATTTTGTGATTCCATTTCCCAAGTTATTTGTTTTTTCTTAGAGCTGCTTTTTTGATGGAAATACAAATAGTAAAAAGAGACAAATTTAGTCATTTTATTACTCGATCTTCTATAAAGAATTTTAAGTGGAAATTCTAGGAAATGAAGTACAGATCTCCATAGCAATAGCGTATACTACATAGGTTGCCAAGCAAACTATAATTTATCTTAGAAAGTAAACTAATAATTATGGATATTAACCAGAGAATATCACATTATATTGCAATGCTGGTTTTATGCACAAAAAAGGGACCACATTAAAAGTTTATATAGTATTAATTTATTCTTATCTATATCTCCTTGTAGTCTCAAAAGGTATGTGCTTTAAAAGCAGAATAGAAATGTTGATTAGTCATAATATATGTATAACACAAAGTGGTATTTATAGAAGACCAGTCCTGATGTCATGAATATCTGGGCTCAAATCTTGCCTCTATTGTATACTAGTTGTGTGACCAGGGGCAAGTCATTTAATCCATCATTGTCCCAGACAACTACCTAAGATTTTAAGTTAAAATGAAGCTGTTTGTTTGTGTATGAGGAGATATAGTTTCCACACTGAGGAGTTTCTTACATTGATACAATCACAGGTTTGTACTCCCACATGTTCTCTCTCTCTCTCTCTCTCTCTCTCTCTCTCTCTCTCTCACACACACACACACACACACACACACACACACACACACACACAAGCACGCTTTTATGGTGAGAAAACCAGTCAATTATATTAAGTATTTGATTTGGACATTAAGTTTTTAGTGTCTTCAAAATGTTCAAAGGAACATTGTACTTTTCACTAGGTTCAGTTTATAGCACAAATTTATAGGAAAGAAATGTGGAATTTGGAGTCAGAGGATGTGGGTGCAAATCCTAGCTCTGAAATTATTATGCAGGGCAAGGCCCTACACTCACTTCTAGAATGAAGGACTGAACTAGAGATCCTATAGGTTCCCTTCCAGCTCTAAAGCTATGATTTTATGAATCTATTTTCTCTCTGAGTGACTTCGGCAACAGTTATCTGTTTGCAAAGCTTAAATGGTCACTTTTTATGACTGTAGCATTTAGCAGCTGTCATTCAACTAGAATGTCACATAAGATCATCTAGTCAAAGAGAAGGGATATTCTGGGCTGTATGTCAGACTGCCTTGAATTATACATGAATACTTAAAAAACTCTTGACTTTATCAGTTTGGGTGCTAACATAGATCGTAACTTCTATTAAAAAGTTAACATGGTCCCCCAAATTCATCACTCTGCAGCCAACCTGATTGTGATATGCTCCAAAATTAGTTGAATTGTTTTATGAATGACAGATTTACTGACCTTCACAGGCCCCTTGGTCTTTTCCCTTTAGTAGGAATTGCCAGAGCTCGTTCTCAAGTTGCATAGCCTTCAAAAACTCAGAGATATTTCTATGCCCTGTTGTAGCAGTTAAATGGGGTTTTGGAGAAATTAAAATTATAGAATAATAAAATTTTAAAGGTCAAAAGGGCCTTAGGTATCATCTAGGAAAACCTCATGTCTTGAAGAGGAAATAAGTTCAAATTACTTGCTTACCTCACAAAGTTAGTTAGTGCCTGGGTAAAAACTAGAAATCAAGACTCCTGATCATTCATTGTTCTTTCTGCTATGCCTTATTTGTTTTTTAAGGGCAGCTAAGTGGCTCAGTGGCCTGGAGTCAGGAAGACCCACATTTAAATCCAACCACAGACATTTACTGGCTGTATTACCCTGAGCAAGTCACTTAACTCTGTTTGCCTTAGTTTCCTCATCTGTAAAATGAGCTGGAGAAGGAAAAGGCAAACCATTCCAATATCTTTGCCAAGAAAACCTGGAATGACTTCATAAAGAGTTGGATATGACTGAAACAACTAAACAACAAAAAAATTGCTTATTTTTACAGATTATCCCACAATGAGGTGATTTAACTGGAAAAAAGACCTAAACTTTGACCATAACAAAAACATGCATATATGAGACATAAAGTAGTTTTTTTTTTCTGAAGGATGCAGATTGGAGGTCAGAAGAGAAATTGATTCTGTCTTTCAGGATCAACCTCATCTTTTTAGGGTCCAATGTAAAGATCAACATTCTTCAAAATCACTTTTTGTGAGTCTAATTAGTATCCATGATTTAGAAAACCTCTGACTACATGAGTAGAAAACATCATGGGATATTTAATAATATGACAACATAAATCACTCTGTTCTATAGCCTTTTGTTAATTTCAAGTGATGCATAAAACCAGGAGGTATCTTTGCCAATAGTGTACAACACCATCATGGAAGAGATTTAGCATGTAGTTCAAAGAGTTGACAAGATCTTCCAGATGCTCCAGTTTCATTAAAAATATTTTTGAAAGGGGGCAATGAAACAAATAACTAAAGTATTTTATTGGCTTGCAACTATAGAATGAAAACATACAAAAGATAAAATTATAGTTCTTTGGTTAGATTTAATTCAAAGACAAAATATATGAATTTTCAAAAAGATTTCTCTGTGCCATTTTATCTCTGAATATTGTCCAACAAGAAGGCATTGGTATACATTGAACTAAACTTAGTATTTTTCAAAATAAATCCTAATTTTAAATTCTAGCCTATATTTAAAATAAAAACAACTTTATATAATTTTCAAGAAATAATAACAAGAATAAAGTGAAATAAACCACTGCTGTAAAATGTGGACCTTAACTTGTAACAATAAAAACATTTATATTAAATTTACATCTCAAAACGTAAGTTACTTTCTGTTCTTCAACATTATAAATTCAGAGAAGAAGAATAGATTTTTACCAACTCAGGGCAGGTGATTTTTACCAAAAATATTCAAGTAGTCAAGCCCTGAAACATCTTAGAAAAATTTGGAAAAATCTGAATGTGGCATTGGAAGTTCTGTTTTTAGTTTAGTGATGCAAAGATGGAATGTACAGTTACTAACCTTACCTATACTACTTTTGATAGAGAAGAGTTAATCTTGTTTACTTGTGTGATATTGAGATTGAAAAAAAATAAACCTACTGCTCCTGAGGGAATCTTTTCTTTGGAGAGATCAAAAGTCTTTAGTGGAAGAGTTCCTTATATAAATGAGACCCTATAGTTCTCTCCATCATCATATCATCTACAAAAAGAAATAATTTTGTTTTTTCCTGGTCTATGCTTATTTGCTCAATTTTTTTCTTGTCTCATTGCTATTGATAGCATTTCTAGCATGATATCAAGTAGTAGTGGTGATAACAGACATTTCCATTTTATCCTTAATCTTAGAAGTATTCTAGTTTATTTCTACTAGATATGCTGGTTCTTAGTTTTAAATAAATGCAACTTACAATGTCTATTCATTCCTATGTTTTCTAGTTGTTGTTTTAAAGAAATGAGTCTTTTGGGGGCAGCTAGGTGAAACAGTAGATAGAACATTGGCTCTGGAGTTAGGAAGCCTTGAGTTCAAATTTGGCTTCAGACACTTACTAGCTGTGTGACTCTGTGAAACTCAATTAACCCTAATTGCCTCCCCTCCAAAAGAAATGTGTTCTATTTTGTCAAGAGCTTTTTTTTTCATATACTTATGCAATCGTATGATTTTTATTATTAATATGGTCAATTACGTTGGTAATTTTTCTTATATTGAACTAACTTTTGTATTCTTAGTATATATCTTAAACTGTATAGATTTGTGATATGTTACTATAGTCTCTTTGTTAATATTTTATTTCAAAAATTTACATCAATATTCATTATAACTATTGGTCTATAGCTTTCTTTCTGTTTTCTCCATCTCCTATTTAGGTAATATATTTGAATCATTGGAGGAATTTGGTAGGATCCTTTCTTTTCTTATTTTTTGTTCTTCACTTTTTGATAGAATTCACTTATACATCCATTTGATTTTGGATTTTTTTTTTTACTTAAGGTAAAGAGATAAAAGACCTATATGTACAAAAAATATTTACAGTAGCTCTTTTTATAGTAACCAACCACTGGGAACCAAAGACATGCTGTCCTGAAAGGGAATGGTCCAGGGATGGGGAATCTGTGTCCTCGAGGCCACATGTGGCCCTCTAGGTCCTCAAGTGCAGCCCTTTGACTGACTCCAAATTTCACAGAACAAATCCTTTTATTGGGGCAGCTAGGTGGCACAGAGAATAGAGCACTGGCCCTGGAGTCAGGAGGACCTGAGATCAAATTCGACCTCAGACACATAACACAAAAACTAGCCTTGTGACTTGGGCAAGTCACTTAACCCCATCTGCCCTCCAAAAAGCAAAAACAACAACAACAACAAAACCAAATCCTTTTATTAAGGTCTAACCTTTAGATCCTAATAAATGTAATGGAATGTTATTGTAAGATAAGAAAAGATGAAATGAAGTTTCAGAGGAAAATGTGAAGACCTCTAACTGGATGGTGTTGAAAAAAATGAGCAGAACTAGGGGAACAATTTATACAATGACAACAACATTACAGGAAAAAATGGAAAATTTTAGAATTCTGCTCAATGCAATAACATTCCAAGAGTCTGGGAGGATGAAAATGAAACATGGCATTCACCTCCTTCAAGAGAGGTAATGAACTTAAAATACAGATCTATATCTATACCTAATCTCTCTCTCTCTCTCTGCCATGGTGAAATGTTGTTTTTCTGGATGCTGCATATATGATGAGGGCTTTACAATAATCACCACCATGGCCATCATCATTCTCATGACCATCACCATGATCACCATTACCGCCACCATCGTCACCACCATCATCATATTGTTCAATGGAAGACAGTAGGAGAGACTGATTATAATTTTTCCTTTCTTTGTTTCTTGTCTCCTCTTTGCAAAGAAGATGAAGATCATTGGGCAAGAGTATGAGCAGCACTGATTCTCTATATGGATGTGATGAGCCTTTATTTCTATGCACTTCTATTTTCCTCAAACACCAGTTACAGGTTTTCCTACTTTCTTTCCTTTAAATCCTTCTTCAAGATTCCCCATATAAACTTGAGGCTTGTTTGTTTGCTCTTCCTCGATTCTATCCTTTTCTCTTTTTCCTCTCTCTGTGTTCCCTATTATTTTCTTGTTGAGTTGAATGTATTTTTATATCAAATTCTTTATGTGTATATGTGTTTTACCACCTGGTCGGTTTATATGAAAGTAAGATTCAAGTGATGTCTACTTTACCCATCTCTTTCTCTTTTGTAAAGGATTCTGTTTGTATGCACCAATTATGCACAATAATAGTTTCACAATTTTTCCTCCATTTTCTCCCCCAGTGTATCCTTTCTCTTTCCTTATTTCTTTTATGATCATAAAAACATAACAGAACCACTCCAAGATTATCCGTATTATTCTACTTTCTCCATGACACCTAATTTATTAATGTTTGGTTTTTAAAGAGATACTTTATTTCATGCTTTCTACTCCTTTAGGTGGTGGCTGCTAAATCTTATGTGATTCTAACCCTGGTTCCTCAGCACTTGAACTATTTCTTTCTGGCTGAAGTATTTTTTCTTAGACCTGGATGTCAGGATTTCTGCTAGGCTGTTCCTGGGTGTGTTAATTTTTGAGTTTCTTTCAGGATACAAGTAGTGAATTCTTTCTATTTTCACTTTTACTTCCTGTTTTAATGTGTCTGGACAGTATTCTTTCATGATATGTTAAAATATGATATCCAGGATCCTTTTTTTGGTCTTGGCTTTCAGTTAGTCCATTGATCTTTAAATTATTATTCACTTACCTGTTTTAAGTCAGTTGTTTTTATATGAAATGCCTTAAATTTATTCTATTTCTTTGAATCCTTTGAATTTACCTAAATATATCGTGTTGTCTTATGAAGGCATTAATTTCTGTTTGGTTCATTCTAATTTTCAGGGACTCCATGACTTGGCTAAAGTATTTATGTCTCTTTTGCTAAGCTGTTAATTCTCTTTCTAAGACTTTCCCCCATAGATCTATTTTTTTCCTCTTTTTTCCTGCAACACTTGATTTCATTTTAATATCACTAGATTTTAAAAAAATTACTTCATTTCTTTTAGGAATTCTAACAAATCTTGCAACTAATCTGTATTTTTCTCTGAGGTTTTTTTTTTTAAGGGATTTTGGAATTACTCTGTTCTTCTGGGTTTGTCTTGGCCACCCTGGCATCAAAATAACTCTTCTTTAACATCTATTTTCCTAGCATTACTTCTTGGATTGAGAATTTATGTTAAGGCCAGGCTCTTTGGGCAGGAATGGCATGGTATTGTATGGTATGGTCTGTCTTTTCTGGGGTCCTGCTGCTATATTCTCTGGGTTTTGTGTGTTGTGTTATTTCAGGGAGCACAGAGCCAACTTGGGCCAGGGAGCTGCAAATTTCAAATGTGCCCAAGTTAGATCAAGTGCACAGTATGATGGCTATGCTCCTGGGCTTTCTGGGTTATAGACCCTTGTTTGGGTCTAGGCAACACAGCTGCAGACTTACCTGCCTGTAGAGTTCTAGTAGTCAGTTTCTGGCTCCTGTCTGTCAGTTAGAAGGTCCTGCAGATTCTGAGCCTGGAAGTGAAGTCCACAAACCTGCTTTATGGGCCGAGAAATAGTGCCCCCAATGGTAGTCTATTCCTTTTTTAAGTCTTGGGATAAGTCTGAGATCCTCTCTCTGGGTCAGAGAGAAAGTTTCATGGCCTTATTTTGTGTGGAGTCTGTGAATCAATTTTGTGATCGTGTTCTGGAAAAATGATTCTCTATGGTGTCTTCTTAGATTTCCCTATAACTACATAGTCAAGTAGTTTGGATTCTTGAGTAGTACTTGAGCAGTGGGTTGTACTGATTCCTTCTACTTTATCACCTTGGCTGGTCTCTCCTCATTAATGGCATTTTGCTGATTGTATCAAGCCTTGGAGCCTTACAAAGCCTCCAAAATGAGATCCATAATCACTCAATATTTCAGCCTAACAATTTACATAGAAAAAGCCAAATGAATGAAGAATTCCAAGAGTCAGTTATCAGTTGTGTGGACAGTACATAGAGTTGTCCATTAATCTGTATATTCTGGATAGACATTGTACAAAGAGAATAAACTCAAATCCAGAATTGAAAAGGAGAATAAGTATAGGATTTGAGAAATTATGCAGTGCTTTTAATGACTTCAAGTTTTTCCTTGAAAGAAAGGCTCATCTTCTTATTAACAGTGTTCTAGTTATTCATATGGTTGTGGGTCATGGAACACTACATTCTCAAAACTCATAAAATTAATAGTCGATCAAAGAGCGCTAGAGAAGCACATGATGAGAATGAGTAGGTTATGACACATAAATCAAGCATTGAGCAAGAGAGTCAGCATAAATGTTGTTATCAGAGAGATGTATAACTGGAAATTTAGTGGGAAGAAACAGTAATCTGGGAAGAGCAAGGAATCATCTATAAACAGTCCTTGTGCTAGACTGGTATCCATGCAATGTCAAAAGAGTCTCTGGGAGAGGATTTATGGAAGGATATGGACAAGTGTCTCCTAGGATGAGATTTACTCACATACTGTTTACTCTCACCCTTTTGACTCATACTTTTCATCTATACATTGACTCAAGCCCAGCTATTACAAAGATGATACCATCCAATCTTCATTTTCTGCGTTTCTAGAACTCTCTTCTTTACACATTCTGTTCAAAACATATGGAGGCCAGATCTTCCATTGTCACACCAATGATAATTCTTTATAACCAGCATCAGAAGAACATATTGATTCTCTTTAAATAGCAGGGGAATTTGCAGAGACACCTAACAGCTGTAGGCACTTACCTATCTTCTTCCTTCCTCCCCTCCACACCTCCTTTCTTGGTGCAGCTGTCTGCCTTTCAACTTGAAGTCTCTTGACTCTAACTCTGCTGGACGTTGCATCCAGGTGCTTTCATTCTGCTTTCCATTAAACAAAAATTTCCCACATTGATCACGTCCTTTCACCCTTGAACTTTTTTTGGCAAGTCATGTCCTGACCAAGAGGAAGAATGGAAGGGTGGAAAGAATACTAAATTTAATTGGAAGATTTGGACTGATAGCTATTGGAAAGTCAGTTAACCTTTCTGAGTTTCAGTTTAATCATCTGTAAAAGGGTATTTT
>CM053581.1:518862746-518905276 GCA_028627135.1 Pseudochirops cupreus | reverse complement strand
GGTAAGTGTCAAGTGTCTGGTCAGAGGCCAAATTTGAACTCAGGTCCTTCTGACTTCAGGGCCGGTGCTCTATTCACTGAGTCACCTAGCTGCCCCTCTTGAAATAATTAAAAATTTTTTTTATTGATGTGACACCTCCTATAGTAGATGGAGGAATGGTCTGAATTCACCCAGCCTCCTGGGATTTTTTTCCCCTAATCTCTTGAGGCTGCTATAGCTTCTGTTCATTTCAGAGCTGCTGGGGAAAGTCTGAACTCTCTCTTTTCTGTGCCTCCTCCCCACTTAAAAAACAATTTTTATTTGCTTCTGGAGATAAGAAAAAAAACTCCAAATCTTAGAGATCTAAGAAGGTCCAAGCCATTTTTCTCCTCTCTAGAGGAGTCATTGCATTCATAAGTTTTGTTTCTATACAAACTTGATTTTGAAACATATTCCTCCCTTCACTCTTTAACAGGAAGCCATCTTTCTTAAGACAAATTTTAAAAGAGCAAGAGAAAAAAAGCAGTTCATCAAAACTAATCATCGTGTCAGTCAGGTCTGACAGCACATGCAACATTTCTGCAAACAGTATGATAAACTCATTTCCACGACAATACAAATAATAACAAAAACAAATTATGTCTGATTGCAACTCTAAGCCTTATACAGTCTCCATTGTTACCCTTATGACATGATTTTATTTTCAAGCAAGATATGGTCATCTGCCCATAAATGACAAAGAGCATTGGACCAAATGAAAGAGTCCGATCATCTTAGTTTAGAGTTTGGTTGTGCAGCAGACAGAGAATCCAGCCTGGAATCAGGAGGAACTGAGTTCAAATTTGGCCTCAGACACTTGCGATGGGTGTGAGCTTGGGTGAGTCACCTAACCCTGTTTGCCTTAGTTTTCTCATCTACAAAATGAGTTGGAGAAGGAAATGGCAAACCACTCCAACATCTTTGCCAAGAAAACCCAACAACAACAAAAAATTAGATGAATTAGGAAATGGCAGATCATATCAGTGTCTATGCCAAGAAAACTCCAAATGGGGCCACAAAGGATCAGATATGACTGAAATGACTCAACAATGATAACAACAGCAGCAGCAGCAGCAGCAACAACAACATTATTTGGATGCTTGCAGGATTTCTGGAGTTATTGTGTTCCCAAAACAAAGGCTTGGTTTGTGAGCCTCACATTAGACTAGACTTGCCTTTTCTTTTATGGCAGGGTTTCTACACTAGCAGGATAAATGAAGGCTGACTGTATATCTAGATTTCAGAAAAATTTGACAAATCATGGAAGGTAGGAAAGGGCAAAGTATGTTGAACCTGAAGTCAGAGGACCTGGCTTCAAATACTACCTCTGATGTTTACTGCAGACGTGACATTGGGTAAGTCACTTAACATCTGTGAATTTCATTTTTCTCACTTGTAAAAACGAGGGGGTTGGATCAAGTGGCTTCTAAGGTCCATTCCAATTCTGGATCTATGAATCTATAATCCTGAGTATCTCATGGTATCCACACGAGCAGATTGGATAGAGTTAGGCAGCTTCAGAACTTAATGAATGACTGGACCTACAGAGTAGTCACGAATAACTTGAAATCACCTTGGCTGAAATTTGATGTCCCTTAAGAAGGAAGCCTTTAGCCAGAGATGGCTCTAATGGAGTGTCCCAAGAATTTGTGTTTGACCCTGGGCTCTTCACATTTTTTATCAATGATGAAGGCATAGGTGGAATGCCATACAGACAACATGAAACTGGAAATGGTAGTCAATATGATGAATGACAGAGCCAGATTCCAAAATAATCTCAACAGTCTAGAATTTTGGACTGAATTGAAGAAGAAACTTCAGAGATGATTATGAAGTCCTACAGTTGACCTTAAAAAAATCTTCAAAAATGCAAGATGGGTGTGGGAAGGCATGGTGAGACAACAGTTCCTTCAAAAAAGGCTGGCAATTTTAGTGGTCTCTGTAAAGCCAACCATGAGCAGCTTTCTAGAGGACTGCTGCTGTGAATAGCTTTTCAAGATTCTTATTACACAGTATAGTGAACTCTTTATTTATTCATTGACAATTCAAAGCAAAACATTTACAGAAAAATCAAAATACAGTATTCACCATGTCACAACTCAACAACTTATCACTAAAATGGCCACATAGTTTTCACCAAAGTGGTCACATAGTTTTAAACAAAGTACAATCATTTAGTAACTCAATCATTCAATGATCCTTTAGGAGGCTTGCCTCCTTAAGGTACACAAAATACAAAAGTCAAAGTACTCCACCCATGGGGTGCAATTAAGTTACAATTTCATCAGTCACTATTCAGTACCCTATTTCATCAGTCATGACTCAGACAATTTCATCTTGACTTAAGGCAGACTTTCAGCTTCCATGCTTCTTCTTCCATGGTCCCAGTTCCCACCCAAATCTAACCAACTGTCACCTGAGTTCAAAGGCAGACAGCTCCCAGTTCCTTGTCCAGCTCTCTGTGCAGTTCCTGCTCCATATTGAAGCTCATAGTGTCCAGTCCACCTCAAATCTCTCATAGTCTCTGTTCCTGGGAAGACAAGGCTTAACAAAGCCACAATAACATTTGTACAAAGTACTGGCACCACAGTCATGCTTCCTCAGTCTTTGGCAGCTCTGGCTGGCCTCCAGAAGTCTTTGGCAGCTCCCAGAAAAAGCCAGTAGCTCCTCAGCCTGGTTCTTGGAAGAAATTCTGCTACCAAAAGTTTGAGTTTTGCCACAAGTTCAAGTTTTACCACCACAAGTTCTGTTTTTGAGATCAAAATTACTTTCTCCAGCTCAGTTCTCAAAATCAAAATCACTTTATCCAGCCTCCACATGGCTTGCTCCAAGAAATGCTGTCTCAGTTTTCAATTCTCATTTCTCTTCTCACTTCTTCTCAATTCTCAGTTCAGTCTTCAGTCCAGCAGTAGCAGGCCAGACTCCAGGTGCTTGCTGAGAGAAATTCTCTCTCTCTCTCCAGCAGCAGCTGCTCTACCTCCATGATGCTTACCCCAAGAAATTCTGACTCTCCCAGCTGGGGCTTTTCCTTATATACAGTATTAGCTCCTCCCCGTTCAACCCCTTTCTGTTATGTCAGCAACATGGGTCCATACCTTGCTTCTTTACAGAGACTTAGTTTGAAACTAAGTGCTAAGTACTTGTTAGCTTGGCAATACAAAGGAATCTTCAAATTTCATTACTATTATAGCCTCACAATTCCATATAAATTGCCAAGGTAACATGTGGCCAAAAAACCCCTGATGTTTGCACCAGAATTTCCAAAGCATGGGAATCCCAGGTCCTCCTGTACTATTTATTGTCTATTGACTATTGTACTATTAGTTATGGGCACTAAATTTTATGAAGGCCATTGACAAGCCAGAGAGCATCCAGAGGAGGGTGACCAGGATAGTGAAGGGACTTGACCTTTTGCAATACTGGTAGCAATGGAAGTATTGAGGTTTGGGATTTAGGGGTGCTTGAGACCCCAAAATACCAACATGCTGTTGAATGAATTAGACTCAAGCCTTTTCTCAAAGTAAAACAAAGTTTATTAAAGATTCGCCATAATTAGCAGACTCTTAAGGAGTCTAAGTATTTGTGACACTCATATCGACAAGTGGGCCACAATCTTTCTGTATATAAGATCCTTCTTGCCGCTTCATAGAGGCAAGATGGATCTTATATACAGAAAGATTGTGGGAGAGATCTAGGGGTGCTCTAGAGGAGGAATTTGGGGAGGGTCTTGAGGAGGTGTCTAAGGAGGGTCTTGATGGGACTGAGGTCAGACTCCACAAGCTAAGAGAATGGGGTTTTGTTGGGATCAAGGGTGGGAGATAACTGAAGGCTACCTGGAGATAACAGACAATGGAGGGCTAGGCTAGGTTAAGGCTAACAGAGATTCACTCATATTAATAATGGCAGGCTTTTGGCCTTTGGGGAATGCCTGATCAAGTGTGAAGATTCTAGGGTTTCCAGGGGCTCCCAGAGCCGATATCTCATCAGAAAGAACTGGAGAAGGGAAGATTTTTGGAGGGGAGACCATACTATTTGTCAAGTATTGACAGGCTACCATGCGGAAGAGGGATTAGCACTTTTGTGCTTGGTCCCAGAAGGCAGGAGCAGGAGCAACAGGCAGAAGATGCATAGTCAGTCAATTGGCCAAAAAACATTCATTTAAGTGCCTACTATACTTAATTTAAGTGCCTACTATGTGGCAGGCATTTTGGTAAACACTGAGAAGTCAGATTTAGTTTGATGTAAGGTAAAACCTCCTAACAATTGGAGCTATCTGCAAGCAGTGGTAATGAAGACTTACGGTAAGGCAGTCAGAGGCCCTACAAGTCTTCGAGCAAGGTTTGGAGGACTATTTGTTGGGGGGTGTTGTGAAATAAATTGTTCTTCAGATATAAGTTGCACTAGATGACCCCTGAGGTTTCTTCCAAGTCTGATTCTGTCAGACTGACTTAAGTCTATCATTAGTGTTTTTTGAATTTTCTGTCCTCCTTGATCCTATTTTATTACCTCTGTCAACATTTCATATGGTTTGAATAATTTCTTTAGAGATCAAAATGAATAAAAATTAATTTTGCTTTGATAGTTTTGTGACACCCCTAAAGAAAATAACTGATACAGGTAAAAAAAAAAAAGAAAGATGTAATGCCATGCACCAGCAGATTCCCAAAATAATTCTACTGTGAACAGCTTTTAAGGTTCGGATTATACAATATAGTGAACTGTTTATTCCATTACAAATCAAGGCAAACATTCACAATATATCACAATGTAATATTCACAACATTACATCTTATCACAGAAAATCACAATATAGTGTTCATAACAGCTTAACATTAGAATGGCCACACAGTTTTCACTACAGTGGCCACAATATTTAGAACAAAGCATTCAATCAATTCATAATATAGTAATCAATACTCAATCATTCAATCAATTCACAATACAATAATCAGTCTTCCACTCATGGGGCAAATCAATACTTAATCAATCACTTAATTCACAATACAATAATCAAACTTCCACTCATGGGGCAACCATTGACTTAGTCACTAATCTAGATTCCCAATTATTAAATATCATTAATCACAAGATACAGTCATTAGAAAATCACACAAACCCTCCACCCCTTGGTGTCTTCAATTTCATCATGAATCCAAGGGGAGGTCTTTTCTTCACCTTGACTCTGGGTGGTCTCTCTGATTCCCTGGATCCCCTTCCATGGTCCCAGCTCCCTCCTGAATCCACCAAACAGTCACCTGGATTCAGAAGCAGACAGCTCCCAGGTCCTCATCCAGTCCTGAGAGGCAGACAGCTCCCAGGTCCTTGTCTTATCCTCAGGGCAGTCCCTGGCACACACTGAAGGTCACAGGGTGCAGCACATTTCAAACCCTTCACCACTTCTCTTGCCTGGAACTCAAGGATCAGCCAGGCCACGAACAAACAAAGTCTTATCACAGTCATGTTCTTCGGTCCTCTAGCACTTCAGCTGACCCTAGGACCCAGAAGGAATATTGGCCTTCCAGGTGGCCTTCCAGGCAAGCCCTCTCAGCCTTCCAGGTGGCCTTCACCAGATTCTGGTCTCAGGAAAACTCCATCTCAGTTCTCAGCTTCCAGATGCTGGGGGAGAAACACACACTCTGTCTCTTTCCCCTCCCTCTCTCCCTCCCTCCCTCTCTCTCTTTCTCTCTCTCTCTTTCTCTCAGCCAGCTTCAGACTCCAAGATTCTTCCTTTACCAGGAGCAACATTCCAATTCTGTCTTTCTGTCTCTAGAATTCTTGCTTATATACACACAGTGGCCTCCTGTCTCAGCCAATCCCCTTCTTCCAGGTCAACAGGGGAGTTAGTGCCCTCTCAACAGTGGGACAGAGTTCACACCTTCCATATTTAGCCCTAAGTTACTAAGTGCTAAGTATCTGCCAAATTGATTGCATTACCAAAGCAGGTCTAATGAATGAGGAAAGCTGTTCAGCTACTCTGATGGTCTGAAATAGAGCCCTAGGAAAGATATAAGCTAAAACTTCATCTTAGATAAGGTATACAAGTATGTGACTCAATTTACCTATTTACCTACTAATAACCTATAGTGAAAGGCCCCATTTTCTTCTTTTTTTCATAATGAGATTATGATAAAACATGATTTTACTCTTTCAGAAAACACAGTTCTATTTCCTCTTAAATTTGATTGCTCACAAAGTTGATAGATTTTTATTAAAGAAAAATAAAAATTATTCTCATTTCTAAGTCCCTGCAACTAAGGCTAACTGGCTGTGTCAATATATATATATATAAAGCGAAGTGGAGAATGGAGGCCACTTTCTGAATAAATTTACCAAGAAAAATCCTGGCTTCATCGGTCCTCAAACTTTTGTTCACTTTCATGTGGAGTCATCAAAGTTTATTAGGTCTAAATAGGGCCCCAGGCCATTCAATAAATATTTATAAGTGCTTTCTGAGTGTAAGGGATTGACTTGGGCTTTAAGAAAAGATTGGCTTCACTTAAATTCAATTCATTCCTAAATCAAGACATCTTCCTCATTGATATCTTTGGTCCCCTTCCAGAACAAAGGACCAAAAACAACAAGAAGAAAAGATATATTAACAGTTAGATACTTTTCCTGCTTTTAATTTCAAAGGAGAAAATGCCTCTCCCTTTGGACTCTGATGCCTGAAATTTCTTTAACAGAAGAGATATAGTTTACAACATAAATTGTTCAGGGTAAGGAAGCTGAGGCAAGAAGTCATACTAAAGGGAAGGGGAGGAAGGAAAAAACAGCCTAGACAGGGGACATGGACAATATATATGCAAAAGACAAAATATCTTTGCTACAGTTTTTTAACAGGTTGCTCCTGGATCAGAAGGAATCAGAGAGTTATCTTAATCCTCTACTTCACTGCATGTACAACCCTAGTATTGTGAGTTAGAGATGGAAAACCAGTTGTCTATATGGAAACAAGGAAAAAAGAAAAATGTAGCATTCTTACAGAAGTTTATTTAATATACAGGAAATTTTTACCATATGCATTCTGAGAAAAGAGTTCTGCATAGAGTTTGCAAGAGCTCTCCCTAAAGTCCTCAGATCCTTTGAACTTTTAGATTATTTTATGTTGATTCTGAAACCTGACTGAATGATTAAATAACTCAGTCATTGAGTCAATGAAAGAGGAAGACCAGATTCTATCTAATCTTTCTCTATCTCTGTCTCTGATTCTATCTCTGTTTCTCTGTCAGACTGATATTGTTCTGGGAATCTGGGAACTCCCTAGTTAGGAAATACTCTTTACCAAAGTAGATAGGCAACCCTTTCACAACTTATAGGTGTAGAAAGTTACCAGGGTCATGGAGAGGTTAAGGAACCTTCTCAGGATCACAGAGGGAGAAAAACTTAGGCATAAGTCCTGCTTTGGACAGCTAGTTGGTTAACATCTCAGTGCCCCACACCACCCTGGTCAGATGATAGATATAGAGAATCTTCATATCTATCATCTCCTGGAAAGAATATCCAGAGTGGAGTTTCTAATACTGATGAAATAGCAAGCTCAGTCTATATCTCTTTTCTTAAAATATTTAAACATGATTTTTCCACCTTTTCCTCTTAAAAGTATACTATAAAAGGGCATTGAGTAGTCCAGAAAGAGTAGGAATAGCAGAACAGGTTAGGGTAGGCCACCAGTCCAGAGAATAAAAGTCGATCTTAGGATACAATTAGGTTAGACTAGGAGATATGAATGTTTCAAAACCCAATTAGACAAGCTAATGAGAGTGGGGAGAGTCCACATTCAGAGGTCCAGAATGAGCAGGGAACACAAGCAGGGAGTCTTCTGGGAAGTATAAGCCCTGGGTGATAAAACTACCAAAATCAAGACTAAAAATTACAACAAAAAAGAAAACTCTAAACCAGCCATTATATCAGCAAGAAGCAATTAGCTTAGGTAATAAATTATCTACCAAGAAAGTCACATACTGTCTGGTCAAGAACTTTAGAATTTGGCAAACAGAAGTTCAGGCAGGTGGAAGGGTAGGAGAAGAAGTAGAGTCTAAATCTGGAAGCAGGGGTCATGACCAGTTTTCAGAATTTAAGTAGAAAATGAAGAAACAGGCAAGGAAAAAAATTTAAAGGAGGAAACTAAAAACATCATCCAGGACTGGGCCTTTCTTTGTCCAGGTTTAAATTTTTAATTAAGTATTTTTATTGGTATATTTTATTTTTATATTACCTTCATTAAATGTATCCTTCTCCTTCTCCTACCCAGTAAGCCATGCTTTGTAACAATTTTTTTAAAAAAGCAATTAAAAAATGCTCTAAATCACTATTGATCAGAGCAATGCAAATAAAAACAATTATGAATTACCACCTCACACTTGTCAGAGTGGCTAATGTGACAAAAAAGGAAAATGTTGGATGTTGGAGGGGATATGGAAAAATTGGGACACTAATGCATTGTTGGTGGAGTTGTGAACTGATCTAACCATTCTGGAGAGCAATTAGGAACTATGCCCAAAGGGCTATAAAACTGTGCATTGCCTTTGATTCAGCAATACCACTGCTAGGTCTATATCCCAAAGAGATAAAAAAAAAAAAGGGAAAATGATCTATTTGTACAAAAATCTTTATAACATTACTTTTTTGTTGTGGGTGCTGTGAGAAATGGAAAGCAAAATGATTTTAGAAAAATCTGGAAAGACTTTCTTGAACTGATGCATAGTGAAGTGAACAGAACTAGAAGAATGTTATACACAGTAATAGGAATATTATTTGATGAAGAACTGTGAATAACTTTGCTATTCTCATCAATACAATGATCCAAGACAATCCCAATGGACTAATGAGGAAGCATACTGTCCACCTCCAGAGAGAGAATTGATATTCATTGAACACAGACTGAAGCATGCTATTTTTCATTTTTCTTTCATTTTTGCCCTGTATTTGAGTCATCTTGGACAAAATGACTAATATGGAAATATTTTACATAATTGCACATGTATAACCTATATCTGATTGCTTACCATCTCAGGGAGGGGAGAGGGAAAAGAGGGAAGGATAGAATGTGGAGCTCAAAACTTTAAATTAAAATGTTTTTTAAAAATTGGAAAAAACTAACAAATAAAAAAAGCAGTTCAACCAAGTCTGACCATATGTTCAACATTAATGTTCCACACCAAATAGTCCCCTACCTCTGCAATTCAGGAGAGTGGTACATTTTTTTCACTTCTCTAACACCATTTCTGTTCTTTACAGCTACATGGTGTTCAGTTTCATTTTTTCTTTTTGATTCTTCCCATTAACATTATTGTAGTCATCATAAATCCTGTTTTCATTTCTTTGCTTATTTCAATCTACATCAGTTCCCATAAATCTTCCCACACTTTTCTGAATTCTTAGGATTCTTCATTTCTTACATCTTACCCTGGTTTCATACAACCTTCTTGGCAGCATATAGAGGGTAGGCAGGTGGAGATTGATCCCTAGAGTGAAAGTGAGAATTATTCAATTGCTGATAATTACAGCAGAGGCTAGATCCTCTGGAGAGCACTCAGTTCTAACAAGAGCAGTCTGAGCATCTGTTGACACCGAGCATCTGTGACAATTCCTCTTTAAAAGTTGGGCTAATCATGGTGTCAAATTCACATCAGCTTATGCTATTCTCTCTTGGTGTTGTTTCATGCTCTGAATGTAGAATGGGGCACCCTAAAGAGATATGCAAGAACACCTGGTGCTCAGCCAGTAGAGGTGGCATTGCTCCTGGATAGTGAGAAACACAGTCACTTTCAATATCATAGGCATAAAGTATGTTTTCTGAATGTGACCTTGACCTTCTGGTGCATGATTCCAGGCAGAAAAACATGGAAGAAAACACACACACACACACACATAAATATACAAATACCCATTTTGGGGGTTTGCTGATGGAAATAACATCATTGGTTCAAGAGGTCAGCCACCATATTTGACTCTGACAGAGGAGTACTCAATTTAGGGCATGTGAAACTTTTATTAAAAAAATATTTTGGTAACTTTATTTCAATAAAATTGGTTCCCTTTGTAATTCTGTGTATTTTATTTTGTGCTTTCAAAACCATAATTCTGAGGAGTCCGTAGGCTTCAACTAGATTGTTAATGGGTTCCATGACACAAAAAAATGGTCAAAATCACTGCTTTGATGCCTCCTTGTGATGTGGAGGGGACTCTGGGTTCCTGAAGGTTATGTCAGTGGAGAGTGAGTTCTAGAAGGTTCTACCATACTGCACATAGTTCTAGCAACAAACTGTTTCCTTTCCAAAGATTAACCTAGATCAGTTTCAGTGGGATGGCCATCAGGTGATGATTTTGACCAGGGATGGGAAACCTGCGACCTCAAGGTCACATGTGGCCGTCTAGGTCCTCATGCGGCCCTTTGAATCCAAACTTCACAGAACAAATCCTTTTATTAACTTTTATATGCACTAGGAAACCAAAAAATTCATGTGACTCACTTTATTGTGCTATTTGCTTTATTGCAGTTATCTAGAACTCCACTTACAATATCTCCAAGGTGTGCTTGTACTTCCTATCCATCATTAGAACCCTTAACCCTACACTCCAAGGGGTCTCTTAGTTACACAAGACCAGAGATGAGAAAAGTAAGTTGGCATTCCTGGGGAGAGGGAAGTAGCTGAGGAATTGAATACTAATGCACTAAATGGACTAAGTTTGGCTGATGAAGCAAGCAAACAAAAAAAAAGATGGATCATGTTAATGAAATAATATGATACATTCTTAAACTGTAAGATGAGAGTGCTTGGCCCCATCGGGTTTTCAGTCTTTGTCTTCCATCGTGGAAAATGTTGTTGTGATTCTAAATGCTATCATCAAAATGCCATGACAACTGCACGACCATGGTGAAGTCTGCTGGGTCTGTCCTACAACTTGAGAAATTTTAAAATGCCTTAAAAAGAGCCGCCATTAGGTTCTAGCGGGCATTTTAAACCACAAAAATGAAGAAATGGAGGATTGTTAGTGAAGAAAAGAAAATCAATGAATAGAAGTCATGATTGGAAAGTTTGTATATTTAAGGGTGGTGAGTGGGGGTTATGATGACGTGCCCACTGATGAGAAATTTGCTACCTAGCCAGGGCTCCTGGCTGCCTGTAGTCAGTGGCACGTCTAGGACTAGAGTCCCAGCTCCCACACTTCCTCTCCCTTTCCCTTTCTGCAGTCTCTCAGGGTCGCACTGGCATAGGAAAATTGGTGGTGATACAATAGTCAGCTAATATTGGATCATTTGGAATCATTATATAATTTGGAGATCCCACAGGAACACGTCCTCATTCCTACTGTCATTACTTATATTTTTTATGAAAGGTATCATAGGTCTTTGATGTTCTGATATAGTAGGCAGAGTGTCGGATTTGGAATCAGGAGGGTCTGGGTTCAAATCACATCCTTGACACTCGCTAGCTGTGTGACCATGGGCAACTTAACTTAAGCTCTCTGAAACTCAGTTTCTTCATCTGTAGACTGGGGCTAAAAATTCAATACAAATCTATAAAAATTCAATACCTGTCTTCTATAATTTTGATGAAAGTCCAATAAGATAATCAGAATCATCATCACTAAAACTCATATAGTGCTTTAAGGTTTGCCAAGCTCTTTGAGGATATTGAGAAGCAAAATGTATATTTGTACAGAAAACTGGCTTTGAAGCCAGAAAGACTTCAGTGAAAGCCCTGTCTTTCACATATCTTGGGGCTATATGACTTCGGGCAAATCAGAACTTAGTGTCCTGAAAGCAACTTTCTTTAAGATGTAGAGAAGGTATAGGTCTGCTTTGGTAGAGGGAGTTTTGCCATCTGAGAACAACTTAGATGACTGAAATCACAGGTTCTCATCCCTTTATGTCTATTATACCATTTGATCACCATGACAACCCGGGGA
Organism: Pseudochirops cupreus; assembly: GCA_028627135.1. Lineage (NCBI taxonomy): Eukaryota > Metazoa > Chordata > Mammalia > Diprotodontia > Pseudocheiridae > Pseudochirops > Pseudochirops cupreus. Next base: position 518,893,345 of record CM053581.1, on the reverse strand, counting down.
GGCAAATAATGTTATTATCTCCATTTTATAGATGAGGAAACTGAGGCCGAGGAAAGTGAAGAAGCTTGCCTAGAGTCATATGATAACTTTGTGAGGCAGGATTTGAATTGAGGGCTTTCATACTTCAAAACCTGTTTTCTACACTGAATTTCAGCTGCTTCCTGATAATGTTTGTATAGTGCTCTAAATGTCAGCCATGATTAGTGTGTGTTTCCTAAGTATTTCCAAGGCCCCATTAAAACAACATTTCAGCCTGGCCTTTGGTCTTACCCCCTTCCAGGAGGTATAATGCCCTCATCTAGTTAAATCACACTTAAGGCTTTTAAGGGAGAAATGTTAGAAATTTTAGGCACCCTCTCTGACCTAATAGGAGAGATATTTTTGGCAGTGGGGGTGGGGGGTGAGGGTTGGGAGGGGGCATGAAGGGTGGAGGACTTTTCTTCTTTCTCACATTTCAACATAAAGACAGCTGCTTACTTTGCCTGTGGGGGAAAACCATCTCTGGTTTCATCTCTCTGTTTTTAGCCTCCTGCTCTCACTTCTAGGGGAAGGAAGGGGTTGGTAGACAAGGAACCAGGGTAGGGTGGAGGATAAATGCTAGATGGAGATTAGGGGCTGGAGTGGAGTTTGGCAGCTCCATCTTAGAGGCTCTCCATCTCCCACTCTCCCCAACCCCCTCTACTTGCTATAAGAGTTCTGGCTCCCCTGGGAGCCCTTAACCAATGTCAAAGCCTGCTGGGTTTAGCCAACTCCAATCCCCACTGTCTGAGCAATCATTCAACATCAATCCTAGTTCCAGTGCCAACTTCACTCTAATTCGCCTGCCCCTCTCCAGGGGACAAATCACTCACAGTTATAGAAAATGAAGTTTAGAGACGGAATTTTATGAGAGTTTTAAAGTGGCTGACATTTACCAACAATAATGGATTAGAAGATTTAAGTCAGTGAGGTTAATATTACCTTATAGTTAGGTATTCTAAACTGACATTATCTGAAACCCTCAAGCAAGCAATAAGCTTTTATTTTATTATGTTTTAAGTTTCACAAATAGTGGAAACTCTTTTGGTGAGCTAATACCACAAAGTACTGTATGGAAAATGTCTGGGTCAGTTGACTACTAGCTCAAGATGGCAGAATGTATGAAAAATATCATGTGCTGAAATCTGAGTTGGGATGCACATAATAGACCTCAGAATTTACAATCTGAATTCTTCTTTACTTATCAAACCATTATTCCCCTCTGGATGGGGAGCAAAAGGGATGAAATGATAAAGAGACCATTGACTGCAACTCTCTTTAATTCAGGTTCAGCTGGTGTATATATGTGCTTAAAGTTAGTTTATTGCAGTCTTCCTTAGGAAATTGATGTAATTCTCTTACCAGCAACTCCAAATCACCCTTGAGGGTACAACTGTGCCAACAAGGGCTGATCCCTGGTGCCCTTCCACCACTCTTTTCTATGTCCTTCCTATTTCTGGTATTCCTTTTCCCCCAAGGTACCTATCCCGTATTCATCTTAAAGGGCCTCATTATGATCTAGTCGCAGGATTGGAAAGCATCCGATAATCTAATACTTTAAAATGTTAAGTTACGAAGGCATTACCCTTCAAGAGATATTTGCATTTGTGAAAGGGACTCAGGAAGACCAAAAAGTCTTGAGGACCCAAAGGAATGACTCCATAATGGTGGCCCTTCAAGCATAAGTGACAAGCTGTAAAGGATTTGATTTGGGGTAAAGGGGGGCTGCCCAGAGCATCTCAGATCCTTTCTGGGAGGAAGTGCCTATTTCACTTTCATAGAGCAGCCCTGGAATCTTCTGATTCAACATAACCTGATTAAATCCCAGAAAGAAAGATAATATAGTAATAAGAATGAAGAAAAAGAGGAAAGAGGAATGATATGAAATAAAGCTTCCCTGGTTAAAAAGGCCCAAGGTGTTGGATTTAGCGGCCGAGTTACCAACACTTCTGCTCAAAAGTACATTCTATAGGCGATATCTCTCATGCCGCTTACTATCTGTGTGACTATGGGCAAAGGACTTACCCTCCCTGGACCCATCTCTAAAATGAGAGGGCTGGACTGAATGCCCACCCAGATCCTTTCGAGGTCCAATTGTGTCGTGTGATGGGAGTTTCTGCCATGTCTGACTCTTTGTGACCCCAAAGACACTTGCAAAGTGAGGTGTTTGTAAGACGCAAACCACTTTAGTGATGTTGTTGACACCGTTATTATTGTCATTACTGTCATTCCCATTATAACAGTACCTCTTAATTTGATTCAGGAATGTTTTTTGGGAGAGACTTCGCTAGTTCTTGGCAAGCGGTCCCTCGGTCTAACCCGGGGTGGCCACAACATATGGTATGCAGCCTCCATGAAGGTCATGGTTTCTACTAGCATATGCTAGTCATTTTCATCCAGGTCTCCTGGTCGTGGGATGCATACATTCTTTCTCTGAATCAAACCTTTCTGTCCTCTAAGTTACCTTTCATTAGACTTTGTTGTATCATGTAGAGTACAGTCATGGAGGAATCCTTTATGCTGCACAGAATTCAAAGAAAAGCACAATGTTGCCCTATTCTTTGTTTTCTGAATGGAGAAATAACCTCTGAATGCTGAAGGGAAATTCCCATTGAGGAGGTGTTTAATTTGAGCTTTCTAAATGAATTCACTTTTGGTTATGTTTGGCCAAGTGTAAGTCACATTCTTAGTAGTGTAATTCATGTAGATGTTAAGTAGAGTGATGCCTGAATCAAATGGACTGACAATTTAGAGTACTTTGAAGTCACCAATGGATTTTTTTTTCATTGAATAAACAGGCCTACCTAAGAACTAAAGACACTATTCCCTGTGTATATTTAGGTTATTTGCTGTTGTTCAGTCATTTTTCAATTGTGTTCAACTCTTTGTGACTCCATTTGGAGTTTCCTTGGTAAAGATACTGGAGTGGTTTGCCATGTCCTTCTCCAGCTCATTTTACAGATGAGGAACTGAGGTAAACAGGGTTAAGCAACTTGCTTAGGGTCACACAGCTAGTAAGTATCTGAGGCTGGATTTGAACTCTGGAAGAAGAGTCTTCCTGACTCCAGGACTGGTACTCTATTCCACTGTGCCACCTAGCTGCCCTTATTTAGGCCAAGTTGACTATCAATAGAGACAGAATCAAACCCCAATGAACTCATTGGCCTGATGCTCATTTCATCTTCTTGATGTAGAAACTGCCTACTTGTTATAGAAGACTTTAGGTTAGTATCCTTTTTTAAGGCAGAAGATCAACTGGAGAGTAGGGAAGGTAGGAGAAGTTAGATGACATGGACACATAGAGCAGAATAACTGAATTCAATTCAACAAACAATTTATTGCCTACTATGTTCAAGTCCTATGTTAGGGCCAGTAGGTCACACAGCAGATGTCTGGTGGCTGGACCTGAAGTCAGGAAGACCCATCTTCCTAAATTCAAATCTGGCCTCAGACTAGCTCTGTGACTCTGGGCAAGTCACTTAAACCTATTTCTCTCAGTTTGTTCATCTATAAAATGAGCTGGAAAAGTAAATGACAAACCACTCAAACATCTTTGACAAGAAAATCCCAAATAGGGTAATGAAGAGTCAACATGACGATGACAACAAATATTCAAGACTGGATTAGGCTGGGAAAGGTGATTAATCATGTAAGAGTTTCCTAATTTATTTTATTCTCTAAATGGATGACTGTGCAACAAAGTCAAAGATAAGGAAGACCTTGTTCTCAAGGAGGTTACATTCACCTCAAATATGTACTAAACAGAGTTACTAGTATGAGAAAATGGGTTCTCCAGGTATAATACCCTTAGTGAAAGCATTCTGAGTCAAGAACCTCAAACAGATTATAGAGAACAAGCATTTCAATATAGAGTGGGAACTAGGGATAGTTCTCTGTCCCAGGGACAGGCAAGGTCAACAGCTGCCTAGGGTATAACATAGGGACTAAGAAGGAACATATTTTTATGATGTTTTAATAAATATACATATTTTAATAGAAAATCATTCTCTCCATGGTAAATATATAAGTTTGTGAAAAGTCAGGTCATACACGAAGATTCAAAACCTCTGATGGGGACAGTAAACCCTTTCCAAACTATGCCCATACAGAACAAAAATTTTCAACCAGCTCTACCCTGGAGATTCTCAACATTTGCACCAGAAGAACTGGTTTGAGACAAAATTATTAAGGAGTCCGAGTTTATCTTTAGGATCTTTCATCTTCTTGTGCCCTATTCCTTCTTTTTCCTTCATAACAACCAAGTTACACAATACCTTCAGGTTATCCATGTCAGGGAGCCTACATTTCCCATTGTAGTATCCCATTACAGCATACCTTCCAAGCCTGCCATTCCCTAGATGGCTTCCCCATGCCATCTCAAAAATGACCTGCTTTAGGTCATATTCCTTTAGGTCCCTGATGTCTTTCAGCTAGTCTAATAAAATGATTTCAGATAAGTTGCTAATGACTTAATAGAACATTGGATCACAGTTTTAGAGACTAAAAAAACTTTGGAAGTCAATTCTAATCCCTAACATTTTAAAGATGAAGAAGCTGAAGCTAAGAGAGGTTAACTTACTTAGCTAATAAGTATAAGAGATAGGATCTGAAACCAGGTTTTCCTGATTCCAGACCCAGCATGCCATTACACTATGTTCAATCCTTCCAAATAACATTTATATCTTTAAAATAAGCCTTCAATGCTTATTGAAGCCACCTAAGGGAACAAGTGATTTAAATTCCCAGGGTCCTTGGTAGGGTCATCAAGAAAGATATTTTGGTTCAAGAAGGCCTTGTGTTAGCTGGGCAAATGATACTACCTAGCCTACCCATGTGTAAAGTTGGGCCTATGGACCAGGAGCTCTGTGTAGGAAGAGTCTTCAGGTAGAACCAGAGCTCATGTGCTATAGATGAAAGGCAATGACTTGAATCTCACTGTGTAGTTAATAGGTAACCAGCCCAGACTCTGTTAGGCACTGAGTTTATTGAATTTGGTGATTTATCATATAAGTGTTTTCTAATTTATTTAATTCTCTAAATCGCATGATGGTTGTGCAAAAAAAAAAAAAAGACAGGTAGAATGTTTCCTTTCAAATCTCACTCCACACTTGCAAAAATATGGAGCTATTGAGTACCTGACTCGAATCCCTATGTTGCTACTAAGATTAACAAAAAGAGCTATAAGTTCAGACGACTGAGGCTTTGGAAGAAAACAATCTATATTTTTTTTGTGAAGCCATTTGTTGATGAAATGTTGCTATGGAGAGTCACACCTGCTGCATTTGTCTGGATTTGTCATACTTGATGCCTGGCAAAGCTCTAATTAACACATAATTGCTCCAGTGAGTTTGGGGTAAAACTGCCTTGTTTCAAGAGCACTAGCCCCCTTCACTGATTAACTTCTTTACCGCAGGAGTTAGTGCTATAGGGGTCAGGCTGATCTAATGAACAGAGCGCCAAACTGTAGCAGAGTGGAAACCAATCAGATGGATGCTAGCTTGGAGGCAGGCCAAATTTGGTTGTGTTTAATCACTGACATTTCTGGCGCTTTGGGGATTGGACTGAAACGAGTTACAGAGAGAGAGAGATGGCAGAGGAGGAAAAGGAGGGGTGTTGTTTGTATGCCTCTGTGTGTATTTGTGTCTGGATGTGTGTACACTTACATGTAAACCTGTTGAAAGAAAGGACAAGGGTGCTAAGCAGAAAAAGGAATAATGAGAAGAAAAGGAGAGGCCTTTTGTGTTCAGGGCAAAGCCCCCTCCTTGAAAATGGAGGAGGCCACAAAGAGAATATGGCCGCTTGTGGGGCTAATGATTTTCCTCAGGGCTGTGACTGGTTATTCTTTTATAGCCATATATCTTGCATGACCTCGTCTGCAATAAAATTAGTTCCATATGTGATTTTGCCCATTTTCTGAAGATTTACTTCTTTCTAAATTGCCAGTTTCTCTCATGTGAGCCCAGAAGGACTCAGAGGCTTGGAGGGGGTTCATTCCCTATGCCACACTGCAAACAATAAAGAATGAGAGCCATAGATGAGTTCAAAAGTGCTGGGCCAAGACAACACCAAAGAATATTCTCTCTGTGCCTCTCTAGCTCTCCTTCGCACTAATGGGAATTATATGTGAAGAGAATAGATTGCTTTTTTTCCCCAAGGACTAGAAAAGGTCAAATGTCACAGTCTTTTTTTTTTTAATAGTTCCCAGTTCAATTCTTTGGGTGCTCTATGCATTTGAAGTTTCCGTCAGTTGAAAACCATTTCAACAGATGCTGGAAAAGATTTTCTCCCCCTTAATTCCCTCCCCTCCTGACCACTCTGCATAATGCACCTCCAGCAGCAACAAGAGGCCAGCTGCCAGGGAACATAAAAGAAGATAAACCTGGAAGGGCAGCTGATGGGGAAAGTAATGGGAGGGTAATCTATCGAGACAGAGAAAAATACATTTATCTAAATTTGGACTTTCAATATTCAAAAATGGAAAGTCTGAGTAATAACCTAGCTCCTGCTTTCATCACCTCTGAGTCCAATTTTCCCGAGAGAAGGGAAATTCTTACAACTTGATGGTGAGTGATAGACAATGGGTGAATGTCAGAAAGAGGGAGATACAGGCTTGATACTAAGAAAAAACTTGTGGACAATGACAGTTGTCCCAAAGTGCAATCAATAAGAGGCATTAGACCACAGTCAGTCCCCACTCCCTTCAAGCAAATGTCCACTTATTGTGGATGCCATAGAGGGGATTCCTGTTCAAGAAAAGGTTGGATTATGGGGTGGCTAGGTAGTGTAGTGAATAGAGCACCCGCCCTGTAGTCATGAGGACCTGAATTCAAATCCCACCTTAGACACTTAACACTAACTATCCATGTGACCTTGGGCAAGTCACTTAACCCCAATTGCCCTGCCTTCCCCCCGTGAAAAAATTAAAAAAAAAAAAAAGAAAATGTTGGATTAGATCATTGGTTGTTAATCTTTTTTTTGTGTGGCAAGGATACCTTTGGCAGTATGGTGAAGTCTATGAACCCCTTCCCACAATAATTGTTTTTTCAATTAATAATAGTATTAATAAATTAATAATAGTATTAATAATGTTCATATTGGCTCCCTGATTAGAACATAAACACCTTGAGAATAGGGGCTATTTCCCTTTTGTCCTTTGTATCCCTGTCTCTTAGCATCTCTTAGTACACCTGAGTGCCTGACACATAGTAGGTGCTTATTAAATGCTTATGATTAATTATTCATGTTACTCTTTTCCCCCATCATCAAGATTTAACATAAAAATACTATTATCTCTTATTCTATATTTCCAGGGAATTTCAGGAACTTAACAGATTTGTCTAACACCAATGCCTTAAATTTTGAGATGCGCTCATGTATTATGATAGTTAGACTATAAAGTCTATGGAGATGGGATCATGATAGGCAGCATGATACAGTGTTAAGAATGATGACTTAGGGGTCAAATGACCTGTGTTCAAATCTCAGCTCTGCCACTCACTCACTGTGTAACCACGGTTAAGTCACTTAACCTTTCTGGGTGGCAATTTCCTCCACTATAAAACTAGCGAATTGGATTGTCTGATGTCTGAAGTAACTTTCAAGCTTAAATCTTTGTCATGTGTCTTATACTATATACTATAGTAAATAAACCATATTGTATACTATACTATACAAACTTATATGGTTGGTTCCTACATTGTTATTACCAAAAGGATCTGGGCCTTTGGCAGTATGTGGAACTTCTAGAAACAGATCACAACTATCCTATAACTTAGTGGATAAGTACTATACATACCTGACTGCATGGGATGTGTGCTATCTATTCATTTATTCAGCCCATTATCTCCCTTGAGCTAAAATTCAACATCACCATTTGCATATTGGAAATTTTAAACTGGACATTCCAGAGACATTTTAAATTCATTATGTTCAAAAAAGAACTCCAAAATGCCGCCTCCTGTCTCCTACATTTGTCTCCTTGTTATTATCCCTGACTCCAAACTCTCCCTCACCCCATATATCCAATCAGTTGCCAAATCTTACCATTTTTACCTCTACAACATCTCCTGCATCTAACTCCTCTCTGCTAACACGGCCACTACTTCACTTCTGGTCCTCATCCTTTCCTAGGTTATAGCAGTGGCCTCCTAATCCATCTCACTGCCTTGTCTCTCTCCATTGCAGTCCTTCCTCCTGACTGCTGCCAACAGGATTTTCTTTAAGAGCATATCTGACTGTTATTCCTCTTCTTAAGAAACTCCAATGGCTTCCTAGTGTTCTAGATTCAATTATAAACTCCTCTGTTTATTTTATTTTTTAAAAAATTCACAACCTTGCCTCAACTTGTCTTGCCAGTCTCATTATAAATTACTCCCTTTCCTGAACTCTTCAATCCAGACAAACTTACCTTCGCTTGGTTTTTCACACCTGCCTCTTCATCTCCCATCTCCATGCCTTTCACTGGCTGTCCCTTTAGACGTGGAGATACTGTGACCTCACTTCTCTAGCAGGAAGCTTCATTTCCTCCCATCCTCATCTCAATGGCCATTTTCTACATGAAGCCTTCTGTCATCTCCCGGGCCCTACCTCTCAAACTACCTTATATTTACCCACTTTGAGTGTATTCTCTTTGCATGTACTCTGCACACATGCTATATTTTCTTGTTGACTCTCTCATGAGAACGTAGGCTCCTTGCAAGTAGGGCTTGTTTCATTATTTACATTTGTAACCCCTGTGCCTAGGACAGTGCCTAGCACATGGTAGGTGCTTAAGAAATGGTTATTGACAGACTAATAGATACTTTATTAATTTTTATTGATTGGTTTTATCTATGGTCTAGGGATGGCTCTGATCACCCACTTCCACCTCCCGTGAATTTTTCCCATCTGGCCAAGATGAGAATACAAATCTTCTGGCTCTAAAACCAGGGTAAATATGGGACTTTCAGCAATATGAATTACATAAGGTCATAGACGTGGAACTGGAAGGGCCCTTAGGAACTATCTAGGCCAACCCTCTCATTTTACAAGGACATTAAAGGCCAATTTGGCTAAATATGTATTTGGCACATCTAGGTGTGTGTACACCAAATTTATACCAAATGACACTTCATTTAACTAACATATTTTCCATTTTCATCCTTAAAATGTCTTGTGCCAATGGAGAAAGAAATGTATTGCCCCTTTCACTTTGATGGCTAAATAGCTTACAGAGTTTTCTAGTCTGTCTTTGTTTTTCTTTCTTGAAGTCTGCCATCCTGAATTCCAGATGCTACTCCAGGTTCTTTCCATGCTCCTGGCTGCCACCTGTTGGAAATGTTAATGCCTGCATAGGAAGCTAAGCACCTTGAAGTCGGTGATCATCATCAGAAAGCATGTAATATTTGCATCTGTTTAGAAGGTAGAGATAATATATGGTCCTAATTGGGTACAATCTGTTCTACTAAACTTTAAAAACCAGTCAAACAACTATGTTGGAAGCTAATGGAAATTTTGAGCGTAACTGATTATTTGCAATTCCTATCTGTTTTCTTTGCTTGATGCAAGATTCCTGGCTAACATTACTTCCCTCTTTATTAGGGCCTGATTATATTTATTTTTGGATTAAGTTATTCATTGCCAAGATTTTACAGCTCTACACTGGCATAGAATTAGATAAAGTTTTCAGTTACATAACTTTTCGACCTCTAGCACAATATGTTAAATCATTTGTTGGTAATGAGTACACAGCTTTGGAACAGTTAATGGAGTAGTGAGGGGGGAGAAAAATACACATTATAATCTTCTTCCCACACCCTGCTATCTTGCTGGCTTGATTGGAGCTTTATGGTCAGTTAAGATTCCAGTCCACTTGAATAGTAGTAGGTTTCCACAGAAAGAAGCCAAGGATAGTAGTAAGGAAATCTGGATTCTAGGATCATAGAATCATGTATCTTGAACTGAAAAGAACCTCTGAGACACTTTGGTCCAATCCTCTGATTTTACAAACCAAGGCCAAGGGAGGTCACAAAGATTTGCTTGAGGTCACAAAGATAATAAAATGTTACAGCTAAGATCTGAATCTGGGTTCTCTTACTAAACTCATTGCTTTTTTCACTGTCCAAGTTCTAACTCTGCTGTAATGAAAAGAGCTACATGGACTAGGTTCCTTCCGACTCTGAAATGCGGTGATTGTGTAACGCTGTCGCTATCACTCACAGTAGGCAACACTGCCACAAAGACACCCCTATATCTGCCCCTTGTAAAGGAATTAAGTCCAACAGAGAGGCACAGTGTTTACTAATCAGAATTGATAAAATCTTAACCATGTTCTCAACTCCTGCCCTTATAAATCATCTTTGGAAAACTGACATAGGGGCCAAAAGGATTTTTTGCTAAAGCAGACGGACTCATGGCTGTCATTAAAGATCACCAAGCTTCTTTAGAGCTGCCATTTCAATAAAAGAAGTCAAAGAAAATCTCTGAGCTTAGATGTAGGAAATTCTATTGCAAGTTTGATAAATAGGCTATGTACCTGTCTGTTTATATATTTATATTATTAATTCGTTTAAATATCTACTTAGTCATTTGTTTATTTAAGGCACCAGTATAGTCACTACCTTTAGTCAGTCAAGTCAACTGCTCCACTTAGTTATAATCCAAAGCAGAAATATGAAATGAATTCAAACATGCAGACCCGAAACCTTGTTTTGTAGGGTGGCTCGTGGCTGCCAAAGCATTCTCATCACTATTTTGAATGGAAGACCTCAGTATTAGTCCTCCCACCTCTGATGACTTCACTGTCAAGAAGAAGTAAGCCAGTTGCTTTTCCGCACTGGAAAGGTACAGTTTTAGTGTGGTTCTCTTAGTCAGTCAACAGGCATTTATCAAGCATGTAACTATGTGCCAGTCATAGTGCTAAGTACTGGGAATACCAAGAAAGGCAAAAAAAAAAATAGCACCTGCCTTCAAGGAACATGCACTTTAATGAGGAAGACAGCATGTAAATAATCAAGCCTGTGTGCGCATATACACACATATGTATAGATATAGATAGATGGATATTATATAAATGTGCATATATACATAGAAGGATATTACATATGGCTATGTGTATACACACACACACACACACATACATACTGAGTAGATGGAAGGTAATCTGAAAGGAAAGGCTTATACATCCCCTTTTTAACAAGGAAAGATTCTATGCAGAAGGCAGGCTTTAAGATGAGTGGTGAAAGAAGCAGGGAAACTAGGGGGCAAAGGTAAGGGGACAGAGCATTCCAGGCATGGGGGATAGCTGGCACCAGAACAAGAAGAGGAAGATGAATGTTAGTGTGTGTATACACATGTGAAAAGGCATTTATTAAGCACTTGCTATTGTAATAAACCCTGGATAGACAAATACAGACACAAATTCAGTCACTGTCCTTAGGAGCTTACATAAGGGAGAATAACACCCAGGGGAGAGAGGGGGGCCGAGTAGAGCTACTCTGGTCCAGAAAGTTAGGAAGATGCTGAGTTGGGGGGGGATGTAGGGAACTAGATTACACACCTCATCCAGGAACAGTGGGGGAGTTAACTTGATCATGACTCCAGAACTGAGGTGAGAGTAGAGGGACAGAGACATACAGGAAGAATGGGTGTTCTGGGAAGGAACTTGTGGAATGGAGTGAATCCTGCCTGTTTTCCTAAAATAATGTTGCAAGAAAGGCAGTTATCAGTCAGGAGGACAGAAGTTCCTCCAGGACATTGTTTCTGGTGTGGCTTATGAGGCCAACTAGTTAACAGTCAGCCAACAAGAATTTTTAAAGCATTTATATGGCAGGCACTGTACTAAGCATGTAAATAACCAGAAACATATAAAGAACAATCTTGGATAGGAAGACACTAGAAACTAGGGAGAATAGGAAGGTCCTCCTGGAGAAGATGAGAGTCAGTACCTGGGCAGGATGGAAAGTAAAGTAACAAGCTATATGCTGAATTGGTATGACCAATGCTATCAGTGGAGTGAAGGGGTGTGTTTGTGTGTGTGTGTGTGTGTGTGTGTGTGTGTGTAGGTCAATTGGAGTTGATGGCCAAAGAGGAAAATAGTGTTTAGGAGCCTTGATGGGATATGGGACCTAAAAGGGGAAATTTGATAGGAATGATGATATCAATCTCATCAAATGGAGAGATTTGTATTTTATGCTAAAAGTGGTAGGGAGTCCTTAGAGTTTTGTAAGGCAGCTAGGTGGTGCAGTGAATAGAGTGCTGGGCCTGGAGTCAGGAAGACTCTTCAGTGAGTTCAAATCCAGACTCATACACTTACTAACTATGTGACCCTGGGCAAGTCATTTAACCCTCAGTTGCCTCATCTGTAAAATGAGCTGGGGAAGGAAATGGAAAATTTCTCCAGTATCTCTGCCAAGAAAACCCCAAATGGGGTCATGAAGAGTTGGACGTGATTGAAAAATGACTCAACAACAAGAAAGAGCTTTGTGAGCAGGGGGATATCCTGGTATATATAAATATATATTTTTATATATAAATATATACATATATATTTGCTGTTGTTCAGTCATTTTTCTGTCATGTCTGACTGTTCATGGCCACCTTTGGGGTTTTCTTGGCAAAGATACTGACCTGGTTTGCTATTTCCTTCTCCAGCTCATTTTACAGATGAGGAAACTGAGGCAAACAATAAGTGACTTGGTTAAGTGATATGGTCACACAGCTAGTAAGTATCTGAGGATGGATTTGAAATTTGGAAGATGAATCTTCCTGACTCCAGACCTAGCACTTTATCCATGCTCCATCCATAGGAAAAGTGATACTTTGGATTCAAAAGGAACACCATGGTTGATGACAGAGAACTGAATTTGAATCAGAGTACCTTGTATTTGTACCTTTGTTTTGTTCCCTATTACCTGTGTGGCCTTAGAAAAGTAATTTCTCTTCTCTGTATCTCAATTTCCTCATATATAAAATAAAGACATCAGTCCAGATAATGTCTAAGGACTTTGAACCATACAGAAGCAGATTTCACCAGAAGGAAACTTAGAGACCATCTAGACCAATTGAAATCCAATAAATAAAACTGAAAAACTACAGCATACCCATTGTTCATTCAAGGTCTGTTTGAACACCTTCGATGAAGGAGAAACCATTGCCTCATTAAAAGCACATTCTACTTCTGGGTAGCTGGTTAGGAAGATTTTTTTCCTTCTAACATCAAACTTAAAATGGCCCTTTACAAGTCTACTCATTGATCTTAGTTTTGCCCTCTGGGCTGAACAAGGCTAATCCTTCTTCCACCTGACAAGACTTCAAATACTTTTGTGACTGAGGTGGTAGTGGTGGTGGCAAGTGCTATCTGTAGCACTAAAAGGTATATTTAACAAAGAATGTGACTATTCCTAGCTTATTCCTTTGATTTCTGATATTCTAAGCATGAGGCTTAGTCATATAATCTGTTGATGGCTCAACCAACTGAGGGGGTTGTAGGAATATTTTTTCACCACCAGATAGTCTCCAAGTCACCTATGAGTAGCCTACTTACCCCCTGACTCCTCACCATTCCCTGTCTCCCAAGTGTACAATGACTAATAGAAGTCTCTAGGAGTATGATATGCAATATTATACCTAAAACTACCCCAAAATTCACTTTCTCCTCAACTCATGAGCTGCCATCTTCTTGGGCAGGATTCAGCCCCTCACTAAGACCCTACTAACTATAAAGTATTCAGCAATTCAATTTTAAATGAATTTAATGCATACACCATGTGGTTTATTGGTAATGAGACAGCACAGAAAAACTCATCAAATGGTGAAAACATTTTGTTGTTGTTCAGTTGTATCTCACCAAGTTTCTGGTTCAAAGGAAGACAGAAGGGACCAATGATCATATGAATGGAAAAATTATAAATTTTCTTTAGCAAGTTCTATATGGAAGGAGAAATAAACTTCTAGCTATAAAATATACTATGTGATATTTATATAGTATTATAAGATTCATAAAATACTTCACAATAACCCTTCGATACAGGTCCTATGCTTCACATCCCCATTTTATACATGAGGTAAATGATACTCAAAGGAGTTCAGTGACTTACCCGTGGTCATGTCAGAGGCAAGATTCAGACTGAGATTTCTCCTGAATCTAAGTCCAGGATTCTTTTTACCATTCCATCTTTCCTCTCACAAGGTCTAAAGAAAATTCTGCTTGTCTTTATGTGACCTGGCCCTATATCACTTACATTAAGGCTACCTCCATAGAACATGGTGGGTGTGATCATTTTGGACACCTCAGGGCAGATTCAGTTTGCTAGTTATGGCTTCTATTAAAGTGTGCTGATTGGCTGTTGATATGACTTCAAAGAGGAAGGACTGACAAAGAGCTGCTTTAATGACTGTGTGTTAAGCATAGCCCAAGTTTCAGAAGACTCTTCGATCACATCATTAGCTCATATTGTTGACTCACAAAAATCCCCTTTGCTTTCCAAATTCTGCTCCCCCCTACTCCCTCCCCCCAGCTCTTTCCTTTAGAAAATCTCAAGAAAAGCACATAGAACGTGTGAGCGTATGGAAGCAAAGAAACCATTGCAAAGAGAAACATGAAGCCTCACAAAGCCAAAGGGTAATACTCCTGCTGGAGGAAAATGTGGCAAACAAGGTTATTATTCAAAATAGGAAAGAACATTAAATTGCTTCTTTGTGGGGAGGGGAGGGAACTTCTCAGGGAAGTCTTTTCCATGTAATTCTTGGGTTAATTATTTCTAATAATAAGTCAGTGTGTTTGATATGCTGCCCAACCCTTTAAATAACAAATCTACTGCCACCTCAATATGTTCATTACATCTCTTCCACTTATGAAACTATGTGCATCTAATAACTAATCAGGATGATTGTCAGGTTCCCTGAAAAGAGAACGTACTCTATAGATGAAGCTATTTAAAACTGCATATACCACCAACAGTACTGAATGATTTAAAGAGACTCATGGTGATGGGGGTGGGGAATGCCTGGGAATATAGCTCCAGCAGTTCTTGCCCTGAACAGCAACCAGATATTTTCATGATAAACAAATGATTTCATGGTAATAAGATCAGGGATTCCAGATGAAGTAATTTCTATTCCCACCACCTTTTGACATCCCTTCTAATTCTATGTAATCTAAGAAAAGCCAAACAATAATAATTCTATTGAATCATTATACAAGTTTTCTGTGAGGGCCTCCCAGATTCTCATCCCATCCCTAGGATGAGACCATTCTTCAAAATTCTGCTTCAGGGACACCTCCTCTAAGGAGCCATAATAAATAGACTACTCCAATTCACATGATTCGCTCCTAACTTTCCATTGTATTTATAACCTATATCACAAATCCCAGGACTCACTTATGGACTGTCTTGCGCTGTCCTTTAATAATGAGGGGTCATTAGGTGACATAGTAGATAGAGTGTTGGATCTGTATTCAGGAACACCAGAGTTCAATTCTGATCTCAGAGACTTATAAGCTATGTGGACCTGGCTAAGTCACTTAACTGCTGTTTGCCTCAGTTTCCTCAACTGTAAAATGGGAATAATAATAGCATCTACCTCCCAGGATTGCTATGAAGATTGAATGAGATAATATTTGTAAAACTGCTTAGCATGGTGCCTGTCAGATGGAAGGTATTTAATAAATGCACATTTCCTTCCTTCTTTTTTTTTTTTGCTTTTTTTTTTTGGAGGGCAATTGGGGGTTAAGTGACTTGCCCAAAGTCACATGGCTAGTAAGTGTGTCAAGTATCTGAGGCCGGATTTGAACTCAGATCCTTCTGACTCCAGGGCCGGTGCTCTACTCACTGCGCCACCTAGCCACCTCCTCCTTCCTTCTCTCTTTCATTAATTCATTTTGAGTCTTCATTTATTTGCAAGCATTTATTTAGCATCTACTTTGTGCACCTAGATTTACTTAATCTTTATTAATTCATACTAGTTGGGCATACAAAAGCCAAAACAGAACATTCCCTGCACTTGGGGAGCTTACAACAAATTAGTGGTGGTTGCGGTGATAGTAGGGATAATATGCGTGTTGCTAAGTAAATAAAAAGTAAATTTGTGCGGGGAGAGGGCACTTACAAATGTATAGGGGGTGTGTGATAAGGACAGGTCTTATGTAACAAGCAGCACTGGATTTTGTCTTCAAAGGAAATTTAGTTTGCTTTAGGTTAAGAACTAAATTCTATCCTTCTTTAACTCCTTCATAGTACCTGGCTCAGTATTGGGTGCACAGGAAATATTTAGCCAGTACTTGTTGAATTATATAAATTGAATTTGATGAAGGGGATGAGCAGTTTCTTTTCCCAGAAATAGAACTTTGATAGCAGGTGTATACACGGTCTCTTGGGAGCAGGAAGAGCCACTAGCATCTTTGTTGACCTCTTGCTACACCAAATCACACGCACCCTTCCCACTCACAGAGTGGGCAATGGTCCTCCTTCTTGGCTATCCAGTGTAACATGGCAGTAAGTATTCAGTTAGATCTTACCTTTTATGGAAGAGAGAAAGCTGGAGTTGTATGGGTATGATAGGATAGGGAATAAGGGATATTAGATACAACAATGCCATTTCTGCATGCAAACTTGAATTAAAAAAAAGAAAAATTTTATAAACACTTTTTAAAACAAAAAGTAGAGTTGTTTTTTTTTAAACACAGACACTATGTCTATACAATGGCAAACATCTCGACAGAAACACAAATTGTGTGGGTCTTATGTTTGCCATTATATAGGTAAAACACCCGGATTTTTCTGTTTTCATTTGCATGATCAGCATCCCACCGACACAACCTGAGTACCTTGACCTCACCTCCTGCAAGACATGAAAAGGTAGCATTGAACAAAAGAATGTTAGTTGTTACCATTTAATAATTTGCTAAGAAGAAAGGAAACCAGACCCAAACCACTACATAAAATTGTTAATATTGGACTGACCAAGTTTAAATGAGAGGTTTGCCCAAGGACAAAAAAAGAAAGAAAAAAAACCCTAAAGCATATATTCTTCCAGAAAGCTTTTCCTAGTTGTCTTGTTCCAGTATTATTCCCTGCCCAAGAAGACACCTTTCCACATTTCCTTAGAACAGCCCATTTGATCTCATAGCTATAATGACACCTTTCCCCATGTCATTTCAACATTGTGTGTGTGCGTGCGTGAGTGCGTGTGTGTGTAAGTATATGTGCATCTATACATATATTTAGGAACAGGTCGATTTTTTTTCATTCTCTTTGCAGACTTGTTTTGTAAGATAATTGGATCATAGACGAAAAACTGAAAGAGAACTCAGGTATCGTTTATTCTGACATCTTCTTCTTAAGACCAAAGAAATTCAATCCTTGAGAACTGTGAAAGGCCACATAGCTAGAAATGGGATCTCAGAGGTCATTTTTAAAGATGAGGGAACTAAGGCACAAAGGGGTGCAATGACTGAGCCTGAATTTGAACTCAGGTCTTCCTGATTCTTGGCCCAGTACTCTATTTACCACGCCATCTAGTTGCCTCAACCAGTTTAGTGTTGTATCTATTGTTATTACTGTCACTTATTTATGAATTTTAATTAATATAAATCCAAAACATGTTTTAATAAAAAACAATAATTTAATATTATCTTTTTCAGTATAGTTCAGATAGAAATGATATAGGGATAATTCTTTTTAATTTAATGTTCTGTGACCCATTGCTCAAATACATAAAAGAATTGGTTTTTGTTATTGAATATAAGCAAGTTCATCTTCTGTAGTCCCACTAAACATATCTTCTGTACGACTCCAGTGGCAGAAGAATAATGGGGATCTGAGCCCGTTCCCTTGCCGTTTTGCTTTCTTCCTCTAGAACTCTCTATAATTTCAAAGATGGTCATTTCATATAGCTTGGGGGCAAGGAATATTTGGTGTGGCAACAGCTATTAAAAGTATCACTCAACATTTTTGTGGGTTGTTATGTTTGGGCAATTGTAAGCAACAGTTTTGTCTGTGACCATGCTCTGGTACAACACAGTTTATGTGTGGTAATCACTATTTAGTAGTAGTAATAGTAAAACTGTCTTTCCTTAGAAATAATGTATTATAGTAGAAAGAGCACTGGAGCAGTAATTAGAAGACGTTGTTAGCTTTGTGATTCTCTGACAGTCATCTTTTTTAAACATTAGGAGAGAAATATCCCTTTATTTCACTTTTAAAATTAAATTTTATTTTTTTCAATGAACAAAAATTGATTTTCCTTTCCCCCTACCTCTACTACCCCTGGGGGGGGGGGGGAAATAAGAATAAAAACCTCATAACAAATATGCATAGTTAATCAAAGCAAATTCCTACATTGCTGTGTTTATTATATTTATTTTTTATTATATTATATAATATATTATATATAACATATATAATTATATATATTATATATATAATATATAATTATATGTATGTATGTGTGTGTGTGTGTGTGTGTGTGTGTCTATACACACACACAAGTCTATCACCTTTCTGTAAGGGGGTGGGTGGCATGCTTCAACATTAGTCCTCTGGAATCATGGTTGGTCAATGCATTGATCAGAGTTTCTAAAGCTTTCAAAGTAATCCTCCCCCCAATCCCATATTGTTTCTATTGCATAAATTACGCAACTTTTGTTCATTTCACTCTGCGTCTTTTATGATAATCATCTTAAAACATTCCAAAGGTCCAAAGATGGAGAGAAGTCCCAGAGATGCTTTGTAATTATCCCCATTCCCCCAAACTACTTTTTATCTGTTACTGGACTTACAGTCAGAGGACCAGGTTAACCTGGATCCGGTTACTTAACTTTCCTTCTACTAGTAGCTAACATTTAGATAGTTCTTTTTTTTTTCTTTTTTGAAGGAGAGAGGGCAGGGCAATTAGGGTTAAGTGACTTGCCCAAGGTCACACAGCTAGTAAGTGTTAAGTGTCTGAGGTAGGATTTGAACTCAGGTCCTCCTAACTCTAGAGCTGGTGCTTTATTCACTGTGCCACTTAGCTGCCCCCTAGATAGTTCTTTAAGATTTGCAATGTACCCTATGTATGTTGTCTCATTTAATCCTCACAACAACCCTATGAAGTAGGTTATTATTATTATCCTCATTTTATAGGTGAAGGAGGAAAACTGAGGCTGAGTCACACAGCCAATTAATGTCTGCAGTAGCGCTCTAACACGTGTCTTCCTGATTCCAAGTTCAAATCTCTATATACTACTCCATCTTGTTGTCCGCTATCCTTGTGATTTTGGAAAGTTCATTCTCTGGTCTCAGTTTATTTGTAAAATTAGGGGGTTGGACTACATGATTTCTAAGGTCCTTTTAACTTTGATTCCCATGCCCACCCCCAATAGTTCACCTGAGTTTTTTTCTTTGACCTTGGATGGATGTCAATTTTTGTTCCTTGACAAAAATAAAATTTATTTTTAAAAGTCAAATAAAAGGACGTTTCTCTTCTAATGTTAAAAAAGAGGACTATCATAGAATCACAGAGCTTACTGGGTCTTCTAACTCTTGGTCCAGCACTCTTTTTACTGTCCTTCTACAGAGCCATCATCTGGCTGTTGAGGTTTTGAGGTTTCCTCACCAAGATGTCTTATGCTCTTCATTTGGTTATTTTTCAGTCTTGTCTGATTCTTTGTGACTCCATTTGGGGTTTTCTTGCTAAAAATACTGCCGTGGTTTGCCATTTCCTTCTACAGCTCATTTTGTAGAGGAGGAAACCAAGGAGAGTTAAGTGACTTGCCCAGGGTCACACAGCTAGTGTTTGAGACAAGATTAGAACACAGGAATATGAAACTTCCTGACTTGAGGTCTGGCAGTCTGCCTCCTGCACCACCTACCAGCCCCAGTCTCACGTTTTGTGTCTTTCTAATTCTCTCATTTCTCCAGTGATATATGTACCTGACATAAGGTGCATAACAACTATTAAGGTAGCTAATTTGAATTCTAGTGTGACTGGTTGATAAGGACCTAAGGTATTTTTGCTTCTAATGTTGACAAGTTTAAACTTCAAACTATTTTCAGTGAGGGAAACCTTTCCTAGGGAACCTCTCACTACATGTAGGCTCCTGGTATACTCTGAGGGTATGGAAAGGTCTCAAAATTCTATTTAAAAGTCTGGCATCTGGCAAACATATACAGTGTCCTGGTTGTATGTGTCTACAAGATTGTAAGAATGTACTTCTGTTAATTTGGCAAAAAAAAAAGCTCTAAATGTTAAAGCTAAGTATTAGTTAATTGAGCTGCAATGTATATTTGATGAAA
This sequence comes from Pseudochirops cupreus, assembly GCA_028627135.1. Taxonomy (NCBI): domain Eukaryota; kingdom Metazoa; phylum Chordata; class Mammalia; order Diprotodontia; family Pseudocheiridae; genus Pseudochirops; species Pseudochirops cupreus. The sequence continues at coordinate 518,873,075 of CM053581.1, read as the reverse complement.
CCAGAGATTTTTGATTCTGTTTTACCTCAGGGTATCTCCCATTGACTCTAGGGGTATGGTGAAATTTTTTAAAAAATCATTTAAATTTTAGTTGAGTGAATACAACAAATCCTGGAAACCCCCATATGTTTCATGATGTCTGGATTAAAATATTTATGGAGCAACTAAAATCACAATATGGGTCAAATTTAGGGCAATAGGGAGGGAGACCATTGGGTCTCAGCTGCTGTGTATAGTTCCTTTTATTGACATGGACATGTGCAGCCATAGGCTTCCAGCTGCAGTTGATGGGTGGCCTTGGCTGGGAGTCTATTGTCTACCCCTTTTTCTCCTGTGGGAGGTAGTATAACCTCTCCCATCAGTGGGAGACAATAAGACTCTAAAAAGGAGACAAGCATTTACTAGCTGCCCAATATCAGCATTATTTTATGTTGGGCACAAGTCTCATTTTTCATATAAATCATTATTATTGGAGGTAGTCCAGGATTTATGGATTTCTTTATTTAGAAGGATCTTAAGATTATATCTTCTGATACAATGAAAGTCTTCAAGAAGAACTCTTAAGAAGGAGACTGGGTTGTTGTGAAATCAAACAATAACGTACCCTGACTCAAAAGAGATTGGAAGCTCGTGCTTGATGTGGCTTGTGGTTTTTGAAGACAAATGTTCACTGCACTGAGAGGCAGATGTTTTGGGTTTGGTTTCTGGACACAGTACTAAGTTGTGGTAAAAGTGTTATACAAATTTGCTTTCATACTTCAGAGACCTATGATTTCATTAGTCTGAGTACTTCCTTCACTGACACAGGTCAAAATTCCTCCTTGCCTTAGTAGATAGTCTTTATGACAATTTAAAAAAAATGCATCTCCTAGTTGCTAACCATTTGGTGCCCAATATGAAAACGTAAGGTATTTTTAGTGATAATGTCTCTCTGAGTGTCTGCTGGACCAATGACAATATATATGAATATGAAATCTTTCTTATATTAGAATATAATATTCATGGAACAATGCATACAATTCCAGGAAAATTGTAAACTTTTTTGGGATAATATGAAAAGATGTGCATAGTACTTTTGCATAGAATCAGATCTGGTTGAATGACTAGATCCCAAAGAGTAGTCATTAATGAGTTCATGTCAACTTTGAAGGAAGTTCTTAGCATATTGCTCTAGGAATCTGTCCTTGACCCTTTGTTATTCAACATTTTTATTAAGACTCAAAAGAAGATGAAGAAAGTGTAGGGTTGGTTGTAGACAAAATTCATGTTTATGCATGAGCTAGACTAAGTGACTTCTGATGTTTGTTCCAATTCTGTGATCCTATGATTCTGTTTGAAAGTTGACAAAGAAATCTGGGATCATTAATAGGAAATGAATGTAATAATTAGAAAATAGGACTCAAAGGCAAAGATGATTAGTAAGATCAGAGACCAAAGGTCAAAGCAAAGGTCACTATGCACTTAATATTTGTTGAATAAATGCATAGATATTCTGAGGCACATATTAGCAATGTGATCTTGAGAAAATAATTTCCCTTGGGTCTCAGTTTTCTCACCTGTAAAAATGAAGGAGTTGGATTACATTATCTCTAAGATCTCTTGCATATCAAAATCTATGGTCCCACAAATCTCCCTTTTTGTCCTCAGTAAAAGCATTGTCTGCCATTTTACTCAAAAAGGCAATATTTTATCCTAACAAATTGGTTTGATGGAATTCAGTAAAAAAAAAAAGTGGTTGAATTCATACCTTTTTTCTGATTAAAAAAATTTTTTTTTAGGCTTTTTGGCAGGGAGAAGGCTGGGCAATTGGAGTTAAGGGACTTGCCCAAGGTCACACAGCTAGTAAGTGTTAAGTGTCTGAGGCCGGATTTGAACTCAGGTTCTCCTGACTCCAGGGCTGGTGCTCTATTCACTGCACCACCTAGACGCCCCCATGCCTTTTTTCTTTAAAAGATGAGGGTGAAGTTAGTATGGTAGCAAAAGAATGAATAATATAAAATTATTGACTTGAGTGAATTTTTCATTATTCATCCAGTTATTTTGACACTACACTTTATCCTACATTTTGGCAAGTATTCAAGTAATTATCTATTACATATAAAGTAAGAATATAGCTCAATGATTATAAAGTTTTAGATAGAATTCCCCATATCAAAAGTACTACTTGTAAGTTAAAGCTCTATTGAGACATTTATCTTAAGTTCTGCTACTTTTCAAAATTAAGGGTCAGTAACTAAAGTTGATCTTTATACTCTTGACGAGGCTACCTACTGATTTGGGAAATCAATTAAAACTCTGACCTGAGGGGTCAGAGTTTTAAAAGATGTGGGAGGATCAGTAAGAGACAGTGGAAGGAATTAAGAGAGGAATGAAATTTCCAGTCAATTTTAAAGAAGAAAGAGGAGGAGGAGAAAGTATTTGTCAAGAATCAACAAATGCTGAGACTGGTTATTCATAAAAACTTCAAGAGAAAAATGAGTTTAGAAAGTCTAGCAATATTTCTGTTGGATTTAATTGAATAAATCAAATGTCTTCTGTAGGTCAGGATATAAAATCATACATTGGGAATAAGTAAATATTTAAAAATATTTATTAAAACCACAGGAACTGCCAAAATTTTAGTATGTATGTATGTATGCATGTATGTCTCTATCTATCTATCTATCTATCTATCTATCTATCTATCTATCTACACACAGACACATCTATATCTACACCTATACGTCTATATTAGAGTGAAGCATTGAAATGAGTAACGAATCTGGAGGCAGAAGACCTGGGTTCATTCTCATATTCTGCCACATACACACACATTTTCACATTCTGCCATTAGTGACCTCAGGGTAGTCCTTAACCTCCTTGTTGTTCAAACTCAGCCTTAAGATGAGGGCTAAACTAGATGACCCGAGGTCTAAATCTATGATTCTGTGACATGTGGGTACAAAAGAAATAATGAGTCTTTGAAAATGAATCAATCAATTAAACAATCCCTACTGTGTGCCAGGCACTATGATAAGCAGAGAGGATATAAATGTAGAGAAAAAAACAATCTCCATTCTCAAGGAATTTACATTAATAATAGGTGAGAAAAGTATACCATAAACACATATGGACACAAATAAATGAAAAGTAAATACGAGGTAGTTTGGGAAGGAGGGCACAAACTGTTGGGAGGATGAGGAGGAAGATGATGGGAGTTTAAAATAAGGCAGTAGCTGTGTGAGCAGAGAAAAGGTGTCAGATGTGAGAAATGTGTAGGCAGAAATGTTGAGCCTGGGTAATTGACTGAAGATCTGTGGTGAAGAAGAGCAAGGAATCAAAAAGAATTCCAAAGTTACAAACATGGGAGACTGAAAGAATGGTGATGCCTTTGATAAAAATAGGGAAGTTTATTTGAGGGGGATCTTTTATGGTGAAAGATAATGAGTCTTATTTTGGACATGCTGAATTTGAGATGTCTCTGCAATATCCAGCCTGAAATGTTCAAAAGGCAGTTGCTGATAGCGGGCTAAAGCTTGAGGTGGGGGCTGATTAGGATCTCGGAGTTATCTGCCAAGAGATGATAATTAAACCCATAGGAACGGATCAGGTAACTATGACAGAGAAAGAGAAGAGAAAGAAGAGGGCCTGGGACGAAGTCTTAGGTAACAATCACAATTAGGTCTTTGATATGAAGGATGAGCCAACAAAAAATGAGAAGAGAAGGCAGAAGAAGTAGAAGACAGCAGTGTCATGGAAACTTCGAGAAGGGAGAGGATTCAGAAGGATAGGATGGTGGATGGTATACAGTGCAGCAGATAGGTCAAGAAGGATGAGGACAAGGACATCAGACACAGCAGATGGGAGATCACTGGTTACTTTGGAAGGAGGAGTTTCAGTTCGGTGGCATGATCAGAAGCCAGATTGCAAAGAGTTCAGGGTTGAATGAGAAGAGAAGTGAAAATAATGGGCCTGAGAAAGTGAAGATGGATACAGGACAATAACTTGAGGGAATGGTAGGGCCTGCTGAATAGATAGACTTAGGCATGCTGAAGTATAAACATATGTGCACCGTAGGTTTATATATATGTATGGAGGTATATGTATATGTCTGTACGCAAACAAATATTGTACAAATACGTGCATATTTGGTATTTGGTGCTTCAAAAGAGCTGTTATTTCATCAAGGTGGGTATGTCTACACCAGCAGGGCAAATAAATCACCACCATGACTTATTAGATTTTTATTATTAATTATTATGGTAAAAAAAATTCATCACCTGCTAGCCATACTTGTCTACTGATGGAGTCTGAAGGTAAAATGGTTATCTCTTTGAAAGGAAAAGGGCTCATGGCTATTTAACCATAGTTACTAACAGAGGAATGGTCAGGATATTCTTCCAAAGCTGGGAATTGGCAGACTATGTGTCGTCAGGAGGCCAGTCTCTGGATGTTTGTGAGAGAGTATGTTGAGAGCTACTGAGAACGTGTGGAGAACAGGGCACGAAAGGGAAATTACTGTTGTGAACTGCAGAGAGGAGCAACATGAATTGGAGAGTGAGAGGGAATGGATTATGTTGTACATGTGGGTTTTCAAGTAGAGCTGTTTGGAGGGTTGGGGTTGCCCCTGGGGCAAACTTTGGCTTAAAGTGTGTAATGGATTAAGGTGGCATATGGAAACAGCTGGCTGAAGACTGTACATCTAGCTGAAAAGTTTGAAAGCATTCTGGATTCCCTTGCATGCATGCTTTCCCATTTTGAATGATGAATTTAGAGACTCCTTAAGATAGGTTTTATTTGAATAGAAGACTTTTGAGCCCCTAGTAGTATCTGTATGGGCAGAAGGGAGGGTCAGGAGCACATATGAACTTACATATATGAATGGTTGAAATTGAGAAAAAAGGTAAGTCAATACCAGCCGATCCATGGTGGAAAGATACTTCTTTTTAGCTTGGTAGGACTTTTCCTAAACTATGATTTACTAGTATAGCTTTTGAGAATGCAGAGTCACCTCTACACCAAGGTCAACTCCATTTTCCATAAACAACTCTGCCTGGTTTTTACTGCAGGGAACAATATGGCCACACACCAGGTAACAAACAGTTTCTTCTAGTTTTTTCAGCTTCCTTTTATGTGTTATTTTTCCTCCCATTAGATTGTAAGCTCCTTGAGGTCAGAGATTATCCCTTTTTCTTTTTTTAAAATTTTTTAGAGGGGGGGAAGGCTGGGCAATTGGGGGTGAGGGACTTGCCCAAGGTCACATCGCTAACAAATGTTAAGTGTCTGAGGCTGGATTTGAACTCAAGTCCTCCTGAGTCCAGGGCTGATGCTGTATTCACAGCACCACCTACCCGCAGTGATTATGTCTTTTTTAAATTTGTATCACAAGTGTTTAGTACAGTGCCCAGCATATACAAGGCACTTAATTAAACGTTAGTGAATTGAACTGATTGAATCAGAGTAAGACTTCAGTAGAGAACATGAATATACATGCATGTGCGCACACATGTTTAGGTAGAGATGGAAAGACACATACATTTTTATAATCCTTTATGTTCGTAGCAGAAATGCTCTGTGCTCTTTTTCATAAATGATCATGATTTCACATGATTATTATTTCTTTCTCATACTACATAAAATGAAGACATATTTTTGTAGCTATATAGTTCATACTGAATCATCTTTATGTCCATTAGTAAACAGAATTTTATAGTGGAAATTCAATTGGGAATGTTTATTTATTTACATTCTGGGGCCAAGAACCATATTTTTCTTTGGTGTTTTTTTCTATTTATTCTCTCCCCCCCGCCCCCAACAAATAGACAAAGTTTCATGATATAGAATGACAACAGTAAAGGCTCTTCAGGTTTTTTTTTTTAATAGAAATAGTGGTAAGATATTAGGAACAGAAAGAGTGCTCATTCTCCACAGAGGAAGTTTCTGAATTCCACAGTGATTTGGGGATTATGACACATACTCACCAATTTCTGAAAAGGGAAAAGGGAAGCATCCTGATGCATTTTCAGAAAGAGAAAATGTACTACTGCAGTGAGGAGCTACACTCTACTTATGGTGGAATTTTAAATTCGTATTTCTGACTGAGTTGTTCATGTACCTTTTAGAAGCAGGGGAAGTATCCAGGATTTTCAAGTTAGATCAAGTACAAAAAGTGAGGTTTTAGCCATTTGAAGGGGGTGAACCTTAATTAGTCATTGGCTATCATTGTCTATAATTTCATTTTAAGTATACATGACAGTAGCCAGCAGAGCTGGAGTTTTGCCACAGGAGCAGGCTAAGTTAAGTTGGCAAGAGAATTTAGGCAAGAAACTAGTACCTGGAGCTAAGATTCCACTCAAGAGACGGCAGGCCCTAGATTCAAGATTCCCACTTTTCCTAGGGTATGTGTGTTCTGGTTCTTTCTGAAAGTTCATAGCACGACCCTACACTACTACTTCTGCAAACTTGAAGCTAGAAATTGTGCATCCCATGGCTAAGTGTCATGGTTATGTGTCCTACTGAGGAACAGGCCTAGGAGACTTAGTGGAGTGAGTCATCCTGCAGTCATTAGATTCTGAGGGGATTGTATGAGGATATTAAGAAAGGAAGCCAGATGTCCAAGACTAGAAGTATAAGTGTATCCTCCTTGTACCTGTGTGTCATGACAACACATATTTTATATGTGTTCATCCCTCTACTTGTAAAGTCTCTCTCTCTATATGTCAACTTTCTGCACTGATTTTGGCTGTATCTATAGGAGAGTGTACTCTGAGTTTATCAAGGTGTTATCTGTTTCTTACTATACTATTTCAGAAGATGCTTTTGTTTTAAACATATTGTGTAGTCTAGTGGACTAGTGCTAAGGTAAACACATCTCTGGGGATTTATGAGCTGGGATTTTAGGAGTGCAGGCTCACAGACTACTGTGAACCTGGTTAATCATCCCTAGAGGGACCCAACCTTCAAGGGAGAGTTGGTGGGAAAGCTCTTGGGGAAAAACTGAAGTTGTTAAAAGCTTTCGAATCTTCTTTTGATCATTTATCCATTGGGGAATGGCTTTTTGTCATATATTTTTGTGTTAGTTTTCTATGTATTTTGGATATCATATCCTTGTCAGAGATTTTGTTCTCCCTTTGTTCATGCACCAGTTTTTAGCTTTGCATAGTCAAAATGATCAATTTTTTTTTGTACTTGCCTTTATACTTTGTTTGGCTAAGAATTCTACTAGCTCTGGCTGTGAAGGATACCTGATTGGATTATCTTTATTTTATTTTTTCTTTAATGGAAGATATAGTTAGATCAGCAGATGCATGTGGATAGAGGTCTGGGCATGGAATCACAAAAACTGGGGTTTTAATTCTGTATGTAATATCCAATAGCTATGTGGCCATAGGTAATCTACTTACTGTCTCCTAGTCTCAGTCTTCTGGTCTGCAAAATAGGGAGAATGATATTCATAGTATTGCTTTTACAAGGTTGGTATGAGCATAGTTTTATTTTAGTAGGAGCTTTCTGGGAAGAATTCTTTAACCAAAGGAAATGAGTCAGGATAATGTGGGGGAAGTGTTTTAAGAGAGATATACTTCTAAAATGAAAAAAAAAATCTTCTTAAAGCACAAGTAGGATCATGTCCCCCTGACTGAGAATCTTCCCTATTGTTTCATGAATAAAATAAAAAGGGTATATAAAGCCCATTATAATGTGACTCCAATTCACCTTTCTATCCTCTCTTCACCCTGTGTTCCAGTCAAAATGACCTGCTTCCTCAATATTCAAACTCAATATTCCTACTCTCATTTCTGTGTCATTTTACTCTCCACTTATCTGAAATCGTGTCTTCCACATAGTAGTCAGATGCCAAATGTCCCAGGCAGCCTTGACTCCACACAGGCTGTGCTCTATCTTCCTGTGATCCCCTGTCTCCTTGCCTCCAACTCAGAATCCCTCCTTCCCTTTAAGCCTCTGCCCATGTGCTACCTCCTAAAGGAAGCTGTTCATGATTCTCATTTTTAAGTGCTTGCCCTTTCCTCAAGTTATCTCTTCTTTGTATCCTCTCAAAGAATATACTCTCCCTGAGGGCTGGCGCCATGTTTCAATTTTGGTCTTTTTATTCCTAGCACAATGGCTTGCCAAAAATAGATCCTTAATTAATGTTTATTAAAAGTGATCAAAATTGAGAAAATGAGAGCGTGGGAAGGAGTCTTCTAGGTAATTCCATGTTAGGAGGCTTTTGAAATAGTACACTTCCATGAAAATTAAGATGTATTCCAGGTTATCAGCATTATAATAGTATAGAAAGGATGAATGCAAGAAATGTTACAGAACTTAAATTAACAGGACTTTAGAACTAACTGGATATGGAAGGTCAGGGAGAAGGAAGAGTTAAAACGAACTCCAAGGCTTCTGGGTGGGTGGGGTAGACTGGATGAATGGTGGTGTCATATAATGGGAAGAATAGGTTTATGGATGACAAATTTGGCTTTATATAAATTGATTCTGAGGTGCCATGCCCTTTGGGGAGCTGAAGATGTAAGATTGATAAGCACTCAGAAGAGAGCTAAGACTTGTAGATAAACTAATCCTCACGGTGAACTTGTTTGGCTCCTTATAATGTGAGATGTAGTAAATGGGGAGTAACTGGTTCTATTCTCCAGCCCTTCTAGTTGTCTTTTGGAGAGAAGTGGCCTGAGTTGCCATGAGGGAGGAGCACTAGTAAGAATACTACTCCTTACAGCAGTGGTGTCAAATTCAGATAGTCATGGGGACCACTATACCATATATAAGGATCTCTGCAGGCTGCATATTGATTTAGAAAGCCACATATATTTATATATTCCTTTTTTATGAATATATATCAACACATAAAAATCAGATCATTGTTGTTGTTCAGTTGCTTTTGGCTCTTCATGACTCCATGTGGGGATTTGTTGGCAGATACTAGAGTGATTTGCTATTTTCTTCTCCAGCTCATTTTATATGTGAGGAAACTGAGGCAACAGGGTTAAGAGATTTGCCTAGGCAGAGTCACACAGTCAATAAGTGTCTAAGGCTGGATTTGGAGTCAGATCTTCCTGACCGCAGGCCTGATGCTCTAGCTACTGTACCGCCTACCTGCCCTATTAAAATCAGACAGGAAATACATTTTAATCTTGTTTGGACTGACTTACATATGGACCACATGTTTGACACTTTTGGCTTATAGTTCCAGAGCTGTAAGGGACCTCAGAGGCGATCTAGCTCAACCTCTTCATTTTAACATTTTATATATGAGAAAACTAGGCCCAGGTTAGGTATGTGACTTACCCAAGTTCAAAGGATCCTAGATTTAGAACTGGAAGGGCCCTAAGAGGCAATTTAGTTCAGTTTTCTCAGAGTGGAGGTCCAGGTTAAGTGAGGACACATAGGTAGTAAGTAACAGAGTTGGAATTTGAACCCAGGACTTGTAACTCTGGAACTGGTTCTGTCTTTCCTAAAATTACATGAGCACTTTTCTGTTTTTACTACATTTGAGCCTCACATATTGTTATTGTTTGTCTTTCCTTCTCAAAGAGGACAATGACATCAGGGAGGTGATGCCATGACCTGCAAATGAATTGGATTTAAGTGAGGGAGGACTATGCAAAGTCACTAGCCTCACATTTTCCTCTGGAGCCATCTGGGTCCAGTGGCAAGATATAGATCAGGGGGACAACTAGGTGACGCAATGAATAGAGCACTGACCTTGGAGTCAGGAGGACCAGAGTTCAAATCCAACCTCAGATACTTGACACTTACTACCTGTGTGACCTTGGGCAAGTTAATTAATCCCAACTGTCCTGCCTTTCCTCCATTAAAAAAAAAAGATACAAATGAGGACAACTGGAAATGGTCCCCTGAGCCTCACAATACCTTTGACAGATAAGTTAACCAAAGTCCAGAAGAATAAAGCAATATCTCAAGGCTAATTACCAAATCAGGACTAGAACCCAGATTTGTCAGTTGCCAGCTCAGTGCTTTTTTTTTTTTCCCTGCAATGTGCTATAGGTGGGGCCTGATCTTACATTTCTCTTCAGTCCCCTTGGCCGTTCAGAGCCTCTCTCTATTTCTCAAACTACACTGGGGCTTAGTGCCCTGACTCTGCTCACACTTTCCTTTCATTTTCATTCTTGCCCTAGTCACTTAGAATGCTATTTATTCTTAATGTTTTCTACCCTGTATTCATGGTGACCACATAAAGCCTATTTGCCTTCAGTTACCAAGGGCTATGTTTTCAAAGCCCTAACTGGGTTTTATTTCTAAGGAGGCTCCAATGGATTTTAATCAAGACCAGGCACTTCCTCCCTCCTCCTCCTCCTCCTCTTTCCCCACAGCCAC
>CM053581.1:518784942-518862246 GCA_028627135.1 Pseudochirops cupreus | reverse complement strand
GATAGATTGATAGATTGATAGATCGATAGACCTATGGATAGATAGATAGATAAGATAATGATTGCATAGCATCTTGTGGCATTTTCTGCTCTGCTTTCCTGAGTTTACTTTTCCTTGCTGCCTCTCTTAATTCGAGAAGCCCAGCTGTAAATCAAACAGTGCTCTTGAAGGTGGCCAGAGTTCAGTTGTTTATGAACCCCCTGGCACCCTACAAATGCCACAGCATCAAATGGATGTTTGTCTTTCTCAAAAGAGCTCTTTCTGCTACCTGTTATTCTGCTCGGAATGTCTATTCTTCCTAGTACTTCAGAACCAAATCGCTAGCTAGACTCTTGAGGTGATGCATGACTCAGTTCTGGATTTAAAATGAGAGTTCTTAGTACTGACAAAGTATAAACAAACATTTCTTTAGCTCCAATTGTGTTCAGAGTATGTGTACTAATGTCTGGGGAAATTTAGATGAGATAGGACTCCTGTCTTCACGGTGTTTACAGTCTTCTAGGAGAATAAGATCCCAACAAAGATAGCAGTGTATTGAATGTTGCCTTGATATCTCAACATATCAATAATGTCATTTATGTGAGTAGTCCCTCCACCCACTCTTATTCGTGTTCTCCCATATCCTGTATCCCATTTTCTCTCATCCACCATAACAGAAACTATCCAGTGTGGTAGGAATCTTTATCTAGATACTTTTGACATAGTCTGACTCTCAATGGAATACATATATTAGCTGTCCTTTCCTTTTGTTATATGACAGACCCACCTTTTTTTCCCTGCTTATAGTTTTCTTTTTTAAAATTTATTTTATTCATTTTATTAAATATTTCCCAATTACGTGTAAAAAATTTTAAGTTATTTTTTTAAAGTTGAGTTGTGAATTCTCTCCATCTGCCCTCCTTCTTTGAAAATGCAAACAATTTTATATTGATTATACATGTAAAGTTGTATAAAATATGTTTTCCCTTGAGTCAGTTACATTTTTTCTAATGATATGCTTTATACCACCTCCCTTTTATATAATTCCTCACATGTCATGTATATCAGCCTGCCACAACTAATCATGCCCTATTCCATATGCCTCTTCAAAAAGTTCCACCTCTTAAGCCTTATCATATCATGGAGGTCACTCTAGGTTTTTGAAAGCCATAATAGGGGAGTCCAAACTCTTCCAGGTTCTATTGTGCTAAAAAGACTTCAAGTAGGGTCCAGATAACAGATTATATCTGTTTTCTAATAGCCAGGCTATTAGCTAAGTATGCAGAGGTTTATCATCTGGCCATCATCATTTAGTGATGAATTCTTTGGCCATGGCCACCCAGAGATAGCTTTAATATGTAATATTAAATGATGAGCAAAGTGTTGCAAAAGAGTGCTCTGTCAAATCGGAAGGGAAAGATTGTTATCATTCCCTATCCTTATTGGGTAATTTTTTACTAGTATTTATTCTCTGCATCATTCCCTCCTCCCCTCTCACCCTCCCCCCCCAACAACTGTGAATCTGGATTTTGAAAAGTCTTTTCCCAGGGGACGAGGAAGGCAGGAAGCATTCAACAACTAGAATACCAGGAGATAGATGGAAAAAAGAAAGACCAAAAAACAACTTTTATTAGTCCCAGAGTACATCTGTTATTTCTATCATACCAATGATGTGGGAGCCAAGGATTCTTAAAGACAAGAATTGAGTGGGAAAGTTACTGAAGGCGGTGGTTTGAATGGGAAAAGAAGCCGAGGTGTGGATAGTATTCCATGTTGGGATTAGCATGGAAATTTCAGATTTAGAGAAGAGGATCATGGTATATTATAGTTTAGGGAGTACTAAAACTGCAATCAGTAGATCTGAATTCAAGTCTATATAATTGTGAATTGTCATTATGGCCTACTGGACTGCATGGTCCTAAGGTCATATGGATTCAACAGAATAGAGACCCCAGGTGTTCATTTAATATAATAGAGAGGTCAATTTTACTGCACAAAAATATTGGGACAAGCCATTACAAGAAGCTAATATATCATTATATCAATATATCATTCTGGCTAACCAACTAGCAGGGAGACCTGGGCATTTTCCATTTGTTTCTTTATATAGGTCCTTATAATGCTTAATACTAAAATTGCTTTTAAAAAGACAAAAGAGTTTATAATGTGTTTTGAGTGAATAAATCAGGGAAGTAAAAACAAAGGTGTGGAGGAGAGGGAAGTCAGGCCTTCATCTTCTCCCATAAGCATAGCTGGTTTAGTAAGTAATACAGGGTTAGAGAAGGAAAAGAGTACTATCAGAAAGTGGCAGGTTTCATTAGTGAGTCAAATCCTGCAGTGTGCCAGTAGAAATTATGGGGAGTGGAGAGGCAGAATCTATGGAGTTACAATGGACTTGAAGTTCTAAGACAAAATGGTACCTTACTGATTTAATCAAGTAAGACCAAAGAACAAAAAAAGATAGATATTCAGCTTAAATAAAGACTTAATTACTTCCTACAATGTGCATGTTATTATGACAGACAATTATGAAATATAATATCTGGAAGGGACCTTCAACATAATCTCCCTCATTTTAGAGATGAAGAAACTAGCTCAAGATCACTCATATAGTTAATAACATGGTAAAGACCAGTTCTCTTATTTCTCCTTTTAGTATTATGCTTCATATTTAGTGGATGCATTAATTGGGGAGCTAGTTTCTCATGACTGTGTCCAACTTAATACATAAGGGTAGTCTATACAATGTTCTTGATAATCAGGAATTATTTTGGCATTTGGAGTTTCATTCTGTTTTATATATAGCACAACAAATTGAACTCTGGACTTAAAGTCAGGAAGATCAAAGTCTGAATTCTGCCTCAGATAATTAATAGCCATGTGACCCTGGGCAAATCACTTAACTTCTCTGAACCTGGTTCCTCATCTGTAAAATGGAAATAGTAATTAACAGTTATCTCACAGAGTTTTGAGAAACAAATGAGCTGACTGTAAAAGCATTGAAAACCTTAAAGCACTACATAAAGACTAGTTATTACTATTATTAACATTAATATACATATACAAATAGAAATATTTATGTTTGTACACATGCCATTCTTGCAAGTAGCTATGCTTTCGCAAGAGAATTTTCAGTATGAAAAGAAAATAGAAGGAAGTTAACAAATTATGCTGGTTTCTTTAAAATTGTCTGGCCCCAAGAAAGTCCTTCTGGGAGGGCTACAATTCTAAAGCAAAAGCCTTTTTCCTGTCCTGTCATTAATGATACCCTATAACATTCATAGACTCATAGGGTCTACAGATAGAATGAATCTTAGCTATCACCTAGCCCTGCTCCCTTTTAAGAAGTAGCAAAAGCAGAATTTGAATCAAAAGATTTTAAATAAAGTACTCCCTTAAATATGTGAAGCTGCCTCCTTCCCAGTCCCTGTTTTCAAAAAGAAGGAACAAATATCTAATGTTTAATAATTTAATAACCATTATATGGCCAATATGAATCAATGGTAGATTAGAAGTCTGGGTATATGCAACTCCCCAGCCCCTTATAGAGAAGATATAAAACCATTCAGAACAGATCAGCACCAAGAGACTTTGAAAAATAACTATTAGTAAGGCAAAAATTATTTCACACTTGTACTCAATTCATTTTAAAACATTAACTCATTAGAGTCACAGATTTGGGGATGGAGAACCATAGAGACTACAGACGTGTCCTGACTAGTATCATTAATTGATTCCAAAACAATGCATGTTACATAAAACAATATTACAGAAGACAATTTTACAGTTAGATAATTTAATTTACAGTTAAACCCCAATTGGTGCAAGTAATGGATCCCATGAAATGGTGGCATTATTCAAATACACACTACTTATAGTTATAACTGTATGTAAAATATAATGACTTATTCCAGCCCCATGGGACTTCACAGTGCAAATTCAAATAATTTGACCCTTTCAAAGGATTCATTATTTTCACTCGTAGAAATTCAGCTGTATTTCTCAGACAAGCTGATAGACATACAGCAGAAATTTCAGTTTTTCAGTAAGATTTGATAATGTATAAATGGCATTGTTACAAAATATTGTTGGTTGAGAACACAGTAGAGCACGCCTATAGCTAGCTCAATAATCTGATTTTACAGATGGGGAAACTGAGTCATGGACAGGTTTGAGGACAGCCAAGCTCACTCTGTTAGGCAATGACAAAATCAGGATTATAGCCCAAATTTTTTATATCTGAATCAAGCACTCTTTCCTACTACATTATAAAACCTTTAAAAGTTCAATGTTGTAGTTATCCTCACTTTTACATTTTTCTATGATCTTACTTCATATGTACTTAGTTTTTGCTTTATAAATCTAAGAATGTTCTTTTTCTTTTTCTTTTCTAAAATCTAAATCTAAAAGAATTTTTTTACTAAAATCTAAATCTAAAAGAAATCCCAATTAGTAAGTAACTACTTATTCCCAGTTTACTGCACATGGTGGAGCATGAGCTGCCAGTGAAATTTAATAATAAATAATCAATTTGGTTTTAAGGATTTTTATAGCATTTCATGCAGTTTAACCACCAAATAAACAACTATCATAGCACTCTTATGGATAGGCTAGATTTGAAAGGCAACATGGTATCCTAGAAAGAGTCATTCTTTTGAAGCTTTGAGAAGATGATAAGTAACTTAGAAGCTAAGAAGTCACTTTAGAAACAGTAGAAGGATATGGGCAGAGCTGAAATTTGCACAGCATTCTGGGTAAAATGGCAAAGATCCCTTCTTCATTTACTTAGGCAGAATTTAAAAAGAGATGTCCCATTGATCTAGCCTGTTCACATTCACCTGTGGTAGAGGCACTACAGGATAAACATTATTTCATATCTGTACGAATGATGAATGTTAGCTGTTAATTTAAAATATCTGTTGGATATCTGCAATGCTAAATTTTGCATCATACCAAGAACTAATGTTATTGTTGCTTTTGTTATTCATCTCATTCTTTTGATCTTTTTTATGCTGTTGAACCTGAGATTGTGTTGATAAAAGTCAATATCCCGTTATTATTCTTTTATGTTTAATGGTATAATATATTATTTATATTTAATATGAATATGAAATGTAATGTTTAATTTAACAGTGCTTAGTAAATTCTAATTGATGACTTACCAATATGTAGATAAAATAGCTTTTAAAACTGAATAAAAGTGTTAGTATATTATTATCAAATCGTTATTATTATATATATTATTTTTTATTTGGGGTTCAGATAGAAATAGATCTGGGACAAATCACTATTTTGTTTATTCTTTTATAATTCATATTCCACAGACTTTTGCATAGGTGGATCAAATAACTGCTTTTAGTAATTGAATAAAAGCATTGTGATGTATGCTCATCCTCTGTAGGATAACTATACACGTCCTTTGTAAAACTTCAGTAGCAGACAGGTAAATAGAGTTAATATGTACTTTGTCCTGTGTTCCCTTGATTTTGATCTACTCTGTTAGTTTTCTATATTTTGAAACGATTGAGTTTTTTGGTTCCATGCAGCTTGGAAGTTATGAGTATTTGATATGGAAGCATCTATTAAAATCATTATTCTTAAGTTTTTATTGATCAGTGTTATGTCAAGTGGACAAAAGTTCAGTTCTGTGATAATGGTCTGGTTCCAATGAAGTATATTTGTTGATTTCTCCAGGACATTCTGACATCTATATTTAGATAGATTGTTGTCTCTATCACTCTTTAATTTTTCTTAACTTTCATTAAAGAAAGATAACAAGCTTCTGGGTATTGTTCTAGCCACCAGACAACGTCTGGCTAGTGTAAAACTGGGTGCTATAGGATCCTCCATAAAGACTACAAATGGTGTTACTAAATATTTAAGAAGCAATGGCATCTTGGAATGACAATGTAGCTATCATTCTATGAGTGGTCTATGAGGAGACTGAGTTTAACTGGCATTCTGTTCATTGTTATGGCTGAAGAGAGGATATAGAAAAAGGACTAAGATGACATTTTCTGAGAGAATTGAATTTAATTATGATCTTGTGATGAAATAGGAAGAAAAATCTCGAGATGAGACTTTAATTAATATCCTGAGAGAACTGAACTGTGGGACTATATTTCCAGAACAGAGGAAATGTCACCAGTTTTAATGATGATCATAGTGATTGGCTTTGAATTTGCTGTTATCTTTCTCACCCACAAATACATTTTAAAACATATCTTTTGTTTATTGTATGTTATGCTATTAATAAATGGAGGAGCCAGTATCCTTGATATTTCCTATTTGGCAGGACTGGGGGGAAGGGAATAGTTCATCTAAAGTTAGAAATAAGCAAACTTTATAGGAAAAGAGGTTTATTTCACCTGTTAAATAAGCAATATTTAAAACTGAGGTGGAGTTTAAGAGACAATTGGTTGACTAATGAGAGATATTTCAATTATAGAGTTGAATAGGAAAATATCAGGATACAACCCTCGATTACATTAGAACCCTAGCTGAAAAAGAATAAGGAAAATCAGAGAATAGTTGGTACAGAGAAAGGTAATACATTTTGACTAGATTTGGGTATCAATTTGTCACCCCTATTATGCTAAATATTTGATGGGTATTAAATTTTTAGATTGCAGTGGTGTGCTGTATAGTTCCTACCTTTTCTTTGCAAAACCCAAATTGATTACTAAGGCCAAATTCCTTAAAGATAATCCTTCTGTAATATCTCTTGGCAATGACCATTTCCTAAATTGACATTGTAAACTTCTCTTTTTCTGCAAACAAGGCTGTATTTATTCGTTACTCATTTACTCAGTGTTTCTTTGTTGATATGCTATAGGTTAAATTCATGTGTATATAGCACACCAAAGGTTTTAGGGGTCCATCCCCGAATCTTAGCCATTTCTTAGTTTCCATCTGAAGGAAACCACTTTTGATTACTTCTGACAAATCCAAAGGCATGTGCCTCACAAGCAAGGGGACTGGCTTGTTATCCTTTACTATTATTTGGTGAATTGAAGTTTACTTGTTCCAAAAATAATTCTGTAATTTTTTTTTACTTGTTTATCATGTGTTTTAAGAAGTATCCATCCTCTTCTTCTTTTTAAAGAGGAAGTATTAATCTTTCTCTGTCCACATCAGGGTATAGGACTGCTGTCATTAATATTGTATAGGTTTTTGTTAGGATACTTTCCAAATCTGTTATCTGACCCATTTTACAATTCTGAAACCATATAGCAAAACTGGTCATGCATAACTTTACATTGCTTTTAATGTGTTCTTGACATTTAACTTTAATTTAATCTAGCTTTTTAAAGGTGCTAGTATATTCTTAGTATATTCAGCAATAATCTTATCCATGGTATTTTTATGCTCAATTTGTCTTGCCTATAGAAGGTCAAGGTATTTGTAGATATTTCCTTCATCTATTAGTTTAATTTTTACCTTCAGGTTCAGTCATTTTTAAATTAAAATCAAATCAAATAATAAGTAAAAATTTAATATTTTTAAATTAACATTTTAATGTTAAAGTGATTTTTACTTTCAGCCTCTACTCGAAAAACTTTAGGGACTTTACATTTACATCATATTATTAATTAATTTTTAAATTTCGTTTTATTTTCAATTCAGTGCCCAAAACAAGCATTTCCATAATACAGCACAATAAAAAAAAGATGATTGCACCTGAAACTGCAAATCTACCATGTACTACTTGATAGTGCCTCCAAATATACAACAAAGGTAGCATATCTCTTTTTTTCCATTGTTTTCTCCCTACCCCGCTCCCCCAGGTAGCTACTTTTAGAGACGAATAGCCATATATGTGTGTACGTACATATATGTGTATATATATATATATGTATATACACACATGTAAATTTATTCTGTACATATTTGTATTTATCAATCCTTTCTCTGGATGTAGAGGGCATCTTTCTTCATATTGCCTTTATTTTTCATTTGTATATTTACAATAGTCAAAATGACACAGTCACTTAAAGTCGTATTGCTGCCACTGTATACAATGTTCTCTTGATTCTGCTTGCTTCAACTCTTCACAGTTTCATGCAAGTCTTTCCATGCCTTGTTAAGATCAATGAGTTCATCATTTCTTATAGCATAGTTGTATCCTATCACAACCACAAACCACAACTTGTCCAATCATTCCTGGTTGATGGGAATCCCTGCAATTAGCCACCACAAAGAGCTGCTATAAACATCCCATTCACATTTAAAGTTATAATTGCTATTTGTGAATTTGCCTCTATCTTAGTCTTACTCACTATTTTCTTTCCCTATCCCTGTTACCTTATTTTCTTCCCTTTCCCTCCTACCCCTCACTTCACCCACCCCTCCAAGAGTTCCCCCATCCCCTCCCCACACCTTCCCAACCTCAATCCACACAGCCCTCCCAAAGACACCTGGTCCTCTCCTGCCCCCTCCCAAACCTCAAACCAATTACTAAAGAACCTATTTGATGTATTTTTCAGTGAAACCATATAGTTTATTACCTTCCATGTATATCTGTTGCTTTGTAAGTTGTTTTTTTATTTAATTTGGAAGCCATATTTAATTCTATCTAGAAGAGATAATTATAAATTTAGACTTATATAGTACTTTATAATTATAAAGTGTTTAGCATATATTATTTCATTCAAGGCTCATAATATCTCAATAAGGGAAGTGTTCCAAATACTATTAATTCCATTTTGTAAGTTGAGGTAATCAGGCTCAGAAATGTTAAAGGATTTGCTCAAGTTCACATAGCTAATAAGTAGTAGGGTTGTGCTAAACCCAAATTTCCTGTTTCACTATCATGCTGCTTCTCCATCTAATTGTGTTTGGTTTTGCCTTCTCTATTCTAAAAGTTATCTGTGTATTTTTAAAAGTAAAGGCTTCTGACTGAATATTATGTGTACATGAAAGTATATTTGTATATCACAAATATGTTTTCATTTCATTGCTGAAGAACTAAACTCAGCAAACCTTTTTTGCATGTCATTTTTAAACTCATCTATTTTTTTACTAAGTTTTTCATCTGACCTACATATTTGAAGGATTTATTGGAAGTGGTGTTACCATATTTGCAAAGAAGACTGTACTTTGCATTCATTTTCATTCCTTTCCATTTATCATTTATGGACAGTACCCAAGAATGACTAACGGAAGAAGCCATTGTTTGCTGCTCTGACCTTTTGGTGAAATACATTGTAAAGCCAAGCACAAGCAGCTTTTCAGAGGACTGCTGCTGTGAATAGCTTTTCAAGTTTCTGATTACACAGTATAATGAACTCTCCATTTGTTCGGTAACAAATTAGAGCAAAACATTAACAGAAAACAAAGTACAGCATTCAGAATGTTTTAACTTCACAACTTATCACTAAAATGGCCACATAATTTTCACCAAAGTGGTCGCATGGTTTTAAATAAAAGATAACATTCATTTAGTAAGTCCTTCATTTAGTAAATCCTTAATTCAATCACCCTTAAGGAGACAAACCTCCTTAACTGACACAAAGTACAAAGGTCAAAATCCTCCATCAATTAAGTTACAATATCTTTAGTCACTCCTAGGTACCCTCTTAAGGGGTAGTGGAAAGTACAAAGGCCATCTACCCCTAGGTCACAAATAAGTTACAATCTCATCAGTCAGCATTAAATATCCAAGGAGAGGTCTTTTCATCTTGACTCAAGGCAGGCTCTCAGTTTCCATAGTTCCTCTTCCATGGTCCCAGTTCCTACCTGAATCCACCAAACTGTCACCTAGGCCCCACAGGCAGGCAGCTCCCAATTCCTTATCCAGTTCCCATTCCATATTGAAGCTCACAGTGTCCAGTCTACCTCAAGTCCTTCACAGTTTCTGTTCCTTCAAAGACAAGGCTTAACAAAGCCACAATAACATTCATACACATTGCTGGCACCCTTATCAAAATTACTTTCTGCCTGTAAAATCAACATAGAGCCATAACAGACAGACAGAGTACCAATGCCACAGTCATACTTCCTCTGGCAGCTCTGGCTGATCCTCCCAAGTCCCTGGCAGCTCAGCTGACCCTCAGAAGTCTTTGGCAGCTCTGGCCAGCCCTCAGAAGTCTTTGGCAGCTCTGGCTGGTTCTCAGAAGCTCTCAGCATGAGTTTGGCTGGCTCTCAGAAGAAGCTCCACCACCATAATCTCTGTTCTCAAAATCAAAATCACTTTCTGGTTTCTCCTCCTCAGCCTCCATGTGGCTTGCTCCAATAAGTTTTGACCTCTCTCAGCTTGAACTTTTCCTTATATATGATATTAGCTCCTCCTTGTTCAGCCCCTTCCTGTTACATCAACAAGTCCATCCCACTGTGGAATTCACAAGTTCTGGGTCTTAATATTTAACTTGAAACTAAGTGCTAAGGACCTATTAGCCAATACAAGGAGGTTTCCTAAAAATAGAAATGTATCTATGGATTGTTTTTGTTAAAAACCATGGAATTTTAATAACTTTCACATAATTACAACTCATGTAAGAACAAAATTTAACCTTTTCTTGATGTTTAATGGTGCTCATTATGAAAACCCCCTTATTATATTGTGTGGTACAACAATTATATATGTTCTTTATAGTTTTTTCTGTCCCATCTCTTCAAGTTGGGTTTTTAGATATTTCATAACCTGTTGCCATTGTGACTGCCTCTAATAGTCCCTCTGTCTCTCATCTCATTTACAATTTCCTCATCTGTTCCTTTCTAGAACTAAGTTTTTTAATGTCCTTTACTCCAACTCTACTGTGAGATGGAAAAAGACACATAATGAATGTAATTGTCTTTTTATTGAACTCATAAGCTACTTTAAATGATCTTTGAGGAGTAAAATAAAACTTTGCTCACAGTCTTGGTTATGGAACTTTCAAAAGCCCAAAATATCTCTTTATACTGTCTACCAGGAGCTCCCAAGCTTGTGTGTGTATGTGTGTGTGTGTGTGTGTGTGTGTGTGTGTGTGTGTGTGTGTGTGTGTGTGCATGCGCGTTTGGTAGATTCAGATGTCCAGAACTTTTACCTTCAACTAAGTTAGTCATTACAGAATTGCCACCACAACCAGTTTAGAAGTAATGATTAAAAGGAATGATGATAATATAGGGCTTCTAACAAGGTCCTCTAGATATGTTGCTGATGTTACTCAGTGTTTCTTTATCCCTGTGAAAGTCATCATTATTTTATAGGTTCAGCTACGTAAGGATAAATATCACCCCAAAAACTATTTCTAACAAAGTACTCGGTCTTCGATTTGGGTAAAATGGGAAGTAGGACCTGGGTTGTGCTCTAGGACTCAAACAGCCAGGGTCCATGCTGTCTAAGTTAATTTTAAAAATATGGATAAAAGAAACTTCATAGATATTTTACTTATAGTAACTATAAACTCTCCTCCACTTTTTGATCAATAGCTGACCTGAGTATTGTGACAAATTTCATATTCAAATCTTTCCACTGTAATCATCACAAAATGATAACATAAGATAATATTCCTTTTAAAATTCAAAAATTCAAAACATATCCATTTTCCAGATATAATTTAAATTCTACCAGTTACTTCCAAATTGTTGGGGAATGCATTCATGTATTAGATCTACAATATTATTGAGGTGGATAATATCTTTATCCATGTAGATTCCAACCTATCCATGACTCCTAACCTTACACAACTCCAGTCCATGTTCTCTCATCAATCTGCTAGAGAGTTCATCCAATAGGCTACAGGCTTTCCTTTTGATCTTTTGACATGGCGTCTATCAGTTATCCCTTGCTCTCCTTACATGATGGGCATACATCCATTTTTGGTTGGACATCTCTCTGATGACATCCTTTATATCACATTCTCCTGTATAGTTCTTCAACAGTGGTATGTCACAGTGCACTTACACTCATCACTCTTTGGGTGAGTCTCAACTTTAATTCTTGGGACGCAATGGTAGTCCTTAACCTGTAGCTGTTCAGCATTACCATAAGAATATTGATATTTTTTAAATGGATCCTCACTTCAGGGAGATGCTTAGAGTCATTCAATGGGCCGTACAATTTCCCAAAGGCAAATGTGAATACCTTCTTCTTCTTCATTTCTGGGCCTAATTTATCATCCATTGGCAATGGCTGTCCAATACATGTGCATCAGTTCTTTGAGTTGTCCATATAAACATATATCATAGGCTGGCATTTTTCATCCACTTGGTTTTTCTTTCCTGGATAATTAATACAAACTCTTTTAGGTAATTACAGATGTTACTTGCAAGACTCAGCAATAGTTTTGGGCTTCATGTAATCAGTATGTCTTCAGCATACAAGAGCAAATGGATGACTTCACTATCCATTAGAAATTCTTCTTTGTTTTGGATCCTATGCTGGATGTTCTAATGTATGTTCATCAGAGGTTTGTTTGTCACTGATATATTATACCAGAATGTAACTAATGGAATACATTTAAAAATAACATTAAAAAGGGTTTTTAACCAGATATAGGAAGAATTTAATCTATAAGTCTTCCTTTTACAGGTGAGAATATAAAATTATGAAGAGCTAAAATGACTTGTCCACAGTCTTAATGAGGAAAGTCAAAGATAGCACCATTGCAGAGTTTTCTGCCTTAGAATTTACTCTCTGCTGAGAATTTAAAGGGGAAGTTAAAATAGGCAGATGGTGAAAACTCACAGCACCTGCTATGGCAAAATAAGGCATGTGTTTAATATATTGAGATGAAGCCTGCACAATGAGAAATTCACTCTGGGGAAGCTTGTTAGTCATCCCATCCGAGAGGTGAGATAATGCATCCAGGTGGCACAATTTCTTCCTTTCTTTTTAAAAAGAAGGTTTATTTGTCTAACAGTTTGAATTCATAAGAAACAAGGCAAATAGGAACTTGCTGCAGGTCTGGGAATTACAGTAAACACCAAGAGTGAAAGGGCATGACAGGGTAAAAAAAAAAAAGTAAGTAACTTTACTTTTCCGTGTAAGTAACACGGAAAGCTCTGTGTGTGGGTTGTACGTATGTGAGTTCCTTGAGGTCAGGTAACATCTTTTATCTTTTTTGTGTCCCCAGTACTTAGCACAGTACCTGACACATAGTAGGCGATGAGTAAATGCTTATTAATCGATTGCTTATTGATTGATATACGTGTGGAACTTTCATACATGTACATATATATGTATACATAAACATGTGTATATGCCATATGTGGAAGAAGGAGTTAGGAAGGTGAGACAGAGACAAAGACAGAAAGTGTTAGTTTAGGGCCAGCCTTGGATACAGGCTAAATAGGCAGTTGTCTGTGTGATATCATTTGAGGGCTACTAGAGAAGCCCCACTTAAGCAGACATATCTTTTCCCCAGTATGCCTTAAATTCTGTGGTCAGAGTGATCAGTTAGATTAAAGAGGCATTCTATTATAATTGAGTAAATATTAGACTTGAAATAAAGCAACAAATCTGTCCATATATGAACTCCAATACTTATTAACCATGCAACCACAGATAAGTCACTTGACCACCATCATTGAATAAAGATCTGTTTTCCCCCCTACAAAACGGGGGAAATAATGATTATATGGACCTATCTTATGAGGCTATTGTGATGATCAAATGAGTAATGTATATAAAGCACTTTAAGGTTTGTAAAGCACCTTGCACAGCTATTGTCATCTTCCTCATCATTAAAAAATACTGTTTTCTATATCATTCTAAGATTTATTAATAACACACTTATACTTTAACAAGTACTTTCTTTACAACAACTCTATGAGGTAGATTGAATAAAATTATTATCCCTATGTTTCTCATGACAAAACTGAGGTTCATGGTGGTAATACGACTTTCACCAAATCATAGATCTAATGCTGGGAGAGACATCATAGGCCATCATGTCCAACCACCTCATTTTAGAGATGCAGACTGAGGCATCAGAAGGCTAATTTGTCTCACCCAAGGTCATATAGCTATTAAGTGTTAATATAGGTATCTCCAGGAGGCAGGAAATACAGTTCTTTTTCAAGCCATGTAGAATCAGAGAATCACAGAATTGTAGCAATGAAAGAGACTTCAGAGCTCTGCTACTTCAACTGCAATTAAAAGATTTATCTCATTTCTCAAATTTCTTACAAGTGGTCTTGCACTTCCGCTTGAAAATTTCAAGTGCCAGAGTACTCACCTGTTATGTCCATTTGGGGACAACCCAAATTGGCAAGATAGATTTTCCTTATACTCAAATATTCAAAATTATCCATGATTTCATAATTTTGTATGAATTTTCATGACTTTCTGATGAAGTAGAAGACAACCCTCATCCATGCCTGTCCATTCTCTATGAGTCTTGTTCACATCTGCCTAAGAATTTCCCACAAGCTTTCCAACCAACTGTTGAGGGCCTTCCCCACTTTCTCTTGACACTGCTAAAACAGCAGTAGAGTTCATAAGCTAGCCAATGATTATCACTCACTCTCACCAAATGATCATCCCATCTCCCTTTTCAGCCATATATTTCCTTGATGACCCCAAGGTTAACTCTCTAGATACCATACCACATTGCCTCTCACCTGGAAAATATTGTATTTAAGAGAGGGATCTTCATCTCATATGTTCCAGGTATTTAAGTCTGTAGATTCACACACGCACATTATATAGATATAGATATAGATATGTGCGTGTGAATATATATATATGAGTTTAGCTGAACCACTCCAGTCAACCACTGAAAGAAGAAAAAAAAATCTGTTGGTCAGATTAGAATACACAGTATGTGGACTTATAGAGGCAGTTTATGTGCATATCTCACATATAGCATATTTATATGTATATATACACATATGTGTATGTATATATATATATACATATATATATATGTAAAACATATAATCTTGAATAGAAACTGCAAATGGAAAATGAAATGGGCCTAAAATGAAAAAGGTGGAACAGATAGACCTAGAGCACCTTCAAGAAATTATAAGATTTTTTATTGATGACAGGCTTCTCCTTGAAGTACAGGTTCATATTTGTCTCCTCTTACATCCATTCAAACTTTATCTCCTTTTAAATTCCACCTAGTTATCCTCATTCTGTCCTCTAGGATGAAGTAGAACAAATAAAATTTCTCTTTCATATCACAGCCCTTCAACTATTTGAAAATGGCTTTCCTATTCCCACTTTCATTTACCAGGAGAAGGGGGAAGGGGGAAGGAATGAGCATTTTTGTAGTGCCTACTATGTGCCAGGAACTGTACTAAGTACTTTACTAATACCTCATTTGAGCCTCAAAACAACCTTGTGAAGTAGGTGCTGTTATTATCTCCATTTTACAGTTGAGAAAACTGAGACAGATAGAGATTAAGTGACTCACCCAGGGTCATATAGCTAGGAAGTATCTGAGGCTGGATTTGAATTGAGGTCTTCTTGACTCGAAGCCCAGTACTCTATCTACTCTACCACTTAGCTGCCACCAAACTAAACATCATCATCATCATCATCACCATCATAAACATCTAAGTAGTGCTTTATGGTTGCAAACTGTTTTACAAATATTATCTCATTTAATCCTCATAGCAACCCTGAGAGATGGATGGTGTTATTATACCCATTTTACAGATAAGGAAACAGGCAAACCCAAGTTAAGTGATTTATCCAGATTACATGATTTGCCAGTTAATGTCTGAGAATAGATTTGAACATGAGTCTTCCAGACTCCAAGCTCAACACTCTATTCATTGTGCCACCTAGTTGTTCATCTATAATTCTTTCACTTTATCTTTATATGGCATGTTTTTGAAATCCTTCAGCATACTGGTCTCCCTCATCTACATGTCCTCTAGAGTTGGAAGGGACCTCAGAGATCAGAATCCAAATCCTTCATTTTGCAGATAAGGAAACTGAAGCTCAGTGAGGTTGTTACTTTCCTGAGGTCATACTAGTGGTATGCCATAGAGGAAGAATGAGAGTCATCATTCTTTCCATTGCATCACCCATCTATGAATGTCAGTGTCATTCCTAAAAGGTAGAAGCCAGAACCAAAGCCAATATTCCAAATGCAGTCTAGCCAGGGCAGAATACAGCAGAACTATTATCTCTCATAATCTGTATACATACTGCTATTGTTACAATCTAAGACTGCATTAGCTTTATTTGGCTAACATATGACATGGCAGACACGGAAGTACATTAAAACACTTAGGACTTTTCATTTTCTTAAAAATAAAAGCTTCTCAACTTAACTCTTAGGACTTTTTCACATGAATTACATGCTAGCCACATTTCTCTCACGGTTCTTTAATTTTTATTTCAAATGCAAAATATTTTAGCTTCAGCCAAAGTTCTAATCTGTTGAAGTCTTTAAGGCTCCCCACTCTCTAAACTGAAAACCATGCTATTTCTACTTTTATTCAAATAATTGATAAAAAATATTTTTAAGACATCAAACTCTTGTTCTACTTCATTAGAGAGCTTCCTTCAGGTTGGCTTTTGCAACTGCAATTAGAAAAGTAGTATATTGAAATATAGAAGTTAAGAAAGAAGCCACTCAGGGGCGGCTAGGTGGCACAGTGAATAGAACACTGGCCTTGGAGTCAGGAGGACCTGAGTTCAAATCCAGCCTCAGACACCTGACACACTTACTAGCCATGTGACTTTGGGCAAGTCACTTAACCCCCACTGCCCTCAAAAAAAAAAGGCAAAAACAAAAAGAAGAAAGCCACTCTATAAATAATTGCATACCCTTTGACCCAGTAATACCACTTCTGGGGCTGTATCCCAAAAAGATCATAGAAGTGGGAGGAAGACCCATATGTACAAAAATATAGCAGCTCTCTTTGTGGTGGCAAAAAACTGGAAATTAAGTGGATGCCCATCAATTGGGGAATGGCTAAGCAAGTTGTGGTATATGAATGTAATAAAATACCATTGTGCTATAAGAAATGAGGATGAGATGGACTTCATATTTACCTGAAGAGGTTTATACAAACTGATGCTAAGGGAGAAGAGCAGAACCAGGAAAAATTTGTACACAATCACAGACACATTGTATGTGTGACGACCAACTTTGATAAACTGGACTCTTCTCAGCAACACACAGTTATAGGACAACTCTTACAAATCTCAGGATGGAAGGAGATATCTACATTCAGAGAAAGATCTAGAAAGAACAGAATTTAAATGGAGACTGAAGCAATCTACATGCTCTCGTTCTTTTCCATGTTTGGTTTTGTTTCTTCTTTCCCATTGTTCACTCCATTGGTTACAACCCTTCTATACAACCAGACTAATGTTCAACGTGAAAGTATTTGCAGATCCTATACTTGATAGCATGCTGTCATTGATGGGGGGTAGGGGAAGAGGGAGGGCAGAAAATTTGAAACTCAAAGGATTGTGGATCTGAATCTTATAAAGTAAAAAGTAAATAAACAAATCAATTTTTAAAAATAAAAAAAAAGTTTGAGAATGAAAAAAAAAAGGAAGAAAGCCACTGTTGTTAATTGCACTTAAAAGAATATAGAAATTCTCTCCACTGGTAGACTCCCTCCAGACAGAATATATAAAATATATAAAAAGAATATAGGCAGAGCTTCTTTCCTGATATTTTAAAGACTTGCTTTCAATGGGTAGGGTTTATCTTTGTATATGTTTAGAGTGGTGTGGTATTCTGTTTTTCAAGAAATGTGAGAAATTTTAATTATATCTGATAGACTTTTCTTTATCCTTTTCTCAGAAGAAGGAGGAAAGCTATCTGATCAGTTAAGTGATGATTCCTTGGAAATCAAAGGAAATAACAAGAGCTTACCAGTCATCACGAGGTGCCCTGATTGTCTGAAAGTGACTTTGGGATTGAAAAATGGTTGAATGATGCCAATTCAGAATTCAGAGGTAGGCAAATCACAGATTGATGTTTTACAAGAGTCATCATTCCATTGAGGGTCCATGGTGCAAGCAACACAAAGGTGTGAACTCTTGGCTTAGAAAGGATTATATCAACCTTCCCACTTTATAAGTTAAAATTTTCATCTTCTTTTCCTTTTTTCCCCCCTGGAAACTAAAAAATGTTTGTTTTTCTTCAGTTACATAACACCTCTCTCATTACTGAAATATCACAAAGATTGGCTCCATAATTATATCCCATAAGTCCTTTCTTTCTGAAATTTAGAATTTCAGTACTCCAGAATCAGATAAGTAGAAATGATTGAGGGTAACTAGATATCCTCTTACCGTCTTCTGACTCATTTTGGGCTGTGGGAGAAATGTGGCTAGAATGCAGTTCATGTGAAAAAGTCCTAAGAGTTAAGTTCAGAAAGTTTCTTTAAAGAAAATATAAAGTCCTAAGGCTTTTAATGGACTTCAATCTCTGCCACTCCATATGCTAGCCAAATAAAGCTAATATAGTCTTAGATTGTATCAATAGAAGGACTTATTCTGTAAAACCTGGACTCAATCAAAAGGCTGCACCCAAGAACCTAGAAGGCTGCTTCTGGCCTCGAGGCCACAGGATCCCTACCCCTGAACTGAGAACTGGAAAGGGCCTCAGGGTCCATCTAGTCCTCCTGCTTCATTTTATGGAATAGAAACCTCAAGTCCAGAGAAAAAAAAGTGAATTTGCTCCTAATCATGTAGGTAGTAAATGACACCGAGGAATTAAGCTCAGATCCTCTCATTCTAGAACCAGTGTGTTTTTCACTATCTCTTGCTTCCTAGGTTTCCTTTGATTTTCCTCTTGCTCTTGGCATAAATGAAGAAAATGTTTTGTCTGTAGCACTTGTAGCATTGATTCATATTGGGCCTTTACCTTCTTGATATAGGGATTATGACCCCTTTTTGGCTCCAAAGAAGCTAGGAGTGGGGAAGGGAAGGGGACAGGGGAAAGGGGACAGGTTCAGAGAAGGACAATGCAATTACAATAGCTGTTTTCAAATATGTAAAGATGTAGCCTGTCAAATAGAGATTGTGCTTCTTTCTAGCTCCAAAGGGTAGAACAAAGACAAATGACTAGAAGTTAGAGAGAGACAGATTATGATTCAATGTTAGGAAATTCTTTCTAATAAATTAGCTTTACTAAGAACAGAATGAGCTGCTTCTCGCAGCCAAGAACTCCTGTCATTTGAAGCATGCATACAAGAGTTGGAAATGTCAAGGATCATGTAGAAAGTATTTCTATACAGGGTAGGAAAATGAGCTGAGTGTTCTCTAAAGCTTCTACCCAGTCTAAGATTCCCTTCTTTTCTATCTATTTGTGGGGGGTACCTGCATCCTGGAGACCACATAGAGCCCTCTAGGTCCTCAAGTGTAGACTCAATCAGTCAGAGAACCACACTTAAGGATCTAGAGGGCCACATGTGGCCTCCAGGTTGCAGGTTCCCTACCCCTCACCTATTCCAAACATGCAACCTGACTGGGGCTCTCCTTCTTCATCCCCTTCCCAAGAAAGAATAGTTTCATGGCTTTGTTTGAGGACAATAACTCTCACAGCATAGAACTCTATCACACAATCCACATCTATCATGTTTGAGTAGAGAAAGAAATGATATTGTAACTGCAAGGAAAAGTTTAGGAAACACGTCCCTCATTCTGCCCGTTTCTCTGGTTCTGCACAAAAGAAATGAAGTTTTTGGAATTAAGGAGTTCAGTAAACTACTTAATCCAAAAATATTGGTAACTGTCTACTATGTAGACAACAACGCAGAAAATGAAAAGAGTTCAATTACATACTCCTTGCTCTCTTAAAATCAGTCTGCACTGACAGAACAAAAGTCACTGACAAAAAAAAAAGACTTAGAAACGGGGATTGGACTGATGGTTTGAGAGATGTAAGGAATTCCTGGTAGAGGACACTACCTCTACCAGTGTTGGCTAGCCCATTCTATGCTTATAGAACTGCCTATAGCACAGTGAGATTAAGGAATTTGCTTTGGATCGTATAGCCGATTTCTATAGCTAGAGGTAGAATTTAAAACCAGCTGTTCGTGGTTCTGAGATGGTCTATCTTCTATGTCAATGAAGCCTTGACCCTTTAAGGGTCAAATGAAAGGCATAGAATACATGGGAAGAAAAGACTACTAAACAGTCGAGTTACCAGGAAAGACTGTAAGGAAGAACTTGGATTTCTCTCCCTACCTCCTTCCTTAGCAATTAACTCAGCTTTAAAATATGGGTAGGATTCAAACGTGAGGAGAACACAGCATTTCAGGTGGACATACAAATGTGGAATATAATTTTGTGACCAAATATAAGTATACATGGTATGTTCAAGGAGAAATGAGTAAACCCATAAATGGATCAGTCTGAGCAGCAGCTCAGGCAAATACTAGAAAAGAAATGTTGAGATTTAAATATAGAAGGATACTAATTAACGTGATTTTTTAGAGCAAACTGAACCAACAACCCACGTTCAGATATTTCTTAGTCTCGTATTAGCATTCACAGTCATTGTGTCGGATACCTTGGTCAATTCTGCTTGCTTGGGGATATGGCAGTCCCTAGCATCAGCTCATTAACTTCCTCGAGATCCAGGGGAAATCAACAGATTTTTTTTTACCACAATGTACACAAGAAGTCATTTCCTGCCATGTGCTTGTGCTCTAGGTATGTTCCTGATATGGACATATCTTGTTTCTCCAAGGCATACTTACGTCCACCTGGAAATCTCAAGCTACTTAAATTTTGGTAAATAAGAAGGCCTTTTAAAGCATAAGAGCTATTTTGAAAATGTGCAAAGACTGAGAGTCTGTTAGACTGGAAGGAAGATTCTACCATTTACAGTGTGGAGAAAAAGTTCTTTCCATAGCTTTGGCCATTATGGAAGCACCTAATGAGGAGAGCACTCAATTCTGCTTGCATTCAGCAAGCATGTTTAGAGCTATCACTAGGTAGAAAATAGAATGTGAAGGAGGATAAGCATAGAGTTCATTATTTGGCACTTGATTATCATGAAATCTGAGTTAGTGGTGGTATGTCCATGAA
This sequence comes from Pseudochirops cupreus, assembly GCA_028627135.1. NCBI lineage: Eukaryota > Metazoa > Chordata > Mammalia > Diprotodontia > Pseudocheiridae > Pseudochirops > Pseudochirops cupreus. The sequence goes on along the minus strand of CM053581.1, from coordinate 518,841,323 downwards.
GGAGAGATCAGCAGAGTATGGGGATGACTGCCATATTTGGTCTTGAGTCTCTCTCCTAGTGGTAATCACACATCTGTCACACCTTCTCCCCATCCTTACATTCCTGCTACCACTAGCTTGGTTCAAGCCCTCATCTTCTCTCATCTGTATGACTGTAGTAGCTTCCTACCTGAGCTGGCTGCTTCCAGAAGCTACCTCCCCTCATGATTGCACCTTTAAGAAAGCTAGAGAAATAGTCATCTGAAGGCACCAGTCTGACCATTGCTCAAAAATCTCCCTATTGCCTCTAAGATAAAATGCAGGCTCAGTCTATCATTTAAGACCTTGTGTAATCTAATTTGAATTTACTTATTCTTCCTTGAGCATAAAATGCCATCTACCATCTATGTGCATTTATACCTAGAATGTATCCCATAAGTTCCATAAGTGGTATGGTGAAGAGTCCTGGATTTGAAGTCAAAGGACCTGTTTTGAATCCCAGATACACTATTTATTTTCTCTATTACCTTAGACAAGTCACTTAGCCTTAAGCTGCATTTTCCTCATTTCTAAAATGAGAGCTTGGACTACCTAGCCTTTGAAATCCCTTCTACTTCTAAATATATAACCCTTTAAAAATCCTTCCCATTCTTCAATTTCCCATCTTTTCTGTAAGACCTTCCTTCATCCTTCCAATTGAATGTGTTCTCTATCCTTCCAAATGTCCCTGGAGTACTTTGCCCTTATCACTCTCCAACTCAGATTATTCTTATCTGTGCCCATGTTATACTCTCAATCCTCCTTTCCCCCCATAGAATATCAGATCCATAGAGATAGGGATGATATCATTTTCCATTTTTTTATGCCCAATGCCTAGCACAATGTTGCATACATAAATGTACTTTCCATAAAACCATCCATCTCTCCTCCTTGATATTAACCTTTTACCCTTAGAGTTAATCATTTAGCTTAAAATATTGTCTTCTCTTATAGGAAGGGAAGATCTGTAGTTTAATCATCTTTCCTTAACACATTAGCACAAATTAACCTTTCAGATTAGCTAGCAACATAGGCAGGGCAGGTCATTTTAGATGTAGGCAATGAGGCATTACAAAGAAAGTCTCTGGGTTTCTGAGGAGGTGGTATGACAGCACTAAGCATGTCAGTATGTGTACTAGGCTGCGGAGGACCAAACCCTACTTTGTTCAAATTGTCACCATCTTCATCATCATCATCATCATCATATCATCATCATCATTGAAGGAAGGGAAGAAAAGGCCTTATTAAGCATCTGCAATGTGTTGGCACTGTGCTAAGTCCTTTCCAAGTTTGATTTTATTTGAGCCTCATAACAAACTTGGCAGGTAGGTGCTATTATTATCCCATTTTTACAGTTAAGTAAATTGGGGCAAAGATTAAGTGATTTGCTTACTTCTCTAGGCAGGTAGGTGATACAGAGGATAGGTGCTGGACCTGGAATCAGGAAGATCTCAGTACAGATCCAGCCTCAAACAATTGCTAATTGTGTGCCCCTGGGCAAGTCACTTGATCCTGTTTACTTCTTTTGCTCAACTATAAAATGAGCTGGAAAAGGAAATGGCAAACCACTGTAGTATCTCCGCCAAGAAAATCCCAAATGGGGTCACAAAGAGTCAGACGTGACTGAAAAATGATTGAACAACGAAGGTTCTAGAGGTTTATTGAAAGCTGTTGTTTTTCAGTCATTTTTTCAGTTCTGTCTGACTCCTCTTGACCCCATGTGGGTTTTCCTTCTCCAGCTCATTTTACAGATGAGAGACTGAGGCAAACAGGGTTAAGTGACTTGCCTAGGGTCATATAGCTAATAAATGTCAGAGGCTGGATTAGAACTCAGGAAAAGGAGTCTTCCGAACTCCAGGTCTTGTACTCTATCCAATGTGCCACCTAGCTGCCCTTGTTTACTGAAAATTCCCTGTTAAAACCCCATTACCTGGAAGGGAGAAGTAGCTTGCTAAAATAGCAGTACTAATATATTAGCATGCTTTATTTTATCAGATTAGTTAGCTATGGCAAAGCTTTTATAGCAAAGGTAATGGGGTGTTGGTCACCTGAGTTTTGAAGAGTGAAAGATCAAAGAAGATATTCCCTGGGGTAGATAAGAGGGAGTGTGGTGCTGTAACAAAAATCTTGGGCAGCAGGAAAGCACTGGATCCTTTAAGGAGAGGGATTTTAGAATAGGTAAAGAGGGAAGGCTCAGGAAAAAGGAGTGCATTCATAAAGATAAGTTGTCCTTTGCATCTTTGAAAAGCTAGAAGCAGAACTTAGCCAGCTAGGTCCAGCTTCATCTAAACTAAGAGCGCTGGTAACCTAAAACTTCATAGGATAAGTGGAAAATATGTTCCTCATCCTCTAGAACCTCACATGTCTAAGATGAAAATGACTCACCTAATCAGGAGGAGGCTTTTGATGTAAGAGTGAGAGTGGGCATTTGCTTAGATGCCAAAGACAATATTGGTATTCTCCTCTTGCTACCACCTGAGTGTTAACAGTTGAGAAGTAACAAAGTACATCCCCTAGGTCACACAACCGTCAAAGATCTGGATAAAGAGAGCACTTTAATAGTACTATAATCATTTTAAATAATAGCTTCCCTAAACTTCTCTAGTCTTTGCAATATCAACAATCCAAAATTTTAATACTTTAATTAACCACAATCTCTTCTGTTTTTGTACTTAATCCAACACACTTTTATTAGGATCCTTGTTGTTGTTCAGTTGTTCAGCATGCCAGGCCCTTCTATCCATCCATGGAGCATTCTTGGCAAACACTAGAGTGGTTTGCCATTTCCTTCTCCAGTGGTTCACCTTTTGTCAGAACTTTCCATTGTGGCCTGTTTGTCTTGGGTAACCCTGTATGGCATAGCTCAGTGTTTCATTGAGCTGTGCAAACTCCTCCACTGTGACAAGGCAGTGAGCTCCTAACTTCCAGACTTGCATCTCCAGTTGCCTATTTAACATCTTGAACTGGATGTTCTATAGACATCTTAAAGTCAGCATGTCCCAAACTGAGCTGTTTATCTTTCTCCCAAAACCCTTCCCTCTTCTTAGCTCCCCTGTTACTGTCATGGGCAACATCATCCTCCCTAGAGTCAGGGAGATCTGAATTCAAATCCAGCTTCAGACACTTACTAGCTGTGTGACCCTGGGCAGGTCACTTAACTCTGTTTGCTTCAGTTTCCTCTTCTATAAAATGAGATGGAGAAGGAAATAGCAAACCATTCCAGTATATTTGCCAAGAAAACCCCAAATAGGATCATGAAGAGTTGGTCATAATCGAGAGATTATGAGAAATAACAGATACAGAATATATATAAAATAAATACCAGGTCACTTGGGAAAGGAGGGCACTAGCAGTTCAAGATCAAGAAAGACTTCATGTAGAAGGTGGCACTAGAGCTGAATTTTGGGGAAAAAAACCCTACCAATGGGGATTCCAAGAGATAAAGGAGAGATGGAACATTTCACTAACGTTACCTAGAACTCCTCTACTGCGATGAGGTCTTACCTGACTCCTTTATTCTACCTTCTTTTAATGTACTTGGCTGTATACACACAATAAAAGGACCAGTTTAGCAAATGTCATTCGAAAGATGTGAGTTTTCATGCTTCCATATTTAGCCCACACTCAACCTTAGCGTAGGAGGAAAACTTACAGTACAAATGTATAACACTGAAAACTTCTGTGTGTGTTTGATAACCTTTTAGTACTTTGAGAGCATTCTATGGGTCAACTGAAAAACATTCCTGTGTTTGTAGAGGAAATTGAGGATGTTTACTCTACTTTTGCAGTGCTAATAAGAAAAGAGGGTTCCTCATGGACAATGGTATGACTCATTGTGAACCACCTTGGGCAGGGAGGGAGGAGGATCAGCTTCTTATTCTTGGTCCACCTTCTACTTTCTCTCTAACATGACCTACCCAGTTGTTCTTCTGCCTAATTATGTTTGGGTATAGGAGGCAGAGAAAAGTTTTTCATATCCAGCAATGAGAATTTCTGGATGTTAAAGATTCAAATAAATGTAATGTTTTTCCTCTTGACTTAAAGAGAAATGATCATCAGGGGGATATAAATTCTGCCAATATAGGAGTGGAAGAAGTTACTATGTAGGTGATTTGAATAAGATGCTCAGATGAAGGGAAGAGCGCCCCCTGGAGCTTCAGTCACTTAATATTAGTACTTCAGGCAGAAATTTTGCAGCTATTCCCTGGGGTAGAGACAGGGGGGACTATGGCTACTTCAGTATGTTGAAAACTATGATGGTGAAATGTTCCCTCTTCTTTCCTTTTTCTTTTCTCTTATCCTTCCCAAGAAGACTGAATTACCACTCCAAGATTTTCTTGTTCTTCAAAGTTCTTGCACATTCTATTATAATGCCTAGATAAAGTACCAATCATAATCAATGACTAAAATAATCAGTCCTGAATGTATACTTCATTATTTGAAGAAGAAGGCAGAAGGAAGGGGAGGGAGATATTGTCTAGCCTAGCATAAGTGAAATAGACAGAGAATGGACATTTTCTGTACGAATATTGGGGTAGAAACAGCATCCAATGACCCTGTTACTACCTTCTACTTTTCCTTTATCAGGAAATCTTACAAGTCTTAGAATGACATAGCCAGGGCCAATATATCTCTGACTGAGTTGACATATATATACATACATACGTATGTATACATATATATATATATATATATATATATATATATATATATATATATATATATATATATATATATATATAATTTCTAGCTCATGTATTCATCAGCTCCAGGGTCTCATCTGACTGCCATAGAAAAGAACCTTACAGAGTCAAAAAGGACTTCTACTTCGTCTTTCTCAAAATGAGAATTCCAAGCCTTCATTCCTAGCTGAATGAGTGCTACTGAATTATGTTTACTTCTTCCTTATTTCATGGAGCAGGAACTAAGTCCACTTCAGAGTTAGCACCCCCCTTTTTGAGGGAAGCTGGGGAACAGCACATTCCCATTTCCATTCACTTTTCTGATTTCCATAATTTTCCCCGATGCCAAGGGCCAATGTATGAAATTTCTCAAATGTTTGGAAGAAACTCAAGACAACATTACCAGTACTGGAGGGGGAGAGTAGAAGGAAATGAAGGGAAGTATATCATAATGCCAAGGAGCTTCCTATTCATTCATTATTACACTAATACATTGAGTTGTGGGTCAAGTTATCTGTTAGCAAAGATATTTTGGAGGCCACTGGGACCCAAGTGTGGAAAAAACTGAATTAGGAGTCAGGGAAGTAGGATTTTAATCTTCTCTTAGCACTTTATTATCAATATAAAACCAGGAAATCCACCAAACTCTAAGTTTAAATTTCAAGGTTTAGACTAACTAAACAATAACTAAGGTCTCTTCCAGATCTAAATCTGTGTTCTATGAACATATCATCTTATTATAGTTATGTGTGTGTATTTTAACCCACTGTTAGAGTATGAGTCGCATGGAGGCAAAGGCTATGTCTGAGCCAATCTTTGTATCTCCTCTGTTCCAGCACTGTATCTAGTGTTCAGAGCCCCTCTTTGTTGACATGTTTAGCATAAGGGTCCTTATATATGCTTTCTAGTAATTTTTCAGTCATGTCCAACTCTTTGTGACCCTATTTAGGGTTTTCTTGGCAGAGAGATTAGTTTGCCATTTCCTTCTCTAGCTCATATTGCAGATGAAGAAACTAAGGCAAACAGGGTTAAGTGCCTTGCCCAGGGCCATACAGCTAGTAAGTGTCTGAGGCTAGATTTGAACTCAGTTCTTCCTGACTCAAGGCCCAGCACTCTAATCACGTGCCACCTCACTCAAATCTATAGTTACTCACGTTTCTTATCTCTCAAAACATGTAAACAGCATCTTCTAAGGAAAATCACCCTGGATTTGGAGTGAGACAACTTGGGTTCAAATCCCTGTTCTGCTACTTTAATAATTATATAAACTTGGATGTCAATCTCCCTAGGCCTCAGTTTCCTGAAGTATAATACATATATCTAAGTTCTATTCTGGTTCTAAATTCAATGATCTTTTGATAAATTCATTAGAAAATGAAGGTTTAAGGAGAACACCAAACTGAGAGGAAGGAGACCTGAGTTCTACAATGTCCCAGCTCTGCCCCTAATTTGCCATACAACCTTAATGAAATTATTCCCTCTCTCCAGGCCTCAGTTTCCATACCAAAAATAAAAAATGGGATTGTGCTACATGACCTCTCAGGTTCCTTCTAGCTCAAACATTTTATGATTTATGATTTATGATCTCTGGAGTGCAAAGAAAAAAACAAGCTGGTGACCACTGTGCTTTCCAAAGACTATGCGCATCAAATACACTAGGAGAAAACTCTTCTGTATCCTCAGTATCTGAAATGGAGGTGCCTAAAATAATTTTCAAAGAATCATGTTTGTTTTTGAAGTGAGAAAATATTCTGTTTGTAAGGACCTCAAATAAATTTAGGCCTGACACAAATAATGAGCTTCAACATCTGGTTGAGCAGAAAGCTGTGCCCTGAATAGGTTTGCCTGATAAAAAGTCAGCAGCTGCAGGTGTCTGAAGCTGGCCTAGAAGGTCACAGCATTGTGTTCCACCATAATAGCAATTTTTTTCTCAACCCTTGCTATTCCTTTGAAAACATAATACACATTTTCGTTCACAAATTGACTTTTCCTTCCCTGTCCTCTCCAATTTCCTTATCTTTTTTTCTTGGTTGGTGGTATAGAGTCTAATTTTCTGCTGATAGTTACAATTTGTGTCTTCTGTATAGTCTCCAAACTGAGATTTAAGGGGCACCAAGTCTCTCTGTCCTGGTTTTCATGAAGAAGCATGTGTCAGAGAGGAAAAATGTCTGAATTCAAGTTATTTTTTAAAATTAAGAACAAAAACTTAGTAGATTTTCTCCTCCGAGCTTCTAAATATTTTCTTCCTAAGGTTAGAGGTTTTTTTCCCCTCTATGTATAAAAATAATAATTGGTTGCTTAAATGCTGTTATTACCATACCAGGGTAGCAGGACAGTTGAATTGTGGGGGCAGTTATTCAGCAACCATTACTACAAGCCCTAAGGAAGACAGCAGAGTCTCTTCCTTTCTGAGGCTGCCTGTGGGTATCAGATGAAAGTAGAGAGAACCCAGAGCACAGGACTGGTGTTTAGTCTGCTCCATTATACTTCAGAGACAAAGTAGTGTGTTGTGTGTGTGTGTGTGTGTATGTGTTGTGTGTGTGTGTGTGTGTGTGTGAGAGAGAGAGAGAGAGAGAGAGAGAGAGAGAGAGAGAGAGAGAGAGAGAGAGAGAGAGAGAGAGAAAGAAAGAGATTTGGAGTCAGAGGAAACCTGGGTTGTGCTACATAATCTCTGAAGTCCCTACCAACTGTTAAATTATGTGATTCTGTGATTCCAGTTTCACATCCTAGCTTTATGATGTCCAGGTGATTTAGAACAAACCATTTAACCTTGTTGCCTCTTCTAGGTCTAAAACCTGTGTGAGCTTATGATTCAATAAATCTCATGGGTTCAAATCTCACATCATCACCCTGGGCTAGTCACTTTATTTCATCTCTAAAATTAGGGGGTTGACTCCCTTGCAATGCTAAATCGATGATCCTATATGCTGGGCTGGGCTTTATGATGCCTGAAGTCTTGAGTGTAGAAAACATCTATTTACTAGATTATGGCTCAGTGCCTTAAGATCAGCATTAGCTATGTCTTTTACAATCATTTCTACTCTTAGCCAAAATCCCACTTTCTGCAAGAAGCCTTTCCTAGTCCTTCATCTTAGTTCCTTCCCTATGAGATTATCTCTAATTATCCTGTATATATATCTTGTTTGTACATATTTTCCATATTGTCTTCTTCCATTAGATTATAAGCTCTTTGAGGTCAGACATTGGTTTTTTCACTTTCTTTGTATCCCCCATGCTTAGAGCAGTGTCTGTCATAAAGAAAGCACATATTTGTTGACTTGTTGAAATAACTAGCACTACCTGAGACCAGGTGAATAAAATAGGAACCTTGATTGGGAATCATAGATGTGGGCAATTATAGAGGTTGGGAGTGAAGCATAGAGTAGAGAAAGATGATTTGGGAGCTCAGGGAACTTCTAGAGGTTGAACCTTGATAGGGCACCAGAGAAGATTGTAGATAACCAGAAATCAGCATGAGGTCCCTGGAAACATGGGAATTGGCAAGGTGGACACAAGGAGGTAGCAGAGGGATATAGAGAGGGAGGTGGGAAGGTACCAAAGACAAACTCTGGGAAGTTTTCAAGATATAGCCAAGAGGCGCTAAAAAAAAAAATGTCGTTGGAGACAGACTTTCTACCTCCCCCACTGTGACTTTCATGATTCCTAATCAAAGTAACATACTGAACTTGGTGATGCCTGTTCATTAAAACTGTACAGAAGGCACAATAGGAAGCTAGCATTTCTTATTGGTAATATAAGTGATTGTATATATAGTACATTTTTTTCCTTCAAAGGCATCTCATTTTATGGATTATAGACTATATTAAGCACTGGCTTGTATTTAGAACAGTATGATAATTTATCAAAGACTTAGGTAGTCAGTCACCTAGCAAATAGTATACCCTTCAAAGTAATGAGACGTGAGAAGTTGGAGAATGGTATACTTTACAAAACCTGGGGAGATCAAACTCAGGTGAAGTACCATAAGACTGATAGGAGGGGAGGAAGGGACTGCGCTGACAGATCAGGGTAATCATGAGCACAGTGGGTACCTGAGTAGAGTAGAAATGTGGTACTAAAAGTGAGGAGAGAAATGAGTAATGAAAAAAGAAGTGAGAGGGCCCAATTTGATTCCCTTATCACATGGGAAACATGGGTATCTAGGACTTGGCTATGAATAAGTGGATTAGCCTGCTTCCAATGGAGCAGAACAACTTCCATTTCCATATAAAAATTGACCCTACTTTGTATCATTGCACCTTTGGATATTCATTTCATATAACTAAGAAACTTTTTATTAAGAATACACCATTGAAATGCATATGCTCTTAGGAAAGATTATATCTTAAATGACTATCAACATAATTATGAAATAATTTTTTAAGGATTAGTCTAAGTAAGTTGATATAGAGCAGTGGTTCTCAACTTTCCTAATGCCATGACCCTTTAATACTCGTATGTGGATGTATCTGCATGTGGGCGGACCCACTGCCACACTCTCACTGATGGAAGCACAGGCTGGAACAACAGCAACAAAAAAAGGGAAAATACTACAAGACCAAGGATGGAGGTGAGAGGCAAAATGGCAAGAGGGAGAAGAGGTATACTGGGAGACTTGAAAACAAACTATATCCACTTTTCAGTGCTGCCCAGCTGCCTCATGGTCATCCTGGGGTTTTTTCTTAGTGTAGTCAGTTCTATGATAACACTTTTTAAAGCTGTGAATTTGTTCCAGCATGATTAATATATATACAGTTTGATATACTTTGATCATAATGGGAATGTTGCATATGCTTATGTAATTTTGTTCTTGAGAAATAGCAGAAAGGCAGAAAGTCTGTATTTGATTCTGTGGGAAAAGCAGATGCCTCTTTCTGACTTTTCCCATCCCCTCAAACAGTGTTTGTCAGAAGGGAAAGTAGGGAGGAATCTCTGGGAATGGGGGAGAGAAAGGGGCTGTAACACTAGGGGAACAAGAGGCAGGGACATGGAAAAGTAGCACAGAAAGGAATGGAAGACAGTACAGGAGAGGGGTGCCAGGGGTCCACCTGGACCCTTTGACTCTCATCATCCCAAGCCACTTACCCAAAACTCTAGGAACTGTAGATGGTAGGATGTCCCCTATGGCAACTTATCTTAGTCTTAGGACATCTTGCAGCATTGGACTGATAGCAGCCAGTGTTAACAGTGACCCAAACCCCTGCAAGAAGGATTCACCTCTCCTCCGTGTGGTTTCATCTGGAGTAACCATATGGGACTGAGTTCAGAGCCCACTTCCACCAGAAAACATCAAGCTTTAAAGTGGCATATTTGTTACATGTCTTCTGATGCAGTAAGAGCTGTGAATGGAGAACTGGTCCACCTCCTCCATGGCTGCTCCTCCTATTCCATGGGAACCAAAGTGAAGGTCCAGCAGCTTCTGGAAACCATGGACACCACCATTATTTAAGGTCATATTTTAATCATTTAATCTGTATAAAACTGTGCTACTACTTTTTATTAAATTCCTATCTTTTTTTTAAAAAAATTTGTCATCATGAAGCTTTTTTTAGTGTTGTGCCCTTGACCTCATATTTCTCACAAGTCCCTGTGGTTTTTATTTAATGGTTTTGCACAGCATGGTGATTTGTAGGAACACATGTCAAGTTGCAGAAGAACTGACTGTATTCTTGGCTTGCTTTGATTTTTGTCTCTCCTGGTTTGAATTCTCTTGAAGCAAGGATCTGTTCACACCCACCCTTTTCATTGGGCTAACTTGAAGTCCCTAGGATTTCTATTTGTAAGATTTTTAGATCTTTGTTATGTATCCAGTAAAAGCTTCAGGTCATAATCTTTAAAGCCTCTCAGTAAATGTCTTTCAAAGAGGGAAGTATTCTAACAATGTTTGGACATAAACTACTTCCTTTTTAAAACTAACTAGGCAAATGTAATACTAAAAACTAAGCCTCCTGGGATGATTATGTATTTAGCTATGAGTCAAATTTCTAACATAAAGAAAATAATCATTCTGGATTTACTAAAAGTGTGGCTATTGGCATTTAAGGCCATGAACAATTTCCTTAATCCAGTGTTTTGAAAGATTTCCAAGAGTTCCCGTCATTTAGGTCTTTGAGCTGAGTAATTTTATTCTAGAATGAGTAACAATTTGAAACTTTTGCATTCTTCATGAGATGATAAAGAGGAGCAATTATGAATGCCCAAAACTGGATGACACTAACAAAAATGAACATAAATATATAAAAGTAGGTGATGCAGTAGATAGAATGCCAAGCCTGGAGTCAGGAGGACCTGAATTCAAATCCAGCCTTAGACACTTACTAGCTTTTGTGACCCTAGGCAAGTTACTTAACCTTGTTTGCCTCAGTTTCCTCATCTGTAAAATGAGCTGAAGAAGGAAATGACAATCCACCCCAGTATCCCTGCCAAGAAAAAACCAGATGGGGTCACAGGACTGAAAATGACTGAAGAATAACAAATATAATATTTTGTAACTGTAATTAATTTAGCAGGTATTTAGCCCTTAGTAACTAAGGGCTAAGTACTTCTGTGAAAGAAACACAAGGTGTAAATTCTGTCTCCTGTTGCTGACATAACAGGAAAGGGTTGACTGAGACAGGAAGCCAATGTGTATGTGTGTGTGTGTGTGTGTGTGTGTGTGTGTGTGTGTGTGTGTGTGTGTGTTTAAGAAGAGCTCCAGAGGAGATACAGACAGAATCAAGAATTTTCTTCTTGGTGGCTACTGGTAGAGAGAACAGAATTTTCACAGCATCTGGAAGCTGGGCTGCTGGACTGAGAACTGAGTTGGAGTTTTCTATGAGACCAGAATCTGGTGAAGGCTGAAGTTGCTGCCAAGGGGGCTGCCTGGAAGACCACCTGGAAGGCTGAGAAGGCTACCTGGAAGGCTGAGGTTTCTTCTGGGTCCTAGGGCCAGCTGAACTGCTAGAGGATTGAAAAAGCATGACCAAGATAAGACTTTGTTTGTGGCTTGGTTGATCCTTGAGTTTCTGGCAACAGAAGCAGTGAAGGTTTTGAGATGTGCTGGACCCTGTGAACTTCAGTGTATACCAAGAACTGCCTGGAGGACTGCATGAGAACCTGAGAGCTGTTTGTCTCTGAATCCAAGTGACTGTTTGGTGGATTCAGGTAGGAGCTGGGACCACAGAAGGGGATCCAGGGAATCTGAGAGACCACCCCCCCACCCCGCCCCAGTCAAGATGAAGAAAAGGAATCTCCTTGGATATTGAATATGTGATGAAATTGAAGTTTACTAGACACTGAGGGGTGGAGGGTTTGTGTAATTTTCTAATGATTGTATTTAGTGATTAATATTTAGTAATTGTGAATTTGGATAAGTGACTGATTAAGTTAACTTATGATTTGCCCCATAAGTGGAAGATTGATTTGTATTGTGAAATGATTGAATGATTAAGTAAGTTTCCCCTTTAGGGAAACCAGATGATTATTCTTTTGTTCTTTGTTCTAAATACTGTGGCCACTTTGGTGAAAACTATGTGGCCGTTCTAATGTTAAGCTGTTATGAATACTATATTGTGATTTTCTGTGATAAGATGTAATGTTGTGAATATTATACTGTACCTTAATTTTCTGAGAAAGTTTGCCTTGACTTTTATGGAATAAATGGAGTATTCACTATACTGTGTAATCAGAATCTCAGAAATTGTTCACAGTGGCATTCTTTTGGGAAGTTGCTCATGCATGGCATTACATCTTTGAGAAACCAAAATCACCTTCATACTACAGTGAGATATCAGTGGAGGATGTCAGTGATTTCAGGTTTTCTCAACCAAAATTAAAGGGGCTTGGGCAACTAACCAAGGAAGTCATTCAAAATTTCTGCAACCTTCCAAGTAATTCAGGAAATCCTTTGTCAAAAAAAACCCCACCTTATAATGACATATGTGGATGGGACAGACCTATGACTTCATTAGTGTAAAAAAAGACTCCCTCTGCTAACTCACATTGGCACCTGCTCTGTAACTTATAGTCATAGAGGATTGTATAGGGAACTGAGAAATTAAAATTACTTTCCCAGGAACACACAGCCAGTGTATGTCAAAAGAGAGAGCTGAAACCAGTTATACCTTGGTCTGACCTTTCTCTTTCCACTATGTCATGTTTCCTCTCAACAGCATAGGTAATCAAGCAAATGTAACTCTGTGGTTGGTGATATTAGACTGTCTCAACTGTTTCTTTCTACCTAGAGAGACCCTGCCCTAATTAATCCAAGTGCCCTGGGAGATCACATGCCCCTTTTGTGTATGTTGTACCTTGAGGCTTCAAGCAACTTTCAGTCCAATGGGTTACCCTAGATTCTACTTAATGAAACACACAAGAGAAGCACAGACCAAAAGAAAGCTATCCAATTAACCAAATTACCCTGAAATACATTGCTTTATTACTCCAACTTGACTATTTTTTCTTACTCTCTCTTGCAATATAAGGACAAGTTTAGAAACACCAGTTCAGAAGTGAGACTGGTATCCTCAATATGGCTATTGGTTGTTACTATTTTCCTGTGCCACATATCAATTGCCATTATCATTGAATATAGTTACAAATACAGAGAGTAGCCCTAAGAGAAAGCCTTTCCCATATTCTTTCCCTCCCTATAAGTAAAAAAAAAAAATCTCTGGATGTCTATAACTTTGTGAATACATATGAAATGAATGGACTATTGCTTGAATGATAAATCCCTTTGGGCCATCATGATGATGGAAAAAGATCCCACATGACCAAATTGACCGTGACTAGTTATATTAACTATGAAGAAAGTAAAAATGAATAGATCAATCCTGTCTTCCCACTACCTATAAGACAAGGTCTAACTTTCCCCCAGACTTCAAAAGGAGAAAAATCATAGTTTCAGTGTTGCAAGGGACTTCAGAGGTCATGGTATGTGATCCAAACATGAACAGGAATCCTATTGACAAAATGCTAGAACATTCTGCCTTTTTAGGACATCTCTGGTCACAGAAAATTTGTTACTTTCTGAGACCACCCATTCCATATTTAAAATAGGAAATGAGCATCAGAAATAACCAATGCATCTTGGCTTCACCTGATTTTAAAATTGTGTTGAACCATATTCAGATTAACTCGGGATCAAGCCCAGCCCAATGCTAACTTAAGACTGCTCAATATGAGGAAAGCAGAGGTGTGAAAGTCTATGAAGAAAGAAATCTTGTTTCTGGAGTTATCTCTAATTTTTTTCTCTGAATGTCAGACCTTCTGCACTCAAGAATCTTTATGTGCCATGTGATTTAAGAGCTTAACCCAAATGATCTCTTCCCTCTCTCCTGTCACCCCTCTCCCCCCCATTTATTCACTTGTCAAGTCATAGAACTAAGGAATTTAGTTAAAAGGGACTATAGAGATCATCTCCACCACATCTCTCACACCTGTCTTCTTCTCTACATTCCTGCTACCACTATCCTGGTTCAAGCCCTCATTTTCTCTCACCTGGATTATTGTAGTAGCCTCCTAATGGATCTAGCTGCTTTCAGAAGCTGCCTCCCCTGATGATTACACCTTTAAGACAGCTAGCAAAATAATCATCTGAAGGCGCCAGTCTGACCGTTGCTCAAAAATCTCATTATTGTCTCTAACATAAAATGCAAACTCAGTCTGTCATTTAAGACCTTGTGCAATCTAACTTGAACCTACTTATTCTTCTTTGAGCACAAAATGCCATCTACCATCTTTGTGCATTCATACCTAGAATGTATTCCATAATTCCATAAGTGGTATGGTGAAGAGTCCTGGATTTGAAGTCAAAGGACCTGTTTTGAATCCCAGCTCTACTATTTATTCTATCACCTTAGACAAGTCACTTAGCCTCAAGTGTCATTTTCCTCATCTCTAAAATGAGAACTTGGACTACCTAGCCTTTGAAATCCCTTCTACTTCTAAATGTGTAACCCTTTAAAAATCCTTCCCATCCTTCAATTTTCCATCTTTTCTGTAAGACCTTCCTTTATCCTTCCAAATCTCTATCCTTCCAAATATCCCTGGAGCACTTTGCCCTCATCACTCTCCAACTCAGATTATTCTTATCTGTGCCCATGTTGCACTCTCAATCTTCCCTTCCCCCCGTAGAATATCAGATCCATGGAGATAGGGATGATATCATTTTCCATCTTTTTATGCCCAATGCTTAGCACAATGTTGCATACATAAATGCACTTTCCATAAAACCATCCATCTCTCCTCTGTGATATTAACCTTCTGCCCTTAGAGTTAATCATTCAGCTTAAAATATTGTCTTCTCTTATAGGAAGGGAAGATCTGTAGTTTAATCATCTTTCCTTAACACATTAGAACAAATTAACCTATCAAATTAGCTAGTTACATGTGCAGGGCAGGTCATTTTAGATGTAGGTAAAGAGGCATTACCAAGAAAGTCCCTGGGTATCTGAGGAGGTAGTATGACAGCACTAAGCATGTCAGTATGTGTACTAGGCTGCGGAGGACCAAACCCTACTTTGTTCAAATTGTCACCATCTTCATCATCATCATCATCACATCATCATCATGATCATTGAAGGAAGGGGAGAAAAGGACTTTTTAAGCATCTATGTGTTTGACACTGTGCTAAGTCCTTTCCAAATATGATCTTATTTGAGCCTCAGAATAACCTCAGCAGGTAAGTGCTTTTTTTATCCCATTTTCACAGTTGAATAAATTGAAGCAGAGTTTAAGTGATTTGCTTACTTCCCTAAGCAGGTAAGTGATACAGAGGATAGGTGCTGGGCCTAGAATCAGGAAGTCTTGAGTTCAGATGTGTCCTCAGACACCTACTAGCTGTGGTAAGTCATTCAGCTTCCATTCTCAGTTTCCTCTGTTGTAGAATGGTGATAATAATACCGCCTACCTTCCAGGTTTGTTGTGAGATTCAAATGCAATGATAGTAGGAAAGCACTTAGAACAGCACCTGGCACACAATAGGTGTTTAATAAATGCTTCCTTTCTTCATCCCTTTGTTCTGTTCTGTTGCACAGATTAGGTTAATTTCTGAACCTCTCCAGTCATGACTTAGGGTCAGCTAGGTGGCAGAGTGGATAGAACACCAGGCTTGGAATCAGGAAGACTCAGCAAATCTGGCCTCAGATGTATGATCCTGAGCAAGTCCTCTAACTCTGTTTGCCTTAGTTGCCTTAGTTCAATATCTATAAAATGAACTGGAAAAGGAAATGGAAAACCTCTCTAGCATCTTTTCCAAGAAAACCCCAAATGAGGTCATGAAGAGTCAGGCACAACTGAACAATTGAACAAGTCTGAAATAACTCTGTAGCTTGACAATAGAACTTATTTCAAAAGTCCTCCTGGACAGTGGAAAGCAGGGATGATAAATATATTATCTCATTTCCATCAAAGCAAGTTTATTGATGTGACTTTAGCATCAGAAACAAGATGATGAGTTTCTGTCTTGGTGAATGTTTTTTAGTATGTCAGGATAGGGTGGAAGACATCTTTCAGGCCAGCCTCTCCCTGAAGGAAGGATCTCTTTCTCTGGTTCACTTGGCATTGGCTGACTGCTCAGTGTTTTTTAGTCCGTCCTGTACATTCTGTTAATTTGGCATGATGTGCCCCAAGGCAATGAGAGCATTTTTTGAAACAAAAAAAAATATACAGGAGGAAGGGAAAAATGCAGAAAGTGGTAGGCACACATATTAGACCCACAGAAAAAAAGAGCTATCATGGATGTGATCTGAGCCAATTAACTCTCCTGGGGCTTTTATTTGGGGGCTTTCCATAGTAGTGTAGATTTTATAAAAACATGAGGGTAAAAAAAAAAATCAACCACCCCAATTACCCTTAGCAGAAAGTTGCATAGGTCCTGGGAGAGATTTTTTTCTATGCTGTTATATTTACTTTTGAAAATTTTCAAACTAGGAATACCATATTAGTCCAGAGGATATAAATCATGATCCTTGTAGAATATAGACAAATAAAAAAATAAATATAACTACAGTAGCTAAAGTGAACATCTCCTGGATGCCCAATGGCACTACCAAATTGCAGAGATAATTTAAAGGCTCAGGTAAGGTGCCACCTTTTCCATGAAGCCTTCCCTGATTCTTCAAGTTGTTACTATGATCTGCTTCATTCCTAAATGTAGCCTGTATTATGCTCTTTGTGTACATCATCTAACCAGTCTCTCCCAAGTAGATATAAGCTCCATGAGGGAAAGAACTATTTAATTTTCATCTTTGTAGACTGAAAGCCTAAGCATGTGGCTTGCACAGGGTGGGAGGTGGGGTGCAATTTTCATCAGTATAAGGAATACATCATGTGGCAATACTCCATGGACACTAACTTGCAATGAGACTTCAGTTTATGATCTTAAATTCTTGCCTGGGGCACTAAAAGAATAGGTAACTTGCCCATCTACACGTAGTTAGTGTCTTCAAGAGAGGTGGAAAGCCAGAGGTACAGAATGAGGAATGCATTGTCATGCTTAGCCAATGAACTTGTTTTATTTCATTGTGCTTCTTTATTACAAAGGAGAGCTTGATGGGGTGGGGGAGGTAATAGAGCATCATTAAGATGAGAAAACAAAGTAAGCTTCAATAAAGCATTGAATACTAGTGATCTTCTTTTCACATCTGAGTTATGGAAATCAGGCTCATTTTATAGCCACATGTTTAAAACATTTCTAGATCACTAGTTTTAGAAGAATTTGAAGACATAACTTCAAAATCAGATTGAAGGTAGTGACTACTATGAGGAGAGAGTACTCAAGGTACTCAATGGAATGAACTGTCTTTCTTTGATTGGCCAGAGTCTTGAAAAGATATTTCAGTGCCTCAAGACTGTCATTATAAGCATCAATTATGAGGTCATGGTTTAAATTTGTCTTTGTTGCTCTCCCTACTTCATTTCCCATTTGGGTGCCCTTACCTCCTATTAGAGTCTGCTCCTCAAGAACCCCTCATACTGTCCTTTGACAGGATGCTTCCAGGAGTTGAGAGGCCTCAACACTAATCAATGGTATATGATTGTGATGGAACTATTGTGCTATAAGAAATGATGAACAAGATGTTTTCAGAAAAACCTGGGAATATTTACACAAACTGATGCAAATTGAAGTGAAAAGAACAAGGACAACATTGTACACATTAATAGCAATATTGTAGGATGATCAACTGTGAAGAACTTAGCTCTTCTCAGTAATACAAAGATCCAAGACCACTCTGAAGAACTTATGATGAAAAATGTTATTCACCTCCAGAGAAAGAACTGATGGATTTTGAATGCAGACTGAAGCATACCATTTTTTACTTTATTTTCTCATGGGTTTTTGGTCTGTTTTCTTTTCACACATGACTAATATGGAAATACGTTTTGCATGACTGCACATACATACCTTATGTCAAATTGCTTGCCTTCTCGGTGAGGGGGAGTAGAGGGAGAGAATTTGGAACTCAAAATAAAAAGAATGTTAAACTGATTTTACATGTAATTGGAAAAATAAAATATTAATTGAATATAAAAAATATATACATATAAGTTAAAAGGCCTTGCCCTCTAGGTAATTCCCTTGCAGGACTACATAAGTGAAGGGGAAAAGAGAGAGAAACTAATTTGGTGTGATAACTTTGAAGCAAGTTTTTGAGAAGTTTTTGCATAGAAGGCAAAAAATAGTGAAGCTTTTGGCTTTCCCTTGGGACTCTGATTCTCCTTGGTCAGTCCATTTGCTGTTTGTGTATTATTTCATTCCTTCTGGAAGTGATATTCCAAAGGAAAGAAAAGGATACCTATAAAGAGAGAAACTTATTGTATGCCATTTGCCTTCTTCCACCCCAAATCACTACTATCTATGTAACAAAACTCATTTTGCCTTCCATTTTAATTGTCTTCATAATCTAGC
Source organism: Pseudochirops cupreus (assembly GCA_028627135.1). Classification (NCBI taxonomy): domain Eukaryota; kingdom Metazoa; phylum Chordata; class Mammalia; order Diprotodontia; family Pseudocheiridae; genus Pseudochirops; species Pseudochirops cupreus. Next base: position 518,822,732 of record CM053581.1, on the reverse strand, counting down.
CAAAGTTTGCCATGCCAAAGTTTATGGACAAATATTCAGGCAAATGGAGGGATGAATACCACCCCACTACTCTCATTGAGGCAAGATCTGCAAGACTCAGATAAGATGATTTGAATGTTAACAGGCCTAGGAGAGGAAAGAATGAAGATAAATCTACAAGTTATTTTTGGATGCTTTCTGTTAGCCCATAGACATGTCTTGATTGCTGTTTTAATGAGTTATCTACAGTTCCATCAGGCATTTTGGCTTATATGTAAGTGGAACATTTCACAGCTGTTCCAGATCTGAGTGTCATCTGCCTGCCACATTTTGGTGCTATTGGGAAGGGATTTCTTTCTTCACCCATCACCTAAGTCAGTCTTATTGTGTCACTGATAGGAAAACAACAGGCGTGCAGAAAATGAAGATAATCGCCATGATCATGAGTAATCCCTCCCCCTTTTAAAGAATATACACAGGTTTTAGTCTTACTGTTTGTCTTTAATTTTATTGTTTGTCATTATTTGTGGTATCGAATGTCTTTGAATGCAAGTTACTAATAAAAGGTGAATGTATCTATGTCCTTCACTGCCAATTCTATAAAACTCAAGAATAAGGCATTTAATCAACACTTTGATGATGGCCTTTTATTAGACCCAAAATCCATCTAGAAAGCCAACCTGATGACCAGTAAGAGTTATGAACCTAAGTTCAGATACTGCCTCCAACAGTTACTTACACTTACACATGTGACAATGGGTAAGTCACTGAACTCAGAGGCTCAATTGTCTCATCTATAAAATGGGGTTATTAATATCAATAGTGCCTACTTCATAGGGTTGATGTAAAGAAGGAATGAGACGATGCATAAAAAGTGTTTTTCAAACTTTAAGGCATTATGTAAATGCCAGCTAATTCTGATGATCAAGATCGGCATAGTACTTTATGGTATAATATGGTTCACTTATAGCACAGCGTAGCACAATGTTCCAAAACTGGATTTTCACTGGTCATGATGTTATTTGCATTGGATTCACTTGAAATATCAATATAGCCTAAACTTTAGGGTTCATACATAACAACTATTCAGCCATAATTAATGAGTAGAATAGAAATTTTCATTTTGCCTCCATATTCCCCATGCGTAGTGTGGTGCCTGGTATATAACAAATAATAAATATTTTTACATTGAGTTTAAGTCATACAGTAGCTACGTATTATTTTATTCTATTATGTTAGACCTTATGAAAGAATTTTCCTGTTCTGTGATGAAGGCAGAGTTTTGAATGTCAGCAACACAAATATTATAAGTATATAAATACATACAAATGAGGAACAACTAAGTCCTCTGGATCTGAATGTCTTACCAGCAATTATTTATAAATTCTTTCAAATACCTGTTCTGGACTCAATTATTCAAATTGATATGTAATTATCAAGCACATAACATCCACCCAACAACATGAAAAGATTTGTTTGGGAAAAACTAGAGAAATGTCCTAGGTGGTTATAGTTCATAAATTTGAGCTTGAAAGGAAATAAGAAAAATCTGATATGACCCTTTCATTTTACAGGTGATGAAATCAGAACTGAGAGTAGTAAACTGACTTGCCCAAGGTTATACATGGAGTAAGTAGCAGTGAGGATTTTGTGACTCCAAATACAGCATGTTATATACCATACAATACCTTCAAAATTCTCAGAGAGCTTATAGGTTCAGTTGGGGACCCAAAATTAACACATATGAAACAACTAGAGAATAGGATGCCACATAATTGTGTGCTAAGTAATGTGATCATGAAAATAAGTACACCAGGAGTAAGGTTACCTTGGCCTTTTATTGATGAACTTACATGTATAAGTTACATAGCCCAAAACCGTGCTGGTTTGCAAATTATTGTATAATTATATCCTGTCATGTTCTCTAATTTTATCATTTGTGTTAGTCTTAATATAGAGATAAAAACATAATGAGTTAAATATATGAGTGGATATCATTACTAGGCATATATTTCAAGAAAATCAAAGATAGAAAGAAAGATTCAACTTGCACCAAAGTATTCATAGCAGCCTTTATTTGGGTAGTCAAATTTTGAGGATAATTGAACAAATTGTCATCTATGAATATTGTTGTACTATATAAAGTGATGAAATGAGGAATTATGAGAAACATGAGGAAACTAGCAGAAACTCAAGCAGAGTTCTGAATAAATGGGCAGGACTAGTAGACCAATATAAAAGTGGCCAAAAAATGTAAATGAGAACACTAAAAGAAAGGCAAATTTTGAGTCATCAAAATGATTAGTCTCTATCTCAGAAGATAGACAGCAAAACTCTCTCCTCTTCTTCATTGGAGAAGGTGGGGGGCATTAGGTAAGGAATGTTGCATACACTATCAATAAGTTATTCTATTTGATGGTTCTGATTATTTTGTTGTTGTTGTTGCAATAAGAAGAGCTCAGTGAGTTGGGAGAAGGTATAGGTAGAAGTCGTTGGGATATAAAAGCAAAAGGCGTCATTAAAAAATATTTTAAAATAAAAGAAATATATGTTCAGAAAAGGAAATATAATATAGTGAGAACATGGGATGACAGATAAACTGCCCAGATGCTACAGAAGGTTAAAAGGAATACAGGAAGGCTTACTGCATATTGGCCTGATCCTCCCTGGAAGATCAACAGGAAAACTTGAGCAAAAATGGCACAGGCTGTGGAAAGATGGATGGTTTTTGGTCTGTACAAATTATGAAAGTACCCACACTGAAAAAGAGGAATGACTGCAGGAGGGAGGGGGAGCCAGTGGACCAGTCAGAGACAGCTTCATGGAGGAGGCAGTTCAGGAGCTGGTTCTTGAATGTCATTTGAGAAACATTCTCTAGTTCATCTTAATATCTCTAGTTTCTTCCTAGGCATATAAGTGCTTTTTGAATGAGACCTTTGTTTAACATTTAAAGTTCTTCACAACTTGACCCCTTCCTACCTTTCCAATTTTCTTACTCTTTACTCCTCTCCTTTACTCCTCTCTGATTGAGTTTCTCTAGCTTCTTTGCTGTTCCTCATACAACACACTACATTCCAAGTCCCATATTCTTGGCTTTGCACTGGCTGTCACCCATGCCTTTGATGTCCCTCCCCACCCTGCCTTTTAGAATTCCTGGCTCCCTTCAACCCTTAGCTCAAGTGCAAACTTCTTCAGGAGTAATTTCCCAGTCATTGTAACCACTAAAACCTTCACTTGTAAGGGTAGCCCCCCACCAACTCTGTATGTATCATCTCCACTTATTTATTTCTATGTTATTTCCCCAATTAAAATGTAAACTCCTTGAACGGATTACTGCCTTTCTTTGTATTACCAACCCTTAGCACAGTTCCTGGTACAGAATAAGTGCTTAATAAATGTTTGTTGAGGGACTGTCTTTTTTTTTTAATTTTAGACTCAAACCCAAGAACTCAAATACAGAATAGAGAATAGAAAAAGAGACTTATCATAAACTTAAATATTGAAACTTAAAATACAAAATAAGAAAAAAGCATGTCATGTGCACAGCAGAACAGAAGAGAGGATTCAAAATATATAGCAATAAATTTTCATTTCAAGAAAACCTGTATGATAAATACTACACATTGTGTTGAGAGCTGTCCATCTTTTCTTTGTTTCCATGTAAGTTTTCTTTTGTTCTTTGCTGTGCACTTTTTACTTTGTTCTTTTTTCATCCTTTCTACCCCCACCCCAGAAGGCTGCAATTAATTTTGGATATATATTTTATATAGATATATACATACTCATATACATGTATATACATGCATACATGTATGTACAAACATACATGCATATATAGACGTATTTTCCCTAACAAATTTTACACCTAATCTTTGTTTTTCTTTGTGTATATCTCTTGTTTCCTATCCTTCCTGGCTCCTGCTACCTTACCCTCCTATTACTTAGCCTACCCCACCTCCAAGGATCCTTCCCATATTCTCCTATTCCCATAAATCTGAGGGACTGTCATGTTGACAGTCCTATATTCTATTGACTGTATACCCATCCAGCTAGGTGCAATGGATAGAGCCCTGAACCTGGAGTTCAGAAAACCTGAATTCAAACCCAGCCTCACTTACTAGCTATGTGACTGGACAAGTTACTCACTTCCCTCAGCTCAGTCGCCTCAACTCTAAAATGGGAATAATATGGTACCTACCTCCTAGAGTTGTTGTGAAGATCAAATGAGAGATTTGTAAGGCACTTAGCACAGTATCTAGGACATGACAGGTGCTTAATAAATGCTTGTTTTCTTCCCTCCCACCCTTTCCCATGCCTGTGTCAGAATGCAGAAAGACAGGATTGATTTCAGGGCATTGTTGCTGCTCAAACATGAAATAATACACATCTCAGATTGCTCATCTTATTTTCTACCAAGTTGTCTTTGAATGCAAGCTCCCCACTCTTCATTCTGTGATGCATGCTTTCCTGGCCCATAGAATACCAGAAGGGCGTCAGAATTCTGAGAATTATCTGCTTTAAAGTGATGGATTTCCCTGGGGGGAAAAAGTCATCATAAGGAGCAAACTGCAGGATGCCTGAAAACTAACATTTAAGAGGACCCAGCAGAAAGTGAAGCAGCAGGAAGAGCTTGGAAGATGTTCCCTTTTAGAACATCCTTCTTCATTATGTCAAAACCTATTGAGTACAACTGGGAGTTGAAGAAATGGCTAATATTAGTTGCATTTAGAACAGATCACAGCACAAAGACTAATGACCAATTTGGGCATGTCATGGGGGCCTGCCCCTCTTTTCTTCCCAGTTTCCAGGATCAGTTTCCCTGCTGCTGTTCTCATTTGATGCCACTGAGGATTGAATTGAGGGTGGAAACTCTGCAGTGATATTAGCTCTGTGCTTCCCCAAGTAATTTCAAAAAGTGTTTATGCTGTTTCTGGGGTTTTCACGTTGTCTTTATTTTGCTGGTGTTCTTAAGGACATTTATTTCGCACATCAGGTTACATCTCCATTTGTTTCACAAACTGATTCCCATGAAACCCTTTTTGCCTGAGTAGGCTAGACCCTAAATTTGGAGAGTTCACTCAAATACTAATAATAATTGGCATCTATGTGGTGCTTTAAGATGGAAAAGCTCTTTGAATACAACAACTCATTTCATCCTAAAAATACCTACCTACATATAGGTATTAAAGGTATTATTATCCCCATTTTATAGATAACACAGCTGAGGCTGAGAGGTTGTGGCTTGCCCAGAGTCCCACAGCTGATAAGTGTCCCAGGGAGGATTCAAACTCAGGTCTTTCTTTTTTAAATATGCTTTCATTTATGTATTTTAACATTCATTTTTTAAAAAATTTTGAGGTCTAAATTCTCTTCCTTCCTCTAGCCTCCCCTACCCGTTAAGAAAACAAGCAATATATTAATTATACATTGTGAAGTCATGCAAAACATCTTTCCATATTAGCCACATTGAAAAAAAGGCAAGAAAAATAAAATCAGTAAAAAAATTATCTTCCAACTGAAGCAAAACTCGTTATCATTCTCTTTCATGTCTGGTTTTGCTTTTTTTTTTTCTTTTCCCAGTGATCACTCATTGGTTACAACCCTTCTATATGACCAAACTATAGTACAATGTGAAAGTATTTGCAGATCCTATACATGATTGCATGCCACCATGGGGGGGGGGGGTGGGAAGGGAGGGGAGAAAATCTGAAACTCAAGTGATTGTGGAACTGAATCTTGTAAATTAAAAGTAAATGAGTAAATAAAAATAAATTTTAAAAAATTATCCTCCAACACACATTCAGAGTTTATCCGTTAACTCTCAAGAATTGGATAACATTTTTCATTGCAAGTTCTTTGGAATTGTCTTAGATCATTGCTCTCATTAGAATAGCTAACTCATTTACATTTGATCATCATATAATATTACTGTCACCGTTCTACTGAATCTACTCATTTCATTTTGCATCAGTTCCTAACAGACTCAGGTCTTCTGACTCCGTGTCTGACATTATTCTATCTGCTGTCCAGGGTACCTCTTGACCTGTACCTCAAGGCCTGCCCCATTCCACAAAATATACTAATGATTGAGCTGCATCATCTGGTTGTGAGATAACAAATCTATTAGTTTTGTGTATCCTTTTATAATTCACAGATAGCTTTCACAGGTATTAAGTCACTGAGGCCTCAGAATTGCCAAGTAGGATAAATATTATTAATATATGTATACATATGTATATATATAACTAATTATATTACATTAATTTATTATTGAGGAACCTTAGGCTTAAAGAGATTAAGTGACTCAAGTTCACAAAGCTCCCAAGTGACAGAGTCAGGATCAGAATCTAGGTCTTCCAATTCCAAATGCAATGCAATTTCCCCTAAACCAGTTGGCCTTTCATAGAATGCAAAAGATTTGGTAGAATGGTTACGTAGTCATAAATTCACCAAGTGCTGCTCTAGGGTCTGTCTCTTCAGTGATCAGTTCTATACTATAAGTGCCCTTGGAAAAGTCATTTGGCTTCTCTAGGCCCTAGATGCCTCAGCTGTAAATTCAGTAAATTGGAATAGAAAATCTCAAAGAATTATAGGTTTATATTTGAAAGCTCATCTTGTTCATTTTTAAAAAGAATATTTTTACAAATTAGAATACTAAGACCCAGAAATTCTAAGTAACTTACTTATGTTCGTTCAAGTAGTAATTTGAAATGCCAAGATTCAAACTCAAGTCCTCTAATTCCAAATCTAGCAGTCTTTTCATTGATCCATTCTGTTCTCCAGCTCCCTTCTAGTTCTAACCCATTGACCTATGATCAATACATCATTAAGAATTTATTAAGCATTTACTGTGTGGCCTGTACTGTGCAAATTACTGGCAATTCAAGGAAAAAATAAAAATAAAATCAAAGCAGTCTCTCCCTCTAGAAACTTATAATTTTTTAAATATACATATATATGGGTGTGTGTATTTAATTTTTAACAGATGTTTGTTATCTTTCCCTCTTCCTTCCCCTCCCAATTCCAAATGAGAAAGAAAAGGAAGAAAAAAAAAACCTCATTATAACAAATATACACTTTCTCTGGCAAAGAACATTCCTGTGTTAGCCATGTCCACAAATGTAGGTTTCCTCACGCATCTTGAGTCCATTATCTCTCTGACTCTAATCTTCTGGAATTGTGATTTGTCATTGCTTTAGTCAAAGTTGTAAATTCCTTCAAAGTTGTTTTTATTTATGATGTTCTTGTCACTATGTAAATTGTTTTCCTAATTCTACTCTACATCAGTTCATCGAGGTCTTTCCACTTTCCTCTGAAACTGTTTATTTCATAATTTTTATGGCACAGTAATATTCCATTACACTCCTAATATAATTTGTTTAATTATTTCCTAATAAGTGGGCACTCTTGTAGTTTCTTGTTCGGAGCTACTATGAAAATATTTTTGCTAAATATTTTTGTCCTTTTCTTCCTTCGTTGATCCTTCAGGGTAACAACACCTAAAATGGTCTTGCTAGGGTAGTTTAGACACTTTAAAAAAAACTCTTTAGACATCATTCTAAATTGCTTTTCTGAAACACTGGACTAATTCACAACTATATCCAACCTTGTACATTCCGGTGTCTGTTTTACACAGTCTCTCTAATCTTTGTCATTTTCTTTTGTTGCCGTCTTAGCCAATCTTATTGGTGGAATACAGAATCTCAAAGTTGTTTTAATTTGCATTTCTCTTGTTATTAGTGATTTGGAGCATTTTTTCTAGATGGTTGTTGATAGCTTGTGTTTGTTCCTTTGAAAACTGCCTATTCATACCCTTTGACAATGTATCTATTGGGGAATGGCTTTTAGTTTCATACACTTGAATCGGTTCCTTCTATATCTTGTGTACAAGATGTTTATCAAGAAATCTGCTACAAAGTTGTTTCTTTTTCAGACACTTGATTCCCTTTTAATTTTAACTGAATTAGTTTTTTTCATGCAGAATCTTTGAAATTTTATACAATCAAAATTGGACATTTTATATGCTGCGATCTTTATCCTTGGTTCGGCATGAATTCTTCACCTAGTCACAGATCCAAGAAAGTAATTTCTTCCTGGCAAGTAGTTTACATTTTCATGGGGGAAATAAGATATATAAATCAGGGCACATAAAAGGAATACAGAACAGATGGAAGGAAACCTTAGAGGGAATGGCACTAACACCTTAGGGGACCAGGAAGCATCCATGATTTGATGGCTCTCAAAAAGAACCAAGATTCTTTTCTTTCTTTTTTTTTGCAATTGGTAGTATTTTATTTTTTTCCAGTTACATGTAAAGATAGTTTTCAACATTCGTTTTAATAAGATTTCGAGTTCCAAGTTTTTCTTCCTCTCTTTCTTCCCTCCCCCTTCCTCAAGATGGCAAGCAATCTGATATAGGATATACATGTACCATCATATTAAATATATTTACACATTAGTCATGCTGTTAAAGAAGAATCAGAAAAAAAGGATAAAAAAACATGAGAAAGAAGAAACAAAGAAAGGAAAATAGTATGCTTCAATCAGCATTCAGACTCCATAGTTCTTTCTCTGGATGTGGATAGCGTTTTCCATCACAGTTCTTGTGGAATTGTCTTGGATCATTGTAGTGCTGAGAAGAGTTAAGTCTTTCAAATTTGGTCATTGCACAATGTTGCTGTGTTGCTATGTACAGTGTTCTCCTGGTTCTGCTCATTTCACTAAGCATCAGTTCATCTAAGTCTTTCCAGGTTTTTCTGAAATTCACCTGCTCATGACTTCTTATGGAAAAATAGTATTCCATTACATTCATATACCACAACCTGTTTACCTATTCCCCAGGTGATGGGCATCCCCCCAATTTCCAATTCTTGGCCACCACAAAGAGAGCTGCTATAAGTAATGTACATGTGGGTCCTTTCCTCTTTTTTGTGATATCTTTGGAATATAGACCTGGTAGTGGCATTGCTGGATCAAAGGGTATGCACTATTTTATAACCTTTTGGGCATGGTTCCAAATTATTCTCCAAAATAATTAGATCAGTTCACAACCCACACCAACAAAGCATCTCACATATTCTCCAATATTTGTCATTTTCATTTTCTGTCATATTAGCCAATCTGATAAGTAGGAGTTGGTACCTCAAAGTTGTTTTAATTTGCATTTCTCTAAACAATAGTGATTTAGAGCATGATCCCATATGAATATAGATAGCTTTAATTTCATCGGAAAACTGCCTGTTCATATCCTTTGACCATTTAACAATTGTGGAATGACTTGTATTCTTATAAATTTGATTCAGTTCTCTATATATTGAAGAAATGAAGCCTTTATCAGAAAATCTGGATGTAAAAATTGTTTCCCAGCTTTCTGCTTTCCTTTTAATCTTGGTTGCATTGGTTTTGTTTGTACAAAAAAATTTTAATTTAATGTAATCAAAATTATCCATTTTGCATTTCATGATGTTCCCTCTCTCATTTGGTCATAAATTCTTCCCTTCTCCATAGATATGACAGGTAAACTATTCTTTGCTCTCCTGATTTGTTTATGGTATCACCCTTTATGTCTAAATCATGTACACGTTTTGGCCTTATCTTGGTGTGAGGTGTAAGATGTTGGTCTATGCTTAGTTTTTGACATACTGTTTTCCAGTTTTCCCAAAGAGCCAAATTTCCACTTTCATGGGGCTTACTTTCTAGCTGAGTTCACAAGATATGCCTATATTAAAATTTAAATAAGAATATAAGACAATGATGTAAAGGCCATCCTAAGGCAGTAGAGAATAAAATAATTGATACTGACAACAAGCGTATAAGGAGTAGAATCCCTCCCTTCTGTGATGGTCCCATTCACATTGGCTTTTCTCTTCATCTTACCTCTTTGGCATCCTATCACAGAGCACAGTGTCTTACAGGTAGGTAATAGGTTCTCAGTGAATATTGTTCATCGTTGAGAATAAAAATATGTTTATTGTTGATCATCATCATCATAATTGGCATTTATATAGCACTTTAATGTTACAAAGTGTTTTTATCACAAGTACCCGAGGACATGGTGCAAGCATAATTAACCCCATTTTACAAATGAGGAGACCTGCCCAAGGACAATGTGTTCATAAAAAGCCTAAAAAAGGACTCAGCCAGAAATCCAATTCCCTTTCCATTCAGTGCTAGTCTTAAATTTCCAGGCCAACCTGCAACAGTTCAATTTGTTTCCTTTTTTCATCATGCCATGTTTTCCTTTTGATTTCAGCTATGTTGTAGAAAAGTTATTATCTCAGGTGTTTCTTTCCAAAATAGCGTATACCAACAACTTATTTTCATTTCAGCAAAACTATGGAGAAATCTTTCTACATTCCAATTGCATTATGAACTCTAATCTTTTCATCAATGTCATACATGACCTTTTGCCAAGTACAGAAGAATACCTAAGGTACTAGACTTAAAAATTCTGGTCTTGAGAATGCACTGTCTTTCTGTAATAATACTTTTGGTTCAACATACATACCTTTAACTGAATTGAGCTATATGCTGGAAAGACAGATGGGCCTGAATGACCATGAACCTGAAGCAATATGATTGATCTGAGTTTTGTATACTGTGAGTGCTGCTGGGTAAGATAGAGGATGATTTTCATTGCTTTCAACAGAAAGGATTTCACTTCTTCAAAACAAGCATTTTCCCCCTTATACACTGTTGGAAGTAGCAACTGACAGTTTCAAATCAGAACAATGTACCATGCAAACTTAAATCATAATAAAAGGACCTTTGGATGAACAAATATGCAGCATGGCCCACTAGATAGAAAACTGGCCTTGGAGTATGAACACTTGGATTTATATTCTGATGTATGCATATTAGTTATGTGAACATGAACAATTGACTTAACCTCAGGGCAGCTAGGTGGTGCAGTGAATAGAGCCCTGAAGTCAGGAGGACCTGAGTTCAAATCTGAACTCAGACACTTAACGCTTACTAGCCATATAACCTGGGGCAAGTCACTTAACCCCAATTGTCCTGCTCTTCCCCCCACCAAAAAAGGAAAAAACAACTAACCTTTCGGTACCCCCAGAAAACTCTCTGAGTATAAGGTACAGAGGAATTGTAGATCTGCATAGGAGGATGGAGTTTCCATACCAAGAATGCCTACCACCAATAAAAAGAGGTCCAATCAAAGTAAAGATGGAAGTGCCTCTAACCTGTTTTCTTTTGTCTCTTCTACAAACACAATCTTGACATTCTCTACCTCAGTAGTACCACACATGACTTTCTTCCCCATTGTAACCTCATCTCAGGAGGAAAAAGAGGTGATATCAGTCATTTGCACCTTAGATTACTATAAACAAATCAAATAGCCCTTCTTTGGCTTGTATTTCTTGTATTTCTCCTACATGTAATATCATTTTAAGCCTTCTCGCTAATTCTGGAACAAAAGTTTTGTGCTCTATTAGAATAATTCCAAGCAAAAGTGGGGAGATGAGGTATTTGGAGGTAAATAGGTCATTTCTGGTGCCCAGGCTTAGCCTTGCCAAGTGTGTGAATTCCACATATGCCACTTACAACCTTAAAGAATACCCTTTAGCTTCTTGAGGTATCAGTTTCCTCATCTACTTAACTCTCACACATAGGACTAGAAAATATACAAGCTTGAATCTTGATCATGGAATCAAAACAAAAATCACAGTGGATTATTTTCCCAGTCCACATCAGCAAAGGGAAATAGACCGTGAGGTCTATGGACACTAGGGATGGAATGTATCCAAGAACAGCTACACGGAGCATTCTAGCAGACCCACAATGAGTAGTCTGACCATGGGCAGGTTACAGAAACAGGTGCCAACTAGCAACTCAGTTGCTCACTACCCAGTTCTAGATTGCATATTCAGGGTGAACTGAAGAAGGTACCTGGTCCTAGGGCTGGCACTACAGGGTGAGGAGTGGTCATGGATGCTAGGCAGTGTAGTGAGCAAGGAGAAAGTTCAGAAGCAAGTAGTAGCTTCGTGATTCTGATGCCAGGAGTGGAATCGGGTTTCAGTTCCAGACTCCAGATCACTCTGAAGTCTACAGCACAATAACTCTGACAGGAGCCTGGAGTTCTGTCACTCCGAAGAAGCAGAGCTGTCCATTTGATAGTGGTTGATTCCACCAGCAGTCTAATGGGACTCCAAATAGGGGCAAGTCCATGGTTGTTTTTATCAGACCCAAACACAGATCAAAAAAGTGGAGAGCTCAGACTAGGAGGATCACTTATGTGATTTTGGACTAAATCAGATCACTTTGGAAGTACTGGAAGTTTGTAAGTCCCTAGTATGAGCTGTCACTGAGATTCTGGAATAACACAGTACTCAATACCCTGGGAAAATGACAAAACTCAAGACCTCAAGAGGATATAACCTGAGTCAAAATGTTCTCTCCAGAAATGTGCAGAGGCTGACCCTAACATGAATTCTGAAATCAGAAAATAGGCTGGAAAATTAGCACACAAAAAAAAATTCTACCCTTAAGAGCTACTGTGGTGACAAGAACACTTAAGACACAAAACTAAAAGAATAAAATGACTCCAAAATATCTTCATGCAAAACCCCAAAGAAAATTTGAACACAAGTTCAACTAGAATTCATAGAACAGATGAAATGAGATGTTTAAAAAGAATGAAAAAAAATTTTAGAATTAAATGAGAACTCTAGAAGAAAAAATGGATAAATAGTGAAATCTATGGATGAAAGAACTGGAAAGACAATTAACAGCTTGGCACAATAGCTAGAAAAACTTACCCAAGAAACAAACTCCTGAAAAAGTAAAATGGACCTAATAGAAGTTAATGACTGTGTGAGAAAACAAGAAATATTAAAACAAAGTCAGAAGACTGAAAAAAAATGTGCAAGAAAATCTAAGAAATCTCACAACAAAAACAATTGGCCTGAAAAAGAGATCAGGGAGAGATAACTGAAGAAATCATGACCTGAAAATCATGACCTAAAAACCATGAACAAAAAAAGGAAGCTAGATGTGTTTTAAGAAATCAATAAAATGCTGAAATCTCTTAAAACCAAAGAAACAGAAAGCTTGGAATACCATATTTTAGAAGTCAAAGGAAATAGACTTACAAAGAAGAATAACTTACCCTGGAAAGCTCAGTGTAATCTTCTGGGGCAAGGGAAGAGTGAGGGAGATTTTTAATGAGATAGAGAACTTCTAAGCATTCAAGATCAAATGACTGGAGCTACACAGAAACTTTGAACTGCAAACCCAAGAGACAAGAGAAACATTAAAAAGTAAGCATAAATGCATAGTCATAAGAGACTAAAGAAGGATAAATGGTTCACATTCTTATATAGGGAGAGGATACATATGTCTCCTCAAAATCCTATTGTATCAGAGATCATAAAGGGGATCTAATTAGACAGAGGGTCTGGGAGTGGTTCTGTTGTGTTTTAATTCTCTTTTGACAAAAATAATAGGAAAGGAGGAGAAAAGAATACATTTTAGGTGGGGAAGGGGAAAAGGATAGAGAATATCATTTCAGATTATCAGGGCGCATAAGGAAAAATGTGTACGAACCAAGACTTAGTAATGTGGGAATGAGTAACATTTGAATCTCACTCTCATCTGAACAGTTCAAAGGAGGAAAGAACACACAGAGTTGAGTACAGAACTACATTTGTCTCAATTGGGTTTGAAAGTAGAGAAGAGTAGAAAAGAAAAGAGAGATTAAGGGGAAAGATAGACTGAAGGAGGGATTAGTCCTAAACAAAACAAACTCTAACTATAGATACACAAAAATATTTATAGCAGCTTTTTTTTTTACAATGACAACAAATTGGTAACTGAGATTACACCCATCATTTAAGAAATGATTATATGAAAGTGATTTAATACTCCTGTAAGAAACAACAAAAAGGATGATTTCCTACAAACCTGGCACAACTTTTATGTCCTGATTCAGAGTGAACCAGGAGAATAGTTTATGCAATAACAATAATATTATAAAAACAAACAACTTTGAAAGACATGGGAACTCTGGTCAGTGCAATGATGAACCTCAATTCCAGAGTACTCATAATGAAATATTACTCACCTCCTCAAAGCAAGGTAATGAAGCTACAAAGTTAATATATGGATTTAGACATGGACAATATGAGAGTTTATTTTGCTTGACTATACATGTTTATAATAGGAGCTTTGTTTTTCTTTCTCAGCAGAGGAGGAAGGAGAAGGTAGATTTTTGTTGACTAAAAAAATTATTCAATAAATGAATTCAAATTTGACTATATGACCAGATGACCTCTAAAGTCCCTTCTAGCTCTAGATCTAAGTTTTCATACCCAACCAGATAAATAGCACGCTGCACTTAGAGTTGAAATAATTTTTTAGTCACGTACTAGCTGTGTGACCCTGGACAAGTCACTTAACCTCTATCAGCCACAGTTTCCACATCTGTAAAATCAGAATAATAACAGCACCTACCTCCCAGAATTGTTGTGAAGATTAAAGAAGATATTATATGTAAAGAGCTTTGCAAACCTTAAATGCTTCATAAAGGTTAGCTCTTATTAGCTATATTATCCTATAATACTGATGTGAGACAGGTGCACCACTTGTATACACCCAGAATCATGCTGGGTGCTCTCTCTGATCATACCTATAGCTTCTGAATGCCATTCCCCTCCTCCTTGCTAACTCAAAGCCTTAGTAAGAAGCAACCAGAAAACAAAAGAATCAAATATAAAGTCCTACATTTAATATTTAAAGCTCTTCATAATTTATTGCCTTCCTCCCTTTCTAGTCTTCTTACATCTAACTCTGGCAAGAATCTGACAATGACATTGGTTCCTTTCCTGTTTCTCACACATAACATTGTACCCCATTCCCAACTTTAGACATTTTTCCTAACTGTTCCCCATTCCTGGAACTCCATCCCTGGATTCTCTGGCTTCTTTTAAGTCTCAGCTAAGGTCCTATTTTCTATGAGAAGCCTTTCTTACTTTTACTGTCACTCCTCTGTTGATTATTTCCAATTTAGTCTGTATTTTGTTTGTATTTGGCTGCATGCTGCTTCCTCCATTAGATTGTAAGCTTCTTGAGAGCAGGAATTGTTATGTACCATTATTTGTATCCCCAACCCTTAGCACAGTGTCTGGTATGTAGTGAAGGATTGCTTGTCTACTTACTGACTTTCTCCACTATACCAGTGACCAGTTTTGTCTCTTTCTCTCAATGTCTTTGAAAAGTGAAATTAACCTTATCCTCCATCACTTTGCCATATTAAGCATGCTTACCTCCCTGTTCTCTGCCTCCAGCATCATAATGTTCCTACATTCAAAGTCGTGGGCTCATGTCTAGTCATACCCCATCAAGGAAAAAGGAATCATGGAGGAGCTGTGGGTGGGGTTAATGGTAAACTGTCTTATCTATGGATACCTGTTATCAGCCTTTTCTCTGGCTAAGGAAAGTACTAACCAGAATAAAGTTTGTAATGTGTAAATAAAGCACAATAATAGAGAAAGAATCTGGAGAATGTGAAAACATTCATCAAATGAACTGGGAAGTTCTTCCTGGAAACAAAAAGGGAGAAGAAGACTTTATTCAGAGCATAGTCTGTCAGAGTCCATGGGATGCTAACCCCTAAGCCATAACTAGTGTGAGATAACTACTAGGACTTTGCCACAAGAATCTGACATCTTGGAGGGCAGGTGTTCACTGCAGCACAATCCCCACCTGGCCACGGCTTCCATTATCACATTGCTGGAATTCCCCTCTCTCAAGAGAGTTTCATTACCATTTCCTTAATTACATGGCTGGACTTTCCTCTGCATTACTGATACCCCTAATAAGATTGTTTTCTTCCCTCTCTAAATACTGCCCCCTTCCCTTTCATTTTTGCCCCAGGTAAAAAAATAAATAAATCCCTAATTATAAATCTGTGCAAGTGAGGTTGAATGGAATAAATGTCACAATTGATCTTTGTCATTCAATGTTAAAAAATTCTGGGGGGAAATCCATCTTTAATCAGAAAAAAGACATTTTCTCACTGTTCTTCCCCATAGCCCTGAATTTAAATAAGAAAAAGAACAATTCCAATCCTGTATAGACTGGCAAGTCATAAAACCATCATCCCCAATTTTTCAAGTGACAAGTCTGTTGGCGTGGAAACAACAGCTACAGGGCATGTTAAGCACATTTTTTTTCCTTGAAAGCAGCCTCAGACAGGCTAGGTTCCCCAGAGCACCCTTTGTAGTAATTACAATCACTCACATTCATATAGCATTCTAATATGCAAAATGCTCTCCTCACAACTAGCCTTTTAAGCTAGGTAGAGATTTCCTTTAAGATGTGTTTGTTTCCATTCTAAATATCTTTTCTAATTGTCAGCCATTTAAACTAAATGATGTTCTAAAGAAATAATGGAACCAGTAGAAAAAAATCAATCTTTCAAAAGGTATATTCCCCCATTACTAGGTAGATGGAAGAAATAGTTGCTGCTGTCAGCCAAAGGCTTGCCCCAGTGGCTGGAGAAATTTTGTCAAATTGCACCCCCCTCAAATAGTGTAGAAGTGTGATTATCTGCTGACAGTCGTGGCATGAGTGCTAAAGGCTTGCAGATTTAATGAAGATTGAAGAGGGAGATGCAGTCTCAGGTCCCTAGGTCCTATGAAATTCAGGAAACTGAAAACTGAGACAAACAGGCAAATCAGTTAATTTTAATGGAAAGAAAACAACCCACTGTGGTATTTGCTTGTTTTTCAGAGAGCTGACCAGTTGCAGAGCAGAGGTTGGAAGTGATAGAGGTGTGGCGTCATGTTCTTACATCTGTGAATACCTCCCCACCCCCCTTATTTCCCAGAGACCAGTTCTCCAGAAGCTTTTATCTCAGCCCAGACTCATCACTATTGCTCATGAAGAACACCTGGGAGAAAACAATTCCATTTCCAAAGCCTGCTACAGCTGGACTGAGCGCCTATGCCCTATGAGCAAGCAATTTCCTGCCTTCTCCATGATCTCTATCATCTCTTTCTGTGTCAAGCTTTCGACTTTTCATATAGAGCAGTGGGTAGGTGACAAATGCTGTAATACCTCTTCTTGCAGAAGAGAGCTGGCATCTTCCTAACAGGTGTGAGAGGCCAGAAAACAGAAGTTGTAGTCTGGTCAGGTGTCCCTTCAGTTGCTCCCAATTTGACAGTCTTTAGAATGTGTTACCTGTTTTGAAATGATTCACCACCTAGGTGATCACTTGAAGGGAAATGTGATTACTTTAGCTTCTTTTTTTTCTTTTCTTTTCTACCTTGAGACAGGGCTTAAGATCCTGCATAATGCCAACCCTCTTCCAAGTCTTAATGAATTTTCAGTGTGTTATCCAAGACCTTATATCAACCAAATACTATCTTTTTTTTTTTTTTGCTTTTTTTGGAGGGCAATTGGGGTTAAGTGACTTACCCAAGGTCACACAGCTCGTTTTTGTGTTAAGTGTCTGAGGTCAGATTTGAATTCAAGTCCTCCTGACTCCAGGGCTGGTGCTCTGTTCACTGTGCCACCTAGCTGCCCCCAAATACTATCTTATTATGATAGATTGGAATAGTGTGGTAGAAATCAGACTTCACTGAGAAATCACTGCCTCGCTAGTCTCTGGTTTGGTTCTTCTATAAAATAAAGGGTATCAATTAGATGATCATTAAGTTCCCTTTCTTCTCTAATATTATACAGTTTTTTACCTTGTTTGATTTCCTGGAAAAAAAATTTCTTAGATTTCCTAGAGAAAAAAGAGCTGGATATAGAGACAAAAGACCTCAAATCATGGTATTTCTATGCACTTGCTATATGTATAATGGTGGGTAAATTTTCTAACTTCTAAGAAACTTAGTTTCCTCAGCAGTGAAATGAGGTAATTTGACTACACCTAAATTTTTTTATAATCTGGTTCCAACCTAACATTATAGCCTCTACACATAATAGACTGGAATATATGGGGTATTCAGGGAAGACTAGCACCTCTGGTATGAAGGATAACCAAGCACTTTTCAGGGCTGCTCATCTACCTTTAGTGTTCACCTTAAACCCAACTCTTACCTGTGGATCCAAGAAACTGTACCATACCCAGTGGCCACACCCCAGGAAAACCTTCTTGGCAAATGGGTTAAACTAGTTTGAGGGTAACTGGAAGGCTTCAAACCTGTCAATGAGTTAGGGGGATGTCTGCCCCCAATAACGTGAAGATTTTCCCCAGCAAAATGGGCAAATGAGAACAATTTATTCCAGTGACCCCGGAGGCAGCTGATAGAGGAGCTATGCCTAGAGCTTGTCAGACATTGAAGAAGCCAAGGTCATCCACCGCATCCCAAGCCACTGCCAGTCATTCTGACATTTTTCTTGTCATTGGTCTTTATGGCTCTGGAAGGAGGAGTGAGGCAGACAACTTTGTACAACTCTGCCTCACTTAAATCCAATTCATACACAAGTCAAGACATCACCCTTTGATGTTATTTGTTATTATGAACAACATACTAGACCAGGCCAATCTAGCCATCTCTCTGTTCTTCAGACATGACATTCCATCTCCTATCTTACTGCCTGTGCATTGGTTGTCCTCAATGTCTACAATACACTCACTTCTCAATCCTCATTTATTAGAATCTCTAGTTCCTTTCAAGGCTTCAGCTCAAATACTATTTTCTACATAAGACCTTTCCTGATTTCCTCCCCGCTGCTAGTACCTTCCTTCCAAAAGTAACTTGCATTTCTTGTATGTATGTGATTGTATATATACATCATTCCCCCCAGCTGAACTTTTAAGTTTCTTGGTATGAGGGACTGTTATCATTTTTCTGTTTATAACCCTAATGCTTAGCACAGTGCCTGATGGCTAATATTCTAATACATGCCTGTTGATTGACTTTATTGTAAGACCATTTGTCCTCATATTCCCCCTTGCTTTGAACATTATCTAGTTTTTAATATCACTTTGAAAATGTCAGTGGAAATCATCAAGGATTGGGGAGGATAAAAGATACAGCCCCAGTCACTTTCAACTTTCAAAGCAGCACCTTAGAACTGTGGTTAAGGAAAATACTAGGAACAAACATTTGGTCATCTGGCTTCTTCCTGGCACTCCTACAACAGCAGAGCCCAGAGACAAAACAAGCCTACAAGGTCTTGACTCTCCTCCAGGAGCAAGTGCAGGGCTCTTCTCCATAATATGCTAAGCTGAAGTTTTCCATCTGGATAGAAATACGCTGTTGAAGAGGTGATCAGGACTGTGCTATGTTAACATGATGGAATACTATCAGGCTTAGAAAAATCACAAGCCCATGGACCTTGAGTCTACATGAAAATATGAAATCATGTTAAGTAAAAACAAAATTGCATGCACTCTGATTACAACAAAGTAAGAAACATCCGCATGTGTTAGAAAAAAATCAGAAAAGAATTTGTAGTGATTTGAAGAGTTAAGAGTTTATTACTCATTTAGGAGATGGGCAGAGGAAGGACCTAGGCTTGTAATTTCATCAATATAGGGACCTCCTGATTGAACAAACTCCCTCTACCAATGTAGATCTGCAGCTGTTCTGCAAATCAACAAGCATTTATTACTATGTGGCAGGCATTGTGTGACCTTAAGGAGCTCACAATCTATTGGAGGAGATAACATGCAACCAACCACGTCTTGGAAAGTTGCCTGGGGTACCCAGAGGGGAAATGACTTGCCCAGCATCACAGAGACCGTATGTATCAGAGGCAAGATTTAAATCAGGTCTTCCAGACTCCCAGGCCTGGCTCCCTACTCACCCTGCTATGCCACCTCTTTATTCCATATTAAGCCCTTTTATTTTCATAGAGTTGCCTAAATTCCTAGTAGTATTTTTAAAAGATGCAATCAGCTTCAAAGATTATTTCTTACATTTAAGCAAATGCAGCACCATCCTTAATTAATAGTTTCCATGCAAATATAAATATTAATGAACCCTGACAGCTACAGCCAGTAGCATAACTTTAAATTCCCCATTTTCTTAATTAATTGAAGAGAATAAAATTGATTTCTAGTAAAAAGGAGAACCCCCCTTTTCTCCTTCACATACTACTCCCCCTTCAATTTAGTGGTTATTTCAGATCTATTTTTCTTGTAGCTCTAGTCATATGTTGATGCTTCATTCACATCAGCTACACAATCTTGTCTCATAGTTTTTCCAAGTTGAAACTATTCAAGGTGCTTGTCCTGAATTCACATTCATAGTACCCTGCACAGAAAAGGTCCTCTGCAGAATTTTTAAAATTAATTAACTAATTAATCAAATAGTTAATTAAAGCAGTCATTGTTAATTTCACCAAGTAAGAAGGTACACTTTCTGAAGGTGTATGTTGCAAACATTCATTAATCAACATAGAACAGAGTCACAGATGATGTTCCTAAATGCATATTATATAATATCTATATTCAAATTGCATGCAGCAGACCAGACATGTAGTTCATGTATATATCACATGCTAAAGGTACACACACAGAATATACATAGTATACACTACTTTAAATGTACCTCCTCTCTCATTATTGCTGTGGCATCATTTCAGATTGAACATAGGTGACTAGTACTGACTTTTTCACAGTGAATGCTGTATATTATGTACTCTTACAAATTCAGGTCCACTAGCTTTCAGTCTAATCCTGGTCCAGTGAATCTCCCAGATTGATTATTATTGTCCCTAGATCAGTAAGTCAGGATCTTTACCTGGCTTCCATCCTCAGGTACCATCCACAGTTGCAGTATTTAGGAGTAAAAGATGATCTGTGGATTTAGTCTTCACCTAATTTGGGGCCAGTAGTCTCAATCAAGCTGTCATAAGCCTTACAGGCTTTGCTAACCCTAAAATTTGTACCTAAATACAGTTCCTACTTTCTCCAAGATGTGCTCTGATCTTCTCCATAAGGAGATAGTGTTTATAGCCAATTGACCATCTTCAATTGGTGGATAGGTACTTGGATTTTCCTTGGATAGCCCCCTGTGTTTCCTACCCTCCTGTCATCCAGGGAATCAGATTAACTTCCCTGTGGGGAGATGGTAGTAGGAATGGATTGCCTTTTCAAGGTCTTGATGATTTTCTAGAGTGATTGTATAGATTGCCAGATTGCCCAGTTTTTTAATGACTTGACAACAGGTGCCTCTCCACCCTTCACCAATGACCTCAGGCTCAGTTTCTTCATCTATAAAACAGCACTTACCTCATGGATTGTCTTAAGGACCAGTTGACACAATATATGTAAAACATATTGCTGACTTCAAAGTGTTATGTGAATGTAATTGCTAATTATGGCAATTGTTATTATCCCACTCTACTCTGCTTTTCCTGGATGCCAAGACAAGACTCTATCCCATTGCTGGAGACTCTGAGAAACTGACCATAATACCATTGCTTGTACCTCTCTTGAGATTTTCTGAGCTGAGGGTATAGCTAGGCAGTGGAACACCTCTAACCAGTCTGTCTTCTGATATATATCTGTATGTACACACATATATATATAGATTTATGTATCAATACATGTACGCACAAATGCATATATGTATATACTTTATTTTAACTTTTTTATTTTGAGTTCCTAATTCTCTTCTTCCATAAAGCCCCTCCTCCACCCATCGAGAAGTCGAGCAATATGATATCAATTATATATGCAAAGTCATACAATACATATTTCCTTATTAGCTTTGTTGCCAAAAATAATCAAGAAAAATAAAACAAAAAAGTGTGCTTCAATCTGCATTTAGAGTTCATCATTCCTCCTTCTGGAGGTGGATAGCATTTTTCATCATAGATCCTTTGGAATTGTCTTAGATCGCTATATTGATCAGAGTAGCTAAGCGTTTCATGGTCGATCATTACTACAACATCGCTCTTATTGGCATACAATGATCTCCTGGTTCTGCTACTTTACTTTTCATCATTTCATATAAGTTTTCCCAGGTTTTCTGAAACCATCCTGCTAATCATTTGTTATAGCACAATAGTATTCCATCACAGTCATATACCACAACTTGTTCAACCATTCCCCAATTGCCATTTCAGATTTCCTAATGAATGTCAATGGGAAGAATGGAAGCAATATATAAAAATCTGTTTAGGAAACCAATATTTTCTTTTTTATAATTTATTTATTCATTTCTAGTTTTCAACATTCACTTCCATAAGATTTTGAGTTTTAAATTTTCTCCCCCTTCATCTCCTCCCCCTCAACAAGATAGTGTGCAATCTGATATAGGTTCTACTTATACATTCATAGTAAACATATTTTTACATTAGTCATGATGTAAAGAAGAATTAGAACTAATGGGAGGAATCATGAGAAAGAAGAAGCAAAATAAAACAACAAAAGACAATGAGGATAAATATATGCTTCCATCTGCATTCAGACTCCAAAGTTCTTTCTCTGGATGTAGGTAGCATTTTCCATCATGAGTCTTTTGGAGTTCTCTTAGATCTTTGCATTGCTGAGAATAGCTAAGTCTGTCAAAGTTAGTCATCGCACAATGTGGCTGTTACCGTGTACAATGTTCCCCTGGTTTTGCTCACTTTACTCAACATAAGCTCATATAAGTGTTTCCAGGTTTTTCTAAAGTCTGCCTGCTCATCATTTCTTATAGCACAATATTACCTTCATATGCCACAGCTTGTTCAGTCATTTCCCAGTTGATGAGAAACAAATATTTTCAAGAATAATCTATGTGTAAAGTGAGTCTCACTAGTTTCAAATGTCTATAGAGGCACCCATAAAACAGAAGTGCATAGCAGAATGGATGAGAAACCAGAACCCAACAATATGTTGTTTACAAGAATCACACTTGAAACAGAATTATCAGGTGCTGGTACAGAATCAGTTCCTTGATGTAAATTTACTGAGTTTTTGGCATTCTATAAACAGGTTCTGTATGGCCAGGTATATCTGTCATGATGATAATGTCTATCTCTTCACGTTTTGTTGAGGAATTCTCAAAGAGGTGGTATGCAAGGAAGATAACAGAGACAGAACTAGAAATAAGACTTATTTTAAAATAAATTTTATTGATATCTTTTGTATTTTACACTACCTACATTTCCCAATGTATCTTTTCTCCTAACCTCAAGGAGCACTGTCTTTTTGTTTTTTGCTTTTTTGGAGGGGGAAGGGCAGGACAATTGGGGTTAAGAGACTTGCCCAAGGTCACATGGCTAGTAAATGTTAATGCCTGAAGTCAAATTTGAATTCTGGTCCTCCTGACTCCAGGGCCAGTGCTCAATTCACTGCGCCACCTAGCCGTCCCTATGTGTTATTTTAACTAGGAAAAAAAGAGGCGGGGGTGGGCGTGGGGAAGTTCAGTAAAACTAATCCAGATATTGACAAAGTATGACATTAAATGCAAAGCTCCATACTCATAGACCCCTACCTCTGCAAACAAGGTGTAGTGCCTTCTCACCGGTATTCTTTGGAGACAAACACGGCCATTAAAATTTTACACAATTCCACTTTGATTAGGGATATCCCATTAATTCATATCAACAAATTGCTAAACCTTTGTTCAGTGAGTGGGCATACAAAGAAAGCTTTTTTATTTTTTTTAAAAAAAAGACCTACGTATGTCATAAAGCTAATATGAAGAGTGAGTTTCCCACCCATGAAGATCAAGATAGTGGACAGTTGCTGCTTGGAAGCAAGTCAAGAAAGGGGTGGAGTACTTCATACCTATTGCCAAATGTTTAGTGAAAAGTCAATAGTTAAGCAGTAAAAATATCTGGATTAATTCTCTTGCTTCAAGCTACCCCTGTTGCCCTCCATGGAAAAAGAACAGTTGACAGTCATGTGGGAAACAGCTTCAAATATGTCAAAACCTAAAGGATACTCCCCTCCCCCCGCCCTTTATAAAATACCATACTATTTCTTTCTTGTTTCATATCTAAGATGTATTTTCAATGCCAGGATAAACTAGCTTCTCAGAGGAGTTCAGGCTTATCTGTATGATGCCAAGTCAGTTAGCAAAGCTTTCAGAAATAGGGTATCTGAGGCAAACCTTGCGGAAATAGGTCTTTTGGGGATTGGTGGTATCTCATATGATGCCATGATGAAGAAGGGCTATGAAGGTTATATTTACTGTTCCCTGCACATGCCCTGCTCATTTCATGCTCTACTTTTTTTCTTTTCCCTTCCCTGGAATGCCCTTCAGACTCCCTTGCTTATCTAAAACCTCTTTATCCTTCCAGTTTATGCTCTCCCTCCTTGGAGTTTTCTCTGAGCACTCCAGTCTACATGGTTCTTTTCTTTCTCTAACCTTCCATTTCAGTTAGTAAAGGAACAGAGACATAGGAAATAAATATCTAGAACTTGAAGGGATCTCAAAGTACAAACGGATCCAACCCCTTCCTTGGACAGATGATGAAACTGAGGGCTGGGGAGGTTAAGTGACTTACCTACAGTCTCATAAGCACATAGTAAATGCTAGAACTGAAACTTGAACTCAAGCCCCCTGACTTGAGGGTCAGTGTTCTTTCCATGTGACATATTAGTAGTCTCTAATTATTTCATGTATGTTAATCCTTTGTACCCAGTTAGAATGTAAATTCCTTGATGCCAGGGATTATGACTTAGATATCTTTTGCATCCCCCAAAGTGTCTATGAAACTGCTAGGGATAGATAAATACAAAGGGAGAGAATCTCACATTGGGGAAGGAACCTCAGAGATCACTCAATTAAGAATACCCTTTACAACATCCTAGAAAAGGGATCATCTAGTCTGTGTTTGAAGGTTTTCAGTGATGAGCTCACTGCTCCCCAAATAGACCATTACTTTTGGGCTATTATAATAATTAAATTCATATTTATATTGAGCTGAAATATCCTTCTTAAAAACTTCTTATACCTAATTCTGCGCATTCTGACTATTGGCATGAGTGGGACCTTGGGGCAGTCACCTGGTAAAGTCCTAGTCACTTGCCTGGAACTCAGCTTCTGAATATGTAAAATGAGAAGATTAGACTATATAGCCTCCAAAATCCATACCTTCCAGCTCCATGATCCTGTGTTCCTATGCGACCTCTAGGTTCTCTTTTCTTCTTTAGGTAAAATATACACAGTTCCCTTAGGCAATTCTCTTATGTCAGTCCCATAATAAGGCATCTTCATGCCTACTTACCTTGGCTTCTTCAAATTTCTAGTTTCTTTAACTCAAAAATCCACTCTTGCCAGTAAGTTGTCCTGCCTCAAAAATTACACTGTATTTATTTTCTACATACTTATTGTGTGTGTATTTATGTGTATACATGTTGTATCTTCCTAGAGAAGGGGGGAACGAGAGTTTTCTTGAGGGAACAAGAGTTTTCATTTATTTTTTGTGTCTCTAGGAATGGGTACATAGCACATTTAAATAAGGTCTTGTTGATACTGATCCTGGAAATTCACTAAAACCCTCATTTTTTTGGTTCCTCTTCTGTAGCCTAAACCATTAGCTATATCTCCTAACCTTAGGTGATTATGTTTATAACAGTCTGCAGATTTAATTAACATGGTCTCATCATGTCTTCAAGTCATTGTGAACAAAAAAAAAAGCATTATAGGTAAATCCTGGGAGCATTCCACCAAAGACACAATAATACTTACAATTTTAATGATAATAATTAGAATGATACCTAGAATTTGCATAATGCATTAAAGTTTGCAAAGTGCTTTATAAATAATATTTCATTTGATCTTCAGACAACTGTAGGAGAAAGGTGCTATTATTATCCTGATGTTACAGATGAGGAAACTAAGGCAGAGAGAGTTTAAATAGCTTGTCCAGAGTTGCAAAGCTAATGAGTGTCTGAAGCCACATTTGAACTCAGGCATTGGTGGCTCCAGGTCCTCTTCTCTATTCACTTCAGTAACTAGCTGCAGTGAACACTACACTTGACATAAGTCTATGTAGTTTTCAAACTAATTTCCAAATTTGCTATCTGGTCCTCTCACTAGCCTATACATGGCTCCAATCTGAGCTGTCTGTCTTCTGATGTCATCTCTTTTATCATTTGAATACTGTCCATGGAGTTTTCTTGGCAAGTATGCTGTAATGGTTTGCCATTTCCTTCTTCAGTGGATGACCTTCTGTCAGAAATTTCTATTGTGATGTGTCATTTTGGGTAACCTTACATAGCATAGCATATGCAAGCTCCTCCTGCATGATAAGGCAGTGATCTAGGACTCTCAGGTCAGAAAGTGTCCAATATGCTACTGTGGAAGAGTAGAAGACAACTACAAGTAGTTTCAGTACTAATGAAGCATTTGGGCCAAAGCCAAAAGGAAGCTAAGCTGCATATGTACCCAGTAATGAACAGAAAGTCTGTTGTTGTAAAAATCAATATTGCATAGGACCTGGAATGTAACATCTATGAACCAAGGGACGCTGGATGTGATCAGACAGGAGATGGAAAGATTAACTTGGGTGTCAGTGAACTTACCTGGACAAGAATGG
This sequence comes from Pseudochirops cupreus, assembly GCA_028627135.1. Taxonomy (NCBI): domain Eukaryota; kingdom Metazoa; phylum Chordata; class Mammalia; order Diprotodontia; family Pseudocheiridae; genus Pseudochirops; species Pseudochirops cupreus. The sequence continues at coordinate 518,796,296 of CM053581.1, read as the reverse complement.
ATGCATTTAATTTAGTGATCATTGTATATACTATTATGGGCAAGAACCCCTTAGAAGAAATGGAGTAGCCCTCATAGTCAATAAAAGGAAGAAAAAAGTGGTACTGAGGTATAATCTCAAAAATGACAGAATATCTGTTTGAATCCAAGGCAAACCATTCAACACCATAGTAATACAAGTCTACATTTCAACTCCTGATGCTGAAGAGGCCACAGTTGGTCAGTTCTATGAAGACCTACAATATCTCACAGAAATAACACCAAAAAAAGATGTCACATTCATGTTAGGGGATTGGAATGCTAAAGTAGGAAATCAAAAGATAATTGGAATGAGAGGCCAATTTGGTCTTGGAATACAAAACGAAACAGAGCAGAGACTAATAAGAATTTTGTTAAGATAGCTCGCTGCTCAAAGCAAACACTCTTTTTCATCAACCCAAAAGGTAACTCTACACATGGACATCACCAGATGGTCAATATCAAAATCATATTGATTATATGTTATGTAGCCAAAGGTGGAGAAGCTCAATGCAGTTATTGAAAACAAGACCTGGAACTGATTTTGGCTTGAATTGCAAGCTTCTTCTTGCAAAATCCAGACTCAAATAGAAGAAGGTTGGGAAAACCATCAGACCATATAGTTATGACCTAAATAACATCCCTTATGAATATGAAGTAGAGGTAATGTATAGATTTAAGGGATTAGATCTGGCAGACAGAGTGCCTAAAGGTTTATGGACAGAGGTTCACAATATTGTACAGGAGTCAGCATCAAAAAAGCATTCCAAAGGAAAAGAAGAGTAAGAAAACAAAATGGCTGTCTGATGAGGTAATGCAAATAGATGAGGAAAGAAGGAAAGCAAAAGGGAAAGGAGAAAGGAAAAGATATACCCAACTGAATGCATAATTCCAGAAAACAGCAAAAAGAGATAAGGTTTTCTTAAAGGAACAATGCAAAGAAACAGAAGAAAATGATATAATGGGAAAAACAAGAGATCTCTTCAAGAAAATTGGAGATAACAAGGGAATGTTACATGCAAAAATGGGCATGATAAAAGATAAAAATTGTAGGGACTTAACAGAAGCAGAAGAGATTAAGAAGAGATGGCAAGAATACAAAAAAAAACTATACAAAAAAGATCTGAACATCACCAATAACCACTGATCTAGAGCCAGACATCCTGGAGAATGAAGTCAAGTGGGCCTTAGGAAACATTGCTAACATTGGTAGTGGAGGTGATAGAATTCCAACTGAGCTATTTAAAATCCTAAAAGATGACGCTGTTAAAAGTGTTAAATGTGCCAGAAAAATTGGAAAACTCAACAGTGGCTACTGGATTGGAAAAGATCAGTTTATGTTCCAATCCTAAAGAAGAACAATGGCAGGGAATATTTAAATCACCAAACAATTGTACCCACTTCACATTCCATCAATGTTATGCTTAAAATTCTATAAGGAAGGCTTCAACAATATGTGAACCTAGAATTACCAAAAGAGCAGGATGATTTTCAAAGTGGCAAAGGAACTAGAGCCCAAATTGCCAACATTCACTGGATTATGGAGAAAACAAGGGACTTTCAGAAAAGCATCTACTTCTGCTTCATTGACTACACTAAAGCCTTTGACTGTATGGATCACAACAAAATGTGACAAGTCATCAAAGGGAGGAAGGTACCAGATCATCTTACTTATCTCTTGAGATACTTGTATGAAGATCAAGAAACAAGTTAGAATCAAACATGTAGCAACCGATTAGTTTGAAATTGGAAAAGGAGGGCATCAAGGTTGTATATTGTCACCTTATATAACATATGCAGAGTACATCATGCAGAATGCCAGGCTGAAAATCTGGAATTAAGGTTGCCAGGAGAAAAACCGACAGTCTCAGATATGCAGATGATACTGCTCTGATGGCAAAAAGTGAAGAATTAAGAAACTTCTAGATAAGGATGAAAGGTGTAAAAACTGGCTTGATGCTTAACACAAAAAAAACCAAGATTTTGGCAACTAGTCCCATCACTTCCTAGAAGATACAGGGAGAAAAAAATGTAAGTAGCATCAGATTTTATATTTTTGGGCTCAAAGTTCACTGCAGATGACAATCACAGCCATGAACTTAAGACTCTTGCTCTTTAGGAGGAAAGCTATAACAAATCTAGACAGCATATCTTGCTGACAGAAGTCTATACAGTCAAAGCTATGGTTTTTCCAATAGCAATGCTTGGCCATGAGAGTTGGACTATAAGGAAAGCTGAGCACCACTAAATTGCTGCTTTCATATTGTAGTTCTGGAAAAGACTTTTGAGAGTCCTTTGAACAGTGAGGAGATCAAATCAGTCAATACTAAAAGAAATTAATGTAGGTTATTTACTGGAAGGTCAAATACTGAAGCTGAAGCTCAAAGATTTTTGTCACATAATTAGAAGACAGGACTCACTAGGAAAGACCCTGATGTTGAGAAAGATTGAAAACAAAAGGAAAATGGAAAGGCCAAGGATGATATGGTTAGAAATTGTCATGGAAAGAATGAACATGAGCTTGGACAAATTTTGAGACATAGTAAGCATAGAAAGGCCTAACATACTACAATCCATGTAGTCACAAAGAGACAGATACAATTGAATGATTGAACAACAAATACACAACTCCATCTTACCCATAAGTATAATATGATTTTGTCAGATGTCTTGCTGAATGAAACTCATGTAAATGTATTTATAACACGTTTCTCACTTACTAGTCTAGTTATCATGTCAAAAGAAGAAATGAGGTTAGCTTGGCATGACTTCTTCATAATGAAGTAATATTAAGACCTATTTTCCCTTACCGTCAAACTATCCTTTAATAATAGCATAATTTTTTTCCAGAAATTGACATCACGAGCTTGTAGTTTGAAAGGTATACCCTCTCCCTTTTTTTCTGAAAATCAGGACAAGATTATGTTATCTCTAGTTCTGTAATACCTCTCCTGTTTGCCCTGACTCCAGAGTTATAACTGGCAATATTTTCACTTGAGGCAAATGTCAGGGAATGGGTTGGGGTAATTCAACCTGGGTGTGCCTGGGGTGAGGAAGGAAGCAAGTCTCCAGCAGAGGTGAAGAATTCAGCTACTAGGGGAAGGAAGTACCCTCTTGAGATGCGAAATTTCTAGCCTGATGTTATCATGGCCATCAGGAATGGAGCTAGGTATAAGAAGAGGATGAACTGGTAGTATGGTAAACAAGAGGGAAAGCACATCTCTGCTATCAGGTCAGGAGAGATAAGGAGAAAAAAGTACCCAGGAAGTTGCACCCTTTAAATTTCCTATCCTGACTTTTCCTCCTTAGTTACAATTCTGTCAGGGATTAGACAAATTTTTTCAAAACCTGAATATAGGATTCATCCAGGCTTTGTGACTCCTAGAGGGCAACTAAGTGCTCTCATCATCTCAACAAGTTCTTGTTAATCATATTACTATAGATGTTGGAGGTGGACCTGAGCCTCTCCATTTCCCCCTTGAAAAAAGGATGAACAACACACAGACCAGTGGGGATGGTGGGACCCATTTAAATAGTAAGATTCTTGAGAATATAGACTGTCTTTTACCTTTCTTTGAATCCTTAGTGCTTAACGTAGTACCTGGCGTATAGCAGGCATTTAATAAATACTTGTTGACAAACAGCTACCCATTGTTAACCTTGCCCAGTTTTCTGGTAGACTAACCAAATACTGTCCCCAGTAGGAGACTGATTAGTCATTCATTATTAGTCTCTCAAAGCCCTCAATGTACAAAATCAATTGATAGTTTGACTTCTGGTTGTTTACCAAAGATCGTGCTAGGTGTGGGATTGGGGGGGTGGAACATAAAATGAGAAAATATGACTTCTGACCTAAAGAAGTCTACCATTTAGTTGGAGCATATATAATCATCATATAGAATCTTTACATTGGAAATGCACTTGGTAATACTATAGACCAATTCTTTCATAAGAAAACAAACAGAACCATAATTTCTTCTTGTAGGGCTAAAAGCCATTGGCCATATCCATTTGATGAACTACATAAATTCTCTGTAGCTTTCATCTCTGGCCTCTTACTATTTTGTTCACTTGAGATAAACCAACAAGTGTTTGATAGTCCTGCTAGTTTCAATAACACGTTTTTCCCTTGCTAAAATGCTCTATTTCAATTGTATTCATGCCAGTGACCAATTGTGCAAGAAGCATTGGTGTTTTCCAGTGTTGTTTTTTCTCTTCAATCATCACTCTGACCTCTCTTTCCCCTCTCCTTGACAATCCTAAATTTCTCTTTTTTTGGAGCAATTTAATGAAGAGACAAAGTTCCCAAAGAGTTCTTTCTCTAAGCCTTCTTATTCATTTAGCATTGTTTTCTCCAGCCCTACCTGGGAATTATTTAGACTCATCTTATATTTTAAAGATTTCTTCTTTTCTTACTAGCTGGTCAGCATCTTTAAATCACTGCATGCCATTTTCCTTATCTAGCCTATCTTCTTGCCTTGACTAAACGGGCCTACTAGGTATTTTCAAAAAGAGGTGGTGCAAGTTCATCAAGGAAAGAGCATGACACATTTATCTTTTTTCCTCTCTTTTCTTTTTCTTTTTTTTGCAAGGTCACCAGACTGGAAGATCAGGAAAATACTGCACATATAATTTACTTAGATTTCAGAAAAAGGATTAAACCACATCTCTCATGCTATTCTCATACAAAAGATGGAGAGATGTGGGCAAGAGGAGAGAGCAACAGAATATGTTAAGAATTGGTTGAGTAGTCCTTAATGGAGGTATGTATATTTGAAAAGATGTCTTTTGTAGAAATGTCCCAGGAATCTGTGATTGGCCCTGAGAGTTTTTTCAGTGACTTGAATAGAGGCACAGCAAGAATTCTTGTGAAATCTAAAGATAATACAAAGCTTAAAGGGAGTAGGCAACAAACTGGATGACATGAGTCAGGATTTAAACGCTCTTGCCAGGTTACCCTATTGAGCTGACTCTAATAAGATGAAATTTAATATGAAAAAATGAAAAATCTTACCATGGTTCTCCAAAAATCTACTTCCACAAGTACACAATGACTAAAGCATGGATAGAGAACAGTTCATCTGAATCAGATCTGGGTATTTTAGTGAATTATAAGCTTGTCAACAGTGTCACACGGCAGTCACAAAAATAAACAGAATTTTTAGAGTTAGGAAGGTTATTGTATTCCTATAATTCTTCCCTGTACAGATCACATTAGGAGCCTTGTGTTGAGTTTGAGGAATCACATTTTAGGAAGGACATTGACAAGTCAGAGAGCATCTCGAGGAAGACAACCAGAACGGTGATGAGGCATTTGAGTATAGTATGAAAAACCTCAGATTTTTAGCCTGAAGAAGAAAAGACTTAAGGGAAGACTAATATGTTCATATTGGTCTTTAAGTGTCTGAAGAAGGATTGGAATTGTTCTCTTTAGTCCCATAGAATAGAACTAAAAAACAGTAAGTAGAAATTGCAGAGGCAGGTTTAGAATTAATATATAGGAAAACTTCCTACCAATTAGAACTATTTAAAAAACACACACTAGAATCAGCTGCCTTGGGATGCAATGGGTTTGAAGTTCTCAAACAAAATTGATATTTGGGTATATTGTAAATGGGATTTTTTAAACATATGGATTAGACTAGATGGTTCTCTTATTCCCTTACAACTCTGAGAGTATGTGATTGATTTTATGTTAATGTCACAACTCGCCTGTTGATGAAGTGGATAAAGTCCTGAGTCAGGAATCAGGAAAACCTGAGCTCAAATATTGACTTAGACCCTAACCAGTAATGTGGCTCTGGGTAAGACACTTAACCTCTATTTGCCTCGGTTTCCTCAACTATTAAATGAATATAATAATAGCATCCATGTCACAGTGGTGTAGTAAGGATCAAATGAAATATTCACCAAAAGGGTGGTACTCTGGCTAGCACATGACAGGTACTAAATAACTGTTTACCCCCTTCCTCTTTTCCTCCCTTCATGCTTATAGAACAGAAGATGAATGATGATCCCACAGAGGAAACTGAGAATTGACCAGTTAGACATGAGGAAAACCAGGAGTGGCAACATAAAAGACAAAAGAGGATAGAATGCTTAGAATAGTGATCAGTAATTTCTAAAACTTAGGCCGGTCAAGGAGGATCAAGACTGAGAAAAATCACTAGGATCTAACAATTGAGAGATCATTGGGGTAATCTCTGAGAGAAAGTTCAATAAACTGATAGGATCAAAGCAAAAATGAGTGGGTAGAGAGAAAGAGAACACAAATGACCTTCTAGATGCTTGGCAGTGAATGGCAGGAAAGATAAAGAACAGTAGGTCACTAAGACCAAAAGATTTTTTGAAGAGTAACACCTGAGCACATTTTTAGGCAGTTGCTAATGCGTTTTTATATAGGAAGATATTGAAGAGAAGAGAAAGACAAGAAAGAGAATGGTGATGAATATGGAATTGTCTTCTATGACCAGAGAGAAGGGGAGAAGAATAAACTTTCTAAGAAGTTTAGAGGAGTGAGCTGAAGGAATTCACACCAGGTAATCTCATTCTTCTCAATGAAAAGGTCAAGGCACCTATTCTAAATGGTTGGCATCCTGATTAGAGAAGAGAAGATTTGGAAGAATCATCCTAGGAGATGTGATGAGGACACCTATAATAAGAGAAGGGAAGGATTGTCCTGCATTAGCAACAAGGGCCCAATGAGGGTCTATCTATTCCCTACATTTTTGGAGGGGAAAATTAACACATTTTATGCCTTTTGGGGGGACATTTGTATAGGGGGAAGTTGGCAGTTTAGTTGGTAAGGTGTGGTAGTGACAAGGATTCTTTTAGGGCAGTGGTAGTAAAATATTATAAGGGAAGACCATGAAGTCAAACCTGGGCACAGTAACAAGGCATAGTGGATTCATTTGAAGATAATCGTAGTAAGCCTCATGTTAACAAACTACAGCTAAGAAAAGTATGTTGAAATTAGCAGGTTTCTTTTAATCCCCTGCATGAAGAGAACAGTTAGCTATACCAACGTGAATATTTATTCTGTACTGCCATCTTGTGGGCACTCTATGGAGAAATCTTTCTTTCTTTCTTTCTTTCTTTCTTTCTTTCTTTCTTTCTTTCTTTCTTTCTCTTTCTCTTACTCCCTTCTTTCCTTTCCCTTCTTTTCCCTTCCCTTCCTTTCGTTTCTTTACTTTCCTTCCTTCTTTCTTTTTCTTCCTTCCTTCCTTCCTTCTTTCCTTCCCTATCAATCAGGGTTTCAAGTCCAAGAAGCCCCAGATTGAGAGGGTTTATTTAGCATATCTGAAACTTGGACTACAGAACTTAAAAGTGCCCTTAGTTCCTGAATCCAAGGCAGGACTCTTTACTGGACTCAGAGTTTGGAGGATATAGGTTTTAATGCTGTTGATAACAAGTTGTGAGAACCTTGGACAAATTATTCAACCCCTCTGGTCCTCATTTTCCCTTCTGTATAAAACGAGTGGCTTGACTTAGATGATCTCCAAGACCCCCTTCCAGTTCAAATATTTAAGAGTCAGTCTTTGGGTGGAGAAGAAAGATAGCATGGTATAATTGAGAGAAGACCATTCTAGGTTTCAAGAGGCCTGGATTCTAATCACTTCAATAAGTCAGCATATGTTTATTCAGTGCCTACTACATGGCCAACACTATGCTAAATTTTGGAGACACCACTAACTTGCTGTGTCTGTATAAGTTTGCAGTTTAATTCCCTGTAAAAGGGCTAGATTAAATGATCTCTGAGGTCTTCTGTAGCTAAAACAAAGATATTATAATAGTGTCCTACCATATGCACCTATTGTATTAACATAAAAATTAAACCCAATACAAAAACAATATATCTTACATATTTTAAGTAGAATTTTATTTTATTATCACTTATTATTTATTCATGGCATGAGTCTCTATATGTACAAGTTATGTGATGCTTGAAGGAGTTTAAATGATCCTGACTCTGAGAATGATGCGAAACACATTTAACTGAAGGTTCTCATCCTAGATTTGTCATGAACTTGCTGGGTGATGTTGATCACGCTTCTCCAGCTCTCTGGTTCTTCATATAAACAATAAGGATAGATTTTAGATGGTTCCTAAGGCGCCTTTTAGGCCTGAAATTTTATGGATCTACTTTTTAACTGAGACAAAGAAACAGTTACAAAGGGTTGTAGGAGAGAGATATTCCCAAGGGGATGAAAGAGACAAGAAGAAGGAAGCTGGGAGCGTTAAAGATGTGTCATGACGCACCGCTCTGTGGTTGAGCAAAGATTTAAGAAATAAGCAGTTCAAGTGGCAGCATAAATCCAACACTTATTCATCAGCTCTTGCTCTCCCCTCCTCCAGCTTTCCCCCTTGTTCCCGAAAATGACAGAAAGAAACAGAAAACTGAGAGCAGTTGTTTCTACTCTTTCCCTTGGGCGATGCTTTAAACTCGGCTTCTCAGTATCTTTCAGTTATGTTTGTTTGTCTTTTCTATTACCAGTCTTTGTAATTTGTTAGTTCATCTGGCCCTTAAAGTAAGAACTACCCGAGATACTGTAAGCCCTTTTAGGTCAGCAGGCTTAAATCATCTCTTATGGCATGTCCATTTCTTAGAGAGAAGTTCCTTACTCAATTATCTTCTCCCACTCATCTCAAACCCAGATGGAAGCATAGGAGAGTCAAAAGGAGGCCAAGTGAAGCCCACTCTGGACTCTTCTAGCCCTCTTCACTCCGTGCCTTACTTGTTTCAGTCTAATGTAAACTGTCCTCCACTAAGTTAAATGGGTTTGTAAAAACAACAGCCTTGTTAGTTTCTGTCTCATAGCAAAAAGCCTCTATCTAAGATGGCGGCATAGGAGCAGCAAGAAATCGCAGCTCTGACACAGCCACATCAAATACCCAAAAAATATGACTCTAAAAAGCCTCTATCTTCAGGGGGTGCTTTTTAATCCCTGAAAGGTATCTCTGAAACATAAACAGTAAAGAAACTACTTTCCCTTCTTTGAGTGATTTTAGATTCTTTTCTGAGGATCAAAATATGTTCTGGTCAAATTTCATATTTTAAAGTTCTCCATTCATGGTAGGAATGCTTTCTCACTCTGATACTGCAATTCCCGTACCACACTGAAGAGGGAAGCTAGGTCAAAAGTATTTCCTTTAAAGTGGAAGGCATGGAAAAGCTTAGCTGTGTATACAATGAAGAACAAGAAAACCTGGGTTCAAATACCATTTTTTTACACTTAATAGCTATGTGACAATGGGCAAGTCATTTAAACTAAGCTTTCTAAACCTCAGTTGTTTCTTATCTGTGAAATAGGAATAATAGTACCTAGCTCACAGAGTTATTGTGTTTCAAATAAATGTGCATAAAGGCATTTTGCAAACTTCATAGTGGCGTATTAGTGCCAGTTATTATTAATAGGTGCTCTTTGCTAACAATCATTTTCATTTATTCAACAAACATTTATTAAGGATTTAAAATATTAAAGGCACTGACTCAGATAGTAAGAATGCTAAGAATAAAAAATGGTTCCTGCTAGGGGAGATAAGACAAGACACAAAGAACTATAATGCAGATTTCAATGTGATTTGTTTAGGAAAGATGCATACAACGTGATTTGAGAAGTTTGAAGAGGAAAAAAGTTATTTAATAACATCCTAAGATAGGTCTATACTGAGATGGTATACACCATCTTGCATGGATGGGGCTTCAGGTTTATGGCTCAGCTATAGAAAACTTTTTGAATGAACTAAAACAAAATCATAAAATTCGGATATTCTGAAGCATGATCCATCTTATTCAGTCATGACCATAGCTAAGTATACCTTGTCTGAAGATTTTGGGAGCAAGGTATCTCTATTATCTTAAATTATTTGGTTATAGTAATGCATCCACATAATAGTAGTGGTAGTATGGTCTAATGGGATGGATACGAGTTTGAGGACCTCAGTTTACATTCCAGTTCTGCTATTTACAACTAATGTAACTCTGGCATTGATTCAGCATCTGAGTCCCATTTTCTTCATCTGTTAAAAGACAGGGGTAAGGGGGAGAGCCAAGATGATGGAATAAAAGCAAGAACTTAGCTGAGCTCCCACTCCAACCACCTCCAATACCTTCAAAATATGACTCTAAACAAATTTTAGAGCTACAGAACCCACAAAGTGACAGAGAGAAACAAATCTCTGACTGAAGGCAGCCTGGCAGGCTGACAGGAAGGATCTATCACACCAGACTGGGAGCCAAGCACAGTGCTGCATGAGCTGCATGGTCCCAGACCCACCGCAGCCCTAACCAGCAGCCCACACCTGCCAGATCAGACTTCAGGAGAGTGAATCACCAGCAGCTGTGACAGTTTTCAGTCTTCTCAACCCATAAATGCCAAAGAGAAAGTAAAAGGTAGATAGAGAACTCTTTGGAACTTGGTGGAAAAGAGCAGTCTGGCCCCTGGCCCCAGGGCAAGAGGTGGAATAGGCACAGCAGCTGCAGCTGCTGCCACATGGCTGCCTCCAGAGTTCCTGGCCTCCAGATCACAGGGGGACCAAGCAACCATTCAGAGGGTAATCACTCTTGCTATGACCTGCTTAGATCTGGGTTGCAGTCTTGAGTGGTGGTTCTGGGGTGGGTGGCCAGTGTGACAGAGCGTGTGGTGGTGGTAGAGAGGGCAACCTCCTCATACCTCTGACAACTGCAAAAACTCCAGCAATTTGGGACACAGCTCTCTCCACTCTGGAAACAGAGTTCTACCATGGCAAAGAGCTCAAAAGTCAAATAATTAGCTGGCAAGATGAGTGAGCAAAAGAAGCACAATCAGACCATAGAATCCTTTTTTGTAGACAAAAAGGATCAAAATGTGGAAGTAGAAGAAATCAAAACTCCTGTATCAAAATCTTTGAAGAAAAATATGAACTGCTTACAGGCCATGGAGGAGCTCAAGAAGGATTTTGAAAATCAAGTAAGAGAAGTAAAGGAAAAATTGGGAAGAGAAATGAAAATGATGCAAGAAAATCATGAAAAGCAAGTGAACAGCCTGCTAAAGGAACCCAAAAAAATACAGAAGAAAATAACTCCTTAAAAAATAGACTACCTCAAATGGCAAAAGAGGCCCAAAAAGCCAATGAGGAGAAGAATGCCTTAAAAAACCAAATTGTCTAGATGGAAAAGGAATTTCAAAACTCACTGAAGAGAATAATTCCTTCAAAATTAGATTGGAACAAATGGAAGCTAATGACTTTATGAGAAATCAAAATACTATAAAACAGATCCAAACAGATGAAAAAATAGAAAGCAATAAGAAATATCTCATTGGAAAGACCACTGACCTGGAAAATAGATCCAGGAGA
>CM053581.1:518754076-518784442 GCA_028627135.1 Pseudochirops cupreus | reverse complement strand
AACTTTGATAAGTTCCTTATGTTTTTTTTTCCCCCCATGTTTACCTTCTCATGCTTCTTGTGTTTGAATGTCAAATTTTCTATTCAGTTCTTTTTTTTTCCTCAAGAATGCTTGAAAGTCCTCCACCTCATTGAATGACCATATTTTCCCCTAAAACATTATACTCAGTTTTTCTGGGTAGGTGATTCTTGGTTTTAATCCTAGCTCCATTGATCTCTAGAATATCACATTCCAGGCCCTTTGATCCCTTAATGTAGAAGCTGCTAGATCCTGGGTTATCTTGATTTTGTTTCCACAGTATTCAAATTGCTTCCTCTTGGCAGCTTGTAATATTTTCTCCTTGTTCTGGGGACTCTGGAACCTGGCTATAACATTCCTAGGAGTTTCTTTTTGGGATCTTTTCCAAGAGGTGATAGGTGAATTCTTTCAAGTTCCATTTTGCCTTCTGATTCTAAAATATCAGGGCAATTTTCCTTGATAATTTATCGAAGGATGATTTCTAGGTTCTTTTTTTGATCATGGCTTTCAAGTAGTCCAATAATTTTTAAATTGTCTCTCCTGGATCTATTTTCCAGGTCAGTGATTTTTTCAATGAGATATTTCACATTGCCTTCTATTTTTTCATTTGTTTGGATCTGTTTAATAGTATCTTAATTTCTCATAAAGTCATTTGCTTCCATTTGCTCCACTCTAATTCTGAAGGAATTATTTTCTTCAGAGAGCTTTTGAGATTCTTTTTTCCAGCTGACAAATTCAACTTTTTAAGGCATTCTTCTCCTCATTGGCTTTTTGGGCCTCTTTTGCCATTTGAGTTCATTTGTTTTCTTCAGTCAGGTTGTGACTCTCTTTTTCATGATTTTCTTGCATCATTATCATTCCTCTTCCCAATTTTTCCTCCACTTCTCTTATTTGGTTTTCAAAATCCTTCTTAAGCTGCTCTATGGCTTATAACCAGCCTACATTTTTCTTGGAAGCTTTTGGTGCGGGAGTTTTGACTGTGTTGTCTTCCTCCCATTCCATGCCTTGACACTTTTTGTCCCTAAAAAAGGAATCTAAAGTTGGATTGCTGCGCTTTCTTTGCTTTCTTTGTCTGCTCATGTTGCCAGTCAGTTACTTGACTTTCGAGCTCCATGGAACTCTGCTTTCAGAGGGGAGAGCTCTGTCCCAAATTGCTGAGGTTTTTGCAACTGCTGGAGCTATTAGGAGGCCCCATCTCTGCAGTCCCCACCAGCTTTGGCTCACTGAAAATGTACCTCAGGACCACCACCCAAGACCACCATCCTGATCCAGGCAGCTCAAGGCAAGAGTATTCAGCCTCTGAATGATGGCTTGGTTCCCCTGCAATCTGCAGGCCGAGAGCTCTGAAGCAGCCATGTGGAGGCAGCTGCAAGGCCGCCACTTCAGATAGCTTCTAGCTCTGGAGGCAGTTGGCCGGACCCTCTCCCCCAAATTTAGCCAATTCCACTGACCTTTTCCCTTTGTCCTTTGCTCTTATGGGTTGGTAATTCTGGAAAGCGCCACAGCTGCCTGTGATCTGCTCTCCTGAAAGCTCCAGCCAGACCTTCTCCTGCATGGGCCTGGGGCTAAAACCTCATGTGGCTGGGCTCTGCTCCCAGCTTGCTGAAATGAGCCCTTTCCATCTATCTGCCAGGCTGCCTTCAGCAGGAGCCTTGTTTCTCTCTCATTTTATGAGTTCTGGAGCCCTAAAATTTGATCAGAGTCATATTTTACAGGTATTTGAGGTGGTTATCATGGGAGCCATGGAGTTCTCCTGCTTCTATGCCCCAGGATAGTCATTCTTGATCCATTTTCTACCACTACCACACAAGCCAGAAAGTCCATTTTATCTCATTTGGATGCTTGGTGTTTGAAGACCTTCCTTTGCAATCTAGCTCCAAGCTTCCTTTCCAAACCCACAAGATCATACATATAGCCCTGGAAGGGGCGTCAAAGGCCTTGCAGTTCAGCCCCTTCCTTTTATAAATGAAGAAACTGAGACCCACCCATTGACGGTAAATAACTCGAACAAGTTCCTATAGGTAATGAATGACAGATTCTGAATTTGAACCGGGGTATTTGATTCTTAATCCAGTATGCACACTTATCTCCAGTTTGATGTACTCACAGTTCCCTGATACACTTTTGCTCTTTCTCATCTCCATACTAATCCCTCAAATTGCCTCCTTTCTGACCATCTAGCTCATATCTACACGTAAAAATCTCGCTTGAATCTTATTTTATCCTTTAAGATTATGCTCACCACTCCTGCTGGGAGTGATTTTTCTCTCATCTGGATTTTAGTACTTATAGAATTAAAAGGATTTAGAGATGAGAGGGGTCTTGGAGATTACCTAACTCAACACTTTCATTTTAAAGCTTCATAAGCCAAGGTTTAGAGAAATCACAGAATCATACATTTAGAGCTAGAAGGCATTTGAGGACTCTTCTAATCTAATGTTCTCTTTACAAGTAAGGGTGCAATGACTTGCCCAAGGTCACAAGATAGTAAGTAGCCACTCTAGGTCTAAAATTCTTTCCTCTCAACCTAGTTTTAAAGTTCCTTCTGCCACATACTGTTACTTTTCCATTTCCTGCCTGGACTACTCATATGACATGTCTCACATGCTGCCTTGAGTACTTAGTTGTTTTCATGGATATACCTTTTGTCTCTGTCTCCCAAACTGGAAAGGATCCTCCTTCAGGGAAGATGTTAGGTGTTTTATAAACACTTTTAAGTGACTGAATAACAGTGTATGTTCCAGGGGTACTTGGGATTAGGGAAGGCTATGGATGCCACATTTGATTTGATGGAAGATTTTAAAAAAATTATTCCTGTCCAATTTGGAAACTTGGTCTCATGGCAAAGGCACAGACCTTACCATTTGGTTTTAGTGCTGGCTTTTTTGTTAACTAGCTATGTGATCTTGCGTAGTTGACTTTCTTGATACTATTGTTATTGTTTAGTCATTTCAGTTATCTTCACCTCCATTTGGTATTTTCTTGGCAAAGAATACAAGACTGGTTTACTATTTTCTTCTCCAGCTCATTTTATAGAAGAGGAAACTAATGTAAACAGGGTTAAGTGACTTGCTCAGGGTCACGCAGCTAGGAAATGTCTGAGGCTGGTTTTGAACTCATGAAGATGAGTCTTCCTGATTCCAAGCTTAGCCCTTTATCCACTGTGCTACCTAGCTGCTTGCTTAACTTCTAAGCTTACTTAACTATTATGAAGTTGTTTCTTTTTTTTTTGTTTGTTTGCTTTTTTGGAGGGGGAGGGCAGGGCAGTTGGAGTTAAGTGACTTGCCCAAGGTGACATGGATAGTAAGTGTTAAGTATCTGAGGCTGGATTTGAGCTCAGGTCCTCCTGACTCCAGGGCCCAAGCTCTATTCATTGAGCCACCTAGCTGCCCCTGAAGTTGTTTCCTGAGCTATAAAATAAGAAGATAGAACTAAATGAAGCCTCAGTAACATTTTAAGGGAGAAGTATCATTTTTGGTTTTTATTTAATTATATTTAGTTATAGCAAATTATAACAGTAAAAATCACTATATATGGTGCCTTAAGTTCTGTAAAGTGCCTTACAAATATTATCTCATTTTGTCCTCACAACAGCCTTAGATAGTAAGTGTTATTAATAACCTCATTTTGCAGATAAACTGAGGCAGACAATGTTTATATGACTTGCCAGGTTCACAGTTACTAAGTGTTTAAGGTCAGGCTTGAACTCAAGTCTTCCTAATACTAGGTTCAGTATTCTACCCACCGCATCATCTAGTTTTAAAAATGCTAATACTTCAATTAGAAAAATGGAAAATGACAATGGTCAGACATTTAGCTTCATGCTGTCTAAACCCAAGTGATTCCCACATGGCAAAAAATGAAATTTAATTGAGTAAAAAAGCAAAAATAATTAATTAGTTGGTAAGAGGTCTGGACTACCTTCAAGGGCTCTGTTGTGCAGTTTTTGGGGGGGAGGGATAAGAAATCTTTACCATGGACATTTTGGTCCCTTTGTGTAAATGCCAGTAGTTCCAACGTGGGTAGTTCCAACTACAAAGAAAGCAGGAAATGCTCAAAATATGGCAAGAAAAATTTTTCCTAGTGGAGAACATTTGGGGCAGGGTTTATGCATCCTGCAATGGAAAGAAAATTGACCTTAGTGTGTTAGAAGACCTGAGTTTGAATTCCAAGTCTGATGAGTTGTGTGAACTGAAAGAAATCACTTCCCTTCTCTGAATTTGTTTCTACATCCATGAGATGGGGGAAATAATTCCTGCACTATCTCACAAGGTTGTTGTGAGGACTAAGAGTGTTGTAACCAGAAATGTGCTGGTTGATGTTCAATAACTGACTCTTCAGGGGGAAAAAGTACCTACAAGACACTTTAAAGTTTATTCTCTACTATTAACATTTTCTCCACTACTTTTTTAGGTCTAGACAACTGATAAAATGAAAAATCAAGCCCTTATTTGTAGCTTTTGCCAGTTTTTAAGGTCGCACAGAAAATTTAATGGCAGCTCCCTGGAGCCACTCTGAGCTGGCTCCAGCACACTCATGCTTGTAAACATCAAGAGCTATACAAATGTAGGCTCTGGGGTGGCTAGGTAGCACAGTGAATAGAGCACCAGCCCTGCAGTCAGGAGGATATGAATTCAAATCCATCCTCAGACACTTAACACTTATTAGCTGTGTCACCTTGGGCAAGTCACTTAACCCCAAATGCCCTGCTTTCCCCCTCCAAAAAGCAATAAATAAATAAATAAATAAAATGTAGGTTCTGATTATGATTATTTATCTTTTTCAATGGGGTGAGACAGACATTCGGGAGTGAGTTAAAAGCTGGATTTACATGTAGATGTATTGAATGGTATGATTTTAATATCTCCAGAGGGCTCTCTCAAAGATTTTCATCAATCTACCCCAGAATGTGATTTTTTTGCCATCATTTTTTTAACCATCATTTACCAGTTACCATTATTTATCATTATTACCATTGTTTGAGGTTAGATATTAAAGATCCTTTAAAAAGTTATGTTTCATTGAGATTAGTCAGTTGACTAGCATTTAAGAAGTGCCTATTATGTGCCAGACATTGTGCTAAGTAAGCATAAAGGATAAAAGGAAAGGCCAAAAACATCCCATGCTCTCTAGGAACTCACAGTCTTACCGAGGAGACAACTTGCAAACAGCTCTGTAGAAATATGAAACATACAAAGTGGATGAGGGATAGGCTCAGGGAAAAGACACTAAGATTAAGGAGGACTAGGACAGGTTTCTTACAGGAGGTGGGACTTCAGGGAAGACCGGAAGGCAGCCAGGCAATAAAGATGGAGAGGGAGACAATTTAAAGAATGGAGGAACATTTCACACCTTCAAAGGTCCTGTTTTTTGCACCTTTGCCAAGGCAAGAAGACAGCTGAGGACCAGGAAAAAAACAAAACTGCTGAGCAGCCAAAATAGCTGTCATGAAGATATCCATGACATGTGCACAATATGTGTACATCATATATTAAATGCATCAATATTTGTTGAGTACCTACTATGTGTAAGTCAGTGTACTAGGTACTCCAACTAAAGCTCAAAAACTGTTTAGGCCAATGGTTCTTAACCTGGGATCTGTGGACTTATTTTTAAAAAATATTTTGATAACTGTATTTCAATTGGTTTCTTTTGTTCTCCTATATATTTTATACATTTAAAAACATTATTTTTAGAAGAGGTCAATAGAATTCACAGGACTGTCCAAGGGGTCCATTAAATAAAATGTATTAGGAACCTCTGTCTTTGGCATTCAGTTAAACTCCATTTAGTATCATTTTAATATAATATTAACAAGCTTTATTTTCTAGTTTCCCAGTTCATAGGAAATTAAAAGTATAGTGGGGTCATGAGTATTTGCCATTGCAAGAGTTGTACCTCCAGTGCTTCCTGTTTCTTTCAAGTTGGAATTACTAAAAGTAGAGTCATTTTTAAATATTTTTTTCAGAAGGTTGTGTATATATCAAAGATTCTTTAATCTCCACCCCCCCCCCCAACTATATACTAAAGTACTTGAACATAGACTAGACTTCTATTAAGTGGCTTTTCCCCTCTTAACTAAATTTCATTTTTTGACATACGAGGATCACTTTGATTTAAGTCACAGAAAGCTAAACAGTTGACCCAAGGGTCATTGTCATGTTCCATTGTTTCAGTGAAAGTATTAAGATCTTTAGAGCTAGCAGAGAGAGCCAAAAGGGAAGGCACAGGATACTTTTCATGGACCGGCTATATGGCCATAAAGGAAGATTGGAAATTGGAAGAGGGGAGGAAAAGAGAGTGAGAGGAATCTTTCAGAACTCTGAGACAATGGAAATTCTGATTGAGGGTGAAGCCCATGGGAAGATCCAAATTAATGGAAATGGAAGTAAAAATGAGAAACTTCATGGGGCACAGCAAATGGAACATAGCTTTCAAAGCTATTCAAGAAGACTCTATTTGCAACTGTGCTGTGGGACTGTATTTAATGAAAGAGCAGAAACCTTAAAATTAGCACACAAGTCTTCTGGTCCTAGGCTTGACTGAAAAAACTAGGAAGTTTTAAAGAGTCCAGAGGCATGGTAGCCCTGGCTATTTCACCCTGAAAGATCTATAACATTCTTCTTCTGAGGAAATGCCAACAGAGCAGGGAAATGAAGCAGCAAAGGTAAAAATGAGAGTGATAAGGATCAATAAAATAAGCAACTTGGAGCTGCAGTGATGGGAGGCAGAGCTATGATAATGAGTATATGATGTAGAAGAAAGAGGACAGAGAGAGAGAGAGAGGCAGAGAGAGAGAAACAACAGAGAGAGAGAGAGAGAGAGAAACAACAGAGAGAGAGGAAGAGAGAGGAAGAGGAAGAGGGGAGAGAGAGAGAGAGAGAGAGGCAGAGAGAGAAACAACAGAGAGAGAGGAAGAGGAAGAGGGGAGAGAGAGAGAGAGGGAGAGAGGGAGAGGAAGACAAAGAGGGAGAGAGAGAGAGAGAGAGAGAGAGAGAGAGAGAGAGAGAGAAAGAGAGAGAGAGAAACAACAGAGAAAGAGGGAGAGAGAGAGAAAAGAGAGAGGAGACAGAGACAGAGAAGAGAGAAAAAAACAGAGACAGAGAAAGAAGAGAGAAGACAGAGAGAAAGAAGAGAGACACACAGACAGACTGGCATGGCAAGAAGTCAGAGCAGTGAAGCCAAACTGAGGATATCATCAGTGGAACAATATAGGGAGGAAACAGTAAAGGGTTAGTGCCAGAGCAATGAAGCAGGGAAGCTAGCAATGAAACCACAAGAGTAAGCAGTCAGGAGGTGGTTTCTGATAAGAAAGCAATGGGGAGGTAGCACATGGAATGACTGACATACAGAAACAAACTCAGCCTTCCCCCTTTCTGTGACCCTATCTAGGTTTAGCACAATATGACATACAGAAATGTTGGATTCTATAGTAACCTCCAAGTTATTTTCTCTTGCTTGGGAGTACTACATGAGGTAGCTCTACAAGTCTATATAGTTTCCTGGAGAAATACCAGATAAAGTTATTGGGTTTTTTTTGCTTTTGGGAAGGGCAATTGGAGTTAAGTGACTTGCCTAAGGTCACACAGCTGGTAAGTGTTAAGTGTCTGAGGCCAGCTTTGAACTCAGGTCCTCCTGACTCTAGGGCCAGTGCACTATTCACTGCACCACCTAACCACACACACCCCCCATAGTGATTTCTTAAGCCACTAGCAGACCTTGAATTCTTTCCCTTTGATAGATTTCACCTAATCTTATATATTATATAGTTCTCAGGGAGACAATCCCTTGATTGTTTGGATATAGACTTCTGGAAGAGTACTTTTTGTATTCTTACTATCAGTAAAACCTGTGCTGCACCTCATAAGCCTGAACACTTGTAGAGGATTGATGTCCACTCTTTGAGAGTGTACCACATGTTGATACACACAGGTGTCATCTAAGTGATGGCAAATGAACAAGACTAGGGAGAAAAATGAGCTGATGTTTACTCTTTGGGAAATGGCAGATGCTTGTATTCCCAGGTTTCACTTGGGTAGGGGCAGACAAACACAGATTTAAAAAAAAAACCAAGAGATCCCTACAATGACCTAGGCCAAAAGTGAGGAACCTATGGCCTCAAGGTCACATGTGACCCTCTAGATCCTCAAGGATTTTTTCTGTGAAGTTTGAATTTAGTCAAAGGGTCACATTTGAGGACCTAGAGGGCCACCCCTGACTAGGCCCTTTCTATTAAGGAGGTCCTCTAATATGAGGGCTACAGAAGTAAGAAGTTAAAAGAGGAAAATAATTATAAGTGGTAGATAAACTGACACCAGCAAGAGGTGACATTGCCAATATAAGAAAAAGAAGGAAGGGATTCCTTGATTGGCTGTGGGCTGACAAAAAAATTTCAAGAAAACCTGGTAGCCAGGAAGACCTTTCATGAGGAGACTAGTCCTACTACATACATAAGAGATTCTGAGGCCATTATATGTATAGACCACTAAAAAGACTAATCTTCATAATAGTGACCTTGAGTTATCATGAAAGGCAGGATAGTACAGTGGATAGATTATAGGGCTTGGAGGCAGGAAGACCTGTATTCCAAACTTGCCTCTGACATTTAACTATGTGACTACCTACATGTCTCTTATCCCCTTTAAACTTCACTTTTCTCATCTGTAAAATAAAAATAATCATACCCATGGTGCCTAACTCAAAGAGGAGTTGGGTAGATCAAAGGAGATAATGTCTTTAAAGCACTTTCCAATCTTCAAAGCTTCAGAAGATCTTCTGTAGGATCACAAAGACTTTGGAACATAAAAACTCTGAAGGACCTTTCTGAGAACATAGATAATGCTTGGGTGGGGAGAGAGAGAAAATTTACTCTAGATTTTTCACAGGCACTCAGGAGCACACAGTTTGAAGGTTCCTGTGGCCTTAAGTGACTTCTGCCCGAGTTGTGCCGGGGCAGAGAGATGAGAGCAAAACCGAAGAGGATAAGCATGTGGACTAGATAGCAAGAGAAGAAAATCCAGCAATCATAACAGTTAACTTCATCTGAGACCAGGATGACAGAGAATTTGAAACAGTGAGTGAAATTGCACTGTATTCAACAGCTCTTCTTTTCTCTGCTTTCCCAGAGCACAGAGTGAATGTGGCTTTGAGTCCCATCATAGCCTTCCATTCTTTCTAAAAATGCTTACTCACATTTTGATTTTACTTAATACTTCAGACAAATTACATTACCATTAATAGTAATTTTTTCTGCTCCTAAAAATTTCAGGATCAACAATGAGAGAAGAGAAAGCCCACTGAAGAAAAAATTTCTCTGGTTACTATGGAGTTGAAGGTCAAGCCACATAGAAAGGAAGTTTCTGTGACTTTGGTAAGCTCTACTGACTAGGCTAACTTTGAACCTGAAAAGAAAGAATTAATAAAGAAATGAGGCAGTAGCAGATAGAATGGTCAGGGTTGGTATGGTTGTCCCTGAATACACCTGAAAGATATTCTTTATACCCTATATTACATACCACCTAGACACTCAGTTTCCTCAATGTTATATAAAAGCCGGTTACTATGTAATACAGAATGATTTCAATAAAATGATTAAAAAATTTGAAAAATTCATTTGTGTGGAAAATCTGATTCCCTAAGATAATACTACACAAATGAGACATTGCTGTAATTTATTATAATCCCTTAACACTTTAGTACAAAGTGTTCTTTCAGATCAACTTGCAGGGAACAAAAATTGTAGAAGATTTGATGAGGGAAAGGGAAAGATCTGGTGCTTAAGGCAATGTAAGGAAATCAGGCTGGGGTGGAGGTGCAATAATATGGGGAGGGTGCTGAAGCTGAACTGAGGGTACTAAAAATGTGTACCAATATTATTTATCTGCCTGTCCTTACTTAATTATGATACTATATGAAAGTGGTCTAGTTGGTTCTTTCTGCCAACATTTTAGAGCGAGGTAATAAATATGATAACCTTCAGCTATTACCTTACAGGAAATGGAAAACCACTCCATTATTTTTTACTAAGAAAATCCCAGGAACAGTATGGCCCATGGGATCATGAAGAGTCAGATATGATTGAATAACTGAACAACATTATCTTAGACCATGATGCTCTTTGCAAGAAGATATAAAACCATGTACACACAACTTTGCCATTGATTCCCGAGCAATCTCATATCTCAGTTGGGAAATTATCCCCTGTACTGCATCTTCAGTCATTACTCTGAGCACTGCCTTGAACAGAATGATAAAGCTGCTAAGACTGTCATGAGCTTCTCTACTTTCACATTCAAATCAAAATCTTGTGGATTTAAAGTAAACAAAGCTGGAAAGAACCATGGATTCAAAATTCTTAGACAATTAATACAGGCTTGCTTAATGTGGAAAACCGAAACATTCCTTTGTGATACGTGGTCTCTTACACAATCTTAAATATATGTGGTATACTAACTAGCAAGCAGAATTAACATATGTGTTAGATTCCAAATAGATTGGCTTTCCTTGTTAAGCAAATATTTGCTATTAATTTCTCACTATTTGGACAAGAAATTGTTTAAAAAATTAAATTCACCAAAGGAAATAAATCTCCCACAGATATGACTCTTCATGAATGTGGAGAACTTTATGGCAAAGGTGTCTTCTTTAAATTTCATAATGAAGAGATGACAGCCCTTTTTGCACGGAATCTTCATTTGTTTAAAAGGCATTGGCTAAAGAATTTTAAAGAGTCTCTGTACTACTAAAGATAACAGTCTTTAGCTGACAGAGCAGATGACAGGAGTATCTTTCCTATCTTTTATAGGGAAGGAATGTCAACCAGGGCAATCAGCACTAAAAGCTTTGCCCTCTTTGATTAGTTTCCTTGGCCACTTCAGTCAAATACATCCAACCATAATGACTTAAGGGTGGAGACTAAGTCAGTGCTTATACAGAGAAAAAGTTGCTTTTTTTTATTTCAGCAGAAGGGCTACTTAGAACTGGTTTTAGGTAGCTCAGGAAGTGGACAGGAAAAAAAATTCTTCCAAAATATCTGAACTACCAGAACTATATCTGTAACCTTCATGTAAGAGACACAGAAGATGAAGGAACATTACTTCATGGGTGGGAGAGGTATCACACTTTTTGTGGCTCAGACCAGTCCTAAATCTGGAAAAAAAATCTTTCTGCTGGATAATCAAAATGTTCAGTAGGTACAAAACCCACCTGAAAGAACACTGGCCATAAAATATCAAAAGAATATTTTTCTAAAAACAAAGAACTAGCACAAATATTTTCCATAAGCAAATTGGAGTCACTTCAAGCCTTATATTAAATATTCTCTAGTGTTCCTTCCAGTCCTAGAATGGAGCTTCATCTTCACTGGGATCTTTCACCATGAATTCCCAGGGACAGAGCCACTACTGATTCCATAGGGGTCTGCATTTGCTGCTTTAGTTTGTCTTGGTTTTGCTTGTGCCCATTCAGCCATCCTTCCTCAATCTCCTTCTCTGATTTATCTTTCTCTTCTCATCCTCTAAGCCTCCAAGGCTCAGTCTTCATTCCCCCTCCCTCTCTATATGTATCTTCTGCCTTGGTGATCACATTCATTTCCATGACTCCAACTTTCATCTCTATGACACTGACCCAAAACAATATCTCCAGTCCTGCTGTTTACTCTGAACTCTAGTCCTGAAACAACATTTGCCTTCTGGAACTACCATCTACATGTTGCTTATCTCAAAATCAACACACCTAAAACTGAACTCCAGCTAAACATATACTTTGCCTGTTTTTGTATATACCTATATACATACTTGTTTCAATCTCAAAGGATTGAATTTTCATTGTTTATAAAGCAAAGGGATTGGAAATGATGACCTCAAAGGTCTTTTCCAGCTCTTAACCTATGTGACTAGATCATATAGTGGGTGGAAGGGTTTAATGTATATTAAAGATAAAAATGAAGTATGAGGCCAGGTTGAGATGAGCTTTAAAGTTCAAATGCAGGAATTTATATGTCATTAAGAAGATCGAAATTAGCACATGATCTACTAAAAATTTATTGAAGAGGGGACAGATGCATTTAGATTTAAACTAGAGGAGCAGCACAGGAATAGACTGAAGTAGGCTGAAGCCCGAGATAGGGAGACAAATTAGGAGGTTATGAATAGACATGAGAAAAATGATAGAGGTAGAAACTACAAGGTTTGGCAACTCATTGGATATGTGGAGTGAGGAGGATAAAAGGTTGAGGATGACATTGGAGTTGTAAGCCTTGGTAAATGGAAGAAAGGTGGTGACAAAAAAGAATGAGGCAGTTCAGAAGATGGGTGGGTTTGAAGGGAAAGATGAGTTTTGTTTTGAATATGATGAGTTTGAGATATCAAAAAGACATCTAGTTTGAGATGTATAATGGGTAACTAGTCATGTGGTTCTGTAACTGAGAAGAGAAACTAATGCTGGAAAAACAAATCTGGAAGTCATTTGTAACAAAGAGGGGAGAGGGCCTAGGCATAGGACTTCATTAGAACTCTATAGATTAGGAAACTTCCATCGATTTAAGTTGGTACCTTTTCTGCAACTTATGATCTTATAGATCGCTTAGAACACTGAAAACTTAACTGATTTGCCCAGGGTTACACAGTTAGTATGTGTTAGAAGCAGAAGATGACTTCAAGTTGTCTTGTTCCAAGGTGGATTCTCTGTACACAGCACCACATTGCAGAGATGGAAATGAAGTCATTAGAACTGAAGAGGTCACTAAGTGATAGAGTACAGGGACAGAAAGGGCCTAGAATAGAGCTTGTCATACATCCACCTAAGGAGCACAATACTGATGATGGTGATTCAGAAGTGGATTCTAAGAAGGCAGAGTCCAACAGGTAGACAGAGACCCATAAAAGAATGGTATATCCCAAACCAGAGTATCCAGGGGAAGGGGTGGACAACAGCATCAAATGTTATAGAGAGGTCAAGAAGCATGAAGACTGAAGAGGCAATAGATGTGCCAAATAAGAGATCACTGGTGACTCTGGCAAAGAGTTTCAGTTGAGTGATGAAGTTAGAGGTCAAATTGTAGAGGGATGAGAAGAGAGGAAGTGGAAGCAGTAAGTGTAAAAAGCTTTTTCAAGCAGTTTGGCTGAAAATTTGTTACATATACATAGTTTATTAATTACTTAGTAATTATTATTTATACTGGTATCTTAATAAGGGGGTCAGTTTTATATAAAAACTTAATGTAGCAGATTGTATGCAAGATACCTTAAGAAAATCTAGTTAATTGAGCCATATAGTCAAAACTCAAGTCATTATTGCCAACCTAGTGACAGTTACTTACTTTGCAGCTATAGTACCTAGGAGTAATTAACTGATCATGAAAGGGTTTTATGGGTAAACGTGAAGTAATAAGTGACAGGTAAATGCCATAATTGGCTATGTTTATAGGTACAGCTATAACTATATTTCAGAAAGAAAAATTTCATCAATGGATTTTTGAGGAGGGTAAATATTTTTAGGTACTTATTGACTTTGTCATTCAAAATGTGCTCAATTAAACTTTTGGATTAGATAAACACTATCTTGGTTCATGCTAACCCAGGAGAAGACTTTTAAATTCTGAACAATTTTACTTAATTATTTTCTCTGTCCATTTATTCCCTGAGAAATTGTAAACCCAAAGACAAGCCAGCTCTGCTTTAAGCAAATGGTTAAATGTTTTGGGATACGTGAGTATGTTTTCTATTCTCCGAAAAAGAGTAGGAATTCTAAATAGGGTGTTAATATGAGAAATCTGGGTAACCTTCTAGGGCCTCTTGAAACAAGCCTTCAGAATATAGCTTCATTACTTATTTTGAAGTGTTCTGAATTACCAGCTCAAGCATAACTATAATGAAAAATGCATCTTAAAGCCAGCTACAAATGGTTTTTTGGATTATTTCCATTTTGGACAATCCACACCAACAAAAGTTGACTGTGTTTAATAAATTCCTTAACAAAATAAGCACACATCTCAAGAGAAAAATATTTGTCTTGCAGTCAAATATTTTGTTAACTTTGGTTGGGGGTTGAGGAACAAATAAACATTTGTTTGAAGATTAGTTAAAATAGCTGTAATAGGAAGGGAAGAAGGGTGGTAGTACCTTTTTGCATCTCAGTTCATTAAGTCTGAACTCTTCAGTTGGTTGATCTCAATTGAAGGGATAAACTAGATTTTTATTCTTTTTGGAGGGGGGAGGGCAGGATTTGTTTGGGGTTAAGTGACTTGCCCAAGGTCACATAGCTAGAAGTGTTAAGTGTCTTAAGTGTTAAGTGTCTGAGGTCGGATTTGAACTCAGGTCCTCCTGACTTCAGGGCCAGTACTCTATTCACTGTGACACCTAGCTGCCCCTGATAAACTAGATTTTTTCTGAGGTCCCTTCTGGCTCCTAAGATTCTGTGGCCCTCTAACTAATCAATCATGGAGTCTGACTGATTTGATTATGAGACCTTAGTCTTTCACACAGTGTGTCTCATCTACTGTTAGTGTGGATGAAGTTGTGGCCAGAATGGTCCCTGTTCCATCTCTTGAAGGTAGTCATTTACTCTCTACCCTGATAAATGTCTCCAGTAGCTATATTTTCCCCTCATTTTCTTCACCCCCATCATTGCTTCCCAATAATCTTAAGTCTTTGGAGAAATAAAAATAGTCCTGTGGTTCCAAATGGTTGAGAATAAATACATCTCTTAAAATTGCTCATGGTCTTTGGACATTCATTCCTAACATAGGAAAGTATATTTTTGTGACTGAACAGTCCTTGGTTTGAAAAATTAAATACTTGCAATAAAAAATCCCAGCAATTTATCCAATAGATAGTTAAAGTACTTTTAATGCATTTACTATTTTTGTGCTAAGCCCTAATATAAGCAAAAAAAGACATACCATGCCCTCAAGTAGCTTATGTTCTAATAGAGGCATACAATATATAGAGGGAAGCTAGAAATGTGGGATCTGGGGGTGATAAGAAGGTACTTATCTAGTGGCAATTTATAATAAGGTAGAAAAGCATTGAGAGTGAGTTGATCTAGGAGTGAAGCGAGAATGGCTAAGGTCACTCATAAAATGGAGGTTACACCTAGGGACTTACCATCAGGAGATCAGGTTCCTGGGCAGAAACAAATGTGCTTTGTCTTTTGCTTGTTGACCTATTTAAGAAGTGATCTACCTGAATAGAATTTGTTTTTTGCCTGATTGTGCCTGTGATATAGTGCAAGCTGGACTTGGTAAATTTATCCACTCTCTACTTCTTCCCCCTCAGCTGTAAAGCCAACCAGTTGAGCGTCATTTTCTTTCTCCCCTCCATCTCTACTACCTCTGTCCATTTTGGCAGTGCTGAAATGTATTCTATTGTTCTATCCTCAATGGGTGATGGTGGTATGCAAGTCTAATTCTCTTTTGTAAATGAATTTGTTCCCTCTGTGTGTAGGAATGTTTTAACTGAGATCATAGTGTGCATGGGGTGGGGGAGTTTTGAAGGCTTTTCTTTGATTGTTTTTATATTTCACAGATAGGCAAGGATTATGCAAAGACCTCCCTGGGGGCTATCGAGTCATGATTTCATTTTGTGAATGACCCTATTGCCCTGCTAAGCAGGACCCTAACACTTAATTTCTCCTGGAAGACTGAGCCAATGCAAGTCATAGCGCTTCTGGGAACATGAGGACTGTTCCTTTACTCTCCACATGGACACCTAGTGTCATAATTTATATATGTAACTCTTTAGCTACACGTCTCTTCTCTAGGCTGCTTCTTAACCTGTGCTAAAATACATGACTCAACAAACCAAAATACTAACCATCCACCATTTGGGGAAATATCTCACTTCTAGCTTATAATATTTTAAAATGGCATGTTTCAAACATAAATTCCATTGGACCATAAACTCATAAATGTAGGAATGGAAGAGATATCAGGTTGTTGAATTCAGTTTTTCATATGAAGGATCTGAGGAAGAGAAAGATGAAACTTATTACCCGAGGTCACACAGATAGCAAGAGGCAGAGCCAGAATTCGAACCCTGATTGTCTGGGTCCAAATGGAGACTTCTTGCCACAACTTCCTACAAATGATATTACGTTTTGTTTAGTATGTATTTTGTGGCTTCAACCATGGACTTAGTAATGAACAGTAAATCTATCATCTGAGGACTTGTGTGGCTAAATTTGGAGAGACACATCGCCACAGTAACTTCAGAGTGATGATTTTTTTACTCATAGAAACCTTCAAAGGCCATCTACTTGGTCAGAGAGGGTTTGAAATTTCTTTGGTGAAAGATATGGCCATCAAGACAGTCACAGATCCTTGAAGTGAACAGGTACTTGTGATTATTTAATTATAATTCGGGCACATTTGCCATCTGGAGGGTGAAGTGACATCACTGATGATGATGATAAAGACGATGATGATGACAACAAGTCAACGCGCTCCTGATTCTCCACAGAAATTTGTCTACCATGTTATAAAAACCACTTCCCCCTTCAAGCTCAGTCTACCCCTGGACTGCTTCTCATATTTGACGTTCTCTTTGGCCCTGAGGCTTTTCCTGCTTATTGGCTGATTATTACCAGAAATTCCATTTTAAGGAGAAGCCCAGGTCACCTATACCTCCATTCTTCTCCACTCTGACCCTCCAACAGACTTTCTTTACTATGCTTCTGTAGTAAGTCCCTTCATCTCTGAACTCTGTTTTCCCCTTTCAGCTCCCTTTTACATGTTATCTTCCCCCATTAGAGGGTTGGGTAGGTGGCACAATGGCTAGAACACTTAGCTTAGAATCAGGAAGACTCATCTTCATGAGCTCAAATCCAGCCTCAGATACTTGCTAGCTGTGTGACCTCGGGCCAGTCACTTAACCTTGTTTGCTTTAGTTTCCATCTCTGGAAGATGAGCTAGTGAATGAAACGGCAAAACACTCTATTATCTTTGCAAGAAAACCCCAAATGGAGTCACAAAGAGTCAGACATGACTGAAATCACCCAATAACCACTTAATCCCCTATTAGAATGTAAGCCGCTTGAGGGTAGCCACTGCCTTTCTGCTTGTATTTCTATTTCCAACACTTAGTACAGGCACATAGTAAATGCTTAATGTAAATGTTTGTGGACTTTTATAGAGTCCTTCATATTTTGCAAAGTAATAGTTGCCAGCAGAAATGAAGAAGGCATAAGCATCCATACAGTACCTACTATGTGACAGGCTCTGTGCCAAGCAAAGTGCTTTACAAGTATCATCTCCTTTGACTTCACAACAACACTGTGAGATAGGTGCTGTCATGATCTCCATTTTGCAGACGAGGGTCATATGACTCTTGGTAGTTAGCATTTATAAAGAACTGCAAAGGCTGTAAAGCACTTTACAAATATTTAATTCATTTTATCCTCAAAACAACCTGCAATGTGGATGCTGTTATTATTGACATTTTAGAGATGAGGAAATTGAGGCAGAGTTCAAGTGACTTACCTAGAGTCACACAGGTGGTAAGTGTCTGAAGTAAAATTTGAACTCTGGTTTTTCTAACCCTAAGTCTAGTGCTCTAACCACTGTGCTCCCCAGCTGGCTTTCCTGGCAATAATTTTGTGAGGTGATACAATTTTTTTTTTTTGCTTTTTTGGAGGGCAATTGGGGTTAAGTGACTTGCCCAAGGTCACACAGCTAGTAAGTGTTAAGTGTCTGAGGCTGGATTTGAACTCAGGTCCTCCTGACTTCAGGGCCAGTGCTGTATTCACTGTGCTACCTAGCCACCCCTAGGTGACACAATTTTAAGAATGGTTGGGGGCACTGTGAGTGGGTGATGAGGATCCATAAATAAATAGAAAGCAAAAAGCAATCTAGATTTTATTTCAATGAACCCAAGCTACTCCTGGACATATTTTTTAGAAAACACAACCTTTTTAATATCAGCAGTTCTATACAGCTACAAATAATGGAATATTACTGTCTCTGAAGAATCAAAATTGCATGTAACGCAAAGGCTAATGGAGAGACTATATAGCAGGTGGAAATAGGCTGCCACATTACCAATGATACCTTGTACGCAAGCAGTAGCAAAAAGGGTATTATTAAGGAGATGGACTAGAAATATCCTGAAACTGAGGGATAAGAACTAGACAGCTCAGAGCTATAGAGAATGCTAGAAGGCTTAGGAGTGGTCTTCCAGCTCTAGTCCCTGGCTAGAGCAACCAAAGTAAAGATTTAAGACCAGTGACCCAGAGATGGAGATCCATCTAGCCAGTTTCCTAACAAAGAAAAAGAAAAGCTATTCAACTTCTATGCACTGTGTTTGTCATGTTATCTGAAAGCAGTGAGTAGAAGCAGAGTTGTGTTCTGGGGCTCAGGATCATGAATATAAAGCAGATTTAGTCTAGCTGTACTAGATGGAGAATACAATCTCAGGTCAAGAGAAGATTGGAGGCCCAGGTCACAAGGACTCCAGTTCATCTAAGGCTCCAGCAAACATGGAGCAGGCCTCCAAGCAACTGAATCACTAGCAGCAGTGGTGGTTTTCAGATGCCAAAGACAACTTAGAAGGAGAGGAGGAAGGGGCTGTCACACCTGGGTGTGAGTGGAGAACAGTCCAGCACAGTTAGCCCTGGCCACAGCAAATCAGGAGCAGGCCTTGGGAGTGACTGAATCAGTAATGGTGTCAGTAGCTTTTGGAGCTTTCAAACTACAGATGGTAAGGGTGTTGAACAACTGTTGAGAAGGAGATTATAGGGTTTTTTGCTAGCACTGAGGCAGGACTTTGTTGTTTTGCCCATACTCAGATCCAAGTCACAGTCCCAGGTGGCAGTTGCAGGGCGAGGTGGAGCGTACAAAGTAACAACAAAATTGTAAAATGATCAGCTGTGAATGACAGCTATTCTCAGCAATACAATGACCCAATACAACTCTGAAGGACTTATGATGAAAAATTCTAGCCAACCCCAGAGAGAGAACTAATAGTGTCTGAATATAGATTGAAGCATACTTTTTTTTAACCTTATTTTCCTCGAGTTTTTTGGTCTATGTTTTGTTTCACAACATGACTATTATGGATAGGTTTTGCATAACTACTCATGTATAATCTGTATCAAAATTGCTTGCCTTCTCAGTAGAGTGGGGTGGGGAGGGAGGAAGGGAGAGGATTTGGAACTTGAAGTTTCAAAAATGAATGCTAAAAATTGTTTTTACGTGTAACTGGGGAAAAATAAAATACTAAATAAAAGCTAAAAAAAGAGTATCTCCAGCACTTAGCACATCTTATCACAATGGCACATCGTAGGGGCTTAAGAAATGTTTATTGCACTGGATTGGAAACCAATTTTATTGAAATAATTATCAAAATACTAAAAAGTTAATGGACCATGGCTAACGTGGAAATATGTTTTGCATGACTGCACATGTATAACCTATATCAAATTATTTGTCTTCTCAATGGGTAGGGGCAGGGTAGGAAAAGAGGGAGAGAATTTGGAACTCAATTAAAAAAAACCAAATAATAAAAACTGCTTTTACATGTAATTGGGGAAAAATAAAATATTAAATTTTTTAAAAGTTTGTGAACCCCCAAGTTAAGAACATTTGATCTAATTGGTGGGTGTGCTATCATTAGGGTGCAGGGAAAGGGAACAAGGAGGGAAGACAACCTGCAGCCTTCTGCTCACATGGTGGTCTGGGTCACAGGGGATCCAGGAAAGCTAAGGGAAATAGAGGTAGGGAATATCCAATTAATGATGTTAGCTAGCCAGACCACTAGATGACTGTCTTGAAATTGAAGCAGACTAGTGAGTTAAATGACCTGCTTCTCTTTCTTCCCCAGGTCACTTGTCTTAAGGTTCTTATTTTCTCCATGTACTTATATCTTGGATCCACAAAGTCATGGCACATTTTGTTAAAGATATATTTTAAGAACTGATTTTGTTATATTAGCCTTGGAAATGGAGGCCAGAGTTAAGGTCACAAAATTCAATAGTATTTTTTATATTGTTTGTTTTGGGGAATGAAACAGAAAACTTTAATGTGGTGAGTGTTTAGGGAAAATTTTAGGTGAACCTTAAAGTAATTTCCATCTAATTTATTCATTTGGAAAATGCAGATAATACTACCTTACTAGCCCAAAGGCAAGTGGCTAGACCATATATCTTGGGGTCCTGGTCAGCTCTAAGGTCTATGATTCCATAATTCTAATTTATTCTGATCTGAATCTTAATTTGCTATAAAATTCAAGAAATTTTTACACCATTAGAAAACAGCTAATGGGAAAAGGAGCACAAAGATCCTTCCTTCTAGTCAGTCATACTGCCTTAAAACCATAGGGTCATCTTTGACTGTTTCTTCTCCTTCATCACTCCACATCCAATCAGTTACTGAAGCCCATTTCAGTCTGGTTCTCTTATTTTCCCTCCCACCGCAATATATACTATCCCAGGCTGGACAACTTGTTATGGTGTCTTAACTGTTCTCCCTGACTCCAACATCTCCCTTTTCAATCTATACTTTACACCACTGTCAAAGTAACTTTTTTTTTATGCATACAGTGCTAACCCATATGCCCACTCACATGCTCAGAAATCTTCAGTGGCCCTCCACTGTTAACCAAATAAAGTATACATTCTTATCATGACATTCAAAGTCTACTACCATGTGACTTGAACTGACTTTTCCAATTCTACTTCAAATTCTGTGTTTGAGTCATGCTAAATTACTCATTGTTTCCCTCCAACCCAGTGAGCTTCCCCTGGAAAATAAGAAAAACAGTTAAGTTAAACCAATCAACACAATGACTATATCTGACAGCATATGCAATATATTATACACCTATACTTCCCCATTCCTCCAACACAAAGAAGAAAACCCACCACTTTTCCAGAGCCAATAGTGGTCTTCATAATAACCTTGGTACTTTTTTAAAAGTATGTTTCCATCTGTATTATTGTAGCCATCTTGGATATTATTCTCCTGCTTCCTCTTACTTTACTCTCATCAGTTGATACAGTCTTCCCATGTTTCTCTGAATTCCTTATATTAGTTGCTTATTAGGTTGCAGTAATGTTTCATTACACTTACATACCACAATTTCTTTAGCTATTATTTCCTGAAATTTCTTATGTGGCACTTTGTTGTCTGTACACATAACTTAGCTCTTCTTGGTTATAAAGTTCCTTGATGTCATTGATGACATTGTTTGTCATCTTTGTATCCCTAGAACCTAGCACTAGTATCTTAAGTGCTTAATGAGAGTTTATGGATTGCTAAGGTTAATGATGATAAGAATGATAAGGTTAAACCCACTGCAAAAGATTAACAGACTATGGCTATAATACAGATTTCTCCAGAAAACTATGACCTTCTCAGGACCCAACTTGAAATTTTACTTACCTTCAGAGAATCTGATAGGCAGGATAATCTCAAGAACTATTTCATCATGAAAAAAGTTTTACTTTTCAGTTTCCACAGGTGTACCATATATGAAAACTCTAAACACATCTAGTCCAGGGATCTGATTTTTTTCTTTTAGGGTAGTGAAGAAGAGGTTCAACTCCATGATTTAACTATAAGGAATTTCCAATGTATGTGGGAACTTCCTCCACCAAGGCAAATAACCAACTTGTCTGTAATTTATAGGCATGGATATTCTGAGCTTTAATGATGTGTAACAGTATCTGAGGCAAGATTTGCACTCAAGTTTTCCTGATTCCAAGTCCCATATTGTATCTATAGCATCACCTAGTGGCCTTTTAAAAATTATGTGGATGAGTTCTAAATAGACGAGAACATTTTAACTACCATTTTTACTAAGTAAATGTGCCTTTGATACTCAAACTTGGCAAAAGTAGGCTGAAATAGGAAGTTATAATCTGACATAAAGAGTTAATTGGAAGAGGGGGAAAGTGAGGTCCAAACCACTAATTTCCTTGGTATAGGAAACTCCCAATAAGGAAACTCCCTCTACTAAGGCATAAAGGCAACTTTTCTCTAACTTATTGTCCCGGAGAGCAGTCTGAGGGTGCTGAGAGATTAGATGGTTTGTCTTTGGTCACACAGGTTATATGTGTCAAAGATAAGATGTGAACTCAGATCTCCCTGACTTCACCGTCAACTTCCTACAGATTACTTCATGCTGCCTTTACAGGTAGGGTCCTAACGAGACCCAAATAACCTGAAAGGATTCTGAAACTCTGCTTTTAATTAGGAAGGCAGTAGTAGCTTGAGTTTGATCATTCCAAGTACTTGTTAATTGCAAACAGATTTCTGTGGATTGGTGCTGCTATCTGCCCAGAGAAATTATCCTTGTTTGTTGACTTTTGGATGATTCCCACAGTATGACAGCATAATGAGTTCCAGCATTTCTTAAAATACATTCTTATTTCTTCAGTCTGCCAGAGGTTTGAAACCTTCAACCTGCTCACTGGGGATGAATGAAGCAGGCAGAAAGACAACAGGAGCCAAAGACATTTTACCAATCTTTGATTGAAACGTGAATGTTGAAATGTCATGTTCCTCTGCTCCCCCAAAGAAAGTGTTAGGAGCTTTACACTTTGACCTCTTCCCCGTTAGAACCTGCTACCTTCACCTAGCATTCATTAAGCATCTGCTATGCATCGGACACTGTGATCAGTACTGGCCAAGCAAAGTAAGGCAGAAACAAACAAAAAAATCAGTTCCTACTCTCAAGGAGCTGACAGCTTAATGGGGGAGACTTCATGTAAACTTTGCTCTATTTATAAAAACTGAAGCATATGTTTCTCACTCTTTAAAACAACTTCTATTTCTTCAAAATGCATCCATTGTTTCCAAAGACCAAATTTAATGCATTAACCAGAGGAATTCAGTTAAATTCAACAGGCACTTATGAAGTACCTGCTAGGAGCTGGGGATATAAGGACAAAAGTGAAAACTGAGGGAAAAAAACAAACTTAAAAAAGCAACTCAGGCTTCAGTAGATCTTTAGGAAAGTGGAGCTCAATAAAAACAAAGGCTGTTTGCCTTTCACAGAATCCTGAACACTTTCCTTTTGTAGGGAGATCCTATCTAGGGTATTTTTATAAGTCTGAAGGTCATCCCAGGTAAAGGCCCACCAAAGACAGAACTGTTTTAACTATGATATTCGGTGTAAGCTTTTTATGCTCTGTGGGGTTTTGTTGTTGTTGTTCCTGCTGCTGTATTAAATAAAGCTTGTCCTATATTCAATGTATTATTAGCTTAAGTGTTTGCATGGTAGCTGAGAGGCCTTTAGTTTTTTTTATAGAGACCTAGATATGAATAATATTCTGAGGTTGTCAGGGGAGACCCTGGGAAAGGGCATGAGCCAAACAGAGTGATTTGTGAGAAGTGTCTGGCATTGAAATATTTTGTGTAAATGACAAGTTAGAGTTCCAGGCTATGGGTTACATCAATAATTATGCAAAAGCTATGTGACCATCTAGTTTGGGCATGGAAATGAAGAATGTAATATATTTGGAAAAGTGAATGAAGTCCATTCATGATGAATTTACTGAATATATTTTCAATGAATAATGATATTATGTAAATTAGAAGAGCAAAACCAATCACTAGTATTAATCAACAAAAGAGCTAGGAATCACATTACTCTAGAGCAAATGAAGAGGATTTCAAGTGCTTCTGATTCAGATTTATGGTAAGAACCAGGAAAACACAGATCCTACTTCTAAGGGCAGTCCAAGTATATTTTCCCTGGGACAGAGTTTCTACAATGCAGGTACGAGAATAAAGTGCTGGCTGTTGGTGAACTTGTAAACGGATTCAACCATTCTGTAGAGCAATTTGGAACTATGCCCAAAAATTATGCAAAATGATGCATACCCTTTGACCAAGCAATACCACCACTAGGTCTGTATCTCAAAGAGATAAAAAAAAAAAGGAAAAGGACCTATATTTACAAAATATTTATAGCAGGTCTTTTAGTGGTGGCAAAGAATTGGAAATTATGGGGATATCCACTAATTAGGGAATGATTGAACAAGTTGTTGTTTATGATTGTGATGGAATACTATTGTGCTATAAGAAATGATGAAGAGGATGCTCTCCAAAAAACCTGGAAAGAGTTACATGAACTGATACAAAATGAAATGAGCAGAACCAGGAGAACATTGTATACAGTAATAGCAACGTTGTATGGTAGTCAACTGTAAATGACTTGGCTATTCTTAGCAATTCAGTGATCCAAGACAATTCTGAAGGCCTTAGAATGAAAAATGCGATCCATCTCCAGAGAACTGATTGAGTCTGAATGCCAATCAAAGAATACTTTTTCTTTATTTATTTTCCTTGTTCTTTTTTGTCCTTTTTTTCTTTCACAACATGACTAACATGGAAATATGTTTCATATGACTGCGTATGTATGACCTACTTCAAATTGCTTTCCTTCTCAATGAGGAGGGGAGGGAAAGAAAGGAGGAAGAAAATTTGGACCTCAAAAAAAATTTTTTTAATGAATGTTAAAATTGTTGTTACATGTAATTGGGGAAAAATAAAATAATAAATAGGAAAAGAAAAAAGAATAAAGTGCTGGCTTAGGAAAAAAAACAGAGAATGCAAAATCCTTTACAGGAACTCCAAAAACAAGGTCTAGGTTTTTCCTGGCTTCCCAATCATAATAAGTGAGCTACTGAAGTAATATCCCTAAAACACAGGTCTTACCATATTACTCCCTTATTCAGTAATATCCAATGGCTCCCTGTTATCTCTAGGATAAAAAAAAAACACTTTTACTTGACAGTTAAAGCCCTTAATAGCAAGTATCCAACTGTCTTTGCAAGTTTTTTATACATTAATCCCCTTTAAGTAAGCTATGGTACACCCAACTAATTGCTTGCCCTGTTTATTTCACATACAACATTCTAACTCTTAGAAGAAGGAAGATGAAAGCATTAAATTGGCGAATTAGAATTTATTCTAATGAGGGCATCACAGACAAAGGTCATTTAAATAGAGAGGTTGGAATATGAGGCAAGGGGAAGAGAGGATTCTGAATTTCACTTTTTTATGGAGTGTGCAAAAGAGAAGAGGAGGCTTTTTACCTTTTAGAAAACTTTGATAATGGTCTTTTCTTTCTTTTTTCTTTTTTTCTTTTTGGAGGGGGGAAGGCAGGGCAATTGGGATTAAGTGACTTGCCCAAGGTCACTTGGCTAATTCGTGTCAAGTGTCTGATGCCACATTTGAACTCAGATCCTCCTGACTCCAGAGCAGGTACTCTATTCTCTGCACTGCCTAGCTGCCCTGATTATGGTCTTTTAAAGAACTGAGAGAAAATAATTACAGGAAATTCCCATGAAAGGGGAACAGATTTGCAGAGTACCTTGAAAGAAGAAAAAAGTTGGCAAGGGAAAAACCAAAAATATAGAGCACACTTATGGAGCTCATTTAAACAATAACATGGGGTAAAAAGGAGGGTTGGGTTGGATGCTGAAAAACTTTTATCTGGGGAAAAAGAGATGAGGGAGAGAGGTAGGGAGAGGGAGAAAGAGAGGAATAGGGATTAGGCAGCTGAGGAGGGCATGGGGTTTGTGAGAAGAAAATGCAATCAGATTATTTTGCGTAACAAACTGAAAGGATCTAGTGCTCATTATTATTAAAGTGACATAACTAAGTTTGGTGAAGGAAAGCCCAGATCTAGCAATTAGGGTTGTTTGAATGGTGAAGGACTTAAATCACCCCCAAAATAGAAAAGACTGGCAGACCAGATTAGGTAAGAGAAACCAACAATTTGCTGCTCGCTCTATACTATTTCTCCTGGTGATCTCACCAGCTCCTATGGAATCAATTGCCATTTCTATGTGGATGATTCTTGGAGTTGATTTATCCAGCCCCAACCTTTCCCCTGACATCCAATATTTCACCTTTAATGGACTATCAGACACCTCACACTGGACGGCTTGAAAGAACCTTAACTCAACATTTCTAAAATCAAACTCATTATTTTTTCTTTCCAAATCCTCTTCTCTTCCTAACGTCCTTATTCTTGTCATTGATGCTGAGGGAACCACCAACCTTTCAGTCACCAGGCTTGAGATGTAGGTGTTGTCCTTGAGTTCTCACTCATTTTCACTCCTTCATATCAAATCAGTTGCCAAGTCCTTCCATTTCTATCTTCATAACATCTCTCGTATATAATCCCTTCTCTCCTGTGGTATTGCAATAATGCTGGTGGCATCACCTCAGGTCTGGGATAAAAAGCTTGTTTATTGGTCTCCCTAATATGTCTCTCCACGTGTATCAGCAATGCAGTATTCACAATGCCTACAGTAACTATAAATATGCTGATGTGATTATTAATCATGAAATGTAACAGGCTCTCTACACAAGAAATATAGCTAAAACACTCATTTAAATACCAGAAAACTGAGTCCCAAAACCAGAAAGTTAAAGCCAACACAGTAGTTACAAAGTTGGCATATGTAGTTAAAGTAGTAAACACCCACATTCTCAAGCCTTCAGAACAGGACAGGCTACCTCAGGCAAAGATCCTCCTCTCTTCATGCACGCAACTGCTCAGTGTCCAAGCAGCTTGCTCCCAGCAGCTCCGGCCCCCCGCAGTTCCCGTCCCTGGCAGTCCTCAGCAGGAGTCCTTAGCAGAGGTTCTGGCAGGCTCAAAGAAAAAGAAGAGTTCGCACTGCAACCACTGCCGCCGCTTCCAGTCAGCACCACACAGAGACCAACTTGGTTCCAGAGTTCTCTTGCTCCACCCCTTCCTGCTACATCAGCAAGTTCAAGGGGCGTGGAAGATCTTCGTATCCCAGTATCGTCACACCATGCTCCAGTATATCCTCTAACCAACCATCAAAGTAACCTTCCTAATGCACAGGTTTGACCATGTCACACCCCAATTGATAAGTGGCTAAAGGATATGATTTAAAAATTATAAGCTACCAAAAATCATATGAAAAAATGTTCAAAGTCACTAATAATATGAAAATATAAATTAAATCATCTGAAGTAACATCTCATATCTCCCAAATCTGGCAACAATGCTAGATACAAAAAAGCAAATGTGAAAGGGATCGCAAACACATACAGTAATTCACTGTTGGTATTACTGCAATTGGACTGTTTGCCTTGGAAAACAATTTTGTATTATTCAAGAAAATTTATGAAATTGTTTCTCCCTTTTAAGCTAGTGATCTCACTGATGGGTTTATACTCAAAGAGAGTGTCAAAAGAGTGAAACCTGTTTTATGTATACTTGGTCTGGTTTCCCTTTGAGGGAAGAGGGAGGTTGTCTTTTGTATTTGAGTGATCTTGAGCAGGGTTTCTTAAATTTTTTTTGTATCATGGACCTTTGACAATCTAGTAATACTTATGGATCTCCATGGAGTAATGCTGTTGCCTACACTCATAATTTGGGGAAATTATAAATTTCAATTAGAGGTTCAAAAATAATGATGTTATTGTTTTCCCATTCAAGTTCACAGACCCACTGAAATCTATCCATGAATCCCTAGGATTAGGAGCAGAAGCATTGGTTTGACTTCCTTGCACCTTGAGACATAAGAGGCCCAGCTTATGGAAAGTTATTTCTCAGAGGTTTAGAGGAATTGCCTCTAAAAGGGACTTGTTTCTGACTTAACATTGCCATTGTTGTGGGAAATACAGCATTAAGCAGAATAGTACTTAGTCTGGTTAAGCAACTCAGTTGTATCGTTTTCAATCTTATTATAAATAAAATTGCTTATATTACATTTTATGGTTCATGAGTGATTCATCATATTCAGTCCTAACCCTGAATCATTGGATTGTTCTGAATTAGGCCTGGACCAGAATATTTAGGATTAGTCAGCAGTAATGGATTGCAATGACTTCATGGTTAGTTTAATGGTTGAAGTGAGAGAAGACCAGTGTGGAATAAAGGGAGCCTTCTGTGATTCTTGATGGCCAGGTATGGGACTTTTATTCCACTGTTATAGCCTTTACAGAGGCATATAAGGAGCCTTCTCAGTAAGAAAGAGAAGATCCCACTATCCATATAGGATCAACCTGACAGGTGCTTAAAGAGATTTACAAGGAGAATTAAAATATGGCAAGATACACTTGCACCTGACTCTTGCTAATGGTTTTAAAGAAGTTGAATGACTATTAAGGAAATTTTTTTAAACCCACTATATTTATGTATTCAGCAATTAACAAGAGGTATGAATAAGTTTATACTTAAAAAAATAATTATGCTTTGAAGACATAATGGGGGCCCTTATATACTTAGTGATAGCACAGTTGAAAAGAGAATAGCTGAAGAGATTAGGGACTTATAGGCTAGAGGTGGAAAGTATGTTCTCTGATCCAGAGGTTTTGCTGGAGAATGTACTGAATTTCGGTAAAATAATCACTGGCACCACCACCACATTATAGTAGGGGATCTCAATGTACCTCTTTCAGAACAATACAAATCCAACAAAAAATGAACCCCCTTCCCTGATAGAAGTTAAGGACCTGAATAGCATTCTGGAAAAAATTCAGTATTCTTCAAAGTGAGAATAGAAGGGAGCATACATATTATTTGGCTGTACTGGCACCTTTTGATAATTGACCATGACAATAAAAATTAGAGACTAAATAATTTAATTGTAAAGAACAGATGAGTTAAAAACAATGCCATAGAAACAATAGATAATTTTATTAAAGACAATGACAATGAACAATCTACCAATATTTTTGCAATGTGGCCAAAGATGTTCTCAAGTGAAAATTTATATCTTTAAACACTTACATCAACAAAAGAGAGAAAGAGTAGATCAATGACTTGGGCATTGTTGACTGGAATGTCAACAAATGAAAAAAAAATTAAATGTCAAAATACATATGCTGAAAATCAAAGGAAAGATTAATAAAACCTGAAGGAAAAAAAACCATAATTTAACAATGTAACTAGTAGCTGTTTTGAGGGGGGGGGAGAACCATAGTAGATAGACCATTAGCTAATTTGATTTTTTAGAA
This sequence comes from Pseudochirops cupreus, assembly GCA_028627135.1. Classification (NCBI taxonomy): domain Eukaryota; kingdom Metazoa; phylum Chordata; class Mammalia; order Diprotodontia; family Pseudocheiridae; genus Pseudochirops; species Pseudochirops cupreus. The sequence goes on along the minus strand of CM053581.1, from coordinate 518,755,482 downwards.
GAAAGAAAAAAAAACTAAAGAATTTATTAGAAACATTTTGTGGGGGGCGGGGCCAAGATGGTGGCATAGGAGCAGCAAGGTACCGCAGCTCCCAAATAGCCACCTCAAATACCCATAAAATATGACTCTAAACAAATTTTAGAGCTCTAAAACTCACACAAATATACCTCCCACTGAAGGCAGCTTGGCTAGAAGGGACCATCTCAGTGCTGGGAGCCAAAACCAGCCCAGCCTGAAACCAGCGTGGCCCCAGGTGCAGTCAGACAAGCTGAGCCAAGCTGCGCTGCCCAGCTGGAGCCTTCAGGACAGTGGATCAGCGGCAAATGTAGCAGTTTCCAGAATTATCAAGCCATAAGAAAAAAGGACTAAGTGACAGGTCAGTGGAACTCAGATAAACTTGGGGAAGAAAGTGGGTCTGGCCAAACTGCCTCCAGGGCAAGGAAGTGGCAGAAGCATGGCCCTGCAGCCGCCTCCACATAGCTGCTTCAGAGCTCCCAGCCTACAGACAGCAGGGGTTCCAAGCAATCGTTCAGAGGCCAAGTGCTCTTGCATTGAGCAGCCTGGATTGGGATCATGGTCTTGGGTGGTGGTCCTGGGGTGTGTTTTCAGTGAGCCAAAGCTGGTGGGGGCTGCAAAAACACGGGCAGCCTCCTAATAGATCTGGCAGCTGGGAAAACCACAGCAATTTGGGACAGAGCTTTCCCCTCTGGAAGCAGAGTTCCACAGAGCCAAAATATCATTGACTGGCCATCATGAGCAGGCAAAGGAAGCAAAGTAAGAACAACAACCAAACTCTAGATTCCTTCCTTGGGGATAAGAAGGATCAAAGCATGGAAGGGGAGGAAGACAACACAGTCAGAACTTCAACACCAAAAGCTTCCAAGAAACACAAAGACTGCCTAAAAGCCATATATCAGCTTAAGAAGGATTTTGAAAACCAAATGAGAGAAGTGGAGGAAAAATTGGGAAGAGAAATAAGAATGATGCAAGAAAATCAGGAAAAGAGAGTCAACAACCTGATGGAAGAAAATAATACCTTAAAAAATAGATTAAATCAAATGGCAAAAGAGGCCCAAAAAGCCAATGAGGAAAAGAATGCTTTAAAAAGTTGTATTTGCCAAATGGAAAAAGACTCTCAAAAGCTTTCTGAAGAGAATAATTCCTTCAGAATTAGAGTGGAGCAAATGGAAGCAAATGACTTTATGAGAAATCAAGATGCTATTAAACAGATCCTAACGAAAAAATAGAAGGCCATGTGAAATATCTCCTTGAAAAAACTACTGACCTGGAAAACAGATCCAGGAAAAGCAATTTAAAAATTATTGGACTACCTGAAAGCCATGATCAAAAAAAAGAACTTAGAAAGCATCCTTCAAGAAATTCTCAAGGAAAATTGCCCTGATATT
>CM053581.1:518718561-518753576 GCA_028627135.1 Pseudochirops cupreus | reverse complement strand
ATCAAAGGGCTTGGAATATGGTATTCCAGAGATCAAAGGAGCTAGATTAAAACAAAGAATCACCTACCCAGAAAAACTGAGTATAATGCTTTAGGGGAAAATATTGTCATTCAATGAAATAGAGGATTTTCAAGCATTCTTGATGAAAAAACCAGAGCTGAACAGAAAATCTGACTTTCAAATACAAGAAGCAAGAGAAGCATAAGAAGGTAAACAGGAAAAAGAAATCATAAGGAACTTACTAAAGTTGAACTATCTGTATTCTCACATGGAAAAATGAAAATTGTAACTCATAAGACTTTTCTCAATATGAGGATAGTTGAAGGGAATATATATGTATGTGCAAATTGTTTTTTCCATGCAACTAGGAAATAAGATATATAGGCACTGGGGTATGGAAATCCATCTCACCCTACTAGAAAGTTAGGAGGGAGGAATGGGAGAGGATATAAGAGAGAACAGATTGTAGGAAGGGGTATTTAGTAGGCTCGCTATTTTGGGGTGGGATCAGGGGAAAGACAGGGGAAAAATTGTAACTCAAAATCTTGTGGAAATGAATGTTGAAAACTAAAAATAAATAAATAAATTGGAAAAAATGCCTAGATTAACCTAAGAAATTGAGGATTTAAATAACCCAATCCCAGAAAGAAAAACTGAACAATGCATTAAAAAGCTCTCAAAAGGAATAATAATAATAAAAAAAACCAGGATCCAATCAATGTACAAATGAATTCTATCAAACAGTTAAAGAATAATTGACTCCAGGATTTCTAAGATATTTATAGAAACAGGAAGAGGTTCTCCTAAATTTCTTTTATGATGCAAATATGGTCTTTATATGTAATCCAGGTCAAGTTAAAACTGAGAAAGAAAACTAAAGACCTATATAACTAATGAATTAGGTAAAACTTTAAAAAAATACATTGGCAAATAGACAAGAGTAACATACCACAAAGATTTTATAACATGACCAGGCTGTATTTTTTACCAGGATTATAAGGTTGGATAATTATTAAGAAAATTATTAACATAATAGCCTATGTTAATAATAATATCAAAGACCATAGGATTATATAAATACATAGGGAATAAGTTTTTGACAAGATACAACAACCATTCCTATTAAAAATCCTAGAAAACAAACTTGAGTATAAATTGATCCTTAATATATATCATAATTATCTAAAACCAAGAGTCAGTATTATGTGTAATGGGGATAAGCTAAAGTATTTTTCAATAAGATTAGGAGTAAAACAAGGATATCCATTTTGTCATTACTATATAACATATTAATAGAAATGCTAGGTATAGCAATAAGAGAAGAAAAATAAATTGAGGAAATAATCATACGCTGAGAAAAAGGAGAATGATCACTTTTTGCAAATCATACAATAGTTTCCTTAAAAACTCCTAGCCATAGGTTCCCAAAGTGGGCAATATCACCGCCTATGGGGTGCTGGAATGATCCAGGGGATGGCAGCCTTGAGTGCAATTGGGGGACACTGAATTAAAAATAAGAGAGCAGTGAAAGTGTAAGAAAAGAAGAGAAGGGAAGAAAACTTTGAAAAACTGTTCATACGTGTTTCATCTATTGTATGACAGAGTTAAAGTTGCAGTGATTACATTGTTTTAAGTAAACACACAAAATGCAAGTTATAACCAATCAATGGTCAAGTCCTCTGACAGTTCTTAACAAGCAAGTGTTGGCAGGCAATTGTGTAGTGCATTGTTAGGAAGTCCAGCATGTATTCTCAGGAATATATGTGTGTAATGACTTCTTTACAATATGATACTGTATGCTTACATGATGCAATATTATGTCATCAAATTTCAATGCAGGGAAAAACCACACATTTACATTAAATTATTAAATTTAATATGCACCTTTAAATTTTTTTTTTTGAAATAACCCAAATTTCAAAAAAGTATTAAAGGGTTAAAGGAAGTATATTTAGGAGGGGCACTGAGTAATTTTTTTTTAAAGGGGGGGAGGCAAAATAAGTTTGAGAATCTCTGTGAGAGTCAACTAAAATGTACTGAAATATAATTTTAGCAAAACTTTGAGATATAAAACATATTCACATATATCAACACCATATCTGTATCACCATCAAAACCCTATGGGGAGACATAGAGAAATTCAATTGAACCTAACTACAAAATGTATAAAACACTTGGGAGTACACCTACCATGATACATACAAGAACACAACTATAACATACTTGTTTACAGAAATAAACATACTGAAATAATTAGAGAGATATTAATTGGTTATGTGTAGGCTGAGCCAACATAATAAAAATATTTCTCAATTTAACTTACTTATTGAATGCCATACCAGTGAAGCCACCAAAGGATTAGCAAGTATAGCTAGAAAAATAATAATAAAATTGATTTTTAAGAAAAAAAGATTGATAAAGCCAGTGGAAAAAATGGAAAAAATTAAGAATGAAGGAGTTATAGTGGTAACAAATAGTAAACTATACTACAAAACAGCCTCATCAAGTGATCTGGTACTGGTGAAGAAAGAGCGAATAGTGGAACAGATTAGGTATAAAACATACAAAAGCAAATGACTAACAGAAACTTAACATTTAATAAAACTAAAGCTATTGGGTAAGAACTTACTTTTTTTAAAACAAAAATTTGTGAGAAAGCTCAAAACCATTCTAAAAAATTAGGTATAGATCAACATCTCACACCATATGACAACATAGCCACTGAATTGATACATGACTTAGACATAAAGGATAACATTATAAACATATTAGAGAAGCAAGGAAGAAAATATTTTTTCAGACTTAACAGATTGGGAAAGAGTTCATGACCAAATAAAGGACAGAGAGGTTCACAAAAGATAAGATAGATAATTTTGATTGTATAAAATTAAAACGTTTTTAAGAAACAAAATCAATGAAACTAAAATGAGAAGTGAAACAGATGATCTTTGCAGCAAGTTTCTCTGATAAGGGTCTCATTTCCAAGATATATAGAGGGAAGAGACTAAGAAACATTCCTCAATTGATAAATGGTCAAAGAATATAAGCTGGCCATTTTCAGAGGGAGATTGATAAGTTACCAAAAACCATATTAAAAAGGCCCCCAGTCCCTAATAACTTGAGAATCCAAATTAAAGGAACTCTGAGGTTGATAAAGTTGCCAAATAAGGAAATTGACAAATGCCGGAGCTAGTACTAGAAAACAGGTCCATTAATGTACTGTTGATGCAGCTATGAATTGATCCAACCATTCTGAAAAGCAATTTATAATTATACCCCCAAAGTTACCAAAATGTACATACCATACCTTTTGACCCACAAGAGATCTAAGAAAAGGAAAAAGTACTTCTTTGTACAAATTTATTCATAGCAGTTCCTTTTTTTTTTTTGTGGTGACAAAGAACTGCTAACTAAGGAGATGCCTATCAATTGGGGAATGCCTAAACAAATCATAGTAAATTAACATAATGGAATATTATGCTTTGAGGCAGACTTCCCAGGGCCAGAACGCATCACCAATTTCCAGGAGGGCAAAATTCAAGGAAGGACTTTGAACAGTCTAATTACATCTTCTTCGATAGACTTCTCTGACTGTTGATATGCCACCTGGATTCATTCTTCAGTGTTTAGTTTACTCTCCTTCCCTTAAAATACTCTCTGGGATTCAGTGATTCAAACTCCTAAAAGTTCATATATCAACTTTGCCTACCATCCTCAACTGCTCCTGCTTCTACTCATGCTCAATCTCCCTGTCAAAGTCCCTGTTAAGATTTTCCTGACTTTCTACTAAAGTTATCTGGAATTCCTGATCCAAAATTAAACTTTCTTTCACCTTAAACTCTTTTCCTTTCTCACTGCTTACATCTTCTGGCACTCACTGACATCTAGTATTCACTGAGATCTGGCTCCCTCCTCATGATCTTGGCCACCCTTTCCAGTACTTGACCATTCACTAATATTCCTGACTTATTGGTCAAAGTGGGGAAGTTTTAATATTCCTTACTCACCATTATCTGTTCCAGACTCGTTCTTCCACTATCACTATCACTCAATAGTCACACTTCCTCTGAGGTTCTTGTTATTCAAATTTATCACTCAGTCAAGATATTGGTTGCTGTTATCAGTCAACAGCCAAGATGTTCTTCTTTCTTTCATGAGTTCAGTTCAGAACTTCCCACTGTCTCTGGCCACTCCAATTCTTTCCTTCATATTAGGGGACTTCAAAATATGTACTGCTGCTCCCTCAAATACCCCTAAGTTCTCAGATCCTCAATCTAATCAGTTTACATGATATATCCTTTTATTACACCTTAAGTGCCCACGAAACTTTTTTTATCGTTCATTTTCCCCTATGTCTTATGACTCCCAGTCTGTTTTTCATTATCCCAAAGGCATTCATCCCTCAGTTCTTTTCTAGGCCATTGCCCTTGCATTTACTACACTCTCCTCTCTTCTTTATTTGAACTCTTTGTTAAACAAATTCAACTCTAAACTACAGTCTTGAATCCCTTGCTCCCTTATCCTATTGTTGATCATACCTTGCCACACTCCAAGCCTGGATTATTCTCACCATCTGCTTTCTTCACTCTTACTTCTGTGCTGTTGAGTACAGCTGGAAAAACCATGCTGATTGGGTCCCTTAAAAACTCATTTGACATAATCTTAATTAGGCCCTCACTTCTAGGCAATCATTTCACTGCTCCCTTATCAATTCACTATGCTACTTTCCAGAGCAGCTGTTTCAAATCTTATCTGTTCAAAGGATCCATGGCACTCCTTACCCCAGACTCTCTGATGAGGACCCTAATTCACATTTCATGAGAAAAAACAAAACTATTTGCTATAAGATTTCTCATCTAACATTACTGGGATATTTTCCTCCACTCTCCTCCTTCACTGTGATCTTAGATAAAGACCATTTTTTTTGGTAAGATCAACCCTTCTACATTCACCCTTGATCTGATCTCTATGAGTAGAATGACCCCAGTCTCACTCTCACTCTGTAATCTTCATTCTCTCCCTATCTACTGGTTCCTTCTCTGCTGTCTACAAACATACTCTTGTCTTATCCATCCTTAAGAAAAATCACTTGATTCTAATATGACAGCTATCATCCTGTATCTCTCCTTTTTCTCTTCTCCAGAAAATGCTCTATGCTATGTACTTCCCTCTTCTTTCCCTCTCTCTCCTCTCCTTCTCTGCACTCCTCTCCCATTTTGTCCTCTCTTTTCCCTTTTGTTTTCCTCTCACTCTTCCAGACTAACTGCAATTTGGTTTCTTGTTTCATCATTTAACTGGAACTGCTTTCTCCAAAGTTACTAATGATCTCTTGATTGCCAAACCTCATGGCCTTTGTTCAGTCCTCATTCTTTTTTTTTTTAACCTCTCTATAGCATTCAAACTGTTGTTCACCCTCTTCTTTCAGAAACTGTCATCCTTGACTCTTTTACTTTCACTTATCCTGCATATCCAATTAGTTGTCAAATCCTGTAATTTCTAACTTTACATCTGCTACATCTATTTACTTCACTCTACTCTCACAGTTACTACCCAAATAAAGGCCCTCATAACCTCTTGCCTGAAAAGTATCCTTTGTCTCAAGTTTTTTTTTTTACTCAAATCCATTTTCTACTTAGCTGCCTTAGTGATTTTCCTAAAGTGAAGTTCTGAGCATATCATCTTCACCCCTTATTCAACAAATTCCAGTGGCTCCCTGTTACTCTAATTATCCAGTATAAAACACTTGATTTGACATTTAAAGCTTTTCATAACCTTTCCTTGCCAAGTCTTCTTAACGGTAAATCACCTGCAACCACTCCACAAACAATACTGACCTACTTTTTATTCCTCACTCATGACCCTCAAAGGCAGCTAGGTGGTATAGTACAAAGAGTGCCAAGCCCAGAGTAGAAAGACCATCTTCTTGAGTTCAAATCTGATCTCAGACACTTCCTATCTGTGTGACCCTGGACAAATCACTTAACCCTGTTTACCTCAATTCCTCATGTGTAAAATGAACTGGAAAAGGAAATGGCAAACTACTCCGGTATCTTTGCCAATAAAACAAAACAAATGGGGTAATGAAGAGTGTGACATGACTGAAAACAACTGAACAACAACAACATGACCCTACACCTCTAGTCTCTCCTCCTCATTTCTCTCTCTTATTTTCCCTAGATTTTTGCAAGCGTGAGCTCAAAATCCTATCATCTGAGGAAAATCTTTCCCAATACCATCTGCTAGTTCATTTCTCTCAGATCACTTTCTATCCACTCTGGATGACAAGTATATACCCGATTATTTACATGTCGCTTCCCATGCTAGAATGTAAGCTCCTTTAGGGAAGGGATTGGACTTTTCTTTGCTTGGTTTTGTTTTTAACATTTCTTTATATCTGAAGTTCTTAGCACAATACCTGGCAAATAGAAAGTTTTCTTATATATATATATATATATATATATAATTTATTTAATTATTTAATTATTATATTTAATTACATATTATTATATAATTATATTATTAATAATATAATTATTTATATTATTATATATTTAAACATATATTTATATTCCTTTCCCCCAATTACATGTTAAAATAATTTTAACATGTTTTTTTAGTTCCATATTTTATCCTTCCCCACCCTGAGACAGTAAGCAATCAGATATAGGTTATAATGTGCAATCATGTAAAAACATTTCCATATTAGTCATTTTGAACAAGAAGAATTGAATAAAAGAAAAAAAATGAAAGAAAGTAAAAAATAGCATGTTTCAGTCTGTATTCAAGCAATATGAGTTTTTTTTCTGGAGGTGAATAATATGCTTCATTTTTTGGGATTTTCTTGGATCATTGTATTGCTGAGAATAGCTAAGTCATTCACAGGTATTTGAACAATATTGCTCTTAGTAGGTATGATATTCTCTTGGTTTTGTTCACTTCACTTTGCATCGGTTCATGTAAGTCTTTCCAGGTTTTTTTGAAATCATCCTGATTGTCATTTCTTATAGCACAATAATATTCCATTACAATCATATATCATAACTTGCTTAACCATTCCCCAATTGATGAGTATTCCTTCAATTTCTAATTGTTAGCCATCACAAAAAGAGCTGCTATAAATATTTTTGCACATATAGGTCCTTTCCACCTTTACATTAAAATGATAAGTACTATTTATCTAAAACCATTGGTAAGCATTATCTGTAATGGGGATAAGCTAGAAGCCTTCCAAGTACAATCAGGGATGAAGCGAGAATGCCCATTATCATCTCTATTATTCAACATTGTACTAGAAATCTTAGCTATAGAAATAAGAGAAGAAAAAGAAATTGAAGGAATTACAATAGGCAATGAGGAAATAAAACTGTTACACTTTGCAGATGATATTATGTCATACTTAGAGAATCCTAGAGAGTCAACTAAAAACTACTTGAAATTATTTAGCAAAGTTAAATTAATCACTGGTTTATCTATTTTTTCATAATACCAGTTTCTAGTTGTATTTATTAGTCCAATGTTTTCTTACATTCAATTTCATTGGTCTATCCTTTGATTTTCAGGATTTCCAATTTGGTATTTAATGGGGGGTAATTTATTTTTTCTTTTTTTTTTAGTTGCATGTTCTTCTGTTTCTCTATTTTATTGATGTTAGCAATTAGATATATAAATTTCCCCCTAAATACTGCTTTGGATGCATCCCATAAATTTTGGTATGTTGTCTTATTGTTATTTTCTTCAAAGATATTATTTATTGTTTCTATGATTTGTTTTTTGACCCATTTATTTTTGTGATTAGATTATTTAGTTTCCAATTAATTTTTAATCTATCTTTAAATTGCCTGTTATTTACTATTTTTATTGTATTATAATCTGAAAAGGATGCATTAATTCTTTCTGCTTTTTTTGCATTTGCTTATGAGGTTCTTATGTGCTAATACACAGTTAATTTATGTGTAGAAGCCATGTATTGCTGAGAAAAAGGTATTTTCCTTTCTATTCCCATTCAATTTTCTCTAGAGATCTATCATATCTAAATTTTCCAGAAGTTTTTTCCTTCTATAACTTCTACCTTGTTTATTTTTTTTTTGTTAGATTTATTTAGTTCTGAGAGGGCAAAGTTGAGTTTCCCCACTAGTATAGTTTTGTTATCTATTTCCTCCTATAACTCATTCAACTTCTCCTTCAAAAACTTTGATGCTATATTATTTGGTACATATATATTTAGTACTGATGTTACTTCATTGTCCATGGTACCTTTCAACAAGATATCGTTTCCTTGCTTATTTCTTTTAATTAGATCTATTTTTGTTTTTGCTTTGTCTGAGATCCTAATTGCTTTCTTTGCTTCTTGATTCTTTTATTTTAGCTGCCAAAGGATTGAAATAACTGTCAGCAGAGCTTAAATTTGTTGCACTGTGGTAAGGCAGTTGTCACCATGCCCTAGTGAAAACTCTGCTAAGGTTACCAAAATATCTTTTCAATAGTAAATAACATAACTTGGATATACTTTTTGATTGATCTAGATTAGATTTATAATTTTTCTCCCCAAAAGAGAAACTATAAAGGTATCAGAGCATGATGTTTATCATCATATGTATAAGTGTATGTATACACACACATATAACACTTTAAAAGACATGAGGTAGATGTGAACTGAACTGTGAAGAAAAACAGAACTGAAGAGTACTGACTTCACTGAACCCTAAGCCAAACTTTTTTACTAAAACAGAAAGCAAACCAAAAAAACCTGCTTGAAGTCTAGTGAGATAGTCTGAACCAGAACTGAAATCTATAGATTAAAAAAAAACAACACAATACTGAATTAAAACTGAAATGGAATATCAAAATATTTTCCAACCAGATCTGAGCCAGACTCATATTTTATTGGTTCAACTCCCTTAAACTTACACAAAGATAGGTTTTCAAGCTTGTTTTACCATTTGAGTTCACAGGACTCAGAGGGCTCATATTCTTTGCCCAAAATACTGTCTTGCTCTGTATATTTCTTATATTTATACGTCTATTTTTTTCCTGGTCTTTTTGCCTCTTTTAACTGTTCCCCTTCCTTATCTTACCACCAATATTTTCTATGAAATTATTGTCACATCCTCTAACTCCACCAAACATTGTTTTCTTTGTTTTAAAAAATTTCTTTCTTTCCTTATAAATAGCTAAAATGGCTATGAGATCTTGACTTTTAAGTGATAAATTTGTCATTTGCCTAGGATTCTTTTTCTGTCATTTCCAGTCCTTTGCAGAAATGACATAACGTAATAATAGATAGTAAATGAATTGGACATGAGGCTTTTCTCCCCTTTCTTCCCCCCTTTTTACTAGTCTTCCTAACTAAACGATAACCCTCCTTTCCTATTGCCCATCTCTCAACTGAGAAGTTTGATCCTATTTCCTTTCCTGTGGTTTCAATATATAAGATGCATGTTTCAAACTCAAAGATTCAGCCTCTAGGATTCCAACCTTAGGGGATGAACCAAAGAGTAGCAACAGTCTTGGAGATTTCAAAATAAGACATTGTTCTGGAATGTATGATTTAGGAGTCCACAATCCACATCCCATGTACACTGGCAAGTTAAAATATAGCCCTGGCAGAAGAACTCTATCAAGCATAGTTATTAAATGACCTGCCAAAGGATGCCTAGTGATTCTGATAGATTCCCAATTCTGCTTGAAAACTTAGTTATTAGGGTTCTAGTCCCTCCTCACATCAGAGGACCACAGGATCACAGACTTAGAGCTGGAGATGTCCCTAGAGGTCATCTTGTTCAAACTCCTTATTTTATAGATGAGGAAACTAAGGCCCAAAGAGTTTGAATGATTTGCCAAAGGCCATATAGGAAATAAGTGGCAAAAGGGGGTTTGAAACTTCAGATTAAAAATCTAGCCTTCTTCCCGGTAAAACATGTAGTGTGGGGCAGCAAGGATTCTCAGAACATTTAGCTGCCATCTAAAGACAGTTATAGGACTCATTTATGGGACCCATATAGATTCTTGCCTGACTCTTCTGACTCGCCAATCCTGTCTAACCCCTTCTATATCACTTAATTCATTGATTTAATTAAACTCAGAATTTATTAAATGCATACTCTGTGTAAGAGAATGTTTTAGGCAATTCTTCATCAGTTATCTATGACTTTATCCCAGCTAGCCTACTCCAATGGGGCATTTCTAACCCTGTTATAGCCTATGACTTCTCCCTACCATGATTATTCAGTTTAAACTCTTGCCTGTTTTGGCTATAGTTTTTGTTCTGGTCTCTTTCTTTAAAATATACATGCTTGGTGATTGTTTGTTTGCTTTTAAATTAACTTTTGTGTTTATTTTTTTATTTTACACTATTCATTTCTGCAAGATTTTGAGTTACAAATTTTCTCCCTATCTTTCCCCTACCCACCACCACAAAACAGAGATCCCACTGAATACCCCCTCCCCCAATCTGCTCTCTCCTATATCCTCCCCCATCCATTCTCTGACTTTCTGGTAGGGCAAGATGGATCTCCATACCCCAGCTCCTATATATCTTATTTCCCAGTTGCGTGTAAATAATAATAATGATAATATTTTTTAAAACATTTGATTTTAAAACTTTAAATTCCAGATTCTTTCCCTTCCTCCCTTGTCTCCCAATAATAAGCAATTCAATATAGGTTGTACATGTGTAGTCATGCAAAACATTTCCATAGTGGATATATTGTGAAAGACTGACTATATTTCCCTTCATCCTATCCCCCCCTACTTGTTCTATTCTCCACTTTCTCCCTGTCCCTGTACAAAAGTGTGTGCTGCTAACTACCCTGTCCCTGAACCTGCCCTCCCCTCCATCCTTTCCCCTCTCATCCCCTTTCCCCCTACTCTCTGTAGGACAAGATACCCAATTTAGAGTGTATGTCATTCCCTCCCTAAGCCAACTTCAATGAGAATAAGGTTGACCCATTCCCTTTTGCCTTCCTGTTCTTCCCCTCCATTTTAACAATTATCCCTTGCCTCTTCTATATGAGATAATTTATCCCATTGGTGATTGTTTTAACATTGTAGCCTGCTTGATCCAAATCTTAACCTTCCTGATCTATGTCCCTGCTCCTCCAGTTGAGAAGTGTATAGTCCAATGGTACACATCCTTTGCTCAAAGTAAACTAAAACACAGTACCTGTGACACAGGAATAGTGGTTAAAGCCACCTTAGTTGCAGAATCTTGAAAATAATGGTTATAGACAACTATTTAACCTTTCTCTTCAGGTTATAAGTTCAAATCTGACCTCAGACATTTAATGACCCTGTGACCCTGAGCAAACCACTTAACTCTGTGTGACTTATTTTCCTCATCTGTAAAATGAACTGGAGAAGGAAATGGCAAACCACTCCAGTATCTTTGCCAAGAAAAACACTAATGGGGTCATGAAGTGTAGGACACAAATGAAATGACTAAACAGCGACTAACTGAGGAAGATTACTTCCTGAGGGCACAATTTCTATAACTATCAGCATGTCAGTTAAATAGCCCAAGTCATGAAAATATCTATTTAGGTTGCAGAAGATAAGCATAATGGCTTTAGTACAATATTTTGCCTCTCTCCTTTGCCACATTGTCATCCATCTGTTTTGAGCATGTTTCTCTTTATTTTATTCTCCTAATCATGCCTTTCCTTTCCTTTTAGTGTATATTTTCAGCACATTCTACAATTTGATAAATATCTATTGAGTACCTATGATCTAAGACAGATACAAAGATAAATAGGATAAAGTCCTTTTTCTGACAGAATTTACAATCCAGGAGAAGAGAATAAAACTCATATACAAAATACCCCCATTATAATACAATATCAAGTGCAATAGACACTAGAGAAAGGTACAAAGTAACAACTGAGATTTGGTATTATATCCAATTCTACAGTCTAATCATGGTTCACACAGAAAATATGACAAATAATGAGTGAGGATGCTAACAATATCCTTTTTTGAAGAGACTAACATTTACTGAAATAAGACAAATCTATCAGCATTTTTATAGTAACCTATTCTCAGCATTGATGACAATGGAATCATCTCATTTAGATTCTCATATTTCAGCACCCAATGTACCTGAGAACCTAAGGATATAAATGACATTCAAGAAAACAAAGTTCAAAGTAACTGGAATCATCTAAATATATACACAGGCAATCTGTGTTTTACAAAACATAATTTGACAGAATACTCAGGGATCAGTTTTAAAAATATCTCAGAGGGGGGGAAATACAAAGTATGGAAAAATTAATAGATGGAATTGTTACCAAAAAAAGATAGCCATCAAGATATGAATAACTACGAAGCTATGTGCCTACTTAAGTAGCTCTAAAAATTAGTATCAAAACAATTTATGTACAATTTTCAAGCAGGGAAGCAATGTGTAGATTAAGAAACACATGTACCTTGTTTGTGGGAAAGAAACTCTATTTCCCTCCTTAAATTCACTTACTATGGGAAGGTACTTGGAATTATTTATCTTTGAATGATACAGGCAAAATTGCTCCTTATTATGTGTTTATACCTTCAAAGACACTGAAATGATCATAAGATACTTTATTATTACACAGAGCTATGTGAACTGTGGGGTCAGATTGGGTATCCTTAAAAAAACAATAAACTCTACTGAGAATATACATGATATTGTACACCCTTTAAGGAAACTGATCACATTCTATTCTTAAATGAAAACTAGATTACATTTAGATGTCATTTCAAAGGACTTTCAAAACATTATCTCATCAATTCCTCATGTTAGCCCCAGGAGACAAGCAGTATAGGCATGATTACACACATTTCACAGATCAGGAAACTGAAGTTAATGGTCATGGAGCTAGCAAGTGGCAGACCTGAAACTTGAATGAAACCTTCTGACTCCAACTTCAGTACACTTTCAAAACACCATACAGTCTTTTTTACAAAAATGTGTTTGTAACATTATGTCCTCAGGTCCAGTTGGCTTGTTCTATTCCATTAACCTTTGACCAAAAGTCAAACATTTTCTTTTCAATAATATCATAATAATTTTGAGCCTTTCTTACTTTCATACATCAGTATTATTTAGAAAAATCTTTGGCATTGTTTTGGGGAATCACAGAAATCTTGAGAGACTCTTTTAATCATCTTTCTTACCTCCGGGTACAAGTACACCAACAGCATCCCCAGTGTGCAAATTAGGAGCTTATTTTTCAAAGCTTCTTTCATTTGGGGTTAAATGCATTCACATCAGAGACTGGAGAAAAAAAGAGAAACTATTGCATGTGTGTTTGAAAGGGCTGCCAAGTCAGTCCCACCTCCATCATAAACCCATTCCCACTTTTTTGACGGAGCTCTATTGCCATTTATATATATTTTTCATTCTGTATTTTCCTTTGAGTGACCTGTTCTATTTCTAACATGTCTGATTTTTTTTCAGACAAACTAATGATGCAGGAAGAGAAAAAGACATTTTCAGGGTGGATAGAGCACACATGATAAAGTGTAAGTGGGGATTGTTTGCACATGGAGAGTATGCGTGATTTCACACTGCTCCAAAGTAGGGGCTTGGCTTCCAAGAACAATTCAGGCAGTCATTGTGCTATTTATCAGTGTTCCTGGTGGATGATTGCCCAGTGATTAATAGAGCTTTCTCTGGACTCCTGCTGACCAACAAAATTGATTTGGGTTCTTTACAAGAGAATCTGTGTACACATGTGTATAATCTAGTCTAATTAACACAACACTTTTTTAAAAAAATTTTTTTGATCTTCCTCTACACCACAGATGTTGGGGTCTCTGTTACTTTTGACTTCATTGGGAGTCCCACCCATTCCTGAGGTCTGTGCAATGATAATACCCGAATGGTTCCACCCTCTAATTTGCTTCTCTGTTTTTAGTTTATCTCTTGCACAATGGATTCACAAATGTGATATTTTGCTGTGAATAACCACATAGATTTAATAATGAATAGATTTAGGCAGAGAATTTATTCTCACTATCCTTTTGTGACCTAATCTGTGAGCCAATGAAACTTTCTTTGACTTCGTTTCTTCTGTGTAAGCAGTATTCATGGAATTCTTCTACTTGTGCTCCGAGAACCTAAAAGCCATTTCCGTACAATCTCACAGAAAGATTCAAAATAACATCAATTCTACTTTGCTTATTTTTGTTTCTATTTACTTTTCCCACATGGCTCCAAGACAACAGTCATATAGTAATAGAAGTGTCAAAATAGGAAGTCACCTAGCAGCATCGGCTGGATTTGGGGCTTTGTCATTGACAGCTTTGTATCTTGAACCCTAGGCCTCTCCTCTTTACTACACTCCTGTTAGGCCTATTCTTTATGCTCATTATTCTCTGGTTTTTTTTATCTATCATTAGGCTCTTAGGCCATTGGTCTTCTTCTAACTTGGGAGTCATTTCATTAATAACTAGTCATTATGTGTGATCATTCAACCAACTTTAAATTTACCCAATAATCATTTCTGTCTTGTCAACAAGAATATCCTGGGAGACTTTGTCAAGTCTATGCTAAAATCTAGGTGTTGTTCTGATCATCTATAAATCTAGGAACTCAAAAAGCACAGTGATCCCCACAGTTCAGAATAGGCAAATTTACTCCACTCTTATTTTGCTTCTGTTTTCTGTAATCAAGAAAAAACGAAAATCTCCAGAATGGGGATAGAATAAAAACTGTTCAATAAAGATGAGCTCAAAGATAAATGAGCTACACTTAGCAAATAGTTCTTCAAGTTGATTGAAAACTCAACAAATTGATGAGGAAATCCCCTAATTATCATTGTCTCTTTACAAATTCTGTGAGATCAAGTCCAGACCAATAGAGTTTTTATTGTCATTCAGGCAATGGAATTTAATAAGCACCTATTATGGTCTAGGTATTATGTGAAGTAAGTGTTGGGGATACAAAGAAAAGCAACAGACAGTCCTTGCTCTCTAGAACAGCAGTTCTCAACCTGTGGGTCGCACCCCCTTTGGGGGTCGAACGACCCTTTCACAGGGGTCACAGGGGTCACCTAAGACCATTGGAAAACACATATTTCCAATAGTCTTAGGAACCAGACACTGCTCCTCTATCTGTCTCCAGGAGGGTCTGCCCACATGCAGGTACGCCCACATACAAGTATTAAAGGGTCATGCCATTAGGAAGGTTGAGAACCACTGCTTACAATCTAAGATGGGGAAATAACATGCAAACAAGCTACATATAGGATATTTAGAAAATAATCAACAAAAGGAAGATACCACAAATGAAGTGGAACAAGAAAAGCTTCCTGTAGGAGGTATTAGAGAAGCCAGGGAAGTGAGGAGGTAGAGATGAGGAGGGAGAACACTTTAGGTGAGGTGAACAGCAAATCAAAATGCCCAAAGTAGGGACATGTAATATCCAGTGTGGTGGAATCAGTAGAAGAAAGAAAGGGAGAGGAGAGATGTTACAAGACTAAAATAGGAGGGTCTTGGCAGTAATCGGGATAGGGTGGGTGAGAAGCAGTGAAGAGTCAAGAATGAAACCTAAGCTGAAAACCTAGAGGACTGAGAAGATGACAGTACTCTTGACAGTAAGAGGGAAACTATTGTATATTTAGTGCTAAGCTGCCCAGTTAGGAACTGGAATTTCTACTCAGAAAGTCTAATAGAAATAACTTCCTAATACAGAAATTTTTTGTCCGTAAAGATAACATCTATCAAGGAATAATAATAATGAATAATAATAAACCTTTTATCAGCTGCCAATGAACAAAGGTGTCAGTCCCTCTCTTTCTCCCCGCCACTTAATTAAAAAATGAAAAATTTCTCAAATCCACCTGTCTTGTTTCATTTGACTTCCCATTTACCATCAAGATAGTGAATTATTGATCTGACCCTATTTTTTGTAGAGTTTAATAATTATATAAGAAGGGACATCATGTTTCCCAAAGGTAACTATTTCACTTTTAGTTTAGACTACATTTGATGTCTTTGATCCTGAAATTCATTGAATGAATGAATGAATGAATGAATGAATGGACAAATTAAAAAAGCACTTAGTAAGTGCTTATTCTATTCAAAACATTGCACTGAGTACTAGAGATGCAAATAGTAAATCAAGATATTCCCTACCAAAGGACTTATATTCAAGGAACTTATATTCTAATGGGAGAGATGATACTTATTGAAGGTTTTGGCTACAAATCAGCTGAAATGGTTCATGATTCTTAGTGTAAAATGGCAGAAGAGGTGGTAATGTGCCTTCTTTCACAACATTTCCATTGATAAAACCATTTATGTTTCTGATGTGGCAAATTGCTTAATCATTAATGAAAGCTAGGATTTATAGTTGCCTAAGACTTGGTAGTATAAGTTAATTCTGTTTGAGTTTATATTTCATTGGTAAACCTAATCATTCATTTCTTTAAAGAAGAGGTTCTTTCATTAACAGATTTTTAAAAATTTGCATTTTTATAAGATGGTTTGAGTAGCATTCAGTTTACATTCCTCACTAAAAGCTATGCTCAACCAAGCCTTAAAGGCTAATCTATGTAATAAAAATATGACTATGAAGAAGTAGATTTGGTAATAGAAGTGGAAACAGACACAAATCATCAATGTGTTCATAGTTCTTTCTGACGTAAACCTTAGCTGTCTTTTGACTTTTATTCAAAATATACTGGTCATACCTGTGCTTTAAGAAAATCACTTTGGTGGCTGAATGGAAGATGACCTTGAGAGGGAGAGACACATGGCCGCAAGACCAACCAGCAGGCTGTAGCAGTAGTACAGGTATGAGGAGATTAGAGCTTTCACCAGCATGGTGGCATCATTAGAAGAAAGAAGGGGAGAGGAGAGATGTTACAAGGGTAAAATAGGGGGGTCTTGGCACTAAATTGATAAAACTTATCACTGTCAAGTGAAACTATTATAACTTTCATTCAAGCTTAGCCCTGGGTAGGAATCCTTGAATATGTTTTAGGATGCATTTTCTTTGAGGTAATCATGGGCTATAAATTGTATAGAACAAATATAGGCTATACAGACACTGTGTCCTTTGGAAAGAAGGCAGCATGATGCTAAATGGGAACTCCAGGCCAAGTTACTTTCCTTCATGTGATGGGAGCAGAGAGTAGCCAAGCAATTAGGATCTAGCAGCCAAAGCCTCAGAAGTTTTGACCATCTGGGCAGGCTATAACAAAGTTTTCCACTTCTTTTCCTATTCAATCTTTCCTGGCAGTCAGATATTTCATGTTTCCTGGAATTTTCTGAACAAAATTATCAAGAACCACAATGCTTACCTCAGCCCCTGTTCTACTCTGAGTGTTGCCTAGCTTAATCTGGAAATAGTCTGGGGAATAACTAAAACATCCCACTATTGGTTCTGATGTTTTGTGTAGTGAAGATTCATATCACAGAGGTTTAAGAATATCTCAAACCAAACCAAACATTCTCTTTTTGAATCTAACCCCAAATTTGTCTGAACTCATTTCTTTAAAGAATCAACTCCTCACAATATGTGTTTAGAATGAAATATCCACTATCCTGTTGTCTGAGTGGGCATAGAGAGCAAGTTCAGGGAATTCATATTCAATCAGCATAGTGGCTGGAGAAGCATTAACTTTCATCTTTACATAGGTTGGGAAGAGATTATGGAGGGCCTTGAATTCTAGGCCAAGAAGAATAGACTTTATAATAAAACCAATTATGTACTAGACATGGCAAATAACACCACACACAAAAATAAAATTGACTATCTTAACAAATAAGAAGGTTCTGATGATTAGTGTAAGAATCATTTCAGAATGAAGTATTGGTGTATGGCTGGATTATCTACTGAATAGAGTAAAATTCAGAATAAACACTTAATTAGATAAAGAATAAAGATTTTTAAAATTCAATAATGCAATTACAATAGCTTTAACCTGATCTATTTAAGTGAGTTTTTGTCATAAAAGTAAAATGATTGAGTCTGATTATCATGTTGCCATTTCTTAGAGAAGTCTAATGTATTCAAAACAGTCATATAACAAGGAAGCCAGAAAACCCAGAAATCAATTTAGGCAACAAACATTTAATCACCTTACCAAGGGAAGAGGAAAAACATGGCAACACAGATTTTGAGTCTAAGAGTTAGAATATAATTTCCTTGAGGGTTATCCCACTTTTGTTTTTCTGTACCCAGAATCAAGCATAATGCCTGGTAGAAAACTTGTTGGTTGATCGATTGAACACACAACATTATGGACAGTATTTTGCAAAACAGTTCAAGGCAGTGAAGGGGAAAGCTTGTATCAAATGTGATATAAGGTCCATCTAAGCCATATCATCCCAAGACCACTCATAGATGTGCCTAGAAGAAGGACAACAAATAGCCATGAACTAGTGGCCAATTTTTATTGTCAACTAGTCTCATATATGCAGAAGAAATTTGTGCTGGAAAAAACACAATTTTAATGGCATCCAGGCATTTTTTCAAACTCTTTGAAAATGGGCAAGATTACCAAAGAATGTAAAACATCATATATAGTATTATTACCCCAAAAATGCAACTAAGAAGACATCAGTAACCACCAAGTCATATACTTACTTTCATGTCTCTTAAAAAATCTTTAGAAGAGTGGTCCTTGTATGCTGAGAGGCTCTCTTTAAATGAAGAAATTAAAACCAAGCAGGCAGCCCTTCACAATCAATTTTCATTTTTTGTTTTAATTTTTTTTTAAATTCTGGACTTAAACACCCAATAGAGAATATTTCCACATACACAGCAAAACACAAAAAGAAGATGCTATATGAAACTGTGAATCTTCATTTTATACTAATTACTTTATATATATATGCATATATCTTACATATATACACATATGTATATATGAACATAAATATGTATTATGATTCTATAGATTACTTTCAAAACTGTCCTACTTTTCTGTGTTTCCTTATGAACTCTCTTCTGTGTATTTTTTAAAACATAAAATGACCCTCTTTTAGTTGTACATCACCATTACTAACCTCTCTCTCCTATTCTTTCCCTTCCCACATTTAAAAAAAACGAGAAGAAAGAGGACAAATACTTTTGTATCACACAAATATAGTCAACAAAATGAGCCTGAATAGTGGTGATACCCCAAAAGTATGTCTTTGAACTTTGCATCCATCATTTCTCTATTGAGAGATTGATGGCCCCAGTTCCTAGGGAAGTTTATCAGCTCATCCTTGAAACTTCCACTGTAGACCTAGCTGTGATTACTGACTGAGTGAAGGTAAGCTAGCCCACTTAATTTACTACATTTATAAGACGGCCCCTGATGATGCTTCACCTTCACATCCCATCCAGTCATTCATCTGTCCGTTCGATGAAAATAACAATGAAGGTATAAGAACTCTGATCAGTGAAGTAACTAATCTTTCCAGAGGACTGATAGTGTAACATGCCTCCATTCTCTTGGCAGAGGGTTGATAAATGATAGATAAAGAATGAAGCATAGGGGTTTTTTTAGACATTACCAGTGTGATAGTTTGATTTACATAACTATATTTCTTTGTTAACAAAGAAAGGTTCTTTTCTGATAGAGGCAATTTTTGGAAAGGGACAACACTGTAAATTAAAGTATTAATAAAATATGCAATAATGTTGGTCTCCTTGCTCTCCCTCACACAAGACCATCTATCTTCCTGACTCCAGGCATTTTCAGTGGCTGTCACCTTGTCTAAAACTTTCTTCTTTGTCTAAAACTTCATATCCCCTTCTGTCTTCCCTGATTTCCTTCAAGCCTCAGCAACAGTCCCATCTTCCCAGAAAGAAGCCTTTCCCAGTACTCCTTAATTTTAGTGCTTTCTTTCTGAGATTATCCCCAACTTATCCTGTATATATTTAGTTGTATTTAGCATTTGCTAAATTGCTTGTTGTCTCCCCCAATTAGATTGTGAGCTCATTGAAAGCAAGAATATTTTTTCTCTTTCATATTTCCAGCAGTTAATGCAGTGCTGGTCCCTAGCAGGCACTTAATTAAAAGCTTATTTCTTGACTAGACATTTATCCTATGAAAGAAAATTATAAAGAAAAATAAGAATCAAATAGAAATATGACATTTTCCAATAATGTCCTTCCTAGGATTTAGACTATTATTTTCTGAACTGTTGACCAAAACTCTAATGTATTTATCATATAGTATTTTATAGTATGTTCTAGTGTGAAGAACAGTTAATTTAGCCTCAGATAACCTGGGTTAAAGTCCTGTCCCTGTCATTTTTCTGTGCAACAGTGGAGAAATCACTTCATCTCTGTTTGCTTCCTGATTTCCTCTTCCATAATATGGAGATGATAAAATCAAGAGTCAGAATAAAGGTTGCTGGGAGAAATAGCACAATCTCAGATATGCAGGCAATACTGCTCTGATGGCAGAAAATGGAGAAGAATTAAGAAGCCTCTTGATGAGGATAAAAGAGGAGAGTGTAAAAGCTGGATTGAAGCTTAACAGAAAAAAAACAAACAAACCCTAAGATCATGGCAAATATGTTGCCAAAGATTTTGTGGCAAATAGATGGAGAAGAAATGGAAACAGTGTCAGATTTTCTATTCTTGGGTTCAAAGATCACTGCTGATGGTGTCCACAACCATGAATTTAAAAGATGCTTGCTCCTTAGAATGAAACCTATGGCAAATCTGGACAGATTCTAAAAAGCAGGGCCATCACCTTGCCAACAAAGGTCCTTATTGTCAAAGATGTGGTTTTTCCAGTAGCAATATATGGTGGTAAGAGTTGGAATACAAGGAAAGCTGAGCACCACAGAATCTATACTTTCAAATTGTGTTCCTGGAGAAGACTTTTTAGGGTCCCTTGGACAACAAGGAGATAAAATCAGTTGATACCTGAAGAAATTAGTTCAGACTGTTCATTGGAAGGTTAAATAGTGAAGCTGGAGCTTAAATACTTTAAACTTAAATACTTTGGCCACATAATGAGAATAATGAAAAGACAGGACTCTTTGCAAAAGATCCTGATGTGGGGAAAGATTAGCTCAATATAATAGCACACTGTGAGGGTCAGAGGAAACGTCCCCACAGCATCAGGCTATGGTTTTGATTGGCTTGCTGCCTTTCTACATATTGACTCAGGACCTGGACCACAGACTGGGGAGAGTACCTGATGTGAAATGAAGTAATATTAATATTAGTGATATTACTGGACATTGATATGGCACCTCATGGCTGATCATTTACTTTCATGCACATTATTCCATCTTATGCTCAAAATACATTTTCATAAACACTGCAAATATTATTATCTTCTTATATGGGAAGAAACTGAGGATTAGGGAAGGTAAGTGACTTGATCATAGTCAGAATTAGTAAGTGGCAGAGCTGAAATGAACACATCTACTTTCTGATTCCTACTCAGGTCTTCTTTCCACTGCTGCTGGCTCATTACCTCTGTTTTGCTGGAAAGGGCTCCCCTACCATGAAAGAAGGAAGCACACTGCCAAGACATTCTAGGAGCAGGCTAAGAAAGAGCATTTGGGAAAGAGGTGTGATGACAATCCTGACAGTCATGTCTTTAGCTATGCTTGTGTGAGGTACACGCTGCTCTCATTTTCGTCTAAGGCTAATTGCCCCAGAGGAAGCATTTCTATCACAGAACACATTGGAAAAGAAGGAAGATAAGGTCATATTGAGCAGGAAGCAATGAACTGCCACTGTGAAGGAGTGGAGCATCAAAATAGTTTGTTTCTGAGGTTTCTTGTCACCTTAAGATGTCATGCCAACCTGCTGCCTCTGGAGAAACTTCCTAGTCTTGGAATGGCAATTTCTCCCTAGTTTTTTCCACCAGGGGTTGAGCTCACAGGCTCCCCCTTCTGGTTCTTCTCTCTGACAATTCAATTAATAGGATTTTGGAGCCAGAAGATGCCTTAGGAATCATCTTGTCCAACCCTTCATATCCAGGCTATGTGGTTTCAATAGCTATTCTCTCTTCTCTTCCTCTCATGACCAGAATGCTCACTTTTCTCTACTCCACCCCCTTTAAAACCAGACACATTCAACCTGGGATACTCTTTCATCTAAGATTAGGAAAGAACAAACAGGAAAAAAAGCAAAATCCAGGATCAGACTTGTCTAGGCAGGACAAAGACTTTAAATACTATGTGTTTATGATTGTATGGAGGCTGGGGTGTGGGAATGGTGCCAGCCACTCATCCCCCACCCAATTCTAGGGATGCAACTTAAAACAGTCTTGCATAATGCACAGTCAGAGAAGAGCACAGTTGAAGAGACAGATGCCTCTCTTTTGTAGGCACTGAACCAGCAGTTTCTCCAGCTCTTCATTTCAGTATGAACTCTTCAACATCTCACAAAGCCAAAGAAAGGTACTGAAGCTCTCATGTGGTCAGCTAGAACTAGGAAAGGTTAAGAAGAGGGTGTATTTAATAAGAAGGGATAATAATATATTTTTCTTTGTCTTATGAATCTAAAAAATTGAAAAAAGTTGACTAAAACTGAAAAGCAAAGTGAAAGGAGATAATCATCTCCATGTACCCACCAAACTACGTATTATAGACCACAGGATTATGAGGTTGGAGCTAGAAGGGACCTTAGAAGCCATTTAATAAAACCTGTTAATTTTATAGATAAGGAACCAGATTTTTAAAGCTGCTAGTCATACATGTAGTGAGCAATAGGAGTAGAATTGGAATCTGGGTCTTCTGACTCCTAGTTACAATGCAGGAAGTAGCATAGCAGTTGACATGCTCAGCAATCCATGATAGTTAATCAAACCCATGACTTCAGATGCCTCCATCCAAATGTACAAAGTGTGGAAAACAAGCAGAAATAGAGATCCTGATGCAAAGAGGCAAATGTGTCTCTATAGTCTTATTGAATCTTGCTTATTATATAAGACTAAACTTTGGCTCTGAAAAGGGCCTCATTCAGAAGGATAAGGAAAATAAAATTTACATCAAGAAGGAAAGGGATCATGTGAGGAAAACCAGGAAATAGAGGGCAAAATCATGGTGGAGAGAATTTGAGTGAAGATCAATAGAGTCAGAAAACAGAAGCAACATTGTTACTGAAATTCTCCACATAGACCATTTAGAAAGAGAGGGAGGAAATAGGTGGAAAGTTTTGGAAACAAGTCACAAGCCTGGAATAGAAAAATGGCATAAAAGTAATGGGAGGGGGGGGATTACCTAAACATCTGGAACTTTCTCTGCCAGCAGAGCGGCTAATATTTTGGTGTCTGGGACAGGATTGCATTTCCATGCATGGGAGACAATGACAATGGCTGGAGTCAGGAGACGAAATGTGTTGTTTGAGGAATGGCAAGGTCAACGTCACTGGAAAGGTACGAAGTATGAGAAGATTAGAAAGGGGTGGTGGTGGATGGAGCATGTTACGAAGGGCTTCTTGATAAGGAGCCCCAGGATGGGGCTTGATTTCATGACATATGAGAAGTAGTTGAAGGAAATAGTGATATTTAGCTTGATAAAGAGATTCTTAATCTGAATTTGGATGTGAAAATTATACTCTTGGGGCAGCTAGGTGGCGCAGTGAATAGAGCACTGGCCCCGGAGTCAGGAGGACCTGAGTTCGAATGTGAACTCAGATACTTAACACGTATTAGCCATGTGACCTTGGGCAAGTCACTTAACCCCAATTGCCCTCTCAAAGAAAAGAAAAAGAAAATTATACTCTTATGTTCATCAATGTCTAACTTAAGTTCAGCATTTCCTTTAATTAAGAATATAGTACCAAAATTATGAGAAAGGATTCATAGGTTTCACCAGGCTACAGAAAGGATTAATAATACAAAAATTTAAGAATCCTCATATAAAAACTGAAGATTTATCTTTTTTTCCCCTCTCCTCTCTATTCCTCTCCTCTTTTCCTTTCCCCTGCCTCTCTCCTCTTCCATCCCCATCCTTCCCTCTATCTTTTTTAGCTTCCTCCCTTCCCTGGCCTAGACGATGCTAGGGTGGAGCCAGCCAAGGAGGCCATGAAGCCTGCTGAGGCAGACATCACAGGGCATGCCCAGAACATGTTCTCTAAAATGGTAATGTACCTGACAGATGAGCTGACAGCCTCCAGTGAAGACTATAAACTTCTTTAAAATATGAACAAATTGACTATCTTGAAGTATCTAGAAATGAAAGCTATTGCAGTAAACATAAATAGAAACTTAAAGGACTTGAACCAGAAATATGAAGCACATCAGCTTTATCTGCATCAGATCACTTTAATTGAGGAGCAGGTAGCAGCTCTTGAGCAGGCAGCTTACAAGTTAGATGTGTATTCAAAGTAGAAAAATTGAGAAAGGTGATGAAAGAATTCTTCAACACAAAGATTTTAACTACAAGAATGCTTCATAAGAGTTTAAATAAGTGGGATGGAACTTAACAGTATGCTTCAATTCCTAAAAGAAAGCAGTGCTGCTGACCTAAGGAGAATCTCAGGGCCCCCCTTTGGTTGAACATATAACTTTGGCCACCCCATGATGTTTTCCTGTACTCCCTGGAACTTCATCTTATCATGTACTTCATTGTGTGCCCTGGACTGAATACTCAGAAATCAGTTTCAGTCCCAACTAGAGAAGACACAAATGAGAGGCACACTTCTGCTTCTGCTTCTGCCCCCTACCCCCAGGGCTGCACCTTGGACTCTCGGTTCTCAATGTATCCCCCACCCCCTTCATAATCTGTTCTTGAACTTCAATAAATGCCAATTTATGACCCTCAAAAAACCCCAAAGGTATAATACCAAGATTTCAAAAGATACCACCATCATTGGCACCATCTCTAAGAGATGAAGTAATGTGTTTTATATGCTGAAAGTTTTCATGGAACCTACTGTGGGTTATAAAAATTAACTTGTTCCATCTCTGCAAGCTTTTCTTCCTTAGCACATACTAGAGCATAATGAAAAAAAATCATTTTTGAAGGCTCTCAAAGTCTAGCAAGACCTATTGTGTTTCTTCCAGAAAAGACTTGCAGCATTCTCATCAGAGACATTGTCTTTCTGAGATTATTTATCTTGCTGTAAATGGAGGCAATCTTCCCTTTGGTGCAGGAATGAGTGTTAGCAGAAATATGTAGCCTCCTAAAATACTTTATGTGCCAGAAAACTCATGTTGGCTCCTAACGTGGCAAGGAATAATAAAATTGAGTTTTCATACTTTGTTCCAGTATTGTTGGCATAAAGGGAAAGAATGAAAATATTGTTCAGTCAAAAAATAACTTCAGTAGCTAAAACCTCATTTTTGTAAAGAAATCTCCTTTCTTAAAAATTATAAGTTCTGCTTATCTAATCCCATATTTTCTTTACTCTGTCCACACTATGGACTAATCGCAAAGATAATAATCTACACCCTTGAACACCTTAACTCATTTGCAACAATTTTTTGTGGTTTTAAAATAAGAATACTATGGAATTTAAGAGCTGGAAGGGTACTTGGCAATCATTTAGTCCAATTTCAATATGTTCAAATATTTGTTGAATCAAGACCCTTTATTTGACAGATGAGAAAAATACTAACCAACATCAAGAAACAGAAGAGAAAGGAAGGCAACTAATACATGTGTATGATGTGCAATTTAATAACCTAGTACTTGTAGGGGCTTTCTATTTTAAATAGACCACCTTTTACAAAATAATCATATTCTGCAAAAAATGTTAAATGATGATTAAATGTCTACATATCAAGTCACATATTTGGAAAGTACTACTTAAAATAAATACTATAGTAAATCCCCCCTTAGATAAGCAATCACCAATCACTCCCTATTTAGCTACTATTAATCTAGATGTTCATATATTGAGTTTGCTTTAAGCAATTATATTACTTTGAAGGAGAAGAGAAGAGAAGAGAAGAAAAGAGAAGAGAAGAGAAGAGAAGAGAACAGGGGAGGGGAGAGGAGATTGTCTTCAGAACTGAATTTAACTCAGTGTTTCCTTTCAAGAAATGATTTTTTGCTTTGTTTTGTGGTTTTTTTTTTCAAATAATGCTTTCTCTCATTACAGAATAAAACGTCTCTCCAGAAAGTAAGAGAAATATTTGAAAGACTAGCAAATGGGATGGGAGGCAGTATCAAAGGAAGATCAATACATGGCCTCAAAATTATACCAACTAGTCCATTGATGTAAAAGGCTTTAATGAACCTATTTAGAATCCTTTTGTAACTCATAAAAATTAAATTGCATTCTTATCAAGAAAAAAACCAACCTTATTTTATTTTGCTAAAAACAAATACAAAACCCAGCTTCCCCCAACTACATCTTTTCTCTCTGATTATTCTCCTATCAGACTTTCTAGTACACATATACAGACCCAGAACTGGCACAAATTACTGAAAATTTTTCTATAGTTATTGAAATGAAGGGGGAGGCACTTCCTTTCCCCATCTACAGAGGAACCCTGTCTACCTCCAGCATAGTTCCATTCAGTCAGTCATCCCTGGGCTGAGAGTGTCCAGGATCCTAGAGTTATCATGTTCTTCTTCCAGTTTACCTTCCACTAGGGTAGACTTGATCCACCCACCCCACTTCTGTCAGATGTTTTGGGGTTACATGTTACGCTCCTCTAGAGTAGCAACCAAGGCAGCACATGCTGTCTGTTTTGATATTAAACTCTTTGAAGGCAGGTGTCGTGTATTGCTCTTAGTCACACTAGCACCATGGATAGTGCCAAACACAAGAAAAAGTACTCAAAACTATTAATCATAATTGTCATATGTAACACTTCCTGTCAAGCAAATAATCAATTCTCTCTCCCACCCTCATTGTATCAACAGAAGATGAAATTATTTGAATTTCTAGGCTTCATTAGAGCCATCCCTTCCTGAACAGACTTTTCCCCCCACATTTTTCTGGAATCAAGGTTATGACAACATGATTCAAAAAGAGAAATAAAAGCTTTACAAACACACACATGCACACACACTCATATACACAAATAGGCAAAAGGACAGTGTCCTTTTTGCGGACCAGCAAAAGGCTCTTAACTTCCTTTTTTGGGTGTGTGGGTCAAAATGAAATCAATAGGAAACAGAAAGAAAATTTTATATTCCTAGTGACACAGTCTCCCAAACTAGCCTTGGAAAATTTCATTTCATTCCTGACTCCATGTGTTTCTGCCTCTTTTTGCATGGTCACAAGTATGCGGATTTTAGTTTGTGGGTTTTTTTCTTTAAAAAAAAAAAAACTCAACATATGTCTCCTTCCCTATCTTTTTTTAAAACCAGATTTCCTCCAGTACTGAGGAGAAATGCACAAACACTAGGTGAAGTATATTATGTGATATGGGGTTAAATATATTTTGAGAAGTGGACATCAGATCAGAATAATTCCAAGGAGGTCAGAGCCTGCAAAATCCATTCTCATCCCACCCTTCTACAGTGAGGAACCAGATAATGAAAAAAGAAAGGAAGAACATGAATCTGTTAGAACTGAGGCTATAGATTCTCTAGAAATAAAGCCTTCTAAATTGAGACTGTAGTGTGCTCTGTGGTTTTCAAGAACAGGGACAATGATTCAACTCATAAATAATTCCTCCTCAATCATCTTGGATGATTTTCCACATATGTGGTCATCTTCAAGCACCACCCATGAACTTGAGCTGTTTGATCTGTTTAAACCAGAGGTGGGGAACCTGCTGCCTTGAGGCCACATGTGGCCTTCTAAGTCCTTGAGTGTAGCATTTTGATGGAGTCCAAGTTTTACAGAACAAATTCATATTTCTAGGCTTCATCAGAGGCATCACTTCCTGATTAGACTTTCCTCCCCACATTTTTCTGGGATCAGGGTCATCACAACATGATTCAAAAAGAGAAATAAAAGCTTTACACACACACACACACACACGCACACACGCACACACACACACAAACATGCATACACAAATGGGGAGAAGTACAATGTCCTTTTTGCCTTTTTGCCAGAGTTGTCCTTTCTAAATCCAGATTTGTTCTGTAAAACTTGGACTCAGTTAAAAAGCTGCACCCAAGGACCTAGAGGGCCATATGTGGCCTCAAGGCTGCAGGTTACCCATCCCTGTTAAACCTTTGTGTTCACAGCTTTGATTGGATTGAAGTTTTTTAGTCTCAGATGCTAGCTCATGGTATTCCTGTGAAGAAAAAGTAGGTAATGCAAGGTAACTTATTTTCACATTCTTGTGTCTCACATTTCCTGGCTAGTGCCCAGAAAGATTAATTTTCCTCAGAAGAACTTTTTAGAATCAACTTATTGTGATTGGTAGCATAAGAGCCTAAATTAACTAGAATTCTTAATGAATCACAACTCTTCTTTACCCCCCTTAAAAAGAGGAAAAGTATAAGAAAACAAACTGATAAATGAATTCTCTCCCCACTCCATAACCTAATGATTTTGGGGGGATTACATGTGATTAATACATAGATGCCTAGATTTTTTAAAAATCTTCATGAGGCTTTTTTTTTTCTTTTAGAGACTAGGTGTCCCTATCTCACACAGACTAAAAGTATAGGCTAACCTCACCTCTTATATAAAATAAGGAGATTGAACTAGATGGCCTTGGAGGTCCCTTTCAGCTCCAGATCTATGGTCTTATAAATCCCATAACACTGAAGATCTTGATAAATTGACTCAAATCATCCAAAACAGGTCAGTCTAGAGCAGTATCAGATCTCAAATTACACAATAAAATGGTAACAGATTGATTGATCGATGGAATAGATTAAGTATACAATATATGGAAATAAATGGCCACAGTAATCTAATTATTGATAAACCCAAAGATCAAAGTTATTGGGGTAATGACTAATGAGTCCTTAAAATTCAATAAAAACTGTCAGAAAAACCAGAAATCAGTCTGACAGAAACTAGGTATAGAACAACATGTCACTTCATATACTAAGATAAAGGTCAAAATAAGTGCTTGATTTAGACATAAGGGACAGTTATCAGAAGGAAATTAGGGGAGGATGGAAAAAATATCAATTGTCACATTTATGGAAAAGGGAATATTTTATAACCAAATAAGAGATAGAAAGGCTCATGGGAGATAATAGGGATAATTTTGATTACATTAAATTAAAACTTTTTGTACAAATAAAATTAATGTACCCCAAATTATAAGGAAAATAGGAAACAGAGAAAAAATTCATAGCAAGCTTCACTGATTAAGGTGTCATT
Source organism: Pseudochirops cupreus (assembly GCA_028627135.1). NCBI lineage: Eukaryota > Metazoa > Chordata > Mammalia > Diprotodontia > Pseudocheiridae > Pseudochirops > Pseudochirops cupreus. The sequence goes on along the minus strand of CM053581.1, from coordinate 518,724,433 downwards.
TCTCAAATATGTAGCAAACTGGGCTAATTTTTCAAAAGAGTCATTCTTCAACTGATAAGTGATCAAAGGATATGAACAAGCAGTTTTCAGAAGAAGAAACAAAAGCTATTAATAGTCATGTAAAAATTCTCTTACTAATTAGTAATTAAAGAAATCAAATTACAATGACTCTGAGATATAACCTCACACCCATAAGTTTGGCTAATGTGATACAAAAGGAAAATAACAAATGCTGGAGGAGATATGGAAAAATAGGTACACCAATGTACTGCTCGTGGAGATGTAAACTGCTCTAACCATCCTGGAGAACAATTTGGAACTATTCCCAAAGAGTTATAAAATTGCGCATACCTTTGACTCAGCAATATCACTACTAGGTCTATATCCCAAAAAGAAGAAAGAAAAAGGACAAAAAACTTACATCCAAAAATATTTATAGAAGCTCTTTCTATGGTGGCAAAGAATTGGAAATCAAGAGGAGGATTTAATCAATTGGGGAGTGGTTGGACAAGTTGTGGTATATGATTATGATTGAATACTATTCTGAAGTCAGAAATGGTGCTGTTGGAAATGTAGAAAAACCTGGGAAGATTTATATGAACTGATGCAGACTGAAGTGAGCAGAACTAGGAGAAAATTGTACACAGGAACAGCAATATTATAAGGATAATCAACTATGAATAGCAGCTACTCTGATCAATACAATGATCTATGATAACTACAAAAAGTTATGATAAAAAGTGCTATACAACTTCCAAGAGAGAATTGATGAGCTCTGAGCACAGATTGAAGCATATTTTTCCCTGTGTTTTTCTTGTTGTTGTTGTTTTTTAATGTTTTAGAAATGTTTGTGGAAATGTTCTACATGACTTCATATGTATAATGGGTTCACATGTTTTCCCTTTTCAATGGTAAGGTGAGGGAATTAAGGGAGGGAAAAAATTTGGAATTAAAATAAAAATTTTAAATTAAAATGTCAGTCTAATCATCCTTGTGGTAAAAATTAAATATGTTTTTTAAATGACAGTTGCCTATTTAGTTGAATGAGCAACCCATACAGCTAATTTATCAGTGTGTGTGTGTGTGTGTGTGTGTGTGTGTGTGTGTGTGTGTGTGTGTGTGTGTGTTGGACAGAAATTGCAGACAAACAATGAGTTGGGCCCAAAATTTAAAAGAATGAGCAAGATGGACTATATGAGAAAATTGTGCTAATCTTTTAATGACCCAAGCTTCTTGAAACAATGGCTGACATTTTAAAATTGATATTCTTCTGCTACTGCCTTATAGCTAAGACTCATGAAATACCACAGTTTCTGAAGAATTCAAATTTCAGCTCATCTATACAAAGATAAGAGTAGCCATGAGTAGCATGAAATATATATAATGAGTAAAGAAATATCTAGGGAAAGCCACATAAATTATAATCATAGAGACGTACGGCTGAAAAAAGAGGTAGGCTGGTCATGTAGCCAAATAAAAGGAGAAGAGATGGAAAGCCCCTGTGCTTCATTGATATTCACATACTGGCAGTTAATCTATAGGAAAGTTCTCTAGGAATGATAATCTATAGGAAATCTATAGGGGAGTTCCCTATAGCAGACTGTATCAGCAAGCACCCTAGCATACCCAGGATAGCTGCTAGCACAGGTTCTTAGATTTGCTTTTCTAAAGGAAAGCAACTCAAAATGGGTTAGTAATCTTACTTTAATCAATCAAACCTATATCATTTACCTAGTTCAGGGGGAAAAGTCAACACCCTGAACTTCAGAGAATACAAACAAAATACAAACAGAAGTCACAAGCAGACAAAGAAACAGATCAGCAGACAGGGCTTCCAGCCGTCTGACCATTACATCAGTTACCTAGTCAGTTACCAGAGAGGGAAGCATCAACATCTGGGTTTTCAAAGCCGGGGGACTCAATAGCTACCCAGAGTCTTGTCTGGCCAAATCACACAACTCTTTCCAAAGTGAGCCCCAAAGCAAAAACTCACATCAGGGTATATATAGCCTTCTCCTCAATCAGAGAATGTCACAATCCTCTTGATCCAGTCTTTAATCACAAAGTAATAAGGTGTAGGCATTCCCTAGGGGCATGGGACATCTTCAGATTCCCATAACACAGACAAAGGAGACACAAACAAGAGTTATATAGGATGAGAAGGCATGTAGGGAGTTGTGATCTGTACTATTCTAGGGAGCTCACACATCATTGGAAGACGTACTCACCTCATTATGTTCTTGTGAAGATCAAATGACACCATGTATGTACTATTTCTAAGAGCCCATATAGCATAATCACTGTATCACTTTTCTTCCTGTGTGCTCTAAACTATACTTTTCATTTCCCCTAAATGGTGATGGAGGTGTACAAAATTTTTATATTTTTGTCATCACAGTCAATGTGTATCTCTCAAACCTAGATGTCTTGATAAGAATCAAAGGTCCCTACTGAATACAACTTTTTGATAATCAAAAACCCAAAATAACTAAGAAAAATACAGCCAAATTGTTTTGGACTATCATTTCAATGATAAACACCATAACGTCAATGACATTTTGACTCACAACAGCAGAATAGTTATTTACAAACGAAGTAATAAACATCACAGTGAAAAGGCTAATGGGGGGAGCCAACACATAAAAGGGGAATTGAAAAGATGGTGAAACTGAGGAACATAGTTGGGACTAAGTATTGGGAATGACAGGTGACAGGTCTGGGGCCTTTCCTCAAATTGAACCTTCTAGGAAGAAATCACTGAAAAATGTCCTGATAACAGTGGTAACAACTGCATTCAGCTGTGGCTAGCTTTCTGGTTCTGCATTCATTTTCTTCCCTTTCTCTTAACTTTTCTCAAGAGAATTCATGATCAGCCTCCAACCAGTAGCCTTTCAAAAGCTCCTCATTAAACAGTGTCCATGCTGGGGTAGCTTCATCACCTGCTGGGCACTACACAGGCTTGTGGAGAACATAATACTCGTAGAGAAAAGCCACCTTCACACACACACATACACACACACACACACACACACACAAACACACACATACACCCATGAGCATTTCGGGAAAGACTGTAATGCCACAGTCTCTTCTTTGTACCACCTGTTTCTCAACAGATTGTGGAGAGTGAGAGTTGGAAGAGACGTGACATAAAAGCTTTTTTTTTCTTCAACTTTTTGTTATTTCTTTACTTCTCCAGAGTAGATTTAGTACAAATTTGTATTTATTAACTTTGTTATAACAATAATAACTAGCATTTTTTAGAGTACTGTAAGGTTTATAAAGCGGTTTACAAATACTATCTCATTTGATCTTCACAACAATCCTGTGAGGGAGGTGCTAATAATATCCCCATTTTGCAGATGAGAAAGCTGAGGTTGAGTGAGGACATGCCAAGGGTCACAGTTATTGTTAGAGGCTGGATCTGAACTCAGGTCTTTTAAACTCCAAATCTAACTCTATCTAATATGCCACCTAGCCACCTATGTATGTGTATATGTGTATATATAAGCATATTATATATAATACAGTATGTCAGAATATAATATAGAATATAACTTATATAATGTTGTAATTTATGATTGTAATATATTTTATAAAATTATGATACATAATATACATACATCGGTACCTGTGTGTGTGTCTGTATATATTTTAAATGTACTTATGTCCCCAAATATAATATAAACTTCTTAAGGTACAATAAGAATTTTCTTATTCTTTGTATCCTCCTTGCCCAGCAAGAGCTTGGCACATAGCAGTCACTTCATCAAGATTTATTAAGTAACAATTTAATATTTACTAGAGACACTTGCATCATGCAGTAGAACTTGGAGTTAGAAAGATTTGAGTTCAAAACCAACCTGAGGCGCTTACTATATGACCTTGGCAAGTCATTTAACCATCTGTCTCATAGATCTTAACTGTAACATGGGGATAGTAATAGTACCTATCTCCCAGCATTGTTGTGAGAAATAAATGAAATAATATTGTGCCTGTCACATATTATTCACTTAACAAATGTATATTTCCTTCTTTCCTCATTGATTGTTTGAATGATGGAACAGAAAATTTGCATTTGAAAAATATTAAAAACAAAACCTAAATCCTATTATGCTTGATATTGATTGTATGCTGGGAATGGATAACAAGACTGACAGATACCTATGTAGTGGGACAACTAAACTTAGGATAGGTTAAAAAAATTTTTTAAAAGATTGGAAACCCAATCTAAAAGTTCAGCACAGGACCTGCCTGTCTCATACTCTATTACACACTTCTTTAGGGCTGCTTTCAGGATCCCTTAAAGTAATCACTGCTACAAAGGTATTAGTTTATAAGGGCTTAAAGTATTAGCTACTCCAGACATTTACATTTTAATTGAAGACTATGGAAGTCTGATCAGGGAAACCCCCTCGAATACCAACCAAAATAAATCATTCAAACATAATGACAGACATTGAGAAGGTATATTAGCGGCAATGTTGGAGAAAAGGAAGCGAGGGGTGGGAGTGAAACTACTTGGCATCCCTGAAATCATACTGGCTAGCCCAGTTGAAATGTAAACACAAAAATATATTACCAAACTAGAAGGAAATGTTTATTATTATCCATGCCCTGGTTCTTTCCAATGCTTAGCATAAACTCTCAAAAGCTGAATAAGATTCTCATTTGGAAAAAAAAAATGTTGAGGATTTGTCCAGAGTTCCTTCTTAGCATTCATACACTTTCCTAGGCTTTGGCCCTTGATAGCATTTATAGAAGCAAAATTCTAACACCCCATTTATATTCTTTTGTCAGACTCAAATAGCCCTGTTCTGACAGGAGTGTGTTGGCAAATGTTTAACAACTGGATCTCTGGGGAAAAACAAACATCCAGTAGGCAACATTTAAGCTTAAGCTGCATAATTAATGTTTTCTCCATTAGTGTCTCAAGTCTAGATAATAAACAAGACAATAAATCCAGCTCTGATTTCTTGCATTGGATGATTTTTGAGCTGTAAATGTTCACTGAAAATTTAACAATTGGCTGACAGGTTAGATGGGCTCCAGTGCACCCTTACATGCTCATGAATTCAATTCATTTCTCTAAGTATGACTCATGCATTCAACATTGGCTGCTGAGTTTTACTTCACTTACTTCAGAGAGGCAATTGGGAGGCTCATTTCTTGGTCTTTCAAAAAAGGTACAGAAAACTTTGCTAAGGCATTATAAAGCACCATATAAGATAGAGCAATGGTGTGTGAACTTTTTGATTTTTAGTACTTTAGCAACTCTATTTCAACGTAATTATTTTCATTTGTGATCCTATGTATTTTACTTCATGCACAGATCACAATGGTGTGCAAACTTTTTTTTTAGCACTTTGACAACTTTATTTCAATATAATTAGCTTCCTTTGTGATCCCATGTATTTTATTTCATGCATTTATAATATAATTCTGTGGGAAATCACTGTAGGTTTTAATAGACTGTCAAAGTGTATCAGCAAGCACCCTAGCATACCTAGGGCGGCTACTAGCACAGGTTCTTAGATCTGCTTTTCTAAAGGAAAGCAACTCAAAATGGGTTAACAATCTTACTTTAATCAATCAAATACCATTTACCTAGTTCAGGGGAAAAAGTCGGCACCCTGAACTTCAGAGAATGCAAACAGAAGTTACAAACAAACAGAAACACAGATCAGCAGACGGCTTCCAGCATCCAACCATTACATCAGTTACCTAGTCAGTTACCAGAGAGGGAAGCACCAACATCTGGGTTTTTCACAGCCGGGGGGCTCAGCGGCTGCCCAGAGTCTCGTCTGGCCAAATCACACAACTCTTCTCAAAGTGAGCCCCAAACTAAAACCTCACATCAGGGCATATATAT
>CM053581.1:518565141-518712189 GCA_028627135.1 Pseudochirops cupreus | reverse complement strand
GTCCTCCCAGCTGCCGTAGCTCTTAGGGAGAGGCTGGGAACTCTTCCTATATACTTCCGGCTCACTGGATAACGAGGACTCCAAGAACGAGGCCCAAGATGGCGATCCGTCCAGGCCGCTCAATGCGAGAGCTCTGGCCTGAGAAGAATCGCTCAGTCCCCCTGCTGCCTGCAGGCCGCGGGCGGGAAGCTGCAACGCCGAGGTGGTGCAAAACCTCTGCCTATCCCTTTCCCCTCTGGAGGCCTTCCGGCTGGACTGCTTATCTCCCCCTTTCACAATTCCCATTCACAGCTGCTGCTAATCCGCTCTCTTGAAGCTCCTCAGCTCCTCCACTCCTCCTGTCCAGCCGCCCCTGGGGCACAGCCGCGGCTTCAGGCCAGGCTGGTCTCGGTTCACAGCGCTGATATGGTTCCTCGTAGCTGAGCTGACTTTAGTGGGAAGTATCTTTGTGTGCGTTTTGGAGTCCTAGGATTGGTTTAGAGTCCTATTTTATGGGTATTTTGGGGTGGCTATGTGAGAGCTGCGATATGTTGCTGCTGCTACGCCGCCATCTTGGCTCCGCCAGGGAATATATTTTAAAAGATAAAAAGAAAGTCCTTTGCCTTTGGTGCAATCTAGAAGGATAGCTTCATTAGAAAGAGTCAAATAGCAGAACTCTCTAATCTGTCTCCATAGCTATTCTGAATTTGAGTTCTTCATCTGTAAAACGAACCAGCTTGTGAACCAGCATAAACAATTACTGATTTATTAAGCACCTACTAAGTGTCAGACACTGTGCTAAGTACTAGATACAAAATATCACCTGCCCTCAAAGAGCTTAAAAGGAAGACTTCATTTAACTAGAATGTGAATCTTGACCTACATCTTGAGGAAATAAGAGATTTTGGTTAGGCAGAGGTGAATAGGGAGTTAATTCCAGTTGGGGAAGAGCCTGTGCAATTACATTAAGACCAGAGAAAGAGTTTTATAAATCAGAAACAGGAAGGCTACTTTTATTGGATCATAGAGTACATAAAGGGAAAATATTTAAGGTAGTAAGATTGGAAAGATAATTTTGGTTCTGGTTATGAAGACCTTTGAATGCCAAAGAGAAGAATTTGTATTTGATTTTAAGGCAATAGGGAGCCACTGGCATTTGGTGAGTAGGGGTGGGAGATGACAAAATCTGTATTCTTGGAAAATCACTTTGGAAAAGAAAGAAAGAAAACAGAGACATAAAAACATACACAGAAGAGACAAGAAGGAAATTAAGGAAAAGGAATAACAAGCAAGGTTGTGATGGTACTATTATTAAATATATATTATAATGATATATTATTAGAAATTAATTAATTTATTTTAATTAATTAAATTAATTTGTATCAATTAATTAAATATACAATAGATATAACATATACTATGTAGCATACAAACTTTTATGCCATAAGTATCTAAAAATGTATACCAATAAATATATAATTACAGCTATAATAAGTATTATGTCATAAATTCATGTTTTATATATATTCCTTTTTTCTGTATTTTGTATGTAGAAATGTCTATATGTGCTCTGTTTATCACTTTTTTTAGACATTTTAAAAACATCACTCTGGAAGCTGTGTGGGGGAAGGTTTGGAGAAGGAAGATATCTGATTGAGGGAGTAATTACAGTACTCCACGCTAAAGGTGATGCTCTCCTCTTCCAGTTTTACGTTTTATAAATCCCTCTCATTTGTCACAGGATCATAGCATTTAGAACTGGGAATGGTCTTAAAGATCACTTAACCTCTGTTTCCCTCAGTTTCCTTATTTGTAAAATTGGAATAATAATAGCGCTTACCTCCCAGAGTTGTTGTGAGGATGAAATGAGATATTTGTAGAGTGCCTCGTAAATCTTAAAGTGCTGTACAATGTTAGTTACTATCATTACCATCATCATCATCATCGTCATCATCATCATCATCATCATCATCATCCAATCCAATCTCTTCATTTTATGAATGAGGAAATGAGGCTCATACTAAATGAAGTACTTGTCCAAGGTCACATAAGTTGCTGAGCTGAGATTTGTAACTTAACTCCAAAGCCAGTATTCTTTCCAGTACACTATATGTGGATAGTTTAAGCCCTTCAGGGCTTGGGAGAAAGTGTTAAGAGGGGAAAGAAATTGACACAAACTTATAATGCTGAAAGTCTGAGTAACTGTCATTCAGGGATGAGTTGACAGTCGCCTTGGAATTAGATTGGGATACAGAGCAAGCAGTCATGTTTGTGGTATATGGAGATAACAAGGTATCCCTCTCACAAATTCACTAACTTTATAGCATTATTGAGGGGTCAATTCTGTCCCTATCATTCATTAATCAAATATTTTTTATTCTTTTAGTCTTCTTTGTTTATATGCCCCTTCTGCCTTCTCCATCTCTTTACCCACCACATGGATCTTCCTATTTCATTTTCACGCCTGGGAATTATTTAAAGTGTCCACTGCAAAGTGGTTTAGAACACTCTAAGTCTTTCAAATTGGACTCTCCAGAGAAAAGGGTGCTATAAGGAATATTAAAGAAATAGAAAAATTATGCTTTTAAGGTCAAAAGGTAGAATCAACTACTAAGGGCTCAAGAAACTTTAAACATTCAATGTCAAATCTTGCCCTAGAGACTTTTGTTTAGAATCAGTTAGGTCTATACTATCACAGGATCATAAACTTACAGCTGGAAAGGACCTTAGAGGTCATCAAGACCAAACCTGAGGCACAAAAAGGTTAAGTGTCCTGCCCAGGGTTCCACAGCTAGTAAGTGCTTGAGGCAGGATTTGAATTCTGGTCTTCCTGACACTAGGTCCAGTACATTATCCATTATGTCACCTAGTTGCCAAATAACTTGGTATACATTATAAATAGTTCTGGTTTCACTTAACATAAAACTAGCCTTGTGACCTTGGGCAAGTCACTTAACCCCAAACTGCCCTCCAAAAAGAAAAAAAACAAAACAAAAAAACTTGGGGTGGCTAGGTGGTGCAGTGAATATAGCACCAGCCCTGGAGTCAGGAGGACCTGAGTTCAAATCCGGACTCAGACACTTAACACAAAAACTAGCCTTGTGATCTTAGGCAAGTCACTTAAACTCAAACTGCCCTCCAAAAAGCAAAAAAAAAATATATATATATATATATATATATATATAGTTCTGGTTCAAAGACAAGGATGGTGGGTTTTTAAAAACCTACTCTTCTTGAACTTAATTAAAATTAGCACATTTATATAGACCTTCAAGATGTTACTATTAAATTTAATATTTATGTAGAGCTCTAAGGTTTACAGAGCATGTCATAATATCTTATTCTATCCTCACCACAACCCTGGGAGGTAGGTTCTGTTATTATCCCCATTTTATAGGTGAGGAAACTGAGGCAGAAAGTGGTTAAGTGACTTGCCCAGGGTCACACAGCTAATAAGAGCCTGAAGCTAGATTTGAAATGGGTCTTCCTAATTCTAGGTCCTGCACTCTTATCTACTATGTCACATTTTGCCTTATAAAACATCTTCCTCACAATAACCTTGTAAAGCAGATAGGTTATTATTATCCCCACATTACAGATGAGGAAACTGAGGCATACAGTGATTAAGTGACCTGAGGCATACAGTGATTAAGTGACCTGCCCAGGGTCATGCAGCTTTTAAGTGCCTAAGACTGGATTTGAACTCAGTTCCAACACCCTATCTACTGTGCCACGTATTGCCTTACAAAGTACCTTCCTCACAATAATCCTGAGAAGTAATAATGTAAATATTATTATTCTCATTTTATAGATGAGGGAACTAAAGTTCAGAGAAATCAGTGAGATTCAAACTCAAGACTTGTAATACCTAGTTCAGTGCTCTTTTTTTTTTAGCATCCTGTTGCCCCAGACTGTGCGTGTGTGTGTGTGTGTGTGTGTGTGTGTGTGTGTGTTTGTGTGTGTGTGTGTTAGGGAAGAAGGGGTTTGCTGCAGTATGGTACTGTATTACACAGATAGCCATCTCAAAATGAAAAGATTTGGTACCCATTCATTGCCCCAGTGATTTCATTAGCTGCAGTTGCTCAATTTCAACCTGATTGAACAATCCTGTATTCAGCACCTACTATGTCAGCTCCATACTAAATACTAAGGATGGAAAGCTAAGAAAACCACTCCCCTCTTCTTAATGCAGTGCCTAGCACATAGCAGATAATGAATCAAAATACTTGTTGAATGATTGACAATAACTACACAATTTTGCTCTTTAGAGAAGCATTTAACAGGTAGCATCAGGACATAGATTATAATGGATTTCTTAGCTCAGGAATGAACATGCTAATCCACTGTAAATTGAAATACCAAGCACATGAACCGTCAGGGGAATCCTTAGCTCAATGATACTTATTAATGAGTTCTATATAGCATGAATATAATCCTTAGGAATTACCCTAAAAACATGAAGCATAACATGATTTCTATAAAGAAGATGGCATTGGTTAAATGTTTCCTGGGCATTTCTGGGCTATGTTTATGTAGATAAGATGAGAGAGAGACAGAGAGGGACAGAGAGAGGCAGAGACAAAAAAAGAGACAGAGATAGAGAAGACAGCATAGAGATGGAGACAGAAACATATAAAGATATAAAGACACAGAGACAGGGACAAAAAGAGACAGAGATAGAGAGCGGCTAAGAGAGAGAGACACAAACAAAATTATGTCTTTGCTATGTGACTCAGCTCCAGATCTGAGCATAACTAGATGCTTACCTGAGCTAGGCTCAGACCAATGTGGCATAATAGAAAAGTTACTGGTCATGTAGTTAGGAAAACTTGGATTCAGATCCTGCTTCAGACAGTTACTAGCAGTGTGAGTTCGAGCAAGTTACTTGACCTCTCTTTGCCTAAGTTTCTTCATCTGTAAAATGAGGGGCTTGTACTCATTGGTCTATCAGGTTTCTTCCAGCTCTAAATCCCATGTGTTCCGCTCATAGCTACAAAGTAAGAGAGAAAGAGGAGGGGATATCAAAGGCTAAACCTCCAGAACAGTTGAAAAAAGAATTTTAAACATAGTCTATAACCTGGAGTGGACCAGTCTCTAACCTGTAAGTGGCTGGAACCAAACAAAGCAGGCCAGAAGCAGGTGACTCAAGAATCAAATAGTGGTTTAATTAATTTCAAAGTGGGGAAAACAGGTTTGCAAACCAAAGTTTCCCTGAGAAGAGGGAGGAGTAGGGCTTATAAGCCTAAAAACCACAAAAAGGCAGAACCCAACACAATCATTCTTAGGTCTTGAGTAAATAGTTCCCATGCAGGCCCTCGTGTGCAGGCATTTTTTGGACAATACAGGTGTTCTTGAGTGCTATGGGAACAATTCTTAAGTCATCAGAAATGTTTTGCCTTGTGATTGTTTCAAGTCCTAAGGGTTGCTGAAATTTGTAATTGTTCAGTGGGGTACAGAACCAGAGTTAGCCTGGCAGGAACAGAAGTGCAGCCCCTGGTTTGGTTCACTCAGTGTTGACGTTGTTAAAGTGTCAGGAGATGAAATTGATGACTCTCTGCTACAGCAAGATGGCTATAGTTCCAGCTCTCAGGCCAGAATCTCCTGGGAAATAGGGGAACTCCAAGAAATCTAGATAGTTAGTACAATTATTGCACACAGTCAAACTAGGTTCCATGCAATTATCTATCTCCCCTCAGCCTTACCTCCTTAGATGTAATTCAATGTTGATCTATTTTGGAACCTTGGAGATGATAAAATGCTTTTGTACATTGAAAGTGATGCCAACAGGAGTCAGATTGGAAAGGATACTGACTTTCATTACACTGTTAGTGTTTCCTCTCTCAGGCTAACTTCCATCTACTAAGCATTTATCTTGTATGTACTGATTTATGTATATGTTCTCTCCCCTCTCTTCTTAGAATGTAAGCTCCTTGAGAGCAGGGTCTGCTTTTTTTTTTCTTTTTTCTTCTTATCACCAGAACTTAGCACAATGCCTTACATATACTAAGTGTTTAATAGGTGCCTCTTGATTGGAAATTGGATATGTGAAGAGTTGAAGTTCAAAGCAGAGATTGGGACGCTACAGATCTGGGAGTCATCCATATAGAGGTGATAACTGAGGCCATGAGAGAAGATGAGATTGCCAAGGAAGTGAGCAAGAAGGCTGAGGGCAGATGCTTGGGAGAAGGAAGATGAAGTACCACAGGAGATCAGAAAGAACGTGGTCACAAAAAAACAAGAGAAAATAGAGTAGCTAGAAAGAAGGGATGATCACCAGTGTCAAATTCTACCAAAAGGTCTCTCTGTCTCTGTCCCTCTTTGCCTCTCTCTTATTTTATTTACATTGATGTAGCCCAGAAATGCCCAGGAGACATTTAACCAGTGCCATCTTCTTTATAGAAATCATTTTATGCTTTATGTTTTTAGGGTTATTATTAAGGATTGTACTTGTGTTGTATAGAACTCATTAATAAGTATTGTTGAGCTTCTTGAACACCCCAAACAACAGAAATGCAGAAGATGTGAATGAATTTAAGAGCCAAGGACAACAAAAGTAATAGAGTGACCTCAGAGGGACCAGTAAGAACCTTGTTTCTATTTTTTTTTTTTTTGCTTTTTGGAGGGGGGAATGCAGGGCAATTGGGGTTAAGTGATTTGCCTGAGGTCACACGGCTTGTAAGTGTTAAGTGTCTGAGTCCTGATTTGAACTCAGGTCCTCCTGACTCCAGAGCCAGTGCTCTATTCACTGTGCCACCATTTCTAAACATAGACAAGAATCCAGGGATAAAACCCCAAGTCTGGTGGAAGCTATGATGAAGAGGTAGGCCTGGAGCATTATGACCATAATCTACAGGTAAATCAGTGTTTTGCCTGTTTGTTTGTTTTTGTGGGACTACATTACAATGGGAGAAGGTATCTGAAAGGTGGAGGAAGGGAATGGAAGGATAAAGAAGAATCTGTGATGTCCCTGGATCAAAATGAGGGCTATCAACAAGGGGAAGGTAACCCCTCTGATATCAGTCAGAGAAGACCTTGTAAGGGAATGGGTGAGAAAAAGGGGGTTGGGGAAAAATGAAAAGGATGAGAAAGGAAAGAGGCTTTGCTTTGGTGGTAGGAGAGGATTCCATGAATATTCCTATGGGTAAAAAGAGATGATTTTTGAAGGGACATGCACTGGATGTGTTCTGAGGGACTTAGTGCATGAAAAATTCATTTGTCTTATCTCAAGAGGAGGGGAGTAGGGATACTGGGGGCAACTGGAACCTAGAAGGGTGGGAGGGCATGGACTCAGGGAGAATCTTGAACAAAAAGAAAGTGAAGTGTGTGATAAAAACCCTTGTTGGAAAGGGGGACAAAAATGAAAAATTTAAAACCTAACAAATTAGTTGAAGGGGAAAAGGGGGAATCTACTTCAGTGAAGGGGGAAAACAGAAAAACAGGGAGAATTATGAAATGAACTAACTGCAGGAAAGAAAAAAGAAAATAATAAGCAAAACTGCAAAGGTAAAGGGGTACGAAACAAGAGGAGGGAATCAAGATTGAAGGTAAGAGAGCCAGTGGGAATAAGGCTACCTTTTCAAAAACTTAAGGGAAAGTAGCTGAAATAGTACAGTACTATATTTAAAGCTAAAAAAAAAAAAAAAACAGACAAAAACAAATTGTAACTTAAAAAAACCAATATTAGAGAAATATATAAACCTAATTCTGATAATTTTAAATATGAGTAGATTAAATAACCCAATGAAATGAAAAAGAGCAACAGAGTGGATAAGAAAACAAAATTCTACCATCTGTTGCTTCCAAGAAGCACATTTAAAAAATAAGATAGGAGCAGCTAGGTGGCGCAGTGAATAGAGCACCAGCCCTGGAGTCAGGAGGACCTGAGTTCAAATCCAGCCTCAGACACTTTACACACTTACTAGCTGTGTGACTTTGGGCAAGTCACTTAACCCCAATTGCCCTCCAAGAAAAAACCCAAAATAAAAATAAGATATACTCAAAAATCTGAGGGGGTAGAATAAATTCACTATGCATCAAGTGAATCCAAAAAAGCAGGAGTTGCAGTCATGCTATGTAACAAAACAAAAAGATATGGTGATACACAAAGAAACTTCATTATGCTGAAAGGAATCATAAGTAACAAACCAAATGCCTTAGCATCCAAATTCATAAAGGAAACATTTAAGCTACATGAAATCATAGATAGTAACACTTTAGAGACTTCAATATCATTCTCTCATTTTTAGGTAAATTCAACCAAAAGATGAACAAAAGGGAAAATATGGAACTGAACAAATTGCTAGAGAAACTAGAGTTAAAAGACTTATGGAGTCATCTAAATAGGACAACAAAAGAATATACATATTTCTTAGCACTATTTGGAACTTTCTCAAAAATTTATGATGTACTAGCTGCACAGAGATACTGCAAACAAATATAAAAAGACAGAAATAGTTAACTCCTCATTTATAGACATAATATAATACAAATAGTAACTGGGTTAAGGACTACAGACAAAAGATACAGACTCAAATGCAGACTTAACAACAAAATCCTAAATAATAAATGGCTCAAAGAACAAATATAGAAATGATAACTGTGTAAAATGAAATGATAATGATAAAACAACATATTAAATTTTCTGGGATGCTGCTAAAACCTTCCTCAGGGGAAAATCACACCCCTACAAATATGTATTAACAAAACAGAAAAAAAGAGTGGCTTAATAAACTGAATATAAACCTTTTTTTTAATTAGAAAGCCATCAAATAAACAAACTTCAAATAAACACAAAGAGATGTTAAAATTAGAAAGGAATTAGATAAATTAAAAACAAAGTCCCATAGAAATGATAAATAAAACTAAAAACTCATCCTTTAAAGAGCCTAATAAAATTGATAAACCATTAGCTAATCTGATTAAAAAGAGAGTAGAAAGTCAAATCAATAAAAATAGCAAATGAACGACATTAAGTCACAGCAAAATCAGAAGCAATAAAAGGAATAATCAGAACATAGTATGCATAATTACGTGTTAATAAAACTGAAAATACAAAAGAAATACAGAAATACTTTCAAAAATATAAAATACCTAAACTATCAGAAAACCAGACAGAAATCTTAAATAACTCAATCTCAGAAAGGGAAAGAGATCTAACTGTAAAGGAAAAACTAAAGGAAAGAAAACTATGATCTTGATAGGATCTCAGTAGAATTTTATCAGACTTTTAAAGGATAATTAGTATTCTTCACAAAGTATTCTATTCTAACTACAAAATGCCTAAAACATCTGTGGATACACCAAAGCACACAGTTCTCTGTATTGCAGATAGCTTTTTTTCCTTGAGAACCCAGAGTCTGAGTTGATTGGCTATTCACCCAAGATCCTTTTTTAGTCCTTTCAGCTAAATGGACTGGTTCATTTCTAGGGCCTGAGGATGTGTAGAGCCTCAGGTCTGAGGTAGAGAAGGAAGACTGAAACCACGTCATTTCCTCTTAACTCACCTTCATCTACCACATCTAAACAACTGCCAAATCTTATCCATCCTCCCCCAGTCCTCATATGTCTCCCTTCCTTCTTCCTTCAGAGGATCATACAATAACAATTCTAGATTAGACCATCATTGCCTCTTGCCTAGACTTTTGTAATAACCACCCAATTGATCTCCAGGCCTTCCTTTCTCCAATGTATCCTTCATTTCAAAGTCATATTACTAAAGTCAGTTCTGAACAAGTTATTTTGCTGCTCAAGAAGCTCCAATGATTTCCTTTTGGCTCTACGATAAAAAGTACTAATTTCTCAGTTTGGCATTTATAGCCCTCCCCATTCTGGTTTTAGCTTATCCTCCTAGTATAATTGCATTTTACTTCTCTTCATGTACTCTATGTCCTCAACAAACCTACTTGCTGTTCACCATATGCAACATTACCCCATAGATGTCGCCTACTCAACATGTGCAAACTGCCTCCATGCCTTTACACAGGCTACTAACGAACTCCCACCTCGCTTCAGCCTTTTGGAACCTCTAAGTAAGTCCATTCAAGACCTAATTCAAATGCAACCTTCTTGAAGAAACCTTTCCTCATCCCCCAGTTGTCAGGGCTCCCTCCCCGATAACTTTGTATTTATTTCATTTATGTTTTTATTTATCTGTGAACATTCTGTATCTCCTCTCCATCCTATGCCCCACCCCCCCAAACCTAAATAAACTCTTTAAAGGGGGGACTGTTTCACTTTTATATTTGTGTGCTCACTACCTAGCATAGTTCCTGGCTTGATCAGTGTTTAGGTAAATGCAGGGAGGAGGCTAAAATCTTTGGGGAATTTAAGAGGAAAGGAAGTCCCCAAATTCATGGGAAGGGAATGGCTTCAGGATTACTGGGAACAGGCAAGTGAACAGGTACATCTCTACTTGATGAAATCAGTTCCCTTTGATTGCATTTAGTGCCTTGGGGATTCCTATAAAAGGGGAAGAGGAGGAGGTCCTGAGATTTGAATATCAACCCTGCCTAGAATTAGAGCTCATAGATTTATGTCTGAAAAGGATGTCATCACACCAAATCCCTTCACTTTACAGATGAGAGAACTGAGGGTCATAGAGATAAAGGGAATTGCCTAGTCCAAGCTCATGCTGCTAAGTAAATGGCAGACCTGGGATCAACTGATTTTGTTTGGGGAAGGGGGTGGCAGTGGGTAATGTCTTTTTTAGTATCTTACCTAGAGGGAGATACTGAGACTTCATAGGATTCATCATCAGAAGCACCCATAGAAATAATCTAGTCTAACTTCTTCATTTTACAGATGAGAAAACTGAGGCCCAGAGAAGTATGGATCAATTATTAAATACATCTTTATTGTCCAGCCTGGGGGTGAACGTAGAGGAGGAGGAGGGGTTGATATAAAATTCATTACATTGTGAGCTCCTTGAAGGCAGGGACTACCCTTTCCTTTTCTTTGTATCCCCTGCACTTTAGCATGGTGCTGGCAAACAGCAGGCACATAATAAATGCCTGTTGACTGATGAATAACAATGAAACCTCCTTAGACAGCAGCTAGACAAAGCCCTTCATTTAGAGACAGGCAACTCTGGCCCAGAAAAATTAAGCCACCTGTCCCTGAGTACAAAGTCACTGAAGGACTAAACCAGGATTCAATGTCAGATCCTGTGTCTATAGATACAGTGTTCTTTCTATTGTACCATGCTCCCTTGAGGGAAAATTGCCAAACTGATTTTCAGGAAAATTTTCAACTCCTTATTCTCCAGGTTAGTCCAATATTTAGCAAAGGATAAATGCTAAGGATGCTTCTGTTCCTTTCCCTTAATTACTTCTTAAGCCTTAGGTTTCTGAGCATCCATCTGGTAGCCTTAACTTGTCAGGGGTCTGAGCCTTTTTTTATGCTATTTTGAGAATGGGGATCGTTTTCCAAAGCCCTGGCTGTATCTCGTCACTGATCTTATTTAGGTAGTAGAAAGCTGAGTCTTCATATTCCCAGAATTTTCCAAGTCTTTGTCTTCGGTACAACTTGAAAGAGGATGACAAGGCTCATACCGAAAGTTGCATAAGTATCCTGTTAATTAAGTCAATAGTGATTTGGCTAACATGATGCAGATAGAAATAAGAGGGGATGTGATTGGAACCCCAGGTTCTTTGCCTCTGAATCCAGCATTCTTTCCACTTCCCTGGATAGAATCTCAATGCAACAACACCTAGTGCTACAGAATACTGGAACTTCCATATGAGAAATATTTACTTGACAACTTTCGGTCTGAAAAGTACTTCCTCCTCTCCTTATTTCATCTGGACCCCACAATAATCCTCCAAGTCACACACTAAAGGTATCATTATATCCATTTTACAGAAGAGACAAGTAAGTCTTTCAGATATTAAGTGCCAGTGGTCACTCAGCCGGTCATTCAGTTAGTCAACAGGCAATTATTAAGGGCTTACTATGTGCTAGGCACTGTGCTAAAGTGTTGAGGATACAAAGAAAAGCAAAAGATAGTCCCTGCTTTCAAGAAACTCAGTCTAATGGAGGAAACATCATGAAAACAACTATGCATAAACAAGATGTAAAAAAAATAAATTGGGGCATCTTAGAGGAAAAGCTTAATATTAAGGAAGACTGGGGAAGATTTCTTATAGAAATTTAACTTAGTCTTGAAGAAAGCCATGAAAGCCAGGAGAAAGAGACAAGGAGGGAGTATTCTAGGTATGGAGACAGCCAATGAAAATGCCCAGAGTCAGGAAATGGAGTATATTGTGCAAGGAATAGCATGCAGGCCAGTGTCACTGGACAAGAGAATACTCTATGTATAAAAGGACTAAGAATATAGGAGGGGCTAAGTTGTGAAGGGCTCTGAATGCCACACAGAGGGTTGTATATTTGATCCTGAATGTAATAGGAAGCAATAGAGTTGATTTAATATGGTGATGATATGTTCAGACCTGTGCTTTAGGAAGATTAATTTGACAGCTGAGTGGTCAGATGGACTGGTATAGGGAGCAATTTAAGGCAGGAAACCCAACTAGCAAGCAATTATGATGTTCAGGCAAGAGGTAATAAGGACCTGAACTAGATTAGTGGCAGTGTCAAAGGAGAAAAGCATAGAAAGAGAGATGTCACAAAGGCAGAAACATCAGGAGTTGGTAGCAGATTGGAGATAAGAGGTAAGAGAGAGTGAGGAGTCAAGGATAATACTTAGGTTATGAGTCTGGGTAGCCAGGAGGATGGTAGTGCCATCAATAGTATGAGGGGAGTTCAGAAGGGGGAGGGTTTGGGTGAAAAGGGAAAGAGTTCAGTTTTGGACATAGTGAGTTTAATATATCTATAACACATCCAGTTTGAGATATCCACAGGCAGTTGGAGATATCATTCTGAAGGTTAAGAGAGAAATAATGCTGAATAAGTAGGTTTGAGAATAATTATCATAGAAGTGGTCATTGAATATATGGGAGCTGATGAGATCACCAAGGGAAAAAAGTACAGGGGGAAAAGAGGAGAGGACCCAGGACAGAGTCCTTGGAGACCCACCATTAACAAGCATGGCCTAGATTCAGCAAAGGAAACTGAGGAGTAGTAAGAATAGGTGAGAGAAGAATAAGAATAAAGTAATATCACAGAAACCTAGAGCGAAGAGAATATAGTTAGTAAATGTCAGAGGCAGGTAGGATTTGAAAGTTGGTCTTCCTGCTTCTAGGCATGGTGTTCCATCTCTGACCATAACTTTGTATAGTGGGCATTCAACTTTATTCATTAGATTTATATTTACTGAATATCTCTTATAGGCAGGTCACTATGCCAGGTTCTGTGGGAGCCATACAAAATACTTTTTGGTTGGTTAAACCTTCAGAGATCTCTAAGAAAACTGACAGGAGTGTGAAGGAATAGCGATGATCTGAAGGTCTTTCCTTGCATGTGTAATGGAGTTTGTCATGCTCCATATGGCTGAAGGTTGAAGTGGTTCTCCTGAAGTGGATAGAGGACAAGTACCAGGGATAGAGGGATTTTACTCCAGATAATGTCTCCTGAACCCTACAATGACTGACTCGTTCCAGCCCAACTCTGTTTCTTCCCCACCCCCACCCCACCCCCAATTGGTACACACAAGACGTTCACAGACAGCCAGCAAACATTAAAACTGAATTGGGGATGTTATACATTTAGGGTAGACCTTAGAATCCACAAGAGTAAATTGGCTCTTCTACTTTGGAGAAAGATAAAAATCTTAGAGGACATCACCAGAGAAGTTGCTCTTAGCCATTTCTGGAGGTTCAGGCAATCGGAATCAAAGAACTTCATAAGAGGTCAGGTTTCCCCAAATGATGGGTTCCTGTTAGCTACTTAAAAGGTGGATCTTCCTTACTTGAATTAGGTTCCTCCATCTATGAGTCTCTGTGAAGTCTCATCTCCCTTACATCAGCATCCCACAACCGTCCTTCAGAGAACTGCCCTATGTCCACACAGAGTAGGGTTGTTACACATGGAACATTTGACGGTTGACCCTGGCTAAACAGATCAGGTTTATAAAAGTTGTTATATAGATTATTAATGGTTAATAACATAATGCCTAATATTTGCATGGCATTTAATAATTTTCAAGTACTTTCAAAGTATTATTAGCTCAATTTTACAAATGAGATAACTGAAGCCCAGAAGTTTATTAGGTCATATAATCATTGACAAAATCAGTACTATAACTCAGCTCTCCTGACTCAACAAAACCACTAGCTCTTAGAGCAGGGACTAGTTTGTTTGCTTGACTGTTCATTTGTTTTCTTTTGTTCTTGCCTTTCTTCACATCCCCAGTGTCTAGTACAGTGCCTGGCATGTAATAGGCACTTAATAAATGTTTGTTGACTTGATATTGTCCAACACTAAACTTGCTGCATGAATCTCAATAATCCAGCCTTGGCTTCAATATTTCCAGTGAGAGGGAACTCATTATCTAATGAGACAGTTGCTTGTTCTGCATCCTCATTCTCTGCCTCACTCCCAACACTGCTTACTGTTGCTCTCTCCTTATCCCTCTCATCCTTTCTTTCCCTTGGCCTTCTCAAAAGCAGCTCACAGGATAGATGTTAAACTCCTATTCCAATGCTCTTTCCACTCCATTGCATTGCTTATTATATTAAAGAAGTAGGGCATAATGTTGAACTAGACAGTGTTTATTTTGGGATCTCCCCCTCCCCTGCCCTTTTCATGCCCCTTCTTTTCACACATGTCTCAGATAGCGTCACTGCTTACCAAAAGGAGTTGTTTTCTTGGATAGTTCTGAGGAAGTGAGAACCAGGAGAAAAGCAAGAAGGGGGGTGAAGAAGCACTAATAACCAAGCATCAGCTCTTCCCCTAACTACTGATATGACACTGGACAAGCCATGTTAACTCTCTGTACCTTAGTGCATCTATAAAATAAAAAAGTAGGCTAGATTATAACTTTCCCATTCTTAAATTCTACAAATCTATGATTCTAATCCTTTACTAGGCTTAAAATGATCTCTTCTTTATACAATAGAAAGTTTCCTCTAAAACTGAATGGAAATAGATATTTGATGGGGGTGAGGTGATAGAAATAAAAAACTTCAAATGCACTAAAGTAACTCAATAAAGGAACTACACTGAAAAACATTACATCTCACCCCCAAATTATGAGTAAGACCCAGAGTTTGCCCAGAGCTTCCTCTGTTTGTGTTTCGCTGTCTCCAACTGAGACACGAAACCAGAAGCTGGAAAGTAGGTGCTACCAAAAGAAATAATTATATCAACTGTTTGATCTCTTGGATTCTTTATCACTTAAAATAAAAATGTCCTACTTTCCCTCTTGGGTCTGATGGATCCATAAAAGTCAGGCTACATTCTTTGGCCAAGTTTAGATATGTGACCTTAAGGGCCAGCAGAGGGAGCTGTGCATATGTCTCTGGAGGAGGAAATTGAAACCCAAGGCTACCTCAACTCACAAAGCTACATCTTTAATATTTTTTGATTATAGTTAGGGCCAGCCTCCCCCAGTCTAGCCACCTACCACATGATTTCAGAGGCACCAGAAAGGCCTTCCTCAGTTCCCTTCATCCACCTGGCCTCACCAATTCTTTCAAATGTAGAATTCTACTAACAGATTTCTTTTGACTTCAGGGTTCTCCTTCTAAGAGAAGTGAACCTTTAAGTGTTTGTTATCAGTCATTCATATCTTGGTGTGAGTAACTTCATCACTTTTTCCATAGAGCAGTTCATAGAGGGAAGAGCAAAGAACAAGGGACACAGAGTACCTATGGGAGATAGGAAGAACAGTAAAACACTGAAGGGAGAAAAGGAAGATGGAGGTCCTAAAGACAAACCTTCACTCATTTCTTTAATAATAACAATTAAGCAAATTGCAGGATATAATTGTGATGGAATACTATTGTGCTATAATAAATGACGTCAAAATGTTTTCAGAAAAACTTGGGAAGACTTAACCAATGCAAATGAACCGAGCAGAACCAGGAAAACATTGTATACAGTAACAGCAATAATGTTTAGTGATCAACTGTGAGTGATTTAGCTGTTCTCAGTAATACAATGATCCAAGACGATTCCAAAGGACTTAGAATACCATCCACCTCCAGAGAAAGAACTGCTAGAGTCTGATTGCAAATTGAAGCATGCTTTTTTACTTTATTATTCTTGGGTTTTGTTTTGTTTGGGGTTTTGTTTTGTTTTGTTTGTTTTAGTCAAGGTTATCTTTTGCAACATGCCTAGTAAGCATGTTTTGCATGACTACACATGTATAATTCATATCAAATTGCTTGCCTTCTTAAGGAAGGGCAAGGAGAAAGAGAGGAAAGAATATGGAACTCAAAGTGTTGTTTTTTTAAATGTTAAACAATTTTGTTTATGAGTAACTGAGAAAAAATAAAAATTAAATTTGAAAAATCATAATGAAAACATTCCCCCCTCATTTTGTTACATGGGAAAGGTCAGGGCCTATTTCTAGTGAATACCACAAATATTCAAAAGTACTTAAAAGTCTCTAATCTTGAGATACAGGAAAGGATTTCAACTAAAAATTCTTTGAGGGAGAGAATAAGTAATTATATAGCACCTGATATGAACTAAGCACTATGTTAAAGTGCTATATTTATAAATATCGTCTCATGTGATCCTCACAACAATCCCATGAGGTAGTGCTATTATTATGCACATTTTACTGTTGAGAAAACTGAGGCAGAGTTGTAAGTTGCCCAGGGTCACACAGCTAGGGTGTGTCTGAGGCTAAATTTGAACTCAGGCCTGCCTTGAGGTTTGGAGTTCTATCTACTTCACCACATAACTGTCCTGTAGCTCTGTAGGTAGTGAATTCACCGAGCCTAGATACTGTGTTGAACGCTCAATGAAGCATATTTCATATGGGAAAAAAAGAAAAAAATTTAGGTTACACATTAAATGTAATTGCTGACTAAAGCTTATGAGTATCTGAAAAGTATCTGAAAAAACTTGTTGAAAATCTTTATCTCTAAATTTTTTTTCCCCAAAGATAAGCATCTTAGGCTTCTACAATATTAATCCACCCATACCCACTCTTAATTTGAAGGATTACCTACAAGACATGATTGAGACATGCGTAGGATGGGAGGATCTGAATAAGTCTTTGACCTTCACTGCTGTAGGGATCAACACTGACCAATAATATCTACAATTTATTGAAGAAATGGAGCACAATATGGCTATTTTTCTAGGATGCCATAAGTATAATCCTTTCTCAATACAAGTAGAAGACATCTTGAGATTCATTTCTGTCTATGAGACTTACCAAATAGAACAATAAAGGCATATTTATTTTCTTTACAAGAACGTATTTTCTTTATCAAAGGATTCAAGGCAGACTTTTAAAATGGTGAACTTCCTCATTTCATCCTCTGGTTAACTAGTTTATATTAACTACCTGGTAAGGAAAGGGATTTGAGCTAAGCAAGGTAACAGAAACCTGAACATGGTTTGAACTCATGCCAAGTGAACACTACTCAGAAATTCAGCTAAAGTACTTGGGGTGGGGTTGATGGAGGTGAGAGTTGTTATAATGAGTCAGAAGCAAAATTCATCTTCATTGACCAAAATTTGATGCCCAGAAGATTTTTTTTCAAGAGCGTATGTACCAAATCTTTAAAACTGATGTTATACATAGGCAGGGTGAACAGTTGTTTTCATGGTATAATATAAGGGACAATCTGGAAGGTCTATTCTGCTTACCCCACAAATACCAGTCAGAATGCTTCCACTCTGAGGGGGCATTTCTTTGGATTAGCCATTTGTCTAAGTTCTAGGTGAAGGCTCATTCATGAAGCCATTCCTAGTCATTTGGCCTTCAGCACAGTCACTTCTCAGGGTCATCTAACATACAAAATAAGATACAGGATGGAGAAGTTTTGATGGAAAGATGGGTAAGATGGGAATACCAGAGAAAGTGGTGCTGTCCAACAAAGCAGGTCTATGTAAGGCAGACATCTCAGTATAGGGTGCAATATATGAAGGCATGGATTCCTTGGGATACAAACAACATAGAACACACAGAAAGAAGAAGAAAGGAAGAGTATCTGCCTAATTTGAAATTTCACCTTGTGTGGGCTGTGGCATACATCAAATCATATTTGTGCTTTTATACAAGGATCTGGGGAAAGCAAGAAACTACTTTCCTCTATCTGGAAAACAAGATGATAAATTCTCATCTTATACATCAGTCTACCCACAGGAAATTCAGAAGCATCATCAATTTTTATTTTATTTGCCTAGTTTGTGGGATCTTCTGCTTGAGATAAGTGTTCTAGACAGACATTGTTATACCAAGGCTCCCACATGTTCAAGTAGTAAGAAATAATCATGAAGTCACAGAATGTAAGAACTGAGGGGAATGACACACAAATCCAGTTCAAGTCACTTTTTTTTACAGATGGGGAAAATAACTGAGTTCCACAAAATAAAGTTTTGACATTTCCAACTGAGGTCTTGAGAAGTGGTTTCAATATTTCACCTCTCAGTTTACTTCAATTTAACCTGGATTTATTGAGTGCCTATTGTGTACAGGACACACTTATAGACCTAGGGAACAGAAAGAGAACTTGCCCCCCAGGAACTTTGGGTTCCATTGGCTTTTTCTTGGATATAACTGATGATTCAGTGTGAGAGTCACCAAAAGCCCTCTTCCCAAAAGTTTATCTTCCATAGACCAGCTATAATGTCAAAAAATCCACAGTCCTGTAGGCTAAATCACTGGCCCTGATGGTTAAAAGCCTTGGAACTATAATATAATGATAAATATTACCTAGTAACATCTTATTTCCAAACAATTTGCCAGATTAGATTTACTGGAGTATAAATCCTGACAGCATTCAACAAAGGAGAAGTAGAGGGTTGATAAAGGTCCAAGCATCTGCAAGTGGGAGCATAAAAAAGGTCCTATATCTGAGAATTTGGTCTTCATTAATACATGCTTAAATTATTGCAAGTCTTCTAATAAGTCTTCTAGCTTCCCTGTCGTGTCTAATTCATTCTTTCCCCTACTAAGAGTTTTCTTTTTGTATTAATACGGTCATGGTATTCCATTCAAAACTTTTGAACAATTCTCTTTTGCCTATGATATCAAATTTAAATGTCTTTACTGGGTATTTAAGACCTTCCAAAATTTGGTACTACCATACATTACCAGTTTTACCTCCTATTACTCTGTACTTTATACTCTTTATTCAACCAAAGTGGGCTCTTCTCTATACCACATTTTACATTCCCCCACCTGGCATTCTCTTTTCCATCTTCGTGTCTTTTTTTTACACTATTCCTTACTCCTAGAATGCCCTCTATACTATTCTTCACCTGTTGAATTCCTATCCTTCCTATAAATTGCATTTCAAATCCCACCTCTTATTTAAAGTCCTCCCTAATTTCTTTAGTTGGTAGACCTTCCCTCTTCCCTCACAAAGTCCTTTCTTTTTTACCTCTCTAATGCAACATTGTGTTTAGTGTTTGTATCCTATCCCTTTATTATACTGTAAGGGCAGGGATTGTGTGTGGTTTTTTTTCCCCTGTATTTAGTAATGTCTGCACCATCTGGTATGAATT
This sequence comes from Pseudochirops cupreus, assembly GCA_028627135.1. NCBI lineage: Eukaryota > Metazoa > Chordata > Mammalia > Diprotodontia > Pseudocheiridae > Pseudochirops > Pseudochirops cupreus. The sequence goes on along the minus strand of CM053581.1, from coordinate 518,692,623 downwards.
TAGGGTTTTTAATCCAAATTCTAACCTCAAATTCTGATCTGAAATATTGGATGAATGAAGGAGAATTGAAAAGTATTGAAGATGAAATTTTTGACATCAGAACTTTTTCTAAGACCAATTTACAAGTTGACATACCACAGAGATAGAGTCATAATCAACTATTTTTGCACTTAAGGTGAACACAACAAATTGTACCTGGGTCAAGCCTTTAAGGCCTCTTGTTACCTGGGAAGTTACAGGGAGCAAGACTGGGTAGGGTAGAAGCTCACCTGGTATATTGCCATTTTAGGGAGGGAGAAAGAAAAGAACAATCTAGTAGTTTTCTATGTGAACCAATTATACTTGTTTACTAGACACTGAGAAGCAGCATGGAATAGTGGATGAAGTGTCAGCCATGGAGTCAGGAAGTCCTGCCTCCAATACATTCTGACATTGGGATGAAATCAAGTCACCTAACTTCTCATTGCTCTAGTTAACTCTCTAAGACTATCATTTGCAGAAATGCCAGCTTGTGTTGTATATACCCATGTGTGTCTATGTATAAATGTACATATGTGTGTTTATGCACACACACATGTAATGTGTATGTATAATATATACATTGTATATCTATATTATACATATAATTACATATATTATACATATAATTAAATGCAACCCTATCCCCATGACTTGAAGAAACATTTTAAGAGCAAATCCTGTTGTTAATGATTTAACAACAGCTTTCATTAGATAATGTGTACCACCAACCTTCCCATACCAATATCTTAATAGTCTCTTGACCTGTGTTCAAAATACTCAAACTTCTTAATGGAGAGTTATCAGTCTCTAGAGTTATTACTAATAATTATTCATCTTTTTCCTTTCCATAACTAGTAGAAAATACCACAAGGAAAGCTCTTTATCTACATCATAAAATCATCTATCAATTAGGTTATATGCTAAGAAAACAAATGAAAAAAACATGGAAACTGTTCAAAGCTTTCAACTGAGTAACCTGGATCAAAAGCTCAATTTGATCTTTGGGAGGAGGCCTTCAAGAAAATCAATGTTCTCTTCACCCTACTGTGTAGAGCAACAGAAATTTCCATTCAGAGGACAGAGATCTGGCATTTGGGCAAAGTAAAGCAGAGGACAGAGTACTTGGTCATTGTCTTCTATGTTGCCAGCCAAATGGGCCAAGCCAGACCTAAACTCTGTCCTTTTCATCAGGAGCAGGGGATTTGGGGTTGGATTACTTGGATAATTACCTAAAAATGTTATGGTGCCAAGACAGACACTCACTCAGGCAATGAAGTGGACACTAAATGGTTAGCACCTATGTAGTAAAGGAAAGCTTGGATTACACATGAAGAATATGGACCAAAGAACAACCAAAAGTCAGCTAGATGTGCTGGCTGGTTTTTCTTAATTGTATTTCTTTGTTCTGTTGGGACAGTGAAAGATGGCGTATCCACAAATACCTGTGGTGTGATAGCAGAGAATACCATAAAGCTTGGTTTTTTTTGGGTGGGGGGAACAGAGAGAAATTCAGAGACTTTCATTACTTCAAACCAGCAAAATTTACTAGCTGACTGATAAGGACAGAGTCTAGCGGTAGACTACTATCCAGTGGTGTCAAACTCATTGCCCCAGGGCTCTGAATCAGATTAAAGTATAATTGGGAAATGTTGAGCAAAATAAATAAAATACAATGCAAAATAGATTGTATTAATGTGTGGTTTTCTAAGTCAATGTGTGGTGTATCCAAATGCTTCTATTTGAGTGTGACACTATCGTACTTTTACATAGAATTAAACCCAGGTCAGGAACCTGCAGAGCTCAGACCAGGGGGCAATGATCAGACTTAGTCTGGATCAAACCCCTTTTGGGGTCTGCCCCTGAAAAAACACAACATCTAATATACTGAGAAAGCAGCAATGGAACCAGTCCAGATGTTCCTTCCAGATGTACCATAGAGACTAGTTCTAATGTCAAGTCCAAAGACAAGAAGTAGGCTGGAAGAATGGCCAAGCAAACAAAAGAACTAAACAATAACAAGTGGTATGGAGTGTACATTGCCTGTCCCCCAACAGTAAGGTTGAAGAAGAGGCCAGCAGAAGTGATGATGGGCCTGAAGGAAACAGAGGAAATCAGAGCTTAGAGAGATGGAGCATGAGTGACAATCCTGGCATTTTGAAAATGGATAAGTATCAGAGCCTCAACTAAAGAGAAGTCCAATAATTGATCAAGAGGCCCTTCAGGAGGGATGTTATTTGCATCTTCACACACTTGCTGAGACCCTAGCACCTTTCATATCACCATGATGCTTGTTTGGAAATACCCTACTACTGTAGAGAGGTTCTCTAGTCTCCTGGTAACCTAGAGAAGGGGATCAAGAGGCAGATAATGAAGATGCCTGGACTTCTCTTAGCCATCTAAAGAAACCAGGTTCCAAATTATTCTTCTTCCTATATTCTATTCTGCACCCCTCTTGTCTCAGCTGCTTGTAGGCTATGTCCTTAGTCTCGTCTTGAGTTTAGGTGAAGTTGGGGCTTATGCTGGGGGGCAGATGGTCTTTCCTGAGACTTGCTCTTACAGTAGGGCCATCTGTGGCTCCCTCCTTCCTACCACCACCCAGTCCTTGGACTGGCTTAGCCCTAGGTGCTGCCCATGTATTTTGTATCTTCTATATATCTGACATGTCTGAAAATGAATTAAAGAGACTGAAGCCTCCCTCCACCCCCAAAATAGTGGTAAGGACACTCAAGACACAAACACTCCAAAACATCTATAAGCAAGGCCCACAATCTGTGAGTGGTGAGAAGATAGATGCTGGCTGATTAAAACAAACACATTTTTTAAAAATTTAAAAAGAAAATAGGTATGATCAGATGGAAAATTATAATAATTTGCAAGACAAAAGCTATTATCTCCTATAAGTAAATCCAGAACAACATAACTAAGAAATGGTTCCAATAGTTTCTTTTAGGCCTTGTCTTTTCATGTATTTCCATGGGACAATGCCTTTGTTTTGACTTCAAAGCTACATGACTTTGTCATGTTACTTTCAGAAGCAGCTGCAAACTTGAAAAGAAACCAGGAAGAAGTAAAGGCCTGGCTTATTAGAGGATTCCTACTTTGACAAATACTATTATATAACTTTATCCAAAGAACCCATTTACCTATCCTGGCAGAGAACGAAGAGGGAAGATGCTAACAATTCTATTAAATGAAACCCCAGGTTACAGAAGCCTTAATGAGTCACTGTCTGCAGGGGAGTCAATTATTTGGGTAGTTAGCCTTTCCTCACCACCTGGATTTAAATAGCATAAGACTGTTTTGTTTTGTTTCAAATTTAACAGGTCTTACCAAAAATGTGGGTTAATGCGAAAGTTAGATGATGTCTACACGTCCTTCCAACTCTCAAACCTACAGCATCCTAGGCTTCGAAATGTATCGTTCATCTCCCGCCTCCATCACCACCCTCTCATAGCCTCCATTTCTAACCTTTGATGTTAACTTGGAATCCATGCCTGCCTGAAAACATCCACTTTGACTGATACCTTTATGTTGGCTGTAACCTATCTTTGCAATATACTGCCTCCTCATTTCTGCCTCTTAAAATTTCTCCTTCCAGACTCAACTCAGGGGCCACCTTCTACATAGAGTTTTTCCTGATCTATTTCCTATATAAATACATGTTGTCTATTCCCTACATGTATTCCCTCCCACCATGGGTCCTGTCTTTTTATTCCTAGCACTTAGCAAAGTGTCTGGCACAAAATAGGTACTTAATAAGCACTGATTGATTGATTGACCTGCAATAATTGAGATCTGGGGGTGCCAGAAGGAGTGCTTGAAGCCTGAAGTCACAGCAACTTTGTCATTCACAGAACTGCTTACTCTGCATTCCATTGGAAGGGAGTTTGGGGTTCTTAAGACCATGGAGGCCATAGGCCAGGCAGGCATAAAGAAGTTGCTGTAACCATCATGGGAGAATATCACAAGTCCTATAAACAACAGCTGCATCTATTACCTTCCAAAATGCAGTGACATCAAGACCAAGAGCACTATGGTCATCAGAGATGAACAACTTGTAATCAACCATTACAGGTACTGTGAATACCAACATGGACGCTTTTCCACTTCCTTCTAAAGAATCACCTTTGTGGTCAATGAGTGACTGACCTTCTTGCCATTTTCCAACCACAACAGTCTATCTGTGATCTCTGTGTCCTAGGAACGGCTACCCCACCTCCCCCCCATGCCTCCTCACCTCCATCTTCTGGTTTCTTTGGCTTCCTTCAAGACCCAACGCTAATCTTCCCTTCTCCAAGAGGCCTTTCCCAGGGTCCCTTTGCCTCTAGCCTTTACCTCTCCCTCCATGCTTTCCTTCAGAGATTACTTATTGTATGTACTGTATATATTTTGTGCATACATAGTATTTGTATGTTGTCTCTCCCATTAGAATGTGAGCTCTTTGGAAGTAGGGACTATGTTTTTGCCCTTTATTATAACCCCAGTGCTTAAAACTCAGTGCCTAGTACATAGTCAGCACTTCATAAATGCTTGCTGATTGTTGTCTATGGACTCAACAACAGTTAGGAAATGTTCTTCTCTTTGAGCATGCCCACAACACTTGGTCTCAGCTCTTTGACATCACATGTTGTCCTGGGGCTTCTTTGCATTCATCAAGTCAACAAGTACTTATCAAAGGAAGGAAGGAAACAAGCCCTTATTAAGTGACTACTGTGTACTAGACATTGTGCTAAGTGCTTTGTGAATATTACTGTGTAAGAGCCCCATTTTGATTTAGGAACCAGTCCAGGAAAATATCTAGTTGTGAGATAATTGCTGTCCATACCTTCTTGAAACTGTTAGGGATTTGATATTATTAGGTACAAAGAACAAAACACTGGCTGAATTGTCCAAGCCTGAACTTGCAACTGAACATGATGGCTGATGCTCTAATAGTGTGTGAAAAGACAGAATGCATCTGGTCAGCATGATGTTAAGATGGTTTTCTAAGAGCAGTTTCTTCTCCCTTTTTGTTTTAGCTTAAAAAATAAAAGAATATGCCATGAAAAAATCTTCTGCCTTCTAGAATCTGGGAAAAAGTCCCAAATCGATCCATTCACATCTGCAGAAATTCTTCCTGTTGCTTTTGCACAAACATATTTCCTCAAAGGCTCAGAATTTGGGGCAGTAAAACATCCTCGTCATGATGCAAACAGCCAGCAAGGTTTGGCCAGTCTCCTGCCTGAGAGTAAAAAGGATGTCCATATGTTTGCCCCTGACCTTCCAGTTATGTAACTGACCCTCTCTGAGACTCCACTTCCCCACCTGGAAAACGAATATCAATTAGCCTGAGGCATTCTGCTGGAGCTAGTCCTAGGACAACCAATTGTTCTTGACTCTGAGTATTAGGGAGCCCTTTTACTGCAATGGAGCAGTTGAAGAGTGACTTAGGGAACCAGTTAATAAAGACAAGGAAGTTGCTTCAACTGGTGTTTAAAAAGACCTGCATATAATCAATGCATAGAATATACTTTACCCTATCCCAACACACATACACACACACACACACACACACACACATCCACCATGGATGATTAGCTATCTATTAACACCCTCTTCTACTGTCCATACATTCCCTTTGGCTGCATATTAATGATACCTTTTCTCCTTCAAAGTTGCCCTTGATGTGCATTTTCTCATGATTTCATCCCGTAAACATATTAGGGGGAAAAAGTGAATTCCCAAGATGATTTATGCTAAGGCTAAAGATGCCTGGACTATACAAAAAGTCTTCTTCTGTACATTAACGATCTGTATGGAGGGCTTGATTGTAAGCTATTACACTTAGAAGGTACTCAGTAAATGCTTGTTGGCTCACTGAGTGAAAGGTGAGTTTTGAACTCAGGATATCTGACTGTAAGACTTGGTTCCACTGTACTACTCTGTCTCCCTTCCTCAACCAAAATGCATCAGTCCTATGATCCAGTCTCTTTATAATCCTGTTCAGTGAGTGACCTAGCTAATAGGATAAACTGATTTGGGTGCTAAGATGTTAATGAGTAATAATGATTTAATGTGTTACTAATTTCTCAACTTTTAAAATAAGAAGGTTGGATTAGGTAAACTTGATGGTCACTTTCAGCTCTAATATTATATGCTTTTGACTCATCCAGGGTAGTATATGTACATTTCACTAGGTCCTTTGATTCCTTAACTTGAAAGAATGAATGTGGCCATTTCAGGAAGTTGGTTAAGGTCGATGAAAAGAGTGTCTCTGGACCTCTGGAATAACACTAAGTGACTATTGATGTCATCTATGATTGGGGTAGGGCACGTTGTCAATACACTGAGCTTTAGAAGATTTGAACATGTTCAGTGGCTGAAGTGAGAATATCTACCCAACCATATAATAATTGACCGAGCTACAATTTGAGGGTCAGAATGTAAGTAGAGTTCAGGGAAGATTGAGAATCAAGAGATCTTTATTGCCCAGCTTAGCTACTAACTAGCTTTGTGACCACAGGAAAATGATTTCTTTGTGCCTCAGTTTTCTTAACTGTAAAATGTGGAAATAGACTAAATGATCTTTTGGGTACCTTTCTGATCCATACCTTCTATGATCCTCAATCTAAGCTTATGGGAAAATTTTAACTTAGAGTTTAAGAAATACTGCATTTGGAAAGGCAAGATCTACCACATTTTAGCAACAAAAAAAAATGGAAATGATTCTGAAAAACACATTTATTGAATGAATAGTAAATATTAAAATGGCAAATCTAACCAAAAAAAAATTCCATGAGTTTCTTAGCCCAATGAAATGAACTTTGTACTTTTTATTCCTTTCAAATCATCTTACCATGTCAATAAATTCATAGCAGATAAACTACAGCTGGGTTAACCAGACTACAGATTGGGCAGGTTGATCTCCCTGGCCATAAAAAAAAGTATTAAGGGTATGAGGAAGCAAATGCAGCTATTAGAGCAGGGCTAGACAGGGATAGTTATGTGGAGGATTTTTACATAGGATAAGTCTTAATTAGAAACTTAGAGGAGGGAAAAGACAAAGCTCAACAGAAAAGCAAAAAGACATTCATTCCACTTGGAAAATGATATATCTGAAGGCATGCTAGGTACTACAGGGGATAGAGCACTGGGCCTAGAATCAGGAAGACTTGAGTTGAAACACAGTCTCACTTCCTATGTGATACTAGACAAATCACTTAAACTTCTATCTGCCTCAGTTTCCTCAACCATCAAATGGAAATGATAATAGCACCTATCTCAAAGGGCTATTGTGTGAGTCAAATGAGATATTTGTAAAGCACTTAGTATAGTGCCTATCACACAGTAGGCACTTATTTTTTTAGGGGATGAGAATGGAAGGTGGTAGAAAGCATTTCATTTTTTACTTAAAGCATAGTACATGTTTAAAAATAATGAGAAGGCAGGGGTACTCAATTGAAAAGTTACGGTAGAGTGTAACCAGAAATCAAAGTGAGGGGAAAACATGAAGTTCAATATAACACTTTGGAAGGGAGCCTAATCCTTTGTGGGGATGAGTGAGATGTAATTTTGGTGTGACTTCTGGGAAAAGACTAGCAAAGGAGGTAGAAACAATTTTCACTGGTCTCTGCTTAAGCATCTTTTCTAACATGGTTTGCTGAGTGAACTCTAAATCTGCCCCATCTCCTCCTCCCCTTATATCTCTCCTTCCCATTTAGAATGGGTCATTGGTCACACTAACCACTGGATGAGAAGAGGTTAAATTTATTTTCCATGTTCAGAGGAAGAAAAATTCTGCATAAAACAGTATTTTTTTTTAAAAGAGGGACATTTCAAGTCTAGAGCCGTAAGGAAATGACAATATGGGAACACATATTATTATTATGGGAAGAAAGCATAAAGAAGCAACAGTATTAACAAAGGTCAGATTGACATGTTTTTAATGGGCTTCTTCCATCTACTTAATCTATACCCCATGTATTCTGGCTTCATATCTTGAAACTGGAAAATATTCTACATCCTTCCAGGTATCTGTTGACATTGATAATGAAAAGACTGATTGAGAAATGAAATGAAAGAGACCCAATACTGTCCGGTTGTTTCCTTTATTTTAACAACTGAAAGCCCTAACGGTGTATTTTGGACTTTTTAGGCTAGTACTTGTTCTTTCCCCACCTGAACTACTGATATACATAATAAAATATAATCATTATTTCTGGATAAATTTATTGGTTGTTTATTTTTTTTCTTCAGGGAGCAAATAGACACTTAATTAATAAGAGCCTCTTTCCAATGGTTGTGGAAGATCTAATAGGTGGCTGGTCCCAGTCAGCTCCCTTCAGAGAATGCCTATAGATTCCTCCTGATTGGTTAATTGGACAGAAGCCCAGATGCTAGATTGTTATCTTCTGGCCTTGTGTCAAAATTCATGGCACTCAGGGTAGGTGAGCAGTAACAGAGTGGGACTAAGCAGGATTACTTAACAATCTCAAGGTCAGAGACACAACTAGGGTGGGACAATCAAGACTTTACCCCATGGCTCTGAAATTTAAATGGGCTTATCACTCCTATATAGTTGTTCATTTATTCTGGGTTGAGGGACACAAGTACCAACATGCTACCCTCTCCCTCAAAGGTTTGTCTCCTATATGTCACCTCTCCCAGGGTTTGGGAGGTCAAGGATTATTGGACACACTTCAAGAGGGGTGCACACCAGACACTTAGGGAAATGAAGCCATTGCACCCAATTACATTAAAGTCATCTATATCCCAGGGAAGTTGGCCTATGTGCTGACCAATTTGTATCCTGAGACCTTTCTTCACTTGAGGAGCTCTTGCTTGGCTCAACTCCACCCTATTCTTTTCCTCAGCAGTATCCTCTCCAGCACTAACTTTCCTATCTCTCTTTAAGGTCTCCTGCCTTTCACAACCCCATCTGGCTTGTACCAGGTGACAGAATTATTTCTGTTCTGCCCACATATTCTATAGTTAATTACAGTGGAACCAGGAGATAGAACTTGGAATCACAGTTCCTGAATTCAAATCAGATCTGCCACTTATTACTTACATGACTTTGGGCAAATCACTTAATCTCTCTGGATTTCAATCTCTTGCTTATAAAATGAAAGGCTGAAATAGATGGCCTCTGAACTGTCTTCTAGGTCTACCTTCCCAATCCTATGATCTATGATCCTATGAACAGGCATAAAATAAATTAGTCCCTTAGACTGTAAAGTTTTATTTTAGCAATTGTATATTTGAACAGATAATCATTAATTTTCCAGTCTTTACAAGTTCAAGTTAGTTTATTAAAGAGTTATATCAACTCTGAAAGGTATCTTGGTCCTGGAACTGGTTGGTGAACTGGGCTGGTTAGAGTTAAATATTGGAGCCATGACCACTCTGCTAAGATACAGTTTACTGGGTGCTGGCCACTCAAATAGAGGCAAAAATTTTCTAGGGAAGTGACACTCTAGAGGGAGAGTCAAATAAAACAGGGTGATGAGTCAGAGTATCTGATAAGGGAGATCTAGAGAGCATAAACAGAAACCAAGGAATCTAGACAGAGAAGAGGTAGCTGCAAGAGGAAATGTGGGGGGTGAAGGGGAGAGATAATTCATCAGTGTCCAATAAGAAAGATCCAGAGAATGTAAACAGAAACTTTAGCCAAGAAATTAATATATGGGGGAGTTGCTGGCAGAAGGGTTCAGAAGATGGGTTCCAGTACTGCCTTATTTGCTTATTTCATCAATTGGCTTAATATCCCAATCCTTCATGTCAGTGCTGGTGATAAGATAAAGACAAAGTATTAAAATGGCTAAGGGGTCCACTCCCAAGTAGACCCCTTAACATCCCTGCATTTCATAGCCAAGGGAGAAAAGAGGGAGAATGTATGGTTTAATCATAAAAGTTTATCTTTCAATGAATATTTTTTAATGGTACATAACATGCCTGCCATGTGGAAGGCCCTGTGCTAGGTATTTCAGAAGGATACAGTGAAGTAAACACCACATTCCCTGCCCTCTAGGAGTTTACCATCTATTTGGGAGAATTTACAGTCTTGAAAAAAAAATCACAATAGTTTTGCCATAAGAAAATAAGAGAAGCAGAATAATTGAGCTATAGAATGATGAGATACCAACTACTTTCAATAGACCTAAGAAGAGCAGCAGTCTCTCTACTATACAGGGGGTGCTTAAAAGCAAGCAGATGTTAGCAGAGAAAGTCAGGACTTCTTGACTGGTGTTCTAAGCAGACCTACTAAGCTGTGGTTTCAGAGCCACTTACCTTTGAAAGGATGAGGAAAGAGAGAACAGGCAATAATTCTGTGACAGGACACTGATATTTTTGAAGGTCTGTTATTCCAGAATAGTTATGTGTGTGTGTGTGTGTGTGCATGTATGTGTGTACATATGTGTGTGTGCATACTTTAGGAAATCTGGTGTGCCAGCCTTGCTGTGTGCTTCCTAAAGTCTTGGGCCCAGAATATAGAAGAGTTTGGCAGTGATTAATATCCATCTACCTGTCTATCTATCGATCTGTCTGTCTGTCTGTGTGAATGAATATATGTGTGTATGTGTGCAGATGGATGTGTATATACACATAAATATCTACACATAAACATATACACAATGCATATACACACATACAATACATGTATACATATATAGTACATATGTACATACACACAATCACACATATACATACATGTGTACAAACACACACATACGGTCACTAATGGCTGTGAGGCCTTCCCTATTACATTTGGTTTGCTTATGTCAGAAGCTTGACCCTGAGAGCTAGATGGTAAATGATTAAGGACCACAATAAGTGGTATAGAGATCCAACATCGCATTAATGAATTAGAAAATTAACTCAAAGAGCAGTATTTCTTTCAGCCTGAAAATATCTCAACGGTGGGGGAGGGGAGAAAATAACAAAGGATTTAATTTTATCCTGCTTTCAAAATTAGGAACTGAATTTGAATAAATTTCCTACATATCAGTACAATCACAAACCATGGAGAGACCACTGCAGTTCATGAAAATATATTACCATATGGTTTACAGTTAAGGAAGGCATATTTGTTGTTCCTTGTCTATTTCGTTAATGAATAGAATCCCTCCCCCACCCCCACCCATGGCATTTGCCTCCTTAAAAGCTTGTCTTTGATGGCAGTAATTAAGTGTTTTTAAAATTCTGGGTACATCCCAATGTAATTTTATCCTCAGGGCTCTTCAAGTTCTTCCAAAAAGGCGGTTAGACCCAGGACATCCCATAGAATTTCCAAAGTCATTCCATCTTTGAAGCATGATGTCATGGTGTCTTACCAGCAAAACAAAAACTGTTCTTCTTCAATTTACGAACTCATAAATTTTGTTATGTCCCTTTTCTTTTTAATCTGAGAGATTCTAGTAGCATGACTGAAAATCTCATAAAATGATGGGCTAAAAGAACAAATGCTTGGAGTAGCAGCTTAAACGTAGAATCCACCATTTGAAACCCTCGGGTTGTATCCACTGCCAGTAACTAAAATAATCTGTTTAATGGTGGAGCTAGCCTTCAAAACTATTTAGCTAGCAAAATATGTCTTTGCCACCTTGAACCTCACTGTATTCAATCTCTCCTGTCTTTCCTTCACTCCTACCATGCTTGGTGTCACAAAGCCTTTCCCTTTCAAAGCCCAATCCAGATCTACTCTCCTATCCTGGAGTCAAGAAAACAGACCTCAGTTCAAATCTCATCCAGATGCTTACTAACATGTGAGCATGGAAAAAAAATCCCTTAACCTCTCTGGGCTGTTTCCTTATCTGTCAAACAGAGACGGTACCTGAAATGCCTCCCTCACAGTGTTGCTATGAGGTTGCTGTGAGTGCTTTGCAAATTTTAACATGCTATATAAATGTCAGTCTTGATAATGATGATTGCTAACAGCTTTAAATCCTCCTCTTCTTGAGGGAAAATACATTTCAACAAGCATTAAAGCCTTAAACTACAGAAGCAAAACTTTAACTGGAATTTCAGGCATTCGAATCAGTGGGGATTTGGTTCCTGGCCATCTTCCCTCTACCCTTTAATTCACACCATGTAAATTCAAGTCACTCACTTTGCCTATGAATAAATCTGGCCCAGTTTCATAGATTGTTGAGAACTGAAGGGGCCTTTTAGAAATAAACTCGTCTTATAGAATAGGAAACTACGGCCTAGAGATAGGACATGACTTGGTCAAGATCACATTAGCTGGTAAATACCAGACCCTGAACGCGAACCTAGGTCTTCTGAACAGACCAGTTACCAAGAATTTCTATGCCACAGTGGCACGAAGTGCCTCAAAGCCAGAGAGGGTTGAGAGCTGTAGACTGCCCCATGGTAGAGAGACAGAGGCCAGGACACTGTGTGAAAGTTGTCAATATCCTCTACTGAGTGGCCTTGAGCAAATTCATGATTATCAGCGATCTGCTTCCAATTCCAAGTGTGGTATTCTTTCCACAATAGCATACTACCTATCTTTATAACTATTCAGTAACTGGTCACTGATCATCTGTAGTTCAACTGCTAAAATGATGGAAATAACCAATTTCCCATGCCAAAGGCCAGATTTATACTGACTGCATCACTAACTCCAACAACCACTATGCAAATGGACACCACTGAGGAATGAGGTTCCTGTGTGAAAGAAAACATTCTCATTATCCTGAGACAAACCATGAACCATGTCTGCAAGGTCTGTTCATCAGTAGCACTTTTTCTTGTTTAACAAAGACGCAGTCCATGTGCAGAACCAGCATCAGATGCCTGCTTTCTCCTCCTCTTTCTCTCCCCACTGTCAATCTATTCTAGCCCCTCATTTACTGAAGCAAATCCCAGCAGGAGAGACCACTGAATGCTAAAGAGCTCATTCGGGCTTCAGTTGCAATGGGTGGTATGAAAGCCCTTTCAGTTCTACTGAATATTGATTCCCCAGCCAACCACGTATGACATTCATGCTTTTCATCTAGAGAGTCTCATGAGACAGAGTGGATAGACCACAGTATTGTGGTGAAGTGAAAAGAAACTGGACTTGAGAGTCCAAAAACCTGGGTTTGACTACTTCTGCTGCTTTACTTAGCAGTGTGACCTTAGGTAAGTGTTCTCCCCTCTCTGGGCCTCTGTTGCCTCTAAAAAAGAGAGGGTTTGTATAGATGAGTTCTGAGATCCCCTTCATTTTCTTATAGTCTGACTCCATCCTTCTGTTACCACCTTCCATGCAGAAGGGAAATCCAAAGCATGTCCCCTGCTAAGAGAGGGTTAATGATGTCATCATATGTGAGAGCTGGTACATCATCTGGGAAACCAATCAACAAGGATATGACAGCTTGCAAGGATACACTGAGCCCAAAGAGGATTGCTTCTCCTTGCTGGGTGACTCAATTACAAATTCTTTTTCCTGTAATACATTATTTATTTGACACTTTACTCTACTCAGAGTATATCCCCCTCCCTAGGTAACATCACCTCTTAACTCTTCTGAAATTACACTGATGCCTCACTGATCTCTGGGGAATGAGCTAGTCCACATACATGTATTTTTCAGAGAATTAAAATCTCCCCCTCCCCCCTTTTTAAAGAACAAATAACATCTTAGAAAAATACTTTTAAGGAAGATGTTTTCCTAAATGGATTATCCATTTCTTTGCCTTCACAAACAAGGGATGCTTTGCTACCTGGGTAGATGGTGTGGATGCTCTCCCCAATAGTGAAGGTCATACTCTGTCCATACTTTCTCATTGTGAGTGACTTTTATCAACATCCACCTATAACCTTCCATGAGTGGATCTGCCCAGCATGCCACAGAGCTACCTCTAGACCTCTTGACATCATGCAGACAGCAATGGTGTACATAAGCTGGCCCCTGGTTATTTCTTATTTCTGCTACATTATCAACTCTCCCCCCTTTTTCTAATCATAAATCTTTTTCTACTTCTGTCATGCCTTTCTTCCTTGTTAATATGTTATTGCCTCATCATGCTCACCCTGCCCTTTGGGTGACCCTCCATTTTAATTCTTTGGAGAATATGGTGTTCTGTGACTCATTGTCAAACAGCAACACCCGAAGAATATTAATGTTCAAAAGACTAGATCTCTATTTCATTCAGTTAGGGTCATCAAAAGCACTATGCAATTTCCCAAGAGCAATCTAGCCCATTCTCCTCTTATTCAATTAGAGACATAGATTCTTTTCCAACCACAATGTCTGTCCAAGATACATATTTGTAGGAATAGATCATATTCTTCCAACTTCATAACACAATCTTGACAATAGACATTTTTCATCCACTTAGTTTTTTCCTGTGTGGATAGTTATGCTGAAATCTTTTGAATAATTATAGGCCTCATTTAGGAGGTTGATTCAATCAGCACAATGTCATCTACAAACAAGAGTGTTGGGAGGATCTGATAATTCCAAATATCCTGTGTCTCCTGGTGAGCAGGTTGTGTTCCCCAGAAGAATAGAAGTTCCTTTAAGGTATAACACAGGCCACCCTGGTTAGACACTAACAGTCAGATTAGCTTTTATGTCCAATGGTATAATCACAGATTTACAAACTCACTTTCCCAAATCATAGAAGCATAGTCTCCCCCACACACACACCCACAATACCTCAGGCTCAAGTTCCCAGGTATCCTGACTTCTCAGGACTTCCATGCCAGGCTGGTTGAACCATCCCATCTGCAATCCTGGCACCAAGGTCACCATGGCTCACTGGGGTGAAGGAGAAGGAGAAGGGGAAGTGAAGTTCTTCCTCTCCTCTCTCACTGGTTCATTTCATGGTGTGCTTTCTGTGAGTGAACTGGGATCATTACACTCTGGATGCAGCAGGTAAAAGTTGCCAAAAAAAAAAAGTGCAGCGGAAAAGAGTGGTAGATTGAGAGTGGAGTGATTGGCTCAAAGTGGCCAGTTTAAAAGATGTTGGTGGCCAGTGAAAGTAGAACTACCCCCACCCACGTGATAGGGGAGGTCAGAGCTCTATGGTAGTCAATCTGAGCATGCTCCAAAGGCCCCTCAAAGAAGCCTCCATATCATCTAAACTGGGTATGTCCAGACAAGCCTGGGTTACTAAAGCGGAGTTTTTTCCCTAATCTTTGAATCCCAAGCACAAGCACAATGCTATGTGTAGGAGGTATCTGGTATATAATTTGCTTAAATGAACTGAATTAACCATTCCATTAACACCTTGCACTTTCCCTCCATCATGACTCATCACCTCCCTATTCCTGGAATGTCTTCTTTCCATTTCTTCCTCTTGAAATCCCATCAATAGTTCAATCTTTCTTCCATCAGCTATCCACTGTTGTTCTGATTTTGCCCCTGTGTCCTTCAGCCCTTATAAAATAGCTTTCCACATTACCTTTTGGTTGAAACTTCCACCATACTTACTAGACTAATGGGTGGGGAAAGAAAAGGACAAGGAGAAGGAGGAAGAGGAGGAAAAGCATTTAAATAGCAAATAGAAGTTTACAAAGTAGTACCTCATTTGATCCTCATGATAATCCTGGGAGGTAGGTGCTATTAGTGACTTCCTTGCTCAGGCTCACACAGATAATAAATATACCATTTCCCCTTTCCAGCTCCCCTTTATATGTTTTCTTCCCCCACTGGAATTTAAGCTACTTGAAGTTAAAGGTTGTCTTGTTTGACTGTATTTGTATCCCTAGCTCTTAACACAGTGACTGGCGTATGTTAAGGAAATAATAAATTTTTTAGCTATCTACCTATATATCTTAGACCTCTCCTAGCATTTTGTATTCCTCTAATGCACTCACCATATTCTATTTAGTATTATAACTGTGTGTGTACTTCTTACTTTCACCTTCAAAATGGTAAGTTCTTTGAGGTCAGGCATCTTTGTCTATGTCTTATTTAGTTCTGTCTCCCTCAAGGCCACATCTAGTCTTTATAGTCTAGTGTTTAGTAAGTGTTTATAGTGTTTCCTGAAATGTTGAATTTATTTGAAATTCATCATCAAATTGAACCCAGTACCTCCTCATTACAGATCTATCACTCACCCACTAGAGCAACCCATTACACATGTACATACACACACACACACACACTTGTTTCTCTCCTGTTCTCCATTTTCTCTCTCATCTTTCTAGACAGATATTAGAGACCTAGTAAAAACTGTATGCGGAATGAACAAAGGTTTAAAAATAGGGACCACAGAGAAGAAATGAAAAAATGTTGGGGGGGGGTATTGTGGATGTGGAACACAGTGTGTATGTGTGTATATATATACATATATATGTGTATATATGTGTATATATATATGTGTGTGTGTATATATGTATAGATATATGTGTGTGTATATATGTGTGTGTGTGTGTGTGTGTGTGTGTGTATATATACACATATAGACTTGGTTGATAAATTGGTTAGTTTAACGAGTTAGTCTATTGCTTAGTTTTATGGAACTACTTTCTTTTTTATTCTTTGTTACAAGAGATGGATCAAGAAAAAGGGGAAGGATATATTTGGACATAAAGATATGAAAAGAACTTATCAATAAAAATTTTAAAATTAAAAAGCAAGAAGAGGATACTTTTTAAACTTTTAGAGGGAGAATTATGTTCAGTGACTGATCTTGAAGACAAAACTTATTCCCTTGATTTTTAAAAAAAACTGCTTTTTTCCACTGGTAAAAAGAGCAAGAGGTTGAGAACAATTAGGCATACAAAATTCCTCACTTTCATTTGGAGTTTTAATTGCTCTCCAGAGAACATTTTTAATTATTTAAAAGACCACCTGAGTAATTAATTATCATTCACTATTCACTTTGAATGCACACTTTTAAAACTTAGCACCATTAACTAATTTACCCCCCAACTGGATTTTTAATTCTGCTGAATAAGCAGTTAAAAACAGATGGTCCCTGTCATGATGCCCTTTAATTTTATTCCTTTTTCTTTTCTTCCTGAAAAAAGGCACCCTGAAAGTCTTCCATACCACAGTGTACTCTCTTTCATTTAGAAGTCTATAGCAGAAAAATTGTTTTCTAAAACAGCTGGTCATAGCCAAAACTGAGAAAAAACGTCCGTCCATTTATTATTCCCTCCCCTATTTTTCTTCAATCATTCCCCCTCATTCAAAGTCTTTCAAAGATGGCCTGATTTGCCCTTCCTCTGCCAAGGACATAAAGAATTTAACCAACTAATCCGTATTAAAGTGTTAATTACTCAATGTGATATTCCTCCTAGGACTATTTGCTTGTTTTTTTTTGGGGGGGGGTGGTGGATGTTTGGGTTTTTTTTGTTTTTTGTTTTTGGCTTTTGGCAGGGGGGAAGGCAGGGCTATTGGAGTTAAGTGACTTGCCTAAGGTCATATGGCTAGTTAAATGTTAAGTGTCTGAGGACTGATTTGAACTCAGCTCATAAGGATGGGAAAATTTCATAAAGGAATAATTAGTGGAAGAATTTCAAAGACTGGGATCCCAGGTAAGAAAGATACTTGAGGAGGAGGAGACCTCCTAATGTTTTTCAAGTTGTACTTGGCAGATGATCTATTATTCTATAATGGAAAGAGCATTAGATCTGGTATTTAGGAGAACTGAGTTTAATTAAATACCAGCTTTGTTTCCCAATCTATAAAATACTTACCATACCTATTTCATATGATTGCTCTGTACATCATAAAACTCTATATAAATATTTACAACTATTTATTAGTAGTATTCTCAATTATGTAAGTAGTTGATCAACTAGATCTACTGGAAAAATCAAAGCTATAGAGCTAGAAGGTACCTTAGAGATACCTAGCTTAATCCTTTCAGCTCAAGATTTGACTTCAAGATCCAGGTCTCCTGACCGCAAATCCAGTGTTCTTTATACTATAGCATACTGCCTTAGGGGTCAAGAAACCTAGTGTTGAACACAAGCTCTGGTACTTGCTGGCAGTATCAGTTGGGCATGTATTTTAATTGCTATGAACTTGTTTCCCCCTCATAACATTGGGATACTATCATCTGCCAGCCTAGGAGGAATGGAGCTCTAATTTTCGGGGTATTTCACTTTCTGTGTTAGATAAGGAGCAAGGCAGGTAGAGCTTGCCTCAAGGGAATGACAGCCTGCCAGTCATAAGTCATATGAAAAGATAGCTATTCTCTCTAGGGAAAGTGGGTAGAAAATACTTTTAATCCTCTTTTTCAAATTAGTTTCAACAAGGGTATTTGATGGGTAGTTTTGACATTTTGAATTGGTAGTCACTCTGTGACAACACTTTAAAAATCTATTGATAGCTTCTATGTTTACATGTTGGAGAGATGACTTCCCAAAATGTACTTTATCCATCTGTAGCTAGCACAGGGTTGTTGTGAGGCTATATTACTACTACTACTACCACTAATAATAACAATAATAATGAACCAAGATGGCAAAGTAGAAGAATTACAGCCTACCTCTTCAATGTTTCCTTTCAAACAACTTTAACATAACGCCTTAAATTGAATTCTGGAGCAACAGAGGTAATGAAAGGTCAGGTGAGATATTTTTCCAGCCCAAGACAAATTAGGAGGTCGGAAAGAGAGGTCTGTGACACCAGGGTGGGGGCTGATCAGGAGTGCATCTGGTGGCAATACTAGCTGTAAGCTTTGGAGGCAGTGGCATCAGCAATAGCAGCTTCTGGCACTCTCAAGCCAAAGGCTTTAACAGGATTGAAAAACTGGTCAGAAAGAGATTACAGGGAATCTCTGTGTTGGCGCTGGGTACAAGACAGGACACTATTTGCCAACTTCATTCCCTATACCCACTTCTGAGTCACAATTCCAGGGTGTAGAGGAGCCCTTTTAGTCACAAGGAAACAGTGGCCCTGAGGAGCACTTGTGGCTGCCAGGGGAGCAGGGACACAAGTCCAAAAAGAATTCCTAGAAGAGGTAAAAAAATTATTTTAAAAACCAAATAAGAATGGTAGAGGAAAAGTTGGGAAAAGAAATAAGAGCAATGCAAGAAAATTATGACAAGACAATAGGTTGGTAAACATGTACACACACATAACTCAAAGAAAATAACACCTTGTATCAACAATGCAGCACTCACAATGCCTACAGTAACTATAAATATGCTGATATGGTTATTAATCACAAAATGTAACAGGCTCTCTACATTGGGAATATAGCTAGAACATTTATTCAAATATCAGAAAACTGAGTTCCAAAACCAGAAAGTCAAAGCCATAACAGCAGTTATGAAGTTGGCACATGTAGTTAATGTAGTAAACACCCACATTCTCAAGCCTTCAAAACAGGACAGGCTACCTCAGGCAAAGATCCTCCTCTCCTCACTCACGGCAACTGCTCAGCATCTATGCAGTTTGCTCCTAGAAGCTCTGGCCCCCCACAGTTCCCATCCCTGGCAGCCCTCATCAGCAGTCCTTAGCAGAAATTCTGGCTGGCTCAAAAAAAAGGAGCTCATGCTGCAGCCACAGACCCTGCTTCCAGTCACTGCACTGACTCTAGCTTGGCTCTGGCTTCTTCTTGCCCCACCCCTTCCTGCTATGTCAGCAAGTTTAAGGGGCATGGAAGATCTTCAAATCCCATGACCATTACACACCTTAAAAACAGAATTGGTAAAATAGTAAAAGAGATACGCAACTTCACTAATGAAAATAACTCCTTAAAAACAGAATTGGCTAAAATGGAAAATGAGGTACAAAAGCTGACTGAAGAAAATAATTTGTTAAAAATTTGAATTGAGCAAGTGGAAGGTAATGACTCCATGAGATATCAAGAAAAAATAAATAAAAGTCAAAAGAATGAAAAAATAGAAGAAAATGTAAAATATCTCATTGTAAAAACATCTGACCTCAAAAATAGATTGAAGGGAGATAATTTAAGAATTCCTGGGTTATATGAAAACCATTATCAAAGAAAGAGCCTAGACAACATATTTCAACAAATTAAAAAGGAAAACCATCCTGATATCCTGGGACCAGAAGGTAAAATAGAAATTGAAAGAATCTGCAAGTCACCTCCTAAAAGAAATCCCAAAATGAAAACTACCACAACTATAATAGCCAAATTCAAGAACTTCCAAGTTAAAAAGAAAATATTTCAAGCAGCCAGAAAGAAACCATTCAAATATTACAGTGCCACACACAGGATCACACAAGATTTAGCAGCTACCATGTTAAATGAGCAGAGGGCTTGGAATGTGATATTCCAGAAGGCAAAGGAGCTAGGAAAACAAGCAAGAATTACCTATTCAGCAAAACTATTTTTATAGTTTTATATAATCCTTAAAAGGGAAAAAAATGTTTAATGAGAAAGAGGACTTTCAAGCACTCCTGATAAAAACACCAGAGATGAATAGAAATTTTGACTTTCAAATACAAGACTCAAGGAAAACATAAAGATATAAACATGAAAGTGAAATTGTAGGGAACTCAATAAGTTTAAACTGTTTACATTCTTGTATGGGAAGATGTTACGTGTTAGAAAGCATCTACACACACAGAGAAGGCATAGGAGTGAGTTTATTATATTGAGATGATCTTAAAAAAATGAATGGGTGAGAAAGAAGGATGCACTGGTAGAAAGGGGTAAAGCAGAGGAAAAATGAGGAAAATTATTTCACATAAAAGAGGCATGCAAGAAACAACTTTCAAAGTGAAATGAGAAATGGGGGAGGGTCAATGCTTAAATTTCGCTTGAATCTGAATCGGTTCAAAGAGAGAAAAATGTATACACACACACACACACACACACAGAGTTGGGTATAGAAATCTATGTTACTCAACAGAAAAGTAAGCAGGAAAGGGTATACAAGAAGGGGGAAGGGGTAAAAAAAATGGGAAGGCTGACTAAGGGAGATCAGAAGCAAAAAAGACTATTGAGGAGAGACAGGGTAAAAAGAGAGTGAGAAGAATAAGCAGAAGAAAACAGGATGGAGGGAAATACACAGTTAATAATTATAATCGTGCATTTGAATGGAATGAACTCACTCGTAAAAAAGAAGCCAACAGAATGGATTTGAAACCAGAATCCAATAATATGTTGTTTGAAAGAAAAGCATTTGAAACAGAAGACACAGATATAGTTAAAATAAAAGGCTGGATTAGAATCTATTCTCCTTCAGCTGAACTAAAAATGACTAAAATCAATCAGGATCTCAGACAAACTAAAAGCAAGAATAGACCCAATTATAAGAGATAATTAGGGAAACTACATCTTGCTAAGAGGTACCATAGACAATGAAGCTACATTAATGCTAAATGAATATATACCAAATGGCATAGCATCCAAATTCTTGAAGGAAAAGTTAGTTACAGGAGAAATAAGACAGTAAAAAATATACAAGTGGGGAAACCTCAACTTTCTTTTTTCAGAGCAAGATAAATTGAACCAAAAAATAAATAAGAAAGAAGTTAAAGAGTTGAATAGAATGTTAGAAGAGTTTACACACACACACACACACACACACACACACACACACACACACGGCATTCCTCTAGAGAAAATTGAATGAGAATACAAAGACATATGCCTTTTATCACAGCTATAAATGGCACCTTCACAAAAATTAATTATGTATTAGGGCATAAAAATCTCATAAACGAATGCAGAAAAACAGAAATATTAAATGCACACTTTTAAGACCATAATGTAATAAAATTACATTTAATAGAGGAATGTAGAAGCATTGATTAAAAATTAAGTGGAAACTAAATAACCTAATCCTAAAGAATGAGTGAGTCATATGATAAATCACAGATACAATCAATAATTCCATTAAAGATAATGAAAAAAATGAAAACATACCAAAATCCATGGGATGCAGCTTGGCAGTATTTAGTACATAGGGGTAATTTATGTCTCTAAATGCACACATCAATAAAAAATAGAAACAGCAGATTCATGAAGTAGGCATGCAACTAAAAATTTTTTTTTAAAGAACAAACTAATAATCCCCAATTAAACATCAAAATGAAAATGAAAGGAAAGATTAATAAAATGGAAAGTTAAAAATAGCAATAACAACAATGAACTAGGAGTCGGTTTTATGGGGTAGGAAACCAATAAACCAGATAAATCACTGGTTAACTTTATTTTTAGAAAGAAAGAAGAAAATCAAATTACCAGTATGAAAAATGAAAAGGAGGAATGCACCACCAATGAAGATGAGATGAAAGTAATTATTAAGAGTTATTTTACCCAATTATATGATAATAAAACTGACACTCTAAGTCAAATGGATGAATCTTGATAAAAATTATGTTGATATGAATGTTGATCAACAAATGTTGAATGTCAGTGAATGTTGATAAACTGCCCAGACTAACAGAAAAGGAAATAGAATACTTAACCCTATCTTAGTGGGAAAAAATAATTGAACAGTGTATAAAAAGAGCTCTCTAATAAAAATCCCAAGGACTAAATAGATTCACAAGTGAATTCTACCAAGCATCTAAGGAACATTTAGTCACAAAATTGTATAAAATATTTGAAAAAAACAGGCAAAGAAGAAGTCCTATCAAATTCCTTTGATGAAGCAAATATGGTTTTGGTACCTAAACCAAGGAGAGCAAAAACAGAAAGAAAACTACAGGCCAATTTCTCTAATGAATATTGGTGCAATAATTTTAAATAAAATATTAGCAAGGAGATTACAATAATGTACTTCAAAGATTATACATTATGACTAGGTAGGATTTATATCAGGAATAGAGTGCTTACAGAAACTATCAGCATAATTGACCATATCAGTAACAAAAATAAGAAAAATCATGTGGTTATCTTAATAGATACAGAAAAAGCTTTTGACAAAATATACCACTCATTACTATTGACAGCATAGAAATAAAGTTTTTCTTAAAATTAAAAGTATTAGCTAATTAAAACCAAGAGCAAATATTATTTGTGATGTGGATAAGCAATAAGATCGTGGATGAAGCAAGGGTGTCCATTAACACCATTATTCAATGTTGTACTAGAAATGTTATCTGTAGCAATAAGATAAGAGAAAGAAATTGAAGGAATTTGAATAGGCAATAAGGAACAAAACTATTATTCTTTGCAGATAATATGATGGTATATTTAAAGAACCCTAGGGGATCAATTAAAAAACTAGTTGAAACAATTAATAACTTTAGCAAAATTGCAAGATATAAAATAAGCCATAAATTATTAGCATTTCTATATACTATCAACAAAACCCAGCAGGAAGAAACAGAAAGAGAAATTCTATTTGAAGACAACTGCAAACAATATAAAATACTTTGAAGTCTATCTGCCAAGACAAACCCAGGGACTATATAGACCCAACTACAAAACACTCTTTACACAAACACATATTTAAATAATTAGGTAAATATTAATTGCTCAGGGGTAGGCCAAGCCAATATACTAAAAATGATCATTATACCTAAGTTCATTTGATTTTTTAGTGCCATGCTAATCAAACTACCAAATAATTATTTTATAGAGCTAGAAAAAATAATAATATAGTTCACCTGGGGGGAAAAAAGATGAAAAAAATCAATGAAAAGAAATGAAGGTTGCCTAACAGTACCAGATTTAAAACTATATTACAAAGCAATAGTCATCAAAATAATCTGCTATACGTTAAGAAACAGAGTGGTAGATTGATAGAATCAATTAAATATATAAAGCACAGTTGCTAATGTTCCCAATAATCTACTGTTTGATAAACTCAAAGATCCAAGTTTTGAGGCAAGGACTAATTAACAAAAATTTCTGGGAAAACTAAGAAAAAGGTTGACAGAAATTAGGCATGTAGAATATTTCATACCACATAAACAACATAATGTTAAAATGGATAAATGATTTATTTATAGAAAGGTTGATATCAAAAGTAAATTAAGGGAACATGGAAAAAATGTACCAGTTATAATTCTATAAATGAGGGAAGAGTTTATGATCAAACAAGAGATAAAGATCATAGGAAATAAAATGGATAACTTTGATTATATGAATTTAAAAAGGTTTTGCATAAACAAGACCAATGGAGCCAAAATCAGAAGGAAAATAGGAAATGAGAAATTTTTTAAAAATTTCTCTAATAAAGGCCTCATTTCTCAAATATATAGGCAACTGAACCAAATTTATGAAAAGAAGTCATTCCCTAATTGGTAAGTGGTTAAGGGATATGAACAGGCAGTTTTCAGAAGAAATCAAAGCTATCAATAGTCACATCAAATGGTCTCTAAATCACCACTGATTAGAGAAATACCCATTAAAACTGTTACCACTTCACAATCATCAGATTGGTTAACATGACAGACAAGGAAAATGACAATTGCTGGTGAAGATATGGAAAAATTGGAACACTGTTGGTGAAGTTGTAAACTGCTTCAACCATTCTGGAGAAGAATTTGGAACTATGTCAAAAGGATTATAAACCCTATTACCCAGCAATATTACTGGTAGGTCTGAATCCCAAAATGATCAAAGAAAAGTGAAAATGACTTATTTGTACAAAAATATTTATAGCAGCTTTTTTTGTGAAAAAATGGGAAATTGAGGGGATGACCATGAATTGGGGATTGGCTGAAGAAGTATATGATTGTTATGGAAAACTATTGTCTACAAAAAATGATGAGCAGGATGATTTCAGAAAAACTTGAAAAGACTTACATGAACTGATGCATAGTGAAGTGAGCAGAATCAACAGAACAGTGTAAACAGAAAGAACAATATTTTAATGATGATCAACTGTGAAAGACTAAACTCCTCTGATCAACACAATGATCCAAGACAATTCTAAAGTACTTGTGATGAAAAAAGCTATCCACCTCTAAAGAAAGAACTACTGAACTCTGAGTATAAATGGAAGTATTTTTTTTTACTTTCTTTATTTTTCTTGCTTTTTCGGTGACATGACTAATATGGAAATCTATTTTGCATGATTTCACATGTATAATTGATATGATATTGCATACCTTCTCTGTGTGTAGGGGAGGAGCTGGAGGGAGAGAGAGAATTTGGAACTCAAAATTTCTTAAAATGAATGTTAAAATAAATTAATTAAAATTAAAAATAACCATAGCAATAGCTAGTATTTATATAGTGCTTCAAGGTCTGCAGCTAGGTTGTGTAGCTAGAGTGCTGGGCCTGGAGTCAAAAAGACTCATCTTCCTGAGTTCAAATCTGGCCTCAGACACTTCCTAGATGTGTGACCTTAGGCAAGTCACTTAACCCTGTTTGCATCAGTTTCCTCATCTGTAAAATGAGCTGGAGAAGGAAATGGCAAACCACTAGAATATCTTTGCCAAGAAAATCCAAAAAGGGTCATGAAGAGTTTTACATCACTTAAAATGACTAAACAACAAAAACAAGTTTTGCCAAGCACTGAAAAAATATTATTTAATTTTATCCTCTCAATAATCCTGGGAAATAGTTACCATTTTCCACATTTTACATATGAGGAAACTAAGGCAAACAGAAGTTAAGTGACTTTCCCATGGTTCAAGGGTTAGTAAGTGTCTGAAATTTGATTTGAACTCAAGTCTTCCAGATCCAATCCTCTACTTACTGTGCCACCTAGCTATGGCACCCTGTGAAGGCTATATATACGTTTCAGTTCTTCGTATTACTGTTGTTTTTTCATGGAACTGTAAAATTCATTCATTCTACTCATTCATCCATTGTCATATACAGTACTGTATACTGAATGGAGAATTAGGAAGATCTGGGTTTAAATCCTGCTTCTGGTTAGCTCACAAGCTCACAGTGGTCAAGTCACTTAAACTCAATTATCACGTGTCAACTGGGAATAATAAGGCTTGAAATACCTATTTCTCAGGGTCGTTCAGAGGGTCAAACAAGATTAAATATACAAAGTACTTTAGAAACCTTAAAGAGCTATAGAAATGCCAGTCATTGTAATGATGATTCTTACAAAATACTATGCGAAATCATGGGGTAGTGGATTAACAAGCTGCTAATAACATGAGTTATACTGATCTGAGCTACTTCAATTTGTGCTTAAAAAGAAAATTAAGATATCTTCTATTTCTCACTGTTCCTTTCTGATTCAGCCTTGTAGAATGGTAGATAGATTTTGAGAATACAAAGTGTATTTGTTTTGGTTAGTAAGGGGGTGGTGGAGGGAAGGGAGAGAGAGAATGGGATTATCACAGAGAACAGTATTTCTATTAGTCTGAGTGATCAGGAGCCGTTAGAAAAATTATAGCTCCATTTGACCTTAGGTAGGAGCAGAATGATCTTTTCCCCTATATATAAAAAATCCCCCTCTTTTTTCTTTTCTTTATTTTCCTTCCTATTTAATGTCTCCCTGACCCAGGTTGATACCAGTTAGTAATCATTGTCTGTCATCACAATCTTGGGAAGAAGAGCAGGAAATTAAAGAGCAAAAAGGAAAAAAAAATGACCATAACTGCTGATTGCCCTCCCAAGTTTTGTTATTGTGGCCTAAACATTCAAGACAATTGATTCTACTAGATAAGAACAGCCACGTAAGTAGGAAGGGTAGATGGTAACTCACCGAGTATGGTCTGAAAGGTCTTCAGCAGTGCTCCTGACCTCAAATATTTCTTGATATTTGTTACAGTGATGAAAGTTCCATCATTTAACTTACAACTTTTGTATAATTAATAATAATAATAATAATAATAGCTAACCTTTACATAGTGCTTTAAGGTTTGCAAAACAGAGAACCCTCTTCAAATATGTATGTCTCTGTGAAAAGTAGTACTTTTGGTAAATATTCTGGCCTTCATTAATGTAGGAGGAAAGAACACTGATGTCGACAACGGAAGATGGGTAAGTATGGGTTTCAACATTTACTAGCTGAGTGACTTTGGCTGATCACTTAACCTCTCTATCTCTCAGCTTTCTTCTCTGTAAAATGGGGATAATAACATCGCCCATCTCAAAGGATTCTTGTGAGGAATGTGCTTTGCCAGTCTTAAAACTTTACATAAATGGGTTGTGGAACTGAAATGGAACTGTGGAACTGAAATGGAAAATCCTCTGTCACTGAGGATGTCCAAAAACTGGTTGGGAGGCTACTTGTTAGGGATATTGTGGAAGAAATTCATGCATGGGCAGGGGATTGGACACAATGACCTTGAGAATTCCTTCTAACTCAGAAATTCTATATAGTTCTCTAATCTAATAATTCACTATTTCCCAAACACATCTTTGGTTTCCAGACACACATACATACCCCTTCTCTGTGCTTATTTGAACTCTTTATTATTGTTCAGTCACGTCCAACTCTTCATGGCCCCAAGTGGGATTTTCTTGGCCAAGATACTGAAGTGGTTTGTCATTTCCTTCTCCAATCTTATGTAGGCAGAGGTTAGGTGACTTGCCCAGGATCACAGAATTAGAAAGTATCTGAGGTCAAATTTGAACTCTAATCTTTCTAACTCCAGGCCCAGTGCTCTATCCATTAGGCCACCTACCTGCCTATTTGAACTCCATTCTTCCTTTAAGTCCTAGCTACCTGCCCAAAATTTAACACAGTCCTCTGTGATTCTACCTTCTCTGGACTCCTATACCATTTACTACCTGTACCAATTGCTTAGCAATGATTATACAGTGCCTTAATATCTTAAAGTTTCAAATGTACCTAAGGTCTCATTCCAACAACATTGCAAATTCCTTGAGGGCATGGGGCAGCTCTTAAATTAAGATTCTGTTTTGTTCCCCTTCCTTTTACTCTCAAGTAATACCTTATTCATAATAGTCATTATTTAATCATTTTCAGACCCTTTTGGGGGTTTTCTTGAGAAAGATAATGATGTGGATACAAACAGTACCCTAGGGGTTAAAAGAATATTAAGGGTTGCTTTTCCAGTACTTTGGGGGGGTGAGGGGCAACTCATTCTGTAGCTTATTCTGTAATTTGAGGGCATCCTAAAGTCCATTTCCCCTTATCTTGAAATACCATAAAACTTCTCCTTATCTTGTAAGACCAAAAGAATTGCTTTTGTGTCCCCCAGTCCCTATCTTTAGCCCCAATAAAAAGCTCTAAAACTACATCATCATTCTGAAACCTCTGTATAAGCATAAGTCTCTCAAATATCTGGGTCTCAATTAGCTTTCTTGCTAAGGGGGCCCATGTTGCTTACGTGTCATGTAAAGCTCCTAATGGCTAAAAAAGAACGTCATCTAGGTGAATTATTTCACACCTGAACCACTCTCCTGAATCTGACCTAAATAAAAATACCAAAGTGGTTGATCATTTCCTTCTCCAGCTCATTTTACAGTTGAGGAAATTGAGGCAAACAGGTAAATGACTTGCTCAGGGTCACGCAGGTAGTAAGTTTCTGAGGTCAGACACGAACTCAGGTTTTCCTGATTCCATACCTGAAACTCTATCCACTGGGCCATATATCTTCTCCTAGTAGATCTCTATAAATTTTTGTTGTGAATTATGTCAACTAGCTGAGGATAAGTCTATAAGAAATAGAACACAAGATAGACTCCTTGGGCTGAAGGGAGAAGATACTGTGGGAAAGAAGAGATTTTGAAAGGAAGGTGGGACCTTGGGATGACCCCACTCCTTGTGATTTAAAGTTTGCTAAGAACTTTATATATGTTATCTCATTGGTTCCTCAGGTAGGTGCTATTGCTGTCTCCATTTTAAAGATGAGGAAATTGAGACGGCCAGAGATTAAGTGAGGCCCACGGTCACACAACTAGTAAGCATCTGAGGCAGGATTATAATTTCTGTCTTCCTGACTCCAAGCATCAGAGTCCATCTGTCCCCCCCACTCTTTCCAGCTACTAGGCTATAACTGAAGAGGCAACTTGCTTAGTGGCCTGAAAGGAAAAACCATTGCTTCTAAAGCTAGATAACTAACCAAATGTGGAGGAGATGAGGCCCTGGCAAGAGCAGGTTCAGTACTCATACTAATCGGGCTGCAGAGAACTGCTTCTCCAGCACACCCCAGAGTGAAGCGCATCTCGCATAATGGTTAAGACAAGAAGGTGTTTATTAGCTCCTTAGTCTCCATCACTGTAGAGTTCGCTACTGAAAATTAAGGTAGCAACATCAGTGTCACCCAAGGGGATACAAGAAGTAGCTGTTTGGGAACAGTAACTGCGCCATTTAGTGATGATTTATATCTGGAGGCAAAGTGAATTCAATAGAAGATGGCAGGGTGTGGGCTGCGAACGCCAAATGGAGTATTAAGGTGGATGTTGCAAGAACTGCTTTTCTTTTTTTCCCTCTCACTACTTTTTTCTGGAAAGAAAATTTTGTTTGTACTAACCCTGAAGATGCTATGCCAGGTTGAATTTGGCGGGGGGGGGGAGAAATTAAGAAGCAAGAATTTACTGAGTTTCAAGCAGCATCACTCTTTTATCTTGTGATCTTTATTCTATTCTGTTAGTCTGGATTTATCAGCTGTGCAAAGTGGGCATGACACATGAAATATCAAGGTTATAACTACCAACACTTTTGTGGGATTCTTTTTTAAGGTACAGAAAATCCTCCTGTCCGCATTTGTCAGTTGAGAAGATGTTCCCCATCTCCTCCTCTTCATACCTACTAGGGAAAAAAGAAAGAAGAGGGGACAGAGAAAGTTTGAAATGTGAGAACTTGTTAATCCATGGAATTTACTTATTTGATTATTTTCTTAGTATTGGCATTTCTTCCACTAATGTAGGTTAAAAATGTGCCCATATTTTCAGTAGACAATCTCTATGAACTGCTAAAACTCTAGATCAAAACAAAATCATTGCCTGACTGCCAACTCTCCAAGTTTCTATGGGTTCAGCTATTCATGGTCACTCACAATCACTACCCAAACCCTCTCTAGTCTTCTAGATATGTCCAAAGATTCTGATCCTTTAACACAGCCTCCACTTGGGAGGTTGTCACCTCCCCACCACAATGACGCAGTGGAGTTGAATGTCAGTACAAAAAGTAATACAAGGTTATTCACTAAAATAGTTTCTTCTTCTCTCCCCATGCACCCTACCTTTTCTGGTCAAAGATAATCTTTCAGGTTGTCTTTGTTCTCTTTTATCTGGGGCACATCTGGGGATCCTTCCTCTGTCCCAGATATTTAAGGCCCTTTGGTACAGATTCAGTGTGGAAGAACTGGATGGTGAAAATAATGTCAGAGGAGGCATGGGGCCAATAAACCAAGAAAGTCATCTAGGGTCTAAGGGGTTCTTGGAGTAAGACCTTGGAGTTTTTACTCTGCCTAAGCATGATGAGGCAGGTGCAAGATAAAGATGCCTAATTGTTCTCCAGACCTTCAGCTTGAAGGCACGGACCAGATTTATAAGAGACAATTTAAATCATTGAGAAGGATGCTTTCCTTCATTATATTTGTATCCTCAGCACCAAGCATGGTGTCTGAAACATAATAGGTGTTTAATAAGCACTTATTTATTAATTAATCACCAGATTATAGAAAATCAGAGTTTGAAAGGTCCTCAGAGGTCACTTAGTCTACCTTATCATTTAATAGGAATCTCTTCTCCAACAGATAGTCACCCAGCCTCTGCCTAAAGACCTTTAGTATAGGGAAGCCCAGTGGTGTTCTGAACCCAACTTGTACAATCACAATACTACAAATCAGGACATGATTTATTGTTTTGGTGATTGTCTAGACTTAAGAACTTGGTGAAAAAGATGTTAATAAAGCAGATTAAACTTTAAAATGTATCATGCATGCATCTTTCCAGACCATTAAACATTTAAGTCAACTGCTAAAGATTCATTAGCACATCCCTGGGAAACCCACAACCTCCTGAGGTGGCTTTAAGGTAGTTCTAATTGAATGAACCAATAATCAGTAAACATTTATTAAGTTCTAACGATGTGCCAGGCACTGTGCTAAGCCCTGGGGATACAAAAAGAGGCAAAAGACAGTCCCTGTGCTCAAAGAGGTCACAGTATAATGGAGGGAGACAACATGTAAAACAAAATATGCTAAGAAGTGATATACAGGATAAATCCAAAATAATTAAAAGAGAAAAGGGACTCGAATCAAGAGGGGTTAGGAAAGGCTTCTTGTAAAAGAAGGAATTTTAGTTAGGGCTGAAAGGAAGTAAGTGAAGGCAACAGGTGGAGATGAGGAGAGAGAGCATTCCAGGCAGGGGAGACAGAGAATGTGCTGGGAGCTGAGAGGTGAAATCTTGTTAGTAGAATAGCCAGGAGACCAAGGTCACTAGATCAGAGAGTGAAGAGTAAAGTGTAAGAAGATTGGAAAGATAAGAGAGCCCTAGGTTTTGAAGGACTTTGTATGCCAATCAGGAAATGTTGTACTTAACCCTGGAGGTTAGATAGGAAGTCATTGGCATTTACTGAGTAGGGGGGTAACATGGTTAGATCTGTTCTTTAGAAAAATCACTTTCAGTGGACAGAGTCAAGATGGCAGAGTAAAAGCAATTACCTCCAATACCTGTAAAAAATGAGTCTAAACAAATTTTAGAGCAACAGAACCCACAAAATCACAGAGTGAGCCACATCTCCCATGGAAGGCAGCTTGGCAGGCATATAGGAAGGGTCTATTGCACTGGGATGGAAGTAGAGCACAGTCCTGCAGGGGCCACATAGGCACAGATTGCCAGCACAGACCAGCTGGAGCAGACCTTAGGGGACTGAATCACTGCCAGCTGTGGCAGTTTCCAGACTTCTCAACCCATAAACACCAAAGAGAAAGTAAAAGGTCAGTGGGAAAACTCTGTTGGACCTGGGTGAGAGAAGAGCATGATCTTGCCCCTCTCCCATGGTAGCAGAGGTGGCAGTAGCTATGGCAGTGGGGGTAGCTGCTTCCAGAGCTCCAGGCTCACAGATGATGGGGGGAACAAGTAGCTGATCAGAGGGCAATTGCAGGATTCTCTTTACTGGCACTGAGGCAGGATTCTCTTGCTTTGTCCTGCTTGGATCTGGGGTGCAGTGTCGGGTGGCATTCCTGGGGTGACAAGTGCTGGCATGGCAGTGCTTGTTGAGGCTGTAGAGAGGGAGTCCTCCTCACAGTTCTGAGTCAGGTGCCTAGAAGAAGCTCTGACAACAGCTGCACAAAACCCCAGAAATTTGGAACACAGCACTCTCCATTCTGTAGGCAGAGAGCAAAGAGCTCAAAAGTCAAGTAATTGGCTGGGAAGGTGAGCAAACAGAGGAAAAGAAATCAGACTATAGAATCCTTATTTGGTGACAAAGATCAAAATATAGGACCAGAAGAAGACAACAAAGTCAAAACTCCTGAATCAAAAACCTCCAAGAAAAATATGAATTGCTCACAGGCCATGGAGCTCAAAAAGGATTTTAAAAATCAAGTAAGAGAAGTAGAGGAAAAATTGGGAAGAGAAATGAGAGTGATGAAAGAAAATCATGGAAAATGAGTCAACAGCTTGCTAAAGGAGACCCAAAAAATAATGAAGAAAATAACATCTTAAAAAATGGACTAAGTCAAATGGCAAGAGAGGTCCAAATGTCAATGAGGAGAAGAATGCCTTAAAAAACAAAACTGGCCAGATGGAAAAGGAGTTCAAAACCTCACTGAAGAAAATAATTCCTTCAAAATTAGAATGGATTAGATGGAAGCTAATGACTTTATGAGAAATCAATATATTATAAAACAGATCCAAAAGAATGAAAAAATAGAAGACAATGTGAAATATATCTCATTGGAAAAACAACTGACCTGGAAAATAGATACAGGAGAGATAATTTAAAAATTGTTGGACTACTTGAAAGCCATGATCAAAAAAAAAAAACACAACAACAAGCTAGACATCATCTTTCAAGAAATTATCAATGAAAAACACTCTGATGTTCTAGAACTAGAAGGTAAAATAGAAATTGAAAGAATCCATCAATCACCTATTGAAAAAGACCTCAAAAAGAAAACTTCTAGGAATATTGTAGCCAAATTCCAGAGTTCCCAGGTCAAAGAGAAAATATTGCAATCAGTCAGTAAGAAACAATTTGAGTATTGTAGAAACATGGTCAGGATAACACAAGATCTAGAAGTTTCTACATTAAGGGATTGAAGGGCTTAGTATATGATATTCTGAAGGTCAAAGAAGCTAGGATTAAAACCAAGAATCACCTACCCAGCAAAACTGAGTATAATGCTTCAGGAGAAAATTAGATATGCAAGGAAATGGAGGACTTTCAAGCATTCTTGATGGAAAGATCAGAGCTGAACAGAAAATATGACTGTCTTGTGTATATGTATGTATACATACATGTATATGTATGTATAGGAGTGTATATGTGTGTATGTGTGTATATATGTATATACAGAAGGCACAGGGCAAGTTGAATATGAAGGGATGACATCTAAAAATAAATATAAGAGGTGAGAGAAGGATATATTGGGAGAAAGAGAAAGGGAGAGATAGAATAGAGTAAATCATCTCACATAAGATGCAAGAGAAAGCTGTTACAATGGAGGGAAAGAGCAGGGAGGTGAAAGGGAATGGGTCAACCTTACTCTCTTTGGATTTGGCTTAAGGAGGGAATAACACACACACTCAATTGCAGATTTTACCCTACAGGAAAGTAGGGGGGGGAGGGGATAAAGGGAGGGGGATGATAGAAGGGAGGGCATATTGTGGGAGGAGGTAGTCAGAAGCAAACAGTTTTGAAAAGGGACAGGGTCAAAGGAGAAAACAGAACAAATGGGGGGGGGTGGGATAGGACAGAGGGAAATATAGTTTTTCACAATATGACTACGATGGGAATGTTTTGCATAACTACATATAGAATCTATATTGAATTGCTTATCTTCTTAGGGTAGGTGGGTAAGGAAGGAAGAAGGGAAAGAATTGGGAACTCAAAATTTTAAAAACAAATATTAAAAAATTGTTTTTACATGCAGCTGGAAAATAAGATATACAGGCAATGAGGTATAGAAATACATCTTGTCCTACAAGAAAGTAAGGGGGAAGTGTAGAAGGGGAGAGATGGGGGGGATATAAGAGATGGAAAACTAAGGGAAGGGGTAATCAATATGCTTGCCATCTTGGGGTGGGGGGTAGGGTAGAGATGGGGAAAATTTGGAACTCAAAATCTTGTGAAAATGAATGTTGAAAACTAAAACTAAATAAATTCTGGGGCAGGGGCAGGGGAAGAAAAATTACTTTGTTGGCTGTTTGGAAGTTTTTCCCTATATCATGCCTAAATCTCTCTCTTTTCATTGCCCACCTACTGATATAGCTTCTGCCCTGTAGGGCCAAGCAGAAAAAGTCTAAACTGTTTTCTAGATGATAGTTCTTCAAATACTTGAAGAGAACTATCATGTCCCACACTAAGTCTTCTCCAGTCCAAACATTTCCAATTGATTTAACTGGTTTTCTAAGCCATAGTTTTCATGTACCTCTCCATCCTGACTGCCCTCCTATAGATGCTATTTAACTTGTCAATGTCCTTCCCAAAATGTGGTACCCAGAACTGAGTATAATGCTCTAAATGTGGTTTGACCAGGGCAAAATCACAGTAGGGCTATCACTTCTCAAATTCTCAATGAGAAATTCTTGATGCAAAGATTTTTAAGAGATTTTTTGAAATATGTTCAAGGTTTTTGTACACTTAATCTGCAACATTCTCTTTATCCTAAACCTGAAAATATAGTGAGGGAAAGCAAGTGATTTCTCAAGTGAATTCCAGTTCTAGAATCATAAATGGATCTTCATGGTCACCATTTTGTAGATGAAGAAGCAAAATTGTGTAGAAGTTTAACTGTCTTAGTCAACTGATCAATGAACTAGCCTGAGGTCACACAAACAGTAAGGTGCAGAATGGGAATTGAATTAAACTCCTATAACTCCAAATCCAGTTGATATTGCTTCTCCCCTATAAGTCCAAGCATCACTTATAAATGAAGAAATAGAAGCACACATAGTCAAGTGCTTTAGAGCTATGTCTAGAATCACAGAACTCCATCCTTAAACTTTGCTACCATGACTTCATTTTCTGGAGAGTCAAGCTGATCTCTTTGGAATAATTGAAATCTCATTAAGGAATACTATATATAATGTTAGGACATTTGATACATTTATCACTATGGTATTCACAAATAGAAGAATCTGAAGGAGTTCACCATTTATAAGAGAACCCTCTTTCATTTGGACTATATGTAATATATCTTCCATGATAGTGGAGAATATTTTTGCTGAATATACATCTCCCTGTTTTTATGACTTATCTGTTAACAACAACCAGATGGTCACAGAACAGTTATCTTTGTGGTTGCATTTATCAAGTAATCTTGTATGATCTTATCACATCATGTGAGACTACGTGCTGGAAGACAGCTTACAGGACTTAATTTTGTTCTACCATATCAGATGCTATTTTGCAGTTAACAAACAATAAACAGAGAGGGATTTTGTATTCTCTGTACCTTTCAGTCAGTCAGTTGTGTGACTATTAAGATGTGGTTTGCTGTGGAGAATGATTTCAAAAACTTACTTATTCCTTTCTCATGTCTTCATCCTTGACGAAGGATAAGCATGAAGGATGAATGAATAAGCATGTAAGGACATTCTCATAAATATTTTATGAAGAACATATGTAAATATATATATATATATACACACACACACACACACACACACACACACACACACATACATACATAGTTCTTTATGTCTTTTTTGATTGCCTTTTCTGAGTGAGAGTACTAAATTTTTTTCTTCATTCTCCAAGAAGTTTCTCATAAAATGATCCCTGAGAGCTTTCAACTTTGTGCTGCCTTTAGCAAGTTTATACTTGGTCTGGTCGAACTGGTCTTCCCAACCTAATTTTCCTAAGTGCCCTTTCTACTTTGTAAAGCCCATGAAGGACCAATCATTCAAAACAGAATATATTAATAAGCCACATGGAAAAAACTAAGTAGATGAAAATCATCCTTTTTCTAAGCCATAATATGCATTTGAATGGCTAATACACACACACACACACACACACACATACACACACACACAAACACACACGCACAAAATGAAAAAATATTTATTAAGTACTTACTTGGAAACTGAATTTCCAAGGAATCAAAGAGGCTAGTGTCCCCAAAAGCAATGGAGAGATGCATGGGACAAAACTTGAAGAGTGTGTTGGGCAGGGATGGGAAGGAGATATATTCCTACTACCTATCACTGTAGATCCTGAGTTCTTACATGGTTGCTTCCCATATACACAAAATCAGTCAGTCACAATGACACTATTGACTCTAAAGCATGAATCAATAAGTAAGTTATTAAGGCAAAAGTTAGGACATTCATAACAATTATCTGATAAAAGGCAAAAGCAAAAATAATCATAATAATGATATTTAAAGGGCCAAAGAAGGAAGGATCATAGCATTCACTCAAGAGAGACAAAAGCTGAAATAATGAAAACATAATAGTATGCCTATAAACTTGAGTCACACCCTCTCACCAATATAATGCACAGAGATGCAAATCTTGTCAGCTTTTGATCAGCTCCTATCAACTCTGATGCACACAATAGGGAAATCCATGTGTCAATGGCAACTCATAACTCTAAATGGCAGGCCTTGATATCCTGAATTTTTTGAAGAATAATCAATATAACCCTATCACTTTTTGGGCAAAACTATTTTTCTGCTATCTCTTCACCACCTAATCTTCATAATTCTACTGTTGGGCAAAAAATCCTTTGCTACTTTCAGGCAGTTGAAGCAGTGGCAAGCTCTTTTAACACAAAGTCACCCTTACCAGGGTACTGAGAAAGTGTTATGATTTTTTTTCAGTGACAAGTAGCTCCTTTAGACCAGAAGAGAATTGTCAAGTTTTCTAAGATCTTCTCTGAGCCTCTAAGAAGCTTCTCCCTATCAAACTATATATAATGATAGGGCCATACAGCTTTTCTCCAGCCTGCTCCTCAAATAGGAAAAGATTCTGCTTTGTTCAATCAGTTCTCAGTCAATCAACACCTCTCCTCCCAGCAAAGCAGATGCAAAACCTGTCTTTCCCCCTTTGTTTTTCCCTCTCACACCAGAGATGGCAATAAAGGACAACAGAAACTCTGAAAATCTATAAACCTGTAGATGGCACTGGAGTGCAATCCTGACTTTCTCTAGCCAGTTAGATCCCATTAATACAATGCTTCTTTTCCAGTCTAGAGAGTTCCCACCCAAAAAATTGCTAGCCCGTTAGTTTCTTTATTCTGAATCCTGTGCTTTCTGCCTCTGATTCCTCCAGAGCTCTGCCTTCTCTCCTGTCCTTAGCTTCATTAGTCATGGCTCACCCCATTCCTCTTCTCTGGCTCTTAACATCTCAAATTTTGTTGTTGCTCAGTCATTTTAGTCGTGTCTGACTTCACAGTCCCATTTGGAGTTTTCTTGGCAAAGATACTGGAGTGGTATGCCAATTCCTTCTCCAGTTCATTTTACAGATAAGGAAACTGAGACAAACAAGAGTTAAGTGACTTACCCAGGGTCACACAACTAGGAAGCATGTGAGGCCAAATTTGAACTCAGGCCTTCCTAAATCAAGGTCTGGTGCTCTACCCACTGTACCACCTAGCTACCCTATGTAGATATACATATATTATATATAAAAGTACATGTGTGTGTACATACATACACATATGTATATATACATATATTAGCCATGTACATATAATCTTATTGTTTATCATTTCTCAGTTATAATTCTCACAATATTGAGAAGAATCACAAGGCACTGGAATGATGACAATAAAAGTAGCTAATACCTATATGATGCTATATGCCAGGCACTATGGTATGCACTTAATAATTATTGTATCATTTGAGCCTCACAACTACCTTGGGAGGTAGATGCTACTATTACTATTACCATTTTGAAGATGAGGAAACTGAGGCAAACAGAAGTTACATGATTTGCCCATGGTCACACAGCTAGTGTCTGAGGCAGAATTTGAACTCAACTCTTTCTGATTCCAGGCTTGTTGCTCTATCCACTCTACCACCTACCTGCCCTGAATACAATGCCTTGCCACCATCATTACCTTCCACCAGGTTCTCTTAGTGAATTTGGGGATGAGGGGGCTCAGAACAATACCTGTCACTCCTCAACATTTTATCTGAGAGGCTTTGTTCCTTCTCAATCTAATTTGATCAGTTCTCCTGATACAAGTGTCCTTTTCCTGCCCATTTCAGCAAAGATATTCCCACATGAAAGGGGCAATGTCTTGGATACAGATCAGGAATCTGAAGTTAAGGCAGGTTAAACAACTTGTCCAAGGTCACACAGGGAGTAAGTGGCAAAATTAGGATGTGAACCAGCCCCTTTGATTCTTTCCAGTCCACCCGACTCTTTGTTTTTGGGTGAAAGAAAGAAAGAAAGAAAGAAAGAAAGAAAGAAAGAAAGAAAGAAAGAAAAAGAAAGAAACTTCCTAGATCCTATTTACAGTCATCCTGAGAGTTTCGTAATAGAAGTTCTGGACTAAGAATCAGTAAGATCTGAGTGCAATTCTTGCCTAGATATTTACTACTTGTGTGACCTGAACTGAATCACAACCTTCCAGTCTCAGTTTTCTCATCTGTAAAAACAGTAACATGAATATCACTTTCCTCACACGATTATAAAGATAAGAGGCTATTTTCAACCCTGATAGAACTATAGCTCTAAGCTAATAGCTATTCTTTCCCGCTTCTCTATTGCAAGGCCACTGTCAGGTTAGGGTAAAAGAACGTTAAAGACTTGGAAGGGGCCTCAGAGGTCATCTACTACTGCCCTCATTTTATAGGGGAGAACACTGAGGCCCATGTAGTTAGGTGAAGAGCTGGGCTTCAAACCCAGGTCCTCCACCCAAGATTATAGAGAATTAATGGTTCTTCCTTCCTTTCACTGAAAATGTAAACAATTATATAAAGGGCACAGGTGTATAATTGAATGCATCTTCAGAGTTTATGTAGATACACTCATTTCTTGGCCTCAATTCTAGTAAATTTCAGGAAGCATATCCAGCCAAGAAACGTCTCTCCTGACCTGTCTCAACCCACAGGAGGGCCTCTTCCCATGGGAAAAGCCTAGGATCTTCCCCTTGACACGGCTCCCCTCTTTTCCTTCCTACTTTCTCCGCTCTCTCATCTTCCCATCCCATAAGCAAAGTCAGGCACTAGAGGAAAGGAGGGTTGTGTTGGAGAGAGAGAGAGAGGAAGAGGGGAGGAGAGAAAGACAAAAGGGGGGAGAGAGGGTGGGAAGAGAACGAGGGAAAGAAGGGAAGTGAGAAGGAACAGCTCAGTAGCGAGGAAAGAAAAAGGGGAAGGAAGATTCCGGGAGATCTTGCCCCGCGTTCACACTGCACGGCTCAGGGGGCAGGACTGAGGCTGAGAACAGACAAGGGCCAGAGAACCCCTGGAGGTGCCCCCCGACTGGCTAAA
The DNA here is from genome assembly GCA_028627135.1 of Pseudochirops cupreus. Classification (NCBI taxonomy): domain Eukaryota; kingdom Metazoa; phylum Chordata; class Mammalia; order Diprotodontia; family Pseudocheiridae; genus Pseudochirops; species Pseudochirops cupreus. The sequence goes on along the minus strand of CM053581.1, from coordinate 518,653,301 downwards.
GGGCCTGACCCCGGAGTACACGTGGGTGGCGGCTTCAGCAGCGGCAGCGACAGAGGCTGCGGAAGCTGTACTGGCAAATGGGACGTGGTTCTGGGTAGGCAACTCTCCCCCTTCGGAAAGGGAAGGCAGGACAAGGCAGGGCTAAAGCGCCTCGGTTGCCTGTAGGGAATAAGGTGAGCCAGAGAACGGCTAAGTAGAGGGGGTGGGGGTTAAGTGAGGTCCGCTCTTGTCCCCTTTGCTGACCGGACCCCATGTTTCTGCTCCGGGATTACCGAGCTCTTTGGAAGAAGATCGCGGGGACTGGATCCCCTCTCTTCAGCTGATCCTTACACCTCCAGCCTCCCCGCATCTTCCAAATCCAGGACCCAGGATTCTGAGGGGATGAAGAGGTACACCGTGCTGGTCCCTATTCTCCTAACCTGCTGGTGTCTGCTACCGGTGTCTGTAAGTAACACTCTTACACCGAGGGGGCTTCAGGATTTAGGAAAAGAATGGGGTGAGGGACTTTGAAATGGCAACATTCTCTCTCCCCCCCTCGCCAAATGCTGGTTCCACTCGATCAAGCTGTTATCAATTCTCTTAGAGCAACTGAAGAGGGGGTGCGCCTACGCTGAGTTGTCAAGAAAGTTTAGAAAAAGGAAAAGCAAACCTTTGGGGAGGGTTTAGGGGTCATTTTTCTAGAGAGAGATCTCTGGGGCAGCCGCCCGGCTGCTGGGGTGCGTGCCGGATACCCCAGATCCCCAGCTTCCTTGCATATTACACATAGTCGATTGCAGGCTGCCTTGCTTTGCTCTTCATGTGCTACCTATCAGATAAACAAGTTCTCCCACGGAGCTCGCAGCCTACACAGGCAGATGTTTCGAACTGGAGTCGCTCCAGTCTGGAGAGATCTTGGAACTTTAGGGCTTAGAAAGAGCCTTTTCTTCCTTACCACCAGTTTTCCACCAATATCCTTCCCTTGCTAGAAATGGGTTCTGGTTGTCTATTCTGAATCATTAATAAAAAGATAAAAACAAATCCTGATCCTTTACTAGATAAAACCGGAGCTGGAAGGCTGAAATTGACAATGACCTTTCAGCCTTCTGGTACAGAAATCAGGCTGGGCAGTCTTTAACACAGGTCTCAAACTTCAAAGAGCAGCAGCTTGTATTTGACTAGGTCACTAAATATCTACTCTCTGTCTCTGATTCCTACATGCACCCCTCACCTCTCCCCGCCCGCAACACACGTGCACAACCGACACTTTTGTTTAGAACTTGTTCCCAAGAAAGGAGAGTCGAAAGAAACCTCCAGAAGATACTAAGTAAATTTGTTGTTTAAAAAAAAAAAAGTATAATTGAAAATATTTAAACTGCCACAGCATGAAACTCTCCATTTCAAAGCAGAGGATAAAAAAGATAAACCAAAGTGTAGCGGATAGGTAAAGTCAGTAGAGAGAGAAATCAATTGATTTTTCTAACTTGAATAGTCATTATTCGGAATATAATCATGAAAGGTAGTGTATCACAATGGCTAAAGAGCCTACTCTCATCAGGAAAACCTGGGTTCAAGTCATCCCTCTGACCATACCAACTGTGAGAACAGAAGGCAAGTGGTTGATTTTCTCAGCCCCCATAAGTCTCTAAACTACAGCTCCCCTGTTGAGTTCCAGATGAGGAAGGAATTTCTACACTGGTGAAAGCACTGTCCAAACAAAGAAAAGGAAAGTTAAATCGGAACCCTAACTTTCCTATGTGCATGTCCTACATTCAGGAAGGTGAAAATGCTTCTTATGCATAACCATTGTTATCACTACTAACATGTTAGTTGAAATTAAGGATTAGAGCAAAATAGTAAAACTGTCAGAATTTGTCTTTGAGTTGGAGAACACAAGGTAAGGTGATTTCAATGGAATGCAAAAGTCTGGGGAAAGTTGTAATTTCTGAAATACTTCTTATTTGGGGAGCCTAGGAAGCTTACCAGACCTACTAAACTTTATTCTGAGGAGCATTCTTGTCATATGCGAATCCACAACTAACCCATCAGTCCTCTCCTTGAGAATTTGGTAGCGTATAAGTATTGTTATGGAAGTATTTTGAAATACATGCTTTCTTAGCACTACAAGGTGCTGCTACTTATTAATGCTACTTTGACCATACTATTTTTGTGTCTATTACGTGTATCTAAATCATATTGATCCTTATTCTTAACCATCTTAGCCAATTTTCATCAGTGATATGAATTTTTTTGATCAATAAGATTTTCCCCCATTTTGACCTTTAAAACTATGCACAATTACTTATTTCTCAAAAACACAACCTCATTTGTAACTAGGAGTTTTATCAACTTGTACCTTATACAACAGACAGAAAAAAATAAGATGTTGGCTCTTTAAAACATGCAGGCTAGATCTCCTGTTGTTTAAATTCTTTGCCTAATGCACCATTTAGTATATGTCCTGTGAATGTTCTCTCCTTCAGAAAAGTCTATACTAGGAACTCCATCAAACCTGTTTCAATGATACTCAAATTATATATGAGTTTATAAAAACAAAAGGAACATGATTCCGTGCTTATTCACTTCCTTAATAAAAATATTTTTTGATCATACATTCAGCCCCCAAAATTGGAATTCCTGAACTGATGAAATACAGCTGAATAAATGGATGTAGACATTGGGAAAAGGGGAATTGAATATTCTTATCCAAAAACATAGTTCTGAGAATCAACACTCTATATGGATAGTAATATTATCCTCTAATATGTAGAAGACTCCTTGGCTTTTTCTTCCTGTGGAGACAGCTAGCATTTCTGAAATCACTATGCATATAACATATTTAAATATGGTTACAAAATGGGAGATGATCTATCTCTTCCTCTCTTTTTCCTCCCTTCCATCCTGTGCTCTAAATTTTAAAGTTAAAGAAAGCACAATCACGTTTTGTGACTCATTTTGAAATCTTTTCTACCCTGGTTTTGCTTAGATTACTAATAGTTAACTTACAGAAGAATGCGGAGTGCTTCCACAGAAATTTGTTAACATATTTGCATCTGGTACATAGTGTCATTAAGTAGTCCCCTATGAATACACACCAGTGTATTTACTTAAATCAACTCATTTACTATGAAATGTTATGATTTTCTGCACCAAATAATTACTCAACTAAAGCATTCTTTTGTTCCTAAGATTACTGCAAACTCAATATAGCATATCATTTGCTAATATAATCTTCTTTTTTAAAGGTGAAAGAAGACCATATTCAGTTTGCTTTTTACACTGATATTTTCCAAAAGCAAACAAGAGAACTTCATTAAACAATAACACCAGAGGGATAATGTTGATTTATCTTGAATAATATTACTTTGAAACAGTTGAAAAAATCTGGGAGTATGAATGTATTAGTTTTTTTGTTGTTGTTTTTTAAGGGGGAATGAGATTAATTTTATTCCAATGTGGAAGGACTACCACTTATGAAACATTCATTTAACTTCTTATAGGTAAATGGCATTCACCCAGAATGCAGATTACATTTGGAAATCCATGAAGAGGAAATCAAATGTATGGCCTTCCTAAGTGCCCAAACAGAATACAAAGGTAAGAGGAAAGGGACCTCTCTTTCAAGACAGAAAGAATGAATATTGTTTGTTGTTGGTGTGTCTCACTCTTCATAACCCGATTTAAGGTTCTCTTGGCAAAGATGGTGGAGTGGTTTGCCAATTCCTTCTCCATCTCATCTTACAGATGAGGGAACTGAGGCAGAGGTAAGTGACCTACCCAGGGTCACACAGCTGGTAAGTGTCTGAGGTCAGACTTGAACTCAGGGAGAAGAGACTCCTTAATTCCAAACTCTATCCACTGCGCCACCTAGCTGCCCTGAAAAACTGAATAGGTATTCCCATGGCATGAGTATCTCTTAATTCTGTCTCTGTGAAACTACTATTTAAGACTTCAGCTCCAATTAAAATTTCCTTTTCTCTTTTATGAGCCTCAGGAAAAGTAAATAGTGTTAAGAATAGTTTGAGCAGTTTTGACATTTCAGTCAATTAAAAACAAGCTTTAACCCTCAATAGTAACACAGTTTTACTGGCTTGCACTGATAAGCAACAGTTACTAAAATAATTACATGGTAATTGTTAGGAGAAGATAAAGTAGTCTATGTGTTGTATGAAGGGAAAATGTGTTACATTCCTTGCATTTGGGGTGCTATATTACTTGTTTGTTTTATTTTCAAGTTCAAATAAGTGGAAAGCTTATCAGAATGCAAACAGGGAGAACTGCCTCAGTTAAGGTTAGAATAAATATACCTTTTTGTTGTGTTAAAATTTTCAAGTTCAAACAAACAAAAACAAAAACAAAAGAATATCCAAAAAACACAGACACAAATGAGGTAGGATCACACATAATATTTACAAACATTTTGCCTCTGCCACTTACTAGATATGTAACCATGGGCAAGTCATTTAAACCCCACTGGACCTCAGTTTCCTTATCTGTCAAATGAAAAAAAGTTCAACTGGATGATCTTTCAGGTTTCTTCCAGCTCTCAATCTATGACTCTGGGACAAAAGTCAGGACTGAATTGGTTATTCTGCTTTGGCTTTGTCCTTTATCGTTAAGAATTCCTCTGATATAAAACCGAGGAGGATGCTCTATTAACAAGCATGAAGGATAATTTATAGACTCCCTATGTGCTTTACAATTATCTATTGACAGCTAGACTAAGCATATGGGGTATGGCCTGTATAGAGGATATATGGGGAAATATAGATCTGAGCTCCATCAAATAAGGAAGTGTAAAGGGATTGCAATTTTCCCCCACTGGAGGGAGTATCACATTAATGAGATAACAGATTTATTGAATTGTTTCTATCTGTGTATGTGTGTTTGTATACATATATGCGTCTATCTATATATACTCACACACATATATATATATTATACATAATACATTTTAAAAATCTCAGTCCTTTTACTTATTAGCCATGTTATCTGAGACAAGTCACTACCTCTTCAGGCCTCAGTTTCCTCATTTGTGGACTAAGAGAGGAATAGGTAACTTCTAAGATCCCTTCTAGCTCTAAATTTTAGTATGTTCAAGTTAGAAAGAACCTCAGAGTTGTGGGCTCTGGCCTAGGTCTGCTATTAATTAGTTGCAAAATCTTGGCTAAGACACCATTTCCCTTAGTTTCCTCATTTATAAAATGGGGTAGTATTTAGATAAAGTCATACTGTCCAGGACTATATATTAGGAGCAGGGCATAGTTGATGACAGGCCAAACAAGGGATTACTAAGACTCAGAGACCAGACATACTCATTGGGGAAAATACAGGAAGATCCAAATAGTTGCTAATAGGATGATGGTCAGAAGGCAGGAAGTTGGGTAAAAGATGTTGCCAGGGGATTCAGAAAGTAGGAACTATTCCATAGTCTGCCTAGGGTAGGTAATCATTATCAGTTAAGTTTTATAATTCATATAACAGGAAATTAGCCACAGGGACTGAGAAAAGGGAGGAGTCCAGTACCCAGCAAGATTGGGATTCTGGGGAGATAAGACAGAAAGATTGAGGCTATTGGACAGGGAACAAAGGAAGGGACTTGCGTACAGAATAAAAATAAAATGATCTAGTTATTAGAACAAGACTACAAAGCAGGTACTTAGTCAAAAGGAAAGAAAAGTTCAGTTACTGGAAAGGAAACAAGGTCAGAGTGGAATCCAAAATAAGACTTAATTTATTTACATTGAGCTATGGAAGCTACTGGCATAAGTCTCATTATTATTATTATTATTAATACAATGTGCAAACTTGAAGGCACTATGTATCTCATCTAATAATAATGTTAGTTTTGTTGTTGCTGTTCAGTTGTTTTTCAGTCGTGTTGCTCATGTTCAAGCCTTCATGACCCTATTTGGGGTTTCTTGGTAAAGATGCTTCAACGGTTTGTCATTTCCTTCTCCAAATATAATTAATAGTTAGGTCATTATTCACAATAGTAACTGAGAAATATAATGTTTTCACATTCACAAAGCACTTCATTCTATACATTATTTTATTTCAGCCTACTTCACACCAACTCTGTGAGGTAGGTGCTATGGATCATATTATTTTCATTCACAAATTGGGAAATTGAGACACAGAAGAGAAGTGATTTATCCCTGTTTCAGAAGGAAGATTCAAATGTAGATCTTCCTGACTCCAAGTCTAGTATTCTGTCCAAGAAAAGACTGATTCCAGAATCTGTACAAATATGTTGAGTAGTCCTAGCTGTCTAAGTCAGAGGGATATGGAAGTCAGAAACTAAGAAGGCACCAGCTCTGTGCAATCTTGATGTGTTCTGGTCACAACATTTCAAAAAGAGACAAAATGAATCTAAGTAAGAGTCTCAGAGAGGAGCAAATAAAATTATTAAGGAAATAGGACAACTGTTATATGCAAAAAGATTAAAAATCACTTTCCCAAAGAATCATCAAGTGTTTATTCTACATATGGCACTATGCATAGTACTAGAGGAGATTCCCATTTTAGATGAGATTCTCATTCTGCCTTTATGGAGTTCACATTCTGGTAGAGATTTAATGACACTTAAATCCCAATAACTATGTTCTAGAATAAGACAGGCGTGCGTGGGGAGGGTAAAGTAGTGAAGAAAGGTCACTTCCTACTGGGGAATTAGGGAAATACTCCTGGAGAAGCGTCACTTGAGTTTCACTTTAAAGGATCTGGAACAATTCAGAGAAAATCACAGAATCACAAAATGGCAGAGTTTAGAGAGACCTTAGATATAATCTAGTCCAACCCTTTCATTTTGCTGAAGAAGAAACAAACATGGCTAGTAAGTGGAAAAGCCAGGATTTGACCCAACTCAAATCCCTTGCTCATAAACTAGAAATTATTCCTACGATGGAAAGGGATGGATTGAGATAGTTGGTGAAAGACATTTTAGGCACAGGAAACAATATGAGCAAAGCTACAGGAGCAAGGAAATACCATGTGTGTATGGAGCATGGCAAGTGGTCTGATTCGACTGCAGCAAAGAGTAAATGAAGGGAATGAAACAGATTAGGATTCTTTAGTTTGGAAAGGGAAAGCCTTAAAAAAAATATGATGTCAGTAAATGGTAGATACTGTAAATATAGACACTGAACATTCTTCAGGCCCTGAAGCCTTCTCACCTTGGAACATCCTTCTGCTCTACTGATCCCCTTCTCTTGTTGGTGAGGTCCTCTATGAGCCTCTGTTCTGTGGAGGGTCCCAGCATGTCCAACCTTCATTCCTCCCCTAGCCATGCTTCAGACTTTTTGGACTTCAACACCATGCCCCATACCAGGTACCTTTACACACACACACACACACACACACACACACACACACACACACACACACTCACACTCACACACACACACACACTCTCTCTCACACACATACACACTCTATCATACACACACACTCTCACTCACACACTCACACACGTACACTCTCACACACAGACACAGACACACACACACACTCATACTCTCACACACACTCTCTCACACACACACACTCTCTATCACACACACACTCTCTCTCTGTCTCACACACACACACACACATCCACACACTCTCACACACACACTCACACATACACTCTCTCTCACACACATACACACACTCTCACACACACTCACACACACACACACACACACACACACACACACACACACATACACACACACACTACCCCTAATGCTTTTTAGTTCTCCTTTATCTATTGTCATCTCCCATTAGATTGTAAACTCACTGAGAACACGGATTGTCTTTTTGCTTGTATCTATATGCCCTCAGCACAGTGCCTGACACGTAGTAAGTACCACATCACTCTGTCAACAAACATTTATTAAGTACCTACTAAATATGAGGCACCATGCTAAGTGCTAGAGATGGTTTTAAAAAACAAAAGACAGTCTGCTGGGGAACCAACACGCAGATTCTACACAAACAAGCTATATACAGGAGAAGTTGGAAATAATCAATTTCCAAATGGAAAGTGCTTCACACTAGAACTAGTAGGGATCAGTTCTTATAGTAGGTATGATTTTTAACTAGGACTTGAAGGAATCCAGGAAAGTCAAGAAATGGAGATGATGAGGGAAAAAGTCCTAGACATGGGGCAGTCAGGGAAAATAACCAGAGTTGGGAGATGGACTATCCCATGGAAAGAACAGCAAGGAGGCCAGAATCACTGGAGCACAGAGTACATGGTGGAGTATAAAGTATAAAAATAATGGAAGGCAAGGTTGAGGAAGGGAGGGAAAGTTTAAGGAGGTCTTTGAATGCCAAATAAAGAATTTTATATTTGATCCTGATAGTAATGGTGAGGCTGGAGTTTAATGAGCGGGGGCAGACAGGGACTGACAAGGTCAGACTAGTGCTTTAAGAAAATAAATTTGAAAGTTCAATATAGGATAGAGTAGATTGAAGAGAGATTCATGGCAGAGAAGACAACTAGGTCTGAGGCGATGAAGGCCAGTACCAGAGTGATGCCAGAGGAGAGATCGAGAAGTGAAAAACCTTGCTTTGCCTTGCATGTAAATCAAATTCAATATTATTTAATGGTGGAACACTCTGCAAAGATTAGAATAAATAAAAGGACACACTATTACTCAAATTATAGAATTTTAACTATCAAGTATTCCAATTTCTCACCTAAGAACCTGCCTGAATACCTCCAGAAGTGCAGAGTTTACTGTGCTCATTCCACTGTTTGACAGCTTTCACTGTTTAAAACATTGTTTATTTTGAACTCATCTGCTTCCTCTTAATTTGCAAACACTGTTTCTAGTTCAGCCTTCTGAAGCATTAGAGACCATGTCTGCTATCTCTTCTAAATGACAGCCCTGAAAATTCTTCAAAAAAACTTTGTTAATAATTATAACAACAATGATTCTAGGTAGTATTTACTAGCACTTTCAGGTTTACAAAGCATTTTGCACATGTCACATGTGATCTCTTCTTATATCCATTTTACTGATGAGGAAACTGAGACTCAGAGAGGTCAGTGACTTTCCCAGGACCATACTGCTAGTAAGTATCTAAGGCAGGATTTGAACTCAGGTCATCCTGATTTCAAGGTATACATTTCTAAATCTGTTTTATAGATACACTTTAAATTGTTAGTGTCCATCTTAAAATATGGTACCTAGAATTGAACACAGTTTTTAAGATAAAGTCCAACCAGTTTGAAGACCCATGGGACTACTGCTTTCTATGGTCAAGATACTATACTTCTATCAATATGCAGTAATATCAAAATCACATTTTGGCAGCAATATTACACTGTTAGCTAATAATAATTCTTTGCATACACATCCCAGACCTTTTCCAAATGTACTCTAGTTAAGTCATCTCTCCTCTGACATCACTCTGGGACAGGCCTTCATCACCTTCATCACCTCAGATCTAGTTGGCTTCCCTCCCATGAATCGAATCTCTCTTTCCTCTACTCTATCCTAGGTTGAACTTTCAAATTTATTTTCTTAAAGCATGGGTCTGACCATGTCAGTCCCTGCCTGCCCCCGCTCAGTAAACTCCAGCCTCATCATTACCACCAGGATCAAATATAAAATTCTTTATTTGGCATTCAAAGCCCCCCTTAAGTGAAATTACGTCAAATATCTTTCCTCTTGTAGTGTGTGGTTTATTTCTTAAAAATTTAAATATAGGATTTCACATTTATTCCCTTCAATTCTACCTAGGATCATAGAATTTTAGAAATGGAAGGGATCTTGGCACCCAGTTCAACCTTCTTATTTTACAGATGGAAAAAAACCAAGTCTCAAAGAAGACTCTCCTAAAGTCATATAGCTACTAAGTATGTAGTAGTGATTCCAACCATTATAATTTCAAATCCAGGGCTCTCTCCACTCATTTATAGAATGTTGAGAGATTCTGTTATCTATTGTATCAGTACAACCCTTAGCGCTTCTATCAGAGACATTATTGAGATGGATGGGTCATGGATTTGACCCAATATGGCAGTTTATTTATTCATGCATATATAGCACCCACATACACAAACATACATAGATAGGGGTGTGTGTATGTGTGTGTGTGTGTGTGTGTGTGTGTGTGTGTGTATGATGGAGAGATAGAAGGAAGGAGAGAGAGAGAGAGAGAGAGGTCATATGAACATAGACATAATGCCATTAACTATTTGACACTAGACTGACCCATCTTGGTGCCCATCTAAAGGAATTCATAGGATAATACATTTAGAGCTGGAAAAGACTATAAAGGTCACATGACCTATTCCAACCTCGTCATTTTATAGATGAGAAAACTGGAGAAGGTGAACTTAGAGCATTTAAGTAACCACCCCAAGACCAAGATATGTTTTGTAAGTTAATGATTCATGAAAATGACCTCATTAAATGTATGTGGTTGGGTTTTTTTTCTATAGAGTGGTTCCATACTGTTGACCTAAAGTGTAGGGTTCTTATAGATATACGGTGTAGAGTAAATAATCTCATCCATATTGTAGGAAAGGTTATAGGGGAGGGGGTTAAGGGGGTAACAATAGAGTCTAGACCTATGATTTTATTGTTATAAGAAATTCCCAGTGTTGAAATTCCCTCCATTGGTACAAATCAGTAATTCATATGTGATATACAGCCTTAGAGAATTACCTGGAGTGCTGAAAGATGTAATTCCTTACTTGTGGTCAGCATAGTAATAGGGATCAGAGACAACAAAATTTTCCTGAAGGAGATAACACTTTCTACTATACTATGCCACCTCTCCAATGGAAAGAAAACTGTGAAGAAGCTATGTTGTGTTTGAAAATAATAAAATTTTCACTCCTTAAAATTTTGCTATGACCCTGTCTTCTCCCCTATTCCTACACTTCCCCCCAAAATCATTCCAAGGAGGGAACTTTCCTGATGTGTGTGTGTTTCACCTTTGCTCAGACAAACCTTGGGATGCACGAACATGACAAAATGCATAGGAGGAGAACAAGGAGAATAAGCACTTCTTTAGTACCTACTGGGTGCCAGGCATTTTATAAATAGATTATTAGGATTATATGGAAGATCTAGAACTTCATGAAGTAGAAAGCAGTGATAGTTGAGATTTCAGAATTGTGGAATGGCTACCCAGTCAGCTCTTTACTATCTGTATTAATAGCAGAGGAAATATAATCACTGTCTTAAAATGTTTGAATATGGAAAAGGAAAGAACAAGGATACCTTAGGATCAATGTCAAAGAATTTTCTAACAATTAGAACTATCCAGAAGTGGAATAAGCTACCTCACAAGGTAGGGAGTTCCCTTTGACTGGGAATGTTCAAACATAGCCTGTTAACATTCCTACTTTAAGTACAGGTCAGATCAGAAGATTTCTGAGGTCCTTTCCAACTCTGCAGTTCTACAGTACTAGTGGGGAAAAAAGAAAAAGACAAAAACCCAAATGATCTATCCACTTCCAGTTCTGACCCAACTTGGTTACAGAGGTTGCCACCTCTTCCCTCCAAGGAGCAGGGCTCTGGTCATGTAATGGCCCTACTAGAGGAAAACCACACTTAAATAATCACAAATTGAATACAGAATATAACCAGATGCTGGAGGAGGGAGACATCAGTCAGTTGTCAACTAAGGGGTTAATATGAATAGACAACATAAAACTAAGTGTATGACTAAGCCTCATTAGTGTAAGTGAACTTACAAAATGTTGGACTTATGAATGTTATTTTGTAATTCACAATTCTTTTTTTTTTATTTCTTTTCTCTCTAAATTGACTGTGGTTGGTTATCTCAGTTGCTAGGTGTTGCAATGGATAGAGCACTGGGCTTGGAATCAGGCTGACTCATCTCCCCGGGTTCAAATTCAGACACTCACTAGTTGTTTGACCTTGTACAAGTCACTTAATCCTTCTTGCCTTAGTTTCTTTATTTGTAAAATAAGCTAGAAAAAGAAATGACAAGTCACTCTAGCATCTTTGCCAAGAAAACCCCAAATGGAGTCATGAAGAGTCAGACATATTGGCTGGGTACTAAGAAGCTTAAGCTCATTCTGTTCATTCCCTACTTGGGGTGGTTGATTTTACTGAGTTCCATGGCCACAGATTTGTGATCCCCACTTTGCCTAGTCGTCTCACAAGTACAGGCTATCAGTAAGAAAAGAATCCAAGTGTAGTACTGTTGATGATGAAGGGAAGAGTCTATCCCTACCACTCATTGTGAATACCCCAGTGATGGTGAGTCAGTATTAGTCACTGTATTATCCAATGATGGCACCTTATTTGTTTTTAATCTATCATTCCATCTTCTTTATGGAACAGTTGGAATAATATTGGATTTAGAATCACAAGACCTGAGTTTCGATTCTAGCTCAGCCACTTATCACCTGTGTAATCCTGGAAAAGTCACTTAACCACCCCTCTCCCCCCCCCCATCCTCCCCTCCGCCCCACCAGTAATTTTGTTTTCTTCCCTTTAAAATGAGATTGGACTAAACGACTTCTAAGGTCCCTTCTAACTTTCTATCTGTGAGCCATGATCTATGATCTTCTACAAAAATTCCCACACTCCCATCTCCTCCACATCCTTCCCAAGACTCTCTGGTGTCAAATGGGAAAGGACAGAATGTGATGTTTTTAGCTATCATCTATAAAACAACTTCCTTTGCTCAGGGCATGTAACTCCAGACAATGAAGTGTTTTGAAAACAAAGCTACTAATCAGTTGCTTAGTAATAATAAGTTCCACTATTCCATTGGCTATACATAGTGCTTTAATTTCCACTATTAGCACTATAGAAAAAAAAATTTGCATTTGATTCCACTGACCTTTGGATCTGTTCAAAATGCCTGGTAACAAACTTTTGTTTGTTACTTTCCAAGACAAAAGCAATGGTAATGTAGAACTGATGATAAGTTAAGGCCGGCCACTGTTGTGCTTTTTCTAAGGGGAAGCAACTCTTGTTTTAGATTACTTTAATTTTTTTATTTGAAATTCATGCAGTGCAAATGCCAGGGATAAATTTAGGATATTAAGATACCAGAATAAAGATTCCATGGATGGCGTAAAGCAGAACTGACAAAGATGAGTCAAGGCATGCTAATTGGAACTGGGAAAGGGGGGAGGAAGTGATGCCATGTTTTTTCCTCTATAAGTATTTGCATGTGTGTATGAGTTTAAATGAAAGCTGGATGGAGTATTTTTCAATCCAAAGAGGTCTCCGAGGGATAGTCTACTAAATAACACAGGTCTAAGAAATTATTTGGGAGAACATAAGAGGAAAGCACGTTCATTTTCAGTTACAGAGGAGGAAGTGGTTACTAGTTACATGGCATCATGGCATTCTCTTTCCCATGGCTCTACATTGAGTAAGAAATGAACAGCAATTTGAGACCATTTGAAGGGAATCATTTGTAAGAAAGAAAGGCTTACTGGACACATAGGACTTTGTGATTTAATATTATTTTATTGCTAAGCTTGATTTAATCTTGCCAATGTGTGTGAGACACACTCTAAATCCCACAACATCCAAGTCAGACACAAGGCATCAAACCCTGCTAGAAGTTGCCTTAATTTTGTCTCCACCCACCCACCTCTCCAGTATTACAGACAGGTGACATGAGAAGAGCCAGTGGCATTAGGTTTCTTCACTGCTTCCTATTCCCAACTTGAACTGAGACTGTATATGAATGGGTATTTTTTTTTCAATCAATCCCCAGACTTCCTATGAAGCCATGGTTAGAGCATCTCTCCAGGGGCAATAAAATACCTTTGACATGTACAGACAGCACTTTATACTTTCCAAAGTACTTTGATGTGTGGTAGATAGGACAGTTGCTGTTATCGCCTTTCTACTTTAAGAGTCAGAATGTCTTGGTGACAAGAGTGTTAAAGATATAGATATAAATTCAGATATAGATATAGAGAGATAGAGATAGAGAGACAGATAGAGATAGAGATATGTATGTATAATATGTATGTATATAATTCTGATTATTAATATGTGGGGAATATGTCTTGAGGAAAAAAATAGTTTATATCTCTTGTTTCTTCTTCTTACCCTTGGCATGCCACTGTCACAAAAGGGAATTATATTCATCTAATGGGGATGTGTTGTTTTTCCACAAAACTAGCTAGATTATTACCCAGTACCTTATATTCCTTCAGATCTGGATGGGCTACCATCCAAGGCTGCCAGCTAGAGAAGATGTGGAATAGGATGTTACCCTCTCATTGTCTATTAGCATGATGATCCTGGCAACATTTTAATATAGCACAATTTCACTATTTGCCACAACCTAGCACTAATGTTGGGTTGTAGAGACCTTTGATAGAATGTAAACTCCTTAAGAGTAGGGATTTTTTTTTTGTTTTCCATTTTTGTCTTTGTATGCCCAGCACCTAGCACAGTATCAGGTAGTCAATTAATAATTCTGTTGATTGATTGGTTGAAGAAGCAAATGATCTCAAGAGTCATGTCTAATTGAGGGTTGGTTCTTTCTGAACTAAATTCTCCCCCATTCAATCAAACAACAATTGTTTATCAAGTACCTACTATGTGCTGGGTACTATGCTAGGCACTGGGCACACAGATACAAAATTGAAGTGGTCCCTCCCCTCTAGAAGTTTAGGAAGAGACAACTAAGCTTTCTAAAGTGTGCTTGGCACATACTAGACATTGAAGGAAAATTATCTGTTGAATTCAATTCTTCTATACTGCTCTTCTTTCCTTTGACATAGCTGCCAACTTCAAGCAGGCCCTCATCACTCCAGATCTGCACTACTACAATAGCCTGCTGGCTAGTCTCTCTGCTCACTCTCCTCACTTCCATCTTCTTTGGGTTTTTATACACACATACACACACACACACACACACACACACAAAAGTGTTTGCTTTTTGGCTACCCCAGTGTGAGCTCTTAGAAGGCAGGGACTTTTTTTTGCCTATCTTTGTACCCTTAGCACATAACAAAGTGCCTCATATATTTATTATTGTTGAGTAATTTTCAGTTGTGTCTGACTATTTGTGACTCCATTTGGGGTTTTCTTGGCAAAGATAATGGAGTGATTTACCATTCCCTTCACCAACTCATTTTGCAAATGAGAAATTGAGGCACACAGGGTTCAGTGACTTGCCTAGGGTCATACACCTAGTAAGTGTCTGAGGCTGGATTTCAACAAATGAAGATGAAAATGAATCTTCCTGACTTCAGGCCTGGCATTCTATTCTGCTACTTTTTTATTACCTGTTTGACTTTAGGCAAGACACTTAATCTTTTCACATCTATAAAATAAGTGAATTGAACTAGATAGTCTTTAAAGCTTCTTTCACTTCTAAATCCCAGAGATTACTGGGAATTCTTGCTCTAAGAAAACAGCCTAGCAGGAAAGTGTGGATTCAAACATCATGAATCATAAAAGGTATAATGGAAAAGACATGAATGTTAAGCAGGTAAAGTAGCAACATCACTAAAGACTGCAGTGATAACCAATTTGGTTTGAGAGGAATCTATTAAAATAATGATTAAAAATGTGATATACTTTAAAAGAGGAAGCGCTTACTATTTAAGTCACAAAGGTATTGATTTGGATTAAAGATGAGTTTTTCATTTTCTCATTCTTTCCCTATTGCTCAAGGATGGGCAGAATGTGGAACAAGTGACACACAATGGCAGGAAGTTAAAATGGAATTTGTTAAGAGCCCTTCAACTCTCCCAACCATAACAGCACCTCTTTTTTCCCCTTCCTTTATCTTTTTTTCTCATTCACCAATTCCCACAACTACTTTTCCCATCATTCTTTTCCACTGTTCAGAGCCATAACTAGGGTAGGGTGATCAGGCCTTTGTCTCAGGGGAACAAAATTTAAAGAACACTGATAGCATTCCATCAGCAGAGAAGCAAATGACCTTAGCATTTAATTAGCAAGAATATTCCATTAAAATAGGAAGTTACCAGATATACTACTCTAGTTGACTACCTTTCTTGTTACTTGGCTCCTCTAGTCCTCAATAATCCTCCTTACACCTTTTAGTGGGCCCCCCCAACAACATTCTCTGAGTGCCCTGTAATCTTGGCCCACACGATCCCATCTATTGAATTCTGTGTCTCTAGTCACTTCACTAGAGTGGAACCTCTCCCACTATAGGCCTTATTTTCCAGAATGTTGTCCCTGAATTTGTCTTAAAAAGTTGAAAGGGAGGAGAGTTTCATGCTATTTTTCCCAGGGGCATTTTGTGAAGCTTTCTCTAGGCACCAACACTGTATGTTATGACTCAGTCCCTGCCCAATGGCATTGGCATCCATTGAGAATTTCTTAGCCTTGAGGATGGCATTTGGAGCTCAGAAGAGTACTACATGACAGAAAAGATGGTGTCCAGGTCCTCTGCTATGCTCCTGCTGAATGACTGTTTTAGCTGTTGTCCATGAATCATTATTATAAACAAAATAAATACAAGGTGGGAGCATTATTTTTATGCATAGGATGTATTTCTCTGAAGACAGTGTGAGAAGGGGCTTGAAAAGAAAGAGTCAACAGTGGAAGCAGCCTTTTAAATTGCCTGTCAAGGATGGTCAAGACCCTAGTTATTTCAACATGTTTAAAACAGACCTCATTAAGTTTTCTCCAAAACAACCTCTGAAGTTCCTCTACTGAACTTCCTGTTTTGTCAAGGGTGTTTCCATCCTTCCAGCCACAAAGGTTTGAAACCTTGTAGTAATCCTTGACTCTCGTCACATCTTCTTCCATCGCCCCATCTAAATCAGCTACCAAGTCTTGTCGATGCTACCTCCAGGAACACCCAGAGATGTTGTTCATTGGGCTCATCAACCTGGTTCAAATCCTCCTCTCCTCTTGCCTAGACTTTTACAAAGGGTCTGTTTACAAGCCTCAAGTCTCTTTCCTCTCCATTATTTCATAAAGTTAAGAAAGTGTTAATCCTAAATGGCTAACATGGCTAACGTGTTATTTACTTGATCAAAATAGTCCCAGTGGCTCACTATTACCTCTTAGAATAAAACACAAACTGCCCTGTGTAGCATTTATTGTCCTTCAAAAGCTGGCTCTGACCTCCCTTTCCAGGCTTATTATACATTACTCCCCTTCACTCACTTCAGGAACTAGAAAAATTGATTTTCTTGCTGTTCCTTCAACAAAACATTCCTTTACTTCTTTCCATGCCTTTGTATATATAGGCTGTCCAACATGACTGCAATGAATTGTCTTCTTACATCTTACATTTCCTGTTTCCTTCAAAGGGCAGCTTAGATGCCTTCTCTTATATAAGACCCTTCATGTTTCCCCAAGCTGCAAGTACCAGTCCTCCTGCATTTATTTTGCACGTATTTTTGTATACATTTATAGGTTTACTTATGGTCTCCTCTGATCCAAAATAAGCTTTTTGAGGGCAGGAACTATTGTTTCCTTTTTACCTTTGTAAACTCTACCGTGGGCAAATAGCAGGCACTTAGTAAATGCTCAATGCTCAATGCCTTTGCACAGGATTGTAGGACTTAAGACTGAAAGAAATCCTAGAGAGCCATCTTGCTTATTTTATATATGAGCTGCCTAAGGCCCAAAACAGTGAAGCAACTTAGCCTTTCTTAGACAGCTCAGAAGCCCACTGACTCCAAACCCTATGCTCTTTCCACTGTATTGTATTAGTACTGGTATAGTGTATTTTCAAAATTCTTTGGAACCAGAATATGACCAAGGTTAAAATCAGCTAGAGAATGATTTTAAATTTACTGACAAATGTAAGGCAGAAGAAATGATACAGGAGGTACAATGTATTAGGAAACAGGAGAAATAGGTTTATAACCATGATACTCAAAAGTATCATATTTTGATTAGAAATTTTATTTTGACTCCATACATACTCTTTTATACCTACACGTACATATGTATGTGTGTATCTCACACACACACACACACACACACATGTATGGCCACACGCACATGCCCAGAAACATTTTTATGGCCCATGTCTCCTTCTCTTCATTTTCAATTTTATCATGTTATTCTCTTGCTCAACTACTTGTAATAACTTCTTACTCCTAATAGCATAAAATCTAAACTCTTATGCCCAGTTGTGTAAGTCTTCTTTGCTTCCTTGTGCAGTCTTATTTTCCAAAATTCTTTAATAGACATAAACTTTCCCCCACATTGAGGCCAGACTCCTCATTCTCTCTACATATCTCATACTTCTTTCGGTCCCTATGACTTTGTCTATCTTTTCCTCTTCTCTCTCTTCACTACTTATTAAGTACTCATTCCTTAAAGAATTTTGTGTGCCACTCCCTCCATGAAGCTGACTATTGCAGGCAGCAGTGATTTTTCTTTTTAGAACTAATTTTGTTCAATTGTTTCAGTTATGTGACTCTTTGTGAACCTATTTGGGGCTTTCTTGGCAGAGATACTGGAGTGGCTTGCCATTTCCTTCTCCAGCTCATTTATAGATGAGGAAACTGAGGCAAAGAGGGTTAAGTGACTTGCGCAGGGTCATACAACTAGCAAGTGTCTGAAGCCAGATTTGAACTCAGAAAGATGAGTCTTCCTGATTCCAGGTCCAGTGCTCTATCCACTGAGCCATCTAACTGCCCAGAACTCCAATGGTACAACACAATTTAGCACATGAAAGATTGCTTTATGCGCTTTTATCAATTTATTCCCCAATCAAATTGCAAGTTTCTTGAGTGCAGGGACTTCGTCCTGTTATAATTCTGTGTTTCTTATAGATTCTATTATAGTGTTGGGAACAAAGTAGGTGCTCAGTAAATACTGGTTGATTGGTTGATTTGGGTTCTTCCAGGGTGAGATGTAATCCTTTAAAGAGAATAGCAGAGATTGTGTTTGTAGTGACTGTACCCTGTCTAGACATGGGGGACCATGGTTGTATATGGAAGTGTGGCTCCCTGAGGTATACACATAGTTCTGATAGGGCTAGATTCAATTAAGTTGAATTCAACTGTACACATGTCAATCAGGTACCTATTGCATGCCAGGTACTACACCAGGTATTAGGATACAAAGGCAAAACCAGAATGTGTCCTGCTCTCAAGAAGTTTACATTCTCCTAGGGGAAAGGTAAGTACTATAAAATATATATGAAGTCATTTTAGCAGTCTTAGAATCAGGAATTTCAAGTTGGACCTTAGAGAATATCTAATCCAAACCTTTATTTTTTATAGTTGAGAAAACTTAGACCTGGAGATGTTAAGTTAGTAGCAGAAGAGTCTTCAAGATCGTGTCTTTTGATCCCAAATCCAATGCTCTCTCCATTACACCATGCTTCCAGCTCCAAAAAAGTATTTATTTCAACCTTGTAATAATGGTAGTATATTATTATTACCATTTTACAGATGAAGAAACTGAGGTTCAGAGAAAGGAAATGATTTACCCAAGTTCACAAAGGGAATAAGCCACAGAGTTTGGGATTAGTGCCTAGAGTAGACAGACCTTCTGGTGCTTTCTCCTCTACTACACTTCCTCCCAACATAGCCACCCAAATCACTACCACCATAGTAGATATTTATTTAATGCTGGTGAGATTGGATTGTACCCATTGAAGGTTTCATCTAGAGTGGGGTCCCTGTTGTACCAGGAGTACAGCATTGAACCAGAGTGGATGCAGAGGAATTTAACTCATTAAATCCATAGCCTCCCAAAGATGTCTTGTCTGACCTTCGTCTACCTCTGATAGAGGATTTTCTAGGTATTGGATCAGTTCTGGATCCCTTGACATTTTAGATCTATTGGGAGAGACTGGGTTTGGTTTATAAGCCATATCCATTTAGGATCAAAATCCTGAAGGGCGCTCAAATTGATCCAGTGCCAGAATTCCTTTCCCTAAAGTCTAGAGCTTAGTTTTCCTTTCTGTAAAATGAATAGGTTGTACTACATGATTTCTAAGATGCCTTTAGTGTAAGACACAAGGATTATTAGTCCAGCCTGCAATTTTCTCAACAAAGGATACTTGACATTAGTCTGACAGGTTGTGGAATCCCTAGAGGCAGGAGGGGACAGTGTAAGTAGGAGATTGTTTTGTGACCTGTTAGAGGTAATACTGATGACTTGATATTTCCTTCTGATGGGGGATCATTTTACCTACAGGCTCAGGGGAGTAACAGGTCACCTAGAAAATAGTGCTGGAACTCTCTTTTTCTTCTATTTTATGTGTGAAGGACCTATTTGTCACAAGATATCATAACACTGATAGATGTATGATTTGGAATAGTACTGGGAAGTCACCCAAGTCCTGGTCATAAATCACTGGAAGATTACCTCTGGAATAACATGGCACCACTCCCAAAGTGGTGTGTCTTAGGAATAGCTAACTTCTAGATGCCTAGAGAGTTCATTATCCTCAGATAAAATGACATTCCTAGGTAAGGCCTTTGGTGGGAACTGACACAGAGAACTCTCGCATGTTCTCTCTCTCTCTCTCTCTCTCTCTCTCTTTCTCTCTCTCTCTCTCTCTGTCTCTCTCCCTCCCTCCTTGTCTCCCTCCCTCCCTTGTCTGAGAAAATGGCAATACTCTCTTAAATGGCAAACATGGTACCTTAAAGAAACAATTTCAAATGCAGTTCTTTCCCCTTTGATTGGAAGACTAAAGGGCAAAGCATTAAACTCCTCCCAAACTTTGCAATTACTTTGGATTCAGTCAAAGAGTCACACTTGAGGAGCTAGAATGCCACATGTGGCCTGAGGCTCCAGGTTCCCTACCCCTGGTTTAGTCCATATTCATTAGCTTCCCTTATACAATTCATGCCACTTTAAGCAAATTTTAGCAGCTGTAGCAGTTGTTAACTATTGCTAAAGTGTTCCTGTATGTGAGTGACTGAATATGGTCTTCATGTAGGAGAGAAGGAAGAGGCGGGAATGGTGGAGGTGGGGGTTAGAAGGAAGGAAGGAAGGAAGCAAGTGAAGAAAGGAAGGAAGTGAAGCAAGGAAGGGAAAGAAGAGAGGGAGGGAGGGAGGAGGAGGTAGTTCTTGCTTTTAAGGTGCTTAACAGTTTCATAGAATTTAGAATTGGAAAGGACCTTTGAGCAAATGAGGTAGATAAGACCTGGAGAGGTCACACTGACAGGATGGAAGTGGGAGTTAAAGTCAGGTCTTCTGCCTCCCAGTTCAGTGATCTCTCCACTGTGTCATGCTTCCTATTCTTCTATTTTTGGCAGTCTGAGTCCAAATAAAATATAAGATTGGTTTATGTTTGGAGAATTATTTTGATTCTTAGATTTTTTTTTTGATTAAGCAGTTTTAGAAACTAAAGATAGATTTTAGCTTGTTCCCAAAGTGTTTATTCGTTTGATGTTTTTCAGTCTTTTATTTCTAATAGGTCGGAGTCATTTTGGCTTCATGTTTTGTATTTGATTAAAGTCTTCGAACAGGATTCATTTTCCTCTGACAATCCTTTCCCTGTAAGGAGGAAGCTAAATTACATCTTTTTGTAATCCAATCACTTGCCAAATCCAGTTGATTTCATCACATATTTTTTCCTAATCTGTCCCCTCCTTAATATTCCCACTGTCAATAACTTAGACCAGAGCCTCACTATTCCTCTCTTGACTGTGGCATCAGTCTCCTAACTGGGCTCCCTCTTCAATTCCCAACCCTCCCTCCGTGCTATCCTGTATACAACTAGTTACCCAAGTAATGTCAATCAGTAAACTTGTATTAAGTCCCTGCTATGTGCTAGGCTATGTGCCAAGCAGTTATCTTAGTGCACGGCTTTAATCATGTCATTATGAACTCTTCTCCCCTCCCAAGAAAAACCCTAATACATCTCCGGTGGCTTTCCATTGCCTAGAACAACAGCAAAAACAAAAACAACTACATCAATAGTTAGCATTTGTATAGTACTTCAAGGTTTGCAAGGTGTTTGCTTTGCGATTTTATCCTCCCAGCCACCCTGAGTGGTAGGTGCTGTTATTATACCCATTTTACAGGTAACAAAACTGAGGCAGAGAATAAGTGACTTGCCTAGAGTCACAGAACTAGTAAATGTTTGAGGTAAGATTTGAACTCAGGTCTTCCTGGCTCCATGTCCAGTGCTCTATTCACTGTACCACCTAACTCCTTAACTTCATTTTCAAGGCCTTCCACAATCTGGCCTCATTCTACTTTTCTAGCCTTATTTCATACTACATCCCTTCAGAAAACCTGTGTTTTTTTGGGGGGGGGGGGAGATATGTCATTCTCCAGTTATAGCCCATTTTAATTGATTTTCTTTTCTAAGTATAGTACATAAATTATCTATAATATGAATTTTTGAGTAGAGTAACTAAAAAAAGGTATTATCACTGGTAGCCCCATACTGTAAAATTCAAAATATGAGAGGAGATAGGATCCTAGAGTTACAGCTGGAAGAGCCTGAAAGATACTACCACATAGAACACGGAGCAGACTTGGTTGGCTCAGATCCATAGGACAATGATAGCAACGGGTAAATTGGTGGCAATGGATAAAAGCTGCAGAGACAAATCTAAGCTTGTTATGAAAAAACAACTTCCTAATAATTAGAGTTATCCCAAAGTGGAATTTTTCCTGAGGGGCTACCTACATAGATAGAGTTGGACTAGGACATAGGTTCTTAACCTGGGGTCCAAAGACTCTGGATAGATTTCAAGGAGTCCATTAATTTGAATGGGGAAAAAATGCATCTCTGTGTCAATATAATTCGTTTTCTTTTATGTATTTAAAAACGTTATTCTGAAGGGCGGTGTCTATTATATCACTAGACTGCCAAAGGGGTCTATGGAACAAATCAATTTAGGAACCCCTACTTCTGAAGTCCATTCCAACTTAGATTCTGGGTGCCCTGATAGACCAGCCCCCACATTTTATAGATGAAGAAACCAAAGACCAGTCAGGTGATGATCTGATTAAGGTCACATAGGTAGTAAACATAAGAACTGAACCCATAAGTTGAGCCCAGCTCATTTGACTTCATGAAATAACAAGAAGGAGCTACAGAAGACCCTAGGGATCAACTAAGCCAACTTCTTGGTTTTATACATGGGGAAAACTGAAGTTCAGAGAGGTTTAAGTGTTTAACTTTCATTGGAGTGTCCTTTCCTTTATGCCTTGAACTGTTAAATTTCATTTTTTTGAGACAATTGGAGTTAAATGACTTGCCCAGGGTCACAGAGCTAATAAGTGTCTGAGGCTGCATTTGAACTCAGGTCCTCTTGATTCTAGGACTGGTGCTCTGTCACTGTGCCACCTAGCTATCCCAAATTTAAGTTGTAATTTTTTTTTAATAGAAAAGCACAGAAGCTTTTCCCTAACAATGAAATTCCTGGAGTTGACTAGCTAAACAAAAATCCTTCAGGGGAAATTGCTCTCTGCCCTAGAAAAAATTTGAAAAAAAAATTGCTATCGATGCCCAAAAAAAGCATTCTTGTGTCTTCTTTGTAATTCTTTTTTAGATATAAAGAACTGCTATGTGTTTCTTTTAAAGTCATTAAGTTTCACTTGCTTCTCTGCAGTGACCCAAAATTGGTGTCTACGAAGGAATTGGCAGTTTTTGTTGTTTGTTTCTATATGTCTGTGTAATGAAGGAAATGCAAAGATGACTTTTACATTGTGCATGATTTACATTGCCCACAATAGTCTTCAGCTTCACGGAGGGCAATAAACTTCTGTTGAATTGAATTGAGCTGAAGTGAATTGAAATTCTTAAAGGCAATTTTTAGCCTGATGATGGAACAAGGTCCCTCATCGTTGTTCTATTGGAATCCAATTGTAAAGCGCCATCTTGTGGCAATGTCTTGGTAATGGGTTTTTCCCCAGTCCTTGTGTTGTGTGTTTTTCTGAGTTATCAAGAATAAAATTATTAGAAGGCTCTATTCACAAAGATAATCAGCTAGAAGTAAGAGTTGACCTAGAAGCTTCAGTTCCTATATCACAAAATTTCTCTTTCTTGTACCTCAGATTCTAAGGTCCATTTCAAGTTTGAATTAATATGTGTCAAGTAGGTATATATAGTTTAGTGCATCTTCCCAAGGAAAGAATCCTGAACTGGGAAGGAGAACAAGATTTTAGTCCTAGTTTTGCCATAATAGTGGTATAATCCTGGCTGATTTACTTAATTTCTCTATGTCTTGTTTTCATCATCTATAAAATGAGGGATTTGGTCCAGATTCTCTCTAAGTCCCCTTTCTATTATAAAAGTCTACATAGGTCATTCTGTGCTTTACCTTAATAACCTAGAGATGATGATAATTTTTAAAAAAGGCCAGGTGGTCATTTAAGAGAGAGTGATAGAACCTTGAGAGATTAAAAGGCAATGGAAAATGGATGCCTTTCTTGGAGAAAAGATATAGAACTGGGCAAAAGAGAAAAAAAGGATATTTTGAGGTAGATTTTTTTTTTATATGAGGATACCATTAGGAACAGAAGTAGAGAAAATTTTCCTCTTGATTAAATCAGTTCCTAAAAAGTATTCCCTGTAAGGACTGAGAAATCTAGCAATTAAAAAGGTCTAGAATGTAGAAAAGTTTATTTAGAGGGGCTAGTTCTGAAGGGACAGTGCATGGTGAAACAGAAATATCACTCCTGAAGGTCTGCTTGCCGTTTAGACCTCAGCATGGCAAAAATAAACCCCTTATTCTTCTGCCCCAAAGGTCTCCATTTGTTCCTTCAGAATGAGCAGTTCCTCCATTCATCTCATTCTGAAACTATTCAAACATGGCATTATTTTGTTTTAACATGATGTTCTTATCATTCCTAGCCTCATCCTAAAAGCCCTCGATAATCTGAGGCTAACCCACCCTTCCAGGCTTACCACCTGCTCATCTTCTAGATGAAACCTCGGCTCCAGACAAACTGATCTATTCATTATCCTTAGCCAAATCCAGCTCTCCCTTTGGAGTCTCGCCTTTGTACCTACTCATGCTTTTTTGAGATTCCTAATAGTGCAAATTGAAAGCACAGTGAATTTGGAGTCAGAACACCTGAACTCAAGTTGTGTTTTTTTTTTCCCCCTTTACTGTGTGGTCATGGGTAAGCAACAGACTCTCTGAGCTTACAAATGTTTATAATAATACTCGTATTGCTTATCTCACAGATTGTGAGAAAAGCTTTTTGTAAATGTTAAAGTGCCATCTACATGTAAGTTGTCATTATTATTCTCTCACTTTCTAAAATACTCTTTCTCTTTCTTCTATCTAAAAAAAAATCTTAACCATCACCTGGTTGTTGGGGGTGTTTTCCCCAAAGGAAATGGGGTAAGAGGTGTAGGGGGAGTGAGGATAGGGATGCAAAAGAAAAGAGGACTATCTATTTTTAAAATCCAGACAAGAGAACAGAAAGAAGGCCAGAAAGAAGTACAAATAGGACACATTTGAATGCTACAGGTTGAACTTATAGTATATGTAAAAAGAAAAGCAAGCTGTTCATAATAGAGACCTACAATTTTATGGACAATCCTCTTTTTCTGTTCTGTGTATGTGGAAATGCCCATTTTATTTGGCATTTGTTAAATTCAGAATCAAAATAAAATAGAAATTTTTTTTTACATGTTCTTGCTGACCCTGATCAAATTTCACTTCACCAGGAAGCCTTCCCAGATGGCCCCACATGGAAATACTCTGTGGCTCTTTTTCCCTCCGACAAAACATATTATCTATTTCACTCTGATAACACTTAGCTGACAATACTGAACAGCATGTGGGTTCTTGCTCTATATATTTGCTTCAACTCCAAAACAAGGCTGGTATATTTCTTGAGATCAGGTTTCATGTCTTTTGCTTTTTTATATGACTATGATATCTTACACATAGTAGGTAGTCAATGAATGACTATTTATTAATTGATGACTATTAATTTAAAGAATAGTGATGGATATTTACACAGGATGTTCCAAAGGTGTTAAATTGCACTGAGACTCTTGAGATGCCCTGTATATTTAAGGTTGACAAAATGCTTTACATACATTGCCTCATGTGATCCTCACAAAAATTCTATGAGATAAGTGCTACAATTGTTATTACAATTATCAAAATAATTCTTTTGATTACCATTTATTTTTTGTAGATGAGCAACTGAGAGACTTAACATGATTTATCTAGATTCCCTGCCCTTCTGTGCAACCCTTCTCTCATTAAACCCTGTTTGTTTCTTTATTCTTTGAAAATCATTCCTTCCCACACATCCTTTCTGCTAGCTTTTCCTTTGTTTTGGTCATTTTTCACCTGAACCAAGATTGTTATCTCCTATGAATATTATATCATCTTTTAATGTCATGCAACTTTTAGCAGATTACACTTCCTACTTCTGTCAGAGATATTTATTTGTTGTTGTTATTGTCTTTTTTCTTAAAATACTTTACTTTGTTCTTGATAATAGCAACGTACCCAATTTAATCATAAATAAATAGTTATTAAATTTCTGTGTGCAAAGCACTGCACTCTGCACTGGAAAGGATGCAAAGTTTGGCAATTACATTGTTAATTAAGGTATTTCCAGATCCAAATTTCAAATTCTATACAGAACAAACACATAGAAAAATATCTGCTGATATCACAGACATGATATACATTATAAAGCTAGCTCCAGTACAAAAAGAAAGCTAGGCTCTTACGAAAAAGAAAAAAAATATTCTCCTTTTCTACTATTAGTATAATCATTGTCATTGATGTTCAGAATATTTGGGATTTAGGAACTAACAATCATAAAAGTCGGGAGAAGCTTGAATTACACTACTCAGGTGTCAATAGCTCAGGTCAACAGAACTCATGTGTTTTGTGACACACACGCGTTTTCATCATTTCATGTTTCATCATGGTTTCCTCTGGAATTGTGATGATTGTGTTCGGAGTTGCTAAGTTTTTCAAAGTGTATATACATACATACACATATATACTTTTTGTATGAATATATATGTATGCATGGATTTTGTGTGTGTATCTATATATACATATATACTTTGTATATGTATACATATATATATGTATTTGATATGGTCAATGCAGGAATTTGTTTTCTTTGACTATACATCTTTATAATAGGGATTTGTTTTTCTTGCTTTCTCTATGGGTAGAGGTAAGGGGAGGTTGAAGAACAGAAGGCAGATCTTCATTTGAAAAAATAATTAATTAAAAAACAAGAACGCAAGTGTTCAAGGAGCTTTGGCCAGCAGCATGGGGAGAACATTTTTGATTTTCTCCTAAGAGTAGGCATTGAAATGAGTAGGACAAGAACACACTTATGACTTCATTAGTATAGTAGAGTCCCAAGTGAGGAAACTCATACTAATGTGTTTTGCCACCTTTTCTGTAACTCTGTCTTTGAAGATGAAATGACTTGGGGCAACTAGGTGGTGCAGTAAATAGAGCACTGGCCCTGAAGTCAGAAGGACCTGAGTTCAAATCCGACCTCAGGCACTTGACACTCAACCAGCTATGTGACCTTTGGCAAGTCACTTAACCCTAATTGCCTTGCCTTCTCCCCTCCAAAAAAGAAAAAAAAAAGATTAAATGACTTGTATGTGTCAGAGGTAAGGAGTTGAATCCTTGTCTTCCTGGCTTTTTAGCCAGCTCTGTACCACTGTGCCATGCTTCCTTTCCAGGATTTGAAAAGAGTGTATAAAAGACAGTTTGATTTAAGAAATCATTTGTGGTCATCTAAAACCAGTCATATAGTCCAAGTGGAGCCTGAATGTATTATTTTATCCTTTGGGCTGTGTGTTAGGAAGAACCCTGGACTTGAAGTGAGGAAGCTATGAGTACAAATCCTTATTGTTGTTTTGCCCCGAGTAACATAGCTAGTAAGTGTCTGAGGTCATATTTGAACTCAGGTTTTCTGACTCCAGACCCAGCACTCTACCCACTATGCCAACTAGCTGCCCCATGAATTGTATGACTCTGGGCAAATGAAATTATTTCCCTCAACCTCAGTTTCCTCATTTGTAAAGATAGTAATAGCATCTCCCTTACAAAGCTGTCACAAGGACCAAGCAAGACCGCAATGGATGCTAATTATCATCATTATCAATTTGAAGACTGACAAGAGCAAAGACACTAGTAGTCCAAATCCATGACAGTTTCTGGTTCCTCTTCCTTCATTGCCTCTTAAGTGATGTGGCTTTCCTTTCATGATATTGGACCATGGAGGATGAGTTCTGTCCATGTGTTACTACTAGAGTGATCTCTGTGTAGCTCTAATTAGTTTCTGTCTGTGGTCAACAGAAGTGAAGCTGGAAATATTACTTAGGTCAAATAGATCCCAATAAGAATTTGCCTTTGATGAAACAAGGCCCTGGGTACTGTAACTTTAGTGCATGTTTGAAAGTAGATTTCTGAGGCATTCCTTCTCTAAAATCTCAGTGAAGCCTCAGGAAGAGGAGGCAATTAGCAGACACTAAGAATTACTATCCCCTGTTGAAGCTCTAAAAAGAAAACCAAACCAAGAGAATAAATATGTCTTCTGAGAGACTAGAAGACAGAGCATAGCATCAGTGTGTTTAGGACCAAAGTGAGGTCTATCAAGTTGTGCGAGTGTCTTATTTTTCTCATAGCTGTGAGATCTAGATATTCCCTCTGGTCTCTTGAATGGCTCCATCCATTAGTGCTACCAATGAACTTTGGATTCCTTAATACTTGACAGATCCGTGATTTCATCACTTTAGGTACACACAACTCAATGACTTAGAAGATGGTCATCAAAAATTGCTGTGGCCAAAAACATATCATCACCCTATGGCTAGCCTAGTGGTAAACTCCTAAATTTTGACAAATCAAAACCACATAATTATTCGACTGCCAAGCCCGCCTTTCTCCTCAGTAGAAGCTGCCAGATCTTGCCACTGACAGAGTTCTTGACAACCAAGGGTCACCTTCATGCCCATCATGTGTCCAACAAGATTTCAGTAGACATAATCTTTATTCCACATTAAACATCAAGACAGGGGGGCCCTGAAAAAATACAAAGGGATTTGTTGCAACCTTGCTCTACCAAGTGAAATATGTGCTCAGACTAACATGAAAGGAAGAAGCGCGGTGGTCACTACTAGACCATCTCCCCCATTAGAATGCAGGTTCCATGAGGGCTAGCACTGTTTTCACGTTTCTTTGTATCTCTGTCAGAGTAGTATGTGCATCATAAATGCTTAAGGATTCATTGATTCATTCATTCATTACAGCAGTGCACTCACAGTGAATGAGATGGGTTAAGGAACTCTTAAAGAAATTCTAAAAAATAACAATCATGATGGATTTGAGCTGTTGGAAAATGGTAGAGCAGAATGGAACATAACAATCAGGAGAGGGATTGTTTTGAGACTGGTTGTTTTTCAGCAAAGATGAGTCAGAGGGAACCATAAAAACAACATCAGAATGCTACAAATAGTAACTATAGCTACCAATTTCAGGGTAACAAGAAGGGTTATTGGTTTTCTCACATTCACCGCCTCATGTATATTGTTGTTACCCTCATTACCTTCAGGTTCAAAGATAAAAGCTACACGTGTATATGCTCTCATTATAATGATCTGTGTATATTGCACAAATACACAAAGGATTTGTAATTTCATATGCTTGGGGAATTCCTGACATGGAAACTCTTCTACCAAATCAAGTCTCAACCTGTCTATGACTTAGTAGGATGATAGATCATAGATTTAGGGCCACAGGGAAGCTTAGAGACTATCCAGTTCAGAGGTTTTTACTCTTGATTGTGACCTTTAGTTTGGGATCCTTGAGGGTAAGGACTGTCTCTTGCCTCTTTGCATCCCCTTTCACATAGTAGCTGCTTAACAAATGTTTGTTGACTGACTATCATTGGACCCCTTTGGCAAGTTGATGAAGACAATGGAACCTGTTTCAGAATAATACTCAATGCATAAAATTAAATGTTTTCAAAGGATTCAATTATATTGAATTATATTCAATTTTATTAAAATAGTTATGTTAAATACAATTTCCAAAATGTGTTTAAAATAAAATTTTAAAAACAAGTTCACACACTCCCCAAGTTAAGAACTTCTGATCTTGCCTAACTCCCATCACTTTATAGAGGATGAAAATAAAGTCAAATGAAGTCAAGTCATCAGCCTAAGGTTACACAGGTAGAAAATTATACAGACGGGCCTTGAGCCCAGGTCCTCCATTTCCAAAGTCAGTGTTCTTTCCACTATCCCAGTGCTGGATGAATTTTATTGCTGCTCAAAACACATGGCAGTTAAATAACTTCCCCAGGCTCACAAAGTACATGTCAGGAGTAGAGTTTTAACCCAGAGATTATCAAAAACACTAATCCCTACTTTCTATGTTTTATGCTACTTGGCATCAAGATTCTAAGCTGATGAAAAACCTTCTTAACTAGCTTGAGAGGAATGGGGGGAGAGAGGCAGTAGTTTCTTAGTAGGGAATGGTAGAATGTCAGCAACATCTTCTTCAGGGAATATGTACATACAAGAAACATGTGCCAGGCATGCAGTTCTCCCTGGGAGGTGCCCAGATGTGGCACTGGTTTCATCAATGGCTACTAAGTCAGAAGCATCTTTGGACAAACCTCCTCTTTGCTTTTCTTTACACAGAAGTCTTTGTAGGACCTTAGCTCCTTCTTAAGAGAACACAGACAAGTGGAATGCAGCTGGCTAGCATCTTCAAAGAACAAAAATGAAGAAAGCAAGGAGAGTTATTTCAAAGATGTTGTTAAAGTGTCTAAAAATAGGGCCCAGTCACAGCAAAGCTGTTACTGCTGGAACATTTGACTTTCCTGATTCTTCTACTAGTGGCCAGTCAGTCACTCGGACTAAGGATGCCAAGACAGAGGCTGTCCAGACCCAGGCTTGACATGTGGCATGTGGGATGTGAGCAAGCCTGACATTCCATGGCTCCTGACACGTCTCCTATTGTCATTTTTTACCCTTTCCTACAGGGGTTCTTAACTCAGAGTCCTGAACTTGGGTTTCTGGCTTTTTGTTTTGTTTTTATGTTGTCGTTCAGTTGTTTCCATCATGTCTGACTCTTTGTGATCTTATTAATGTTATGTAACCATATTTTAGTGCAACTGCTTTCCTTTGTAATCCTATGTATTTCATGGGCAGTAGGCTGCACCAGACTCTCCCAAGGGCCCATGACCCCAAAAGCTAAGAATCCTTGCTCTATTTTGATCAGTTTTCAGATAGCCTTACCTCGGGCTCAAACTGGGAAGTTAAGATTGATTCACTTTCTAAGGAGAAAAAATAAGTAAATCAAAGAATAATATTAAAAATAGATAAAATAAAAAATAAGTAAAAACAGGTAACTCTAGCCATCTGATTCCCTTCACCGAAAAGAACGTTCTGCTGATCCCTTTCAGGTCCCTTGTTAGAAGATACGCCAACTCATCCATACACAAATACAAAAAGACGAAAAGTGCATTCCTTCTTTGTGTCTGCAGGTTGGCAGGTGGCAGCTAGTGCCTATGGTGTGTACTTATAACCTGACCTCACGAGTGGCAGACCACATTTGTTCCCAATCGTCTGGTTCTCGATCTCTCTAACAGTGGGTATACCTGCTGGAGGTCTTAGATGTTTTATGCTGGAGCAACTCTAACTCCAACTATGATTTAAGAAGACAAAGATGCCACTCAGTGGTCCCTACAGAAATTTTTAGCTGATCACTCCTCACCAAGGGGCATATATGCCACGACCAGACCCCCTTTTCTACCTAGTGAACAACCATATTATTAAGTATTTACAACACATTAGCATCGTCTAAGACACTGAATTGGAACAAGTTACAAAATTTGTAGAAGACATAAGCATTTTCAGTTCCTAGAGGGCAGGAATGTTTCATTTGAGGCATCATATCCCCTGAATCTAGGACAGTGCCTGATATATAATAGATAGCTGTTTAATACATACTGGTTGCTTGATGGTCTGAAAAGGACTTCTACATCACTGATTCTGACACCCTCATTTTACAATGTTGATGAAACTAAGACCCAGAGAGATGAAGAAACTTGCCAAAAGTCATGTAGATGATCAGGGACAGACCTCAAACTTGAACTCATGCTTTCTGGATTCAAATAATAATAATAATAGTAGCAGATGTTCACTTGACCCTACCTTACAAGGTGGGCACTATAGGCATTTCTATTCCTTTTGACATTTAGGGAAACTGTAGTTCAAAGGTTAAGTGACTTACAAGTCAGCTATTGCATTTTGGAGATAGAATCTGAACCCAGGTCCTTCCTAACTTTGAGTCTAGTACCCTTTTCAGATTCCAGAACCTACATGGGTCACTTTATGATTTATTTTGACAACCTGTGAATGAGGATAAAGAGGGTGGAGTGTCAAGTTAAGAGAGAGGAATTGTACCTTGAAAAATTAAAGAGATATGAAAAAATATTGATGGCTTTCTTGGAGAGAAGAAAGGGAGATTTGAGAAAGATTTTTTTTGTGGGGGTTAACAATCTTACTTTAATCAAACATATATCATTTGCCCAGTTCAGGGGGAAAAGTCAGCATCCTGAATCAGAGAATACAAACACAAGTTACAAGCAGACAAAGAAACATCAGCAGATCAGTAGACGGGCTTCCTGTCTGACCATTACATCCATACCTAGTCAGTTACCAGAGAGGGAAGCGTCAACATCTGGGTTTTTCAAAGCTGGGGGGCTCAATGGCTTCCCAGAGTCTCGTCTGGCCAAATCACACAACTCTTCTCAAAGTGAGCCCCCGAAAGAATTTTTTTTTAATGTGAGGATACATTGCACATTGCCTATAAGGCCAGTGTTCTCTCTGTATTTAATAATGAAACATGTATCAGGTAGTATTACTTTATTTATATGAATATTATGTTACTATGCATTGTTAGATTGTGATTTTTATTCCTTTATGTGTAGAATTAAAAAGTCTTCATTTGGTCAGATATCCATATTGTTGGATAGATACTCTTTCTTCTTTCCTTCTTTCTTTCCTTCCTTCCTTCTTCCCTCCCTTCTTCCATTCTTTCTTTTTAAAATTTCTCTGGCACTGAATGGTACCTATTTTAAGGATGGAGAAGTTAATGAAATGAATGGTAAATAAAGCCAGGGATGGGGAGGGCTAGGGACAGGCAGGAATTAAATTCATTTTTTGGAAGTGTTTTCTTTTTTTCCCTCTCTGTGACCTTTGGTTATATGTTCTGGCTTGAATCAACCCAGGCAAAAAATTTTCTCTCTGGCTGGCAGAGCAGAGCTAGCTTTTCTCAAACAGTGGCCTCTCTCATCTTTCCATTCATTCTCTCTTGCTCCTTGCTAATGAGCCCTACTAATGTTTCAGCAGAAAGTACCTCATCTTCCCCAAGCAGCAGCTAACTTATGCCAGAGGAGTTCTAAATGTTCAACCATCAGAGCTGGCTGTTGTTGTATAAAGTCATGCAAACTTGTTGGTTGTCCTTTTTTTATCACTTAATAATTGACTTTTTTTTTTTTTTAGCATTTGCACAATTCTCTTAGGAGGATTGAATAGTAGCATGGTATGTGGGAAAGGACACCCACTGGTGGACCTAGAGACCTAAGGTCTCCTCCTGGATCTGCTGCTAATTAGCTATAGGGCTCTGCGCACATGATTTAACCTCTTGCCTAGCCTTAAATCCGTAAAATGAAGGTGCTGGAGTAGGTGACTTCTAAGATAGCATGGTACTATGAAAAGAGTGCTTGATTCAGAATCAAAGAACCTGGTCGGGTCCCAATCTCGGCTCTGCTCTTACTACCTTTAAGAACTTTGGGCAAGTTGCTTAGCCTCCTAATGTGTCCATTCTTTCATGTGTAAAATGAGGGAGTTGGATTAGATAGCCTCTAAGGCTTCTTATAGCTTTAAATCCTTGACAATCATAGGAGTCTATACTTATGTTACCTTGGGTAATTCACTTAACCCCTCTGAACCTTGGTTTCTTCATCTGTAAAATGGGAGGATTGGACAAGGTGAGCTCTATGGTCCCTTTTCAATATACATTAGTCAGTCAGTCAGTCAGCAAGGATTTATTAATTGATCCAGACACTTAGTGGAACACTTAGTGTTCCAGACACTAAGAAAGGCAAAAAATAGCCTTTGCCCTTACAGAGCTTATATAAATGGGGAAGGCAATATGGAAATAACTACACATATACATAATATATACAGAAAAAAAATGAAAGATAATCCCCAAGGGGCTTGGGGGGTGGGGAAAAAAATCAGAGGCTTCACATGGAGGATGGACTTGGAGCTAAGTCTTGAAAGAAACCAGGAAAGCTAAGAGGCAAGGAGGGAAGAGCATCCCAGGCATTGTCCCTTTCAGCTCTTATATTCCATGAGGATGTGGTATTCAAAGTACAGAGCTAAATATTCAACTTCAAAACATGGAGAAAACCACTGACCTCCTTTTAGGTAACAAACAGAGACATTATTCTAAACAGGTAATATCCCATTATAACTAATACCATTACAAAGAGAAGTTTTATATAGCAAAGCTATTTCCATGTTCTGACAGATGGCCCTTGGAAATTGCTTTGCTGATCTGCTTACAACAGACTCTTTAAAATATCTGTGTATCACAAATACTCTCCCTGCTCCCTGCCCATGTTGCAGCCATTCTTTATAATGAAAGGACCTGACTGAAGGCTGTTTTTATTGTAGGCAGGAAGGAAGATAGTTAGCATGAGCCAGCTGACCCTTATGTAGCTGCAGTCTTGACAAATTCTTTTGTTTTACTGTTAACATTTATAGTTCAAATACTTCAACCGCCTGAAAAAATTAACATTCAGAAGATGTCTTATCTCCCTCACCCTCCCCCCCCAACAAGTATTTATTAAATCCCATGTGTCAGGCATTATGTTAAGCAATGGAAATTTTGTAAAAAGAGGCAATAATGAAAAAAAAAGTCCAGGAGTATGGAAGAGGAATAAGATGGGCAAGAGGAAGAGGGATATCTCAAAGACTCTCAGATTTGAAAGGGACTTTACAAGCTCATCTAGTGCACTGCATTCTCTGAATGGGCATGCCCTTTTCACAAGTCCTGACACTCAGCGTCTACTTGAAGACTTCCACAATGGAGGAATCCATTCCTCCCGAGATAGCCCATTTCACTTTGAGGAAGTTTTTCCCGTATGTCAAGTGTTCTGCAACTTTTTCCCATCATTTCTAGGTCTCATTTCTAGGTTTGAGGAGAACGAATCTATTCCCTTAATACTTCAAAACATTAGCGAAATCCAGAGTTCCTGTTCAACCTAGTTAAATGTACCTTCTGATAGACTAGATAGGCCAGCCAAATATGTCCCACAAGCCAAATTCAGACTGATGACTTTTTTGTGCAGCCTGGAAAGCTAAGAATGAAAAATATAAAAACCATTCTTAGTTTTCTGGGCTACGCAAAAACAGGTGGGGCTTGGATTTGACTTTAGTTTGTAGACTGCTCCCTGGACTGTATCATCTACTAGTTTAGAAGTAAAGGAGCCTGTAAGAGCAGTAATGTTTATTTTTCTTAATTTCCAGCTTTTTTCTTTTCTTTTCTTTGAAATATTTTCTAGAAATAACTCTGAGACCATTTCTTTGTTCTCATGCCAGTGAGGGGAGGAGGAGGAAGATAGAAAAGTCCATTTATTTATGTTGTGTTGTCAATAAATTATTAAGTATTTTTTTTGTTCAACATTCATGGACATTCAATGCAAAAATATCATAAAATTTAAAAAATCTTACATCAATTTGCAGAGCTAATATGCTCCACCATTTAATTTATTGTTTCCTGATGATCCACACTAGTAGCCCATTTAATAGAAATCTAAGCTTATGACCTTTAGTGACCAAATGCTTCAAGTACAATGTGAGCTCCAATTTGTGAAATCATTACTGTACTAACATACCCTTTGAGTGCTTGATAAATCCTGGACCTGCTTATTGGACACATCATGAATGAAATCAAAGACCTGAGCAGTGTTTAGACCCACTTCTTCCTCCCTTGGGCAAAAGGCATTTAATGAGTTGTCATGCCAGCTCACTTGGAGAGGGGTCATTTCACAAACTGTAACCTCAGGGTAACCTTAAAACTTTTAAGTAGACATCATGTCAATTTTTTCCAGTTATAGATAAGTAAAAGGCAATGTTTATGGCGTAGTGAAATAGAAAAGGGACAGGATCCACAAACTGTAATATTAACTCATGGGCCATAAGGGACTTTGAAATCCATATAAAGGGTATGCAAATGTGGGGAACAGCCTTTCTCCATTCATTCATTCATTCATTCATTCATCTAATGAATACTGATTGTGGCCACTATTAATAAAATCCTATATTAACTAAGCTATAAGGGATGTATAC
Organism: Pseudochirops cupreus; assembly: GCA_028627135.1. Taxonomy (NCBI): domain Eukaryota; kingdom Metazoa; phylum Chordata; class Mammalia; order Diprotodontia; family Pseudocheiridae; genus Pseudochirops; species Pseudochirops cupreus. The sequence continues at coordinate 518,617,061 of CM053581.1, read as the reverse complement.
ACCATTATTTAAACAGATACATGATATCACTGATGACTGCTCCTTCCATTGGAGCAAATCACAATTTATGCAGCCTTTTTCATCCTGTGCAGGTGTTGGCTAAATCTGTATAGGCCAAAAAGCAGAGAATCTGCTCAGTAGACTAGAGGTCTCTAGGGCAATACTTGAGCTGTCTACCTATTAAGTTTCTCTCTCACCATATGATGAGAAGCCCATTTTCTTTCCTGATCACATCCATCATTATTGTTATTTCACATGCTACTAAGCTACTAAGGCTTAAAATTGTGATGACTTTTGTGACACCAGATATATTTGATGCCCTTCTTATATACCTGTTATGCTTGTTTATGCCTACCATGTCTTTCTGTAAACTCTCATATACCTTGTAATTTGAGTTCTTCAAAGACTGTGGTGTGTCATGGTGAGAAATCATATAGTATGACTGGCCAAATGTTGGTAGTTTTATACATACATACAAACATATATATCTATATACACACATACACATATGTGTATTGTGACACATTTGGTGTCCAAGATCAATTCAAGATCATCAAAAACATCCAATAATTCTCCAGATATATTACAGCTTAACCTCTTCCACCTTTTCAATTCTGGAACTGACTCAATGTCCCCTTGAAATGTCTGCCAATGATATATGTAATTATATCAGGATGGCCACTATTGAACTACATTTCATAGCCTAGAAAATAAGCAATTTTTGTTTTTTCCTGTGTGGATTGTTAGGTTGGCATACAATCACATATATACACACATATGATATAGCACCTGCCCTCAAAGAGCTTACAACTCAATAAACATTTATTAAGTACTTAGTCTATGCAAGGTGATATGCTAGATGCTGGTTATATAAAAGCAAAACAACAAAACTTCTGAAAAAGGCTCTGCCTTCAAGACATTTATGTCGTGGTGCAGGAGGGAAGAAATTGCATTGGTGAGTTAAAGTCCTCTCTGGTCTCTCAAATTGTATATAGCTCATAAAATTTGAATTTCTGAACTATAACAAGAAAATCACCCAGATAGAAAAGACTGGTAAATCATATATAGTCAACTCAGTTACTTTTTTCAAAAAAAATTTGTAGCCTGAAGTGTTCATTCTAGCTTAGCTTTACTCTGTAGCCTGGGAAATTGTCTTTAGAGAATGCAAATTAATTAAATATTAGCCTAAAACCATAATTAAGAAATGTTTCTTTCTTTTTTTTTTTTTTAAACTTTGCATACTGCATGCCAAAGCTAAACAGAAATAGTTTTTGCAGATGGTGGTTGTTTGTAAGTTAGCTTCTATTTTGGATTACTAGACTAATTTCCCCCTCCATCAGTGAGGCATCTTCTAAGGTTTCACTTCAACCCTATCCATTATCTTCTCTCTCTTTTGTTGCTTTTCTTCTATGATCTGGTCCATTCAGATATCTTCAAGTCTATGTGGATGACTCCCAAAGTTACATCTCTGGCCATGCCCTGAACCACAGTACTTAGTTTCTGCTATACATTTTCATGGAGATGACTTATGAGCAATTCAAATTAAACATGCCAAAAACTCATCTCATCATCTCCCCCCAACAAAACAAAACAAAACAACTCTTCCAATTAATTTTCCCATTTTAAAAAATGATTGGCATTCTCCCAGTTAACTTGGCTGGAAACATCAATTACTCAATTAATTTTTAAGTTTAACTTAACAGAAATGCATTAAGTACGTAATGTGTGCAAGATGGGAAAATTTTGGGTTCAGGCACATAGACTTTTCTTGGATTGAACTGAAGAAATGTTAGGAAGACACTGACATGGACACACAGAAGATGTGATCTTTGTCTCCAAGGAACTCAACTACTCCACACACCAAAAGTCTTCTACTTTATCCTCTTTCCTCTCTGTTTTTTCTCCAATCTCTGAGTAAACAGTAGCTCTTCTTCTTACCAAGACTAATTCTTTTACTTGTACCCTTGAGCCCAACAAGAAATTTGATATCTCAATCACTCTCTCATCTTCAAATTCCTTCGCTGCAGCCTACAAATATGCTCAGATCTCTCCCATCCTTAAAAAATCTGTCCTTGATTTTGTTGTTAGTGCATGGGGGACCAAGGCTATCATCCTGTGTCTTTTCTCCCCTTTACAGCCAAACTTCTATGGGATCATATGAGATCTCAGATTTAGAGTTGGAAAGAACCTCAGCAGCTATCTAATCCAATGCCCTCATTCTACAGATAAGAAAATTGAGGCCCAGAGATGATAAATAATGTGATTAAGGTCACACAGGTAGTAAAAATCAGAGTCAGGATTTGAATAAGTGTTCAATGACTCATTTCACTAAACCACTTTTCCCAAAGTTCCCTCCATGTTTCCTCATCTGTCATTTCCTGATTCACCAAGGTGCAAGAGACCCTCCAACCTTATAATTATTTAGTATTCATTTTGTATGCATTTTGGATTAATTTATCTATCTGTCTCTGTATGTATGTATGCATGTATGTATGTGTCTATCTATCTATCTATCTATCTATCTATCTATCTGTCTATCTATCTATCTAATGTACATGTTGTTTCTCCTCAATAGAATGGAACCCTATGAAGGTATAGATCATTTTGTTTTTATCATCAGTGCATTGAGCAGGACCTGTGACATAGGAGTGCTCTCTCGCTGCTTCATCCAGCTCCCTCAATAAATGTTTGTTGAACTGAATGTCTCTGTTGGATATGTGTGTGTGTGTGTGTGTGTGTGTGTGTGTGTGTGTGTGTGTGTGTGTTGTTCAGACATAATCTCTCTCCTAAATTCCAGTTTCACACCACAAACTGCCTGCTATGGATGTCTCTACCTAAATCCTGATCACTATCCTAAATTCAAGTCTAAAATCACCTTCCCCCCTTAAGTTCATCCCAGTAGCTCCTTGAAGCCAGACAATGTCTTTATATCCTCAGAATATAATCTAACACTATGTATATGGTAGACTCTTAGCAACCATTTGTTGAATTAAACTGATTTTGTTCATGTAGTCATTCTTTCACTTATCCAACAAGCTTTCTAAATAAATGCTTTCTGCTTCCTTTGTTCTCTACTTACACTGAAGCCTGGGAAAGACCTTAGCTTAAAAAGGCCAAAGTCTTCCACTGCATCCTGGACCATCTCAAGTCATCCTGATCTATATCTTGCCACTGGACCAAGATGGCTCCAGAGAAGAGAGTGAGGCTGGTGACTTTGCATAGCCCACTCACTTAAATCCAGTTCACTTGCAAGTCATAACATCACCTTCCTGATTCAAGGTCCTCTTTAAAGGACAAACTAACAACAACCATTTAAGCCATTCCCACCACCTGATACACACTTCCCTCAGTCTCTACCCATAGTTATCTTACCCTTTTCCCTGTCTTCTCTTCTCTTCTAGGCTTAGCTCTAGCACAACAAGTTCCATAAATCCTTTCATGATTACCATAATCTGAATTCCTATTGTCTTTGTGCTAAGCTGAGCCTATGACACTTTATTCATAATTATCTCTGTGTATATTATTTTCTTCACTAGATTAAAAAATTCTAGCCTATAGGTACCTTCTCTATACTTCTTTGTGCCCTGCCCAAAGTCCCTAATATCCCTTTGTAAACACAGTAGACAATCAATGAATATTTAATTAATCAAAAATTGATAAAAATAAGTGTACTAGAAAACTATTAAAAGTACATAAACTTGCTGGGTTTGGTATCACACATTTTTTATCTCTGCTGGGGAGGCTGAAACTGATAGACCTCTTGAAATCTAGTGTTCTGTGCCATAGTAGAGATAAAGCCATTTGGATGTCAACACAGCAACAATATAATGAACCCAGCAGAAGAGAGGAGCACCAGACTTCCCAAGAAGTTGAAAAAAGGTCAGCTCCTGGACAGATCAGCAGTGGTAATGGGCAGTGAATGACCACTTTACTATAATCCTAGGAAAGATAGAGCAACCTATTGTGGGTGAGGGAGGCTGTGCACAAATTTATGTTCCTAGTTTGTATCTGAGTGTACCTTCTTTGAAAACAAGTGTATTAAAGAAGGAAGGCTGTTTATTATGAAAAGAGCACTGGATTTGGAACCAGAGAACCTAGGTTTATATTCCAGCTCTTCCACTTCCTCTCTTTGTGACCTTGTGTAAGTCATGTTTACCTTCTGGGTTTCAGTTTCCTCATCTTGGAAATTAGGGGGTTGAATAAGACCATTTTCCAGTTCCCTTTTAGTTCTAAATCCTATAATCCTACGAGTTCATAGTTTCAAAAATATTATCCATTTTTTTAAAAAAGCGCATTCCCTAAAGTCTTGGCACTCAAACCTTCAAAATAGCTGACAGAAGTGATTAGTGGACATGATTCTTTTTTTTATTAAAATTGTTTTCATTCCCAAATTCTCTCCTCTCTATTTCTCCCTTTCCCACTGAGAAGACAAGAGAAGCAATAATCATTATACATATGAAGTCCTGCAAAAAAAATGTCCATATAGCCATGTTACCAGAAAAAAAGTAAGAAAAATAAAGTAGGAAAAAATGCTTCAATATGTAATCAATGCTCATCAATTCACTCTGTGGAGGTGGATAAACTTTTTCACCATGAGGGCTCTGGAACTGTCTTGGATCATTGTATTAATCACAGTTTCTAAGTCTTCACAGCTCATTATCCTTACAATTTTGCTGTTAATATATGCAATGCTTTCCTAGTTCAGCTTATTTCATTTTGTATCAGCTCATATAAGTCTTCCTGGGCTTTTCTGAAATTATCTCCTACATTGTTTCCTACAGCTTAATAGTATTCTATCACAATCATATACCACAACTTGTTCAGCCATTCCCCTATTCATAGGCATCACCTCAGTTTCCAATCCTTTGCCGTCACACACACACACACACACAAACACACACACACACACACACACTGCTACAAATATTTTTGTATATATAAGTCTCTTTTCTTTTTTTGAATTCTTTTTGGGATACAGAACTAGTAGTGGTATTGCAAGATCAAAGGGCACTCATGGTTCTCATGGTTTTCTAGTTCATTGGGCATAGGGTCAAATTGTTTTCCAGAATATTTGGACCAGTTCATAGCTCTACCAACAATGTATCTATTTTAATGTGCCTATCTTTCCACATCCCCTCCAGCATTTGTTGTTTTCATTTTGTGACGTTTATTGTTGTTGTTCAGTTGTTTTCAGTCATGTCTGACTCTGCATGACCCCATGGACTAGAGTACACCAGGTCCTTCTATCCTCCACTATCTTCCAAAGTCTGTTCAAGATCATGTTTGTTGCTTCTGTGTCAATATCTATCCATCTCATTCTCTGGTGTCCCCTTTTCCTTTTGCCTTCAATCTTTCCCAGTGTTAGAATTTTTTCCAATGATTCCTGTCTACTCATTACCTGACCAAAGTATTTAAGATACAGCTTCAGTATTTGACCTTCCAGAGAATATTCTTTATCAATTTCTTTAATTATTGATTGATTGAATCTCCTTACTGTCCAAAGGATCTTCAAAATTCTTCTCCAGTATCACATTTTGAAAGCACCAACTCTGGCACTCAGCTTTTCTTTATTGTCCATCTCTCACAGCCCTACATTACTACTGGAAAGAGCATAGCTTTAACTATACAGACATTTGTCATCAAGGTGATATCTTTGCTTTTTAGTATGCTGTCCAGATCTGTCATAGCTTTCCTTCCAAGGAGCAAGCAGTTTTTAATTTCATGACTGTAGTCACTGTCTGCTATGAGCCCAAGAATATAAAATATAACATTGTTTCCAGTTCTTCTTCCTCTATTTGCCAAGGAGTGATGGGACCAGTTACCATGATCTTAGTTTTTATTTTTTCAAGTCAGCTTTTATACTCTCCTCTTTTACTCTCATCAAGAGAGTTGTATTTCTACATTGGAGTTGTATTTCTACATCTCTGAGAATGTTGATATTTCTCTTGGCAACCTTAATTCTGGCCTTTAATTCATCCAGTCTAGCATTTTGCATGATGTACTCTGCATATAAGTTAAACAAATAAGGTGACAATATATAGCCTTGTCATATTCCTTTTCTAATCTTAAACCACGTTCCATGTTTGGTTCTAACTGTTGTTCCTTGGCGTGCATACAGGTTCCTCAGGAGACAAGTAAGATGCTCTGGTACTCCCATTTCTTTGAGGACTTACCACATTTTGTTTTTAAAAGTTTTACTGTAGTCAATGAAGCAGAAGAAAACCTTTTTTTCTGGAACTCCCTTGCTTGCTCCATAATCCAATGAATGCTGGCAATTTGGTGTCTAGCTCCTCTGTCTCTTCGAAAACCAGCCTTCTTTTCTGGTAATTCTCAGTTCACATATTTCTGAGCTGTGGCTGCAGAATCTTAATTACTGGCATGGGAGATAAGCGCCATTTTTCAGTAATTTGAGCACCCTTCTTTAGGATTGACATAAACTGAGTTTTCCAAATTTGTGGCATATTGAGTGCAGCACTTTAATAGCATTATCTTTCAGGATTTTAAATAGTTCAGCTGGAATTCCATCACCTCCACTAGCCTTACTGTTAGCAATGTTTCCCAAGGCCCCTATTGACTTCATTGTCTAAGATATCTGGTTATAGCTGGGTAACCACACCATCATGGTTATCAGTGTTGTTAAGATCTTTCTTGTACAGTCCCTCTGTGTATTCTTGTCACCTCTTCTGCTTCTATTAAGTCCCTACTATTTTTGTCTTTTATCATGCCCATTTTTACATGAAATGTTCCCTTGATATCTCTGATTTTCTTGCAGATCCTGTCTTTCACATTCAGTTGTTTTCTTTTATTTCTTTGCTTTGCTCATGTTAGCTAATCTAAAAGGCATGAGGTAGTATCCCAGCATTTTTTATATTTGCATTTCTCTAATCAACATCAACTTAGAGCATTTTTTCATGTGACTATTGATAGTTTTGATTTCTTCTGAAAACTGCTTGTTCATATCCGTTGACTATCACTTGAGAAATGGCTCTTATTTTTTATAAATTTGACTCAATTTCCTAATTTTTTGAGAAATGAGGCCTTCATCAGAGAAATTTGCTATAAAATTTGGCCCTAGTTTCCTGTATTCCTTCTAATTTTGGCTGAATTGATTTTGTTTCTGCAAATCATCTTTAATTTCATGAAATCAAAATTACTAATTTTGCTTCCTGTGAACTTCTTTTATCTCTTGCTTGTAAATGAATTCATCCTTATCTATAGATCTTACAGGTTTTTCCCCCCATTATCCCCTAATTTGTTATGTCTAAATCATGTACTTATTTTGAGCTTATCTTGGTATACAGTGTGAGATGTTGATCTGTGCCTAGTTTCATCCAGACTACTTTCCAGATTTCTCAGCAGTTCTTGTCAAATAGAGAGTTCTTGCTAGTAAATTATAGTAAATTAGCAAATGTGTTTCTTTATACTGTGTCCCTAGGGTATTCCATTAATCAACCACTGTATTTCTTAGGCAGTATCAGATTGCTTCATCATTCTTAATAAAAGAGGAAAAGTGTTTAGCCTCCCCCTCCTCCTTCAAAATTTCTCCCTAGGTGCCCTCAGACAACTAGACCTTTCCCATCACCCTGTATGTGGATTGACTTAACTAGTTGTCCTGAATCCCTTAATTCAGGATTCCCATAGTTGATTCTGCAAGAGACACGTAATTGTCAAGCAATTCCTTCTTATAAGCTTGGGACGTTAACAGGGAATTTGTGCTTAGAATACAGAGGCCCCTACTGATAGAACATATTTCCTGCTCATATGGTACTAACCTTAAGGGAATTCAATTTTTTATGAAATATTCCTCTTTTAAGTGTCAGAATAACACTGAAGACAATTATAATTGTCCTTTAAATAGATGCTTTTTTAAAAAAAAGTTTACATTTGTATAAGAATGATTGAGTTATTTGTTTTTTGAGCTTCTTAAACTGAGTCTTCTTTTTAGGATCATAGGACTGATCTGGAAGGGAACCTTCATTTTAATGATAAGGAAACTGAAAACTCGAGAGATGAAGTAACATCCTCAAGATTATACTGAGGTTACCTCCATAGCACAGTTGGGATTCAAACCCAGGTCCTCTGCTTCTAAGCTATCCTTCCCATTATAACTTGGACTTGATGGTTCCATTTCTGTAATGAAACTTAATTTTAAAAAAAACAAACAAGTTTTGACTTTTAAAAATTGGTTTATAGACAACTTCATAGTGGCACATTTCTATTTTTGAAAGCAGGATGTTCTGTACTCAAACCACATATTATACATTTATTATATGTTGCTAGGTAATATTTTCCTTTACAATTCTTCATTTTTCTGTCTGGTTCTATTGTGACTTTTTCCAAGTGGATTCAATCTATTTTAGATTATAGACACCTGAATGTCAGCTACTACATCTATTTAATTCGCTTTAACCTTGGCTAACACATTGTATGCATATGTATGAAGTCTGTAGAATCATATATCTAGAGATGAAAGTTCTCTAAGAGATAATCTATTCAGCTCCCTTCATTGTGCTGAAGAGAAAACTGAGGCCTAGGGAAGTTAAGTGGCTTACCAAAGGTCACTTAGGTAGTAATAGGTAGTCAGGATTTGAACCCATGTCCTTTGACTCTGAATCCAGTGTCCTTATTGGATGAAGATGATGATAATGATGATAAACTCCATAATAAATAATCACAAATGTTGCTTGGCCAAAACAAATAAGTTTCTTATTGAATATCAATTCAACAAACATATTAAGAACCTAATACGTACATTATATTGCAGTGGGTACTAGAGATAGAGAAATAAATCTCTGTCTTTCAAGAGCCTATTTGACTGGAAGAATTTATCTGCTGATATGACAGCTCAATTGAGTGATCTGGAAGGGCTTTAGAGGTGGCAGAAGACCTCCATCCCAGTGTAGGTAGGCAAAAACTGTAGGACCTGGGCAACCTAAAAGATCAGCCCTTCAAGAAAATGATGGAAAAGATGATCTGTAGCCCCCAACACAGAAAGGGATCCAGATGGTGCAGTGGTTAGAGAGTATTGCAATGGAGTCAAGAAGACCTGAATTCAAATTTGACCTCAGATACCTACAGGCTATGTGACCCTGGGCAAGTCACTTAAATCTCTCTCTCTCTGCCACAGTGTCCTCATCTGTAAAATAGGGATGGTATCTATATCCCAGAATTTCCACATGGATAAAGTGAGATCCTTTTTGCAAACGTTAAAGGGCTTTATGAATACTATCATCACTACTCTTTGTTGTTGCTGACAGATTCAGCAGTTCAAGCCTTTAATTGAACTGAGTCAACAGCTCTGGCAAAGTCAACTGGCCCATAAGAGCTAGTCATAGATACACTGATAACCACATTAAATGTCAAGGAGCAGAGGGACGTCTATGCCCTTGAAGAAATAAGTCAGTTCCCTGGGTTACACGTAGGGAGGCAATATCCCAGGCCTCCTCCCCAGAAGGGTGTCAACGTAGGTAGTAGAATGGCAGTACTGGACTCTCCCTAGTATGGCATCCTCAATCCTGTGACCTGACCTGGCAGTGCCAGTAGGCTCAGAATGAGGACCATACCATAGCGCTCTTAAATAGACAGTGGAGCTGTAAGGCAAGAAGGAGCTAACCAGAGGAAAGAGTCAATCAGATTACTGTCATTCTTAATACACCAGGACAGGTTACTTTACTAGGGACACACTTTTGTGCATCAGGAGACCTTAATCCAAAAAGTAAAGTGCAGGCATTAGCAAATATAAGTTAACTTGTTCATACACGTTCCCATTCCTGATTCTTATTTTTTTCAAATACTCAAAAATTATTTTAATGGAACCAAAACAACAAAGTGATGTAATTTCCATAAAAATCATTGCTGCTGGTTTCCTTTAAAGAGAATTTGAGAAATAACTGTGTAATTATACATTTTCTGTTTATACAGTATTTTTGCAAATCATGTTAACATTTACATCTTGATTCTCTCTTTAAGCTTTCATTCATTTAATTTTTTTTATTTGCCATCTCCTCACTTTCTTTATCTCTCTTTTTAAAAATCTCTTACAGCATGTAGTGGAGTCTGGGATAATATTACATGCTGGCACCCTGCTGACATTGGAGAGACAGTCACAGTTCCATGTCCAAAAGTATTCAGGCATTTTTACAACAAACCAGGTAAAGTGTGTTTGTGTTAAGAATTCTTGGGGCTTTCTAGAGTGCTCTTTTCTAAAGATACTATGGATTCTGTAAAGACAAAAAAAAGCCAGAACATCAGCCCCCTTGGGCATCTACTTACACTGAGTTAAAATGGGGACCAACATCCAGCTGGATTTTGATAAATATTAGTTTTAGAGAAAACACAAAACTTCCTGCCTGGGCTGTTCATCTCATACAAATCAGAGGAAGGAACGAGAAATTGCCCAGGAAGAGATCAGCACCAAAATGACATTTAAGTAACCTTCCCTTTTATAATCAGGGCCAAATGCCCAATTCTATATATCTATATCTGTTTACCTATAGGTATACATATATGCAGACATGTATGTATGTATGTATGTGTAGATGCATATATATTTGTGTATATGCATTTATATGTATGTGGGAGTATATAATTATGTATATATGTGTACACATATATATGGGTGTTTTTTCATATACACATGTAGGAATATGTGCATATATACATATATTTATGTCATACACACATATTTGTGTGCTTAAACATAGAGACAGAGAGACAACATTGACAATAGATAACAATAGCTAAACATCATGTAGCACTTTCAGATTCACAAAGAGTTTTAAATATATTAAGTCATTTCATGGCTCAATACTGCCCTAGGTGTGAAATAAATACTATGAGTACTATTATTCCCATTTTCCTGAGGAGGAAACAGAGTCTCAGAATTGAAGCAATTTTCCTAGTAAGTAGTAAAGTCATGATTCCAATCTTAGTCTTCTGAGTGCAAATTTGGGGCTCTATGCAACACACCAGGACAGTCTCCACTATAGAGAAGAAGGCAACAAAATAAGAATGTGAGATTGACTTTAATGCACAATCATTGGTCTAAATAGGAGCCTCTCAGTCCATTTCTCTGATCTGACAAACTGGTACAGTTTGAGATATCACAAGACCACAAAGGGAAGTTCTTTAGTTGACTTTACATGAGAATGAGAAATTTTAATCCCTCTCAATGTTAGTATTACAGAGTCAATAGTAATTTATAGATGCATTGACTCCCAAACATTAGTCATTAGGTGAACTTGTCATTTGCTAGAATGCAGGCTTGTAGTTGTTTAGTTGATTAATTATCTAACTCTTCATGACCCCATTTGTGTTTTCTTTAGCAAAGATACTGGAGTGATTTGCTATTTCCTTCTCTAGCTCATTTTACAAATAAGGAAACTGAGGAAAACAGAATTCAGTGACTTGCCCAAAGTCACACAGCTAAGTAGTGTCTGAGATCATATTTGAACTCAAGTCCTCCTGACTCCATGGTCAGCACTCTATCCACTGCATCACCTAGCTGCCTAGTTTGTCTACCCTCAGTTCCCCATTCCACACTTTACTTCAGCTGAAATTTTATCTTTTCTCTGGGCTTCTGCAGAGATTCTCAAAGTGTTATTGTAATCAGGTAAAAGAAGAACTGGCTTCTTGAGTGTCATGGTAAATTGAGCATCCCTAAGCAGCAAACTTCAGATGATCAATCCTCCATTTCTTGTTCTCTATTTGTATCTCTGTTTGTGTATTATCCCTTAACCCATGTCCCTATCCTTGCCAGGGAGGCTCCCCAAAGCAATTCATGTGTTTGTAACAGGTATAGGGCTGTCTGGGGAAATAAAAGGCAAGTCCTGAGGTCTTCAACAACACTACTAGACAGGGACATAATTTTTGCCTTTGGTAAATGATGAAAGGAAATAGTTTTGCAGGGTCAATAATGTTTCAGTAAATTGAACAGAGGTTGGATGAGGGTGATGTGATATTGGGGTGAGAGGAAATAGGTAGGATAAGTGGGAGGCAATGTAGAGAAAGTCTGGAGAAGATAGTACTACATCCCACTTCCTCCCTTGCTTCCATCCACCATTAGTGTAAATCTGCATTACAGCATATCTATTGCCAAAGCAGCAGTAAAAGGACTTAGAAAATGATCTCGTGGGTTGAGTATGTGCTGAGTTGTTTAATCTGCCTACATTAAGACCATTGATCATCTCCCAGGTTTGAGAACCTGAGAGTGGCTAAGCTTTTATGAATCCCCATCCAATCAATAACATTCCTGTTGAACAGTTCAGGCTGCAGATTATTGTTCTAATGTTTTTAAATTACTTGGAATCATCTGGGCTTTTTCTGATCTTGTATTACAGTATTAAAATGTTGTTACAAGGGTTCAAAAGCAGTTCAGTGATTTTTTCATTGGCCCATACCAAAATAAAGGCTTCTAGACAGTCTTTTGTGAGTATCCAGGCAGAAGCAGGCTGGGGGTCTAAGGGATTTCATGATACCTGCTGTTCATACCTTTGTGACCTTGGCTGTCACTTTAGCTCACAAAGTTTCAGGTTTTTCATTTGCAATACTGAAATAATAATACCCCTACCATTGGCCTCTTTGGGCTGACATAAAAGGCTTTGTCAGTGAGTCAACAAGCATTTATTAAGCACCTACTATTTGTCAGGCTTTGAGCTAGGTTCTAGGAATAAAAAAAAAAAGGCAAAAAAAAATAATCCCTGCCTTCAAGGAGCTCACAATTTAATAACAAATAAAGGCTGCAAACTTTAAAGTGCTACTTGAGTCCAGCTGTGGATCTGGATATGCTTTTCAATATTATTAAATAGTCTTCTAATCAAATATAACATGATGAATGCTTTTTACTATAAAACAAAAGAGCATAGCAATGAATTCCCTCTAGTTTTGTGGAAGAGCTGGGTGGCAGGGGGGAGCAGAATCTTTAGAACTGCAAAGCTTTTTGAACATCTGCAACTAAATTAACTCATTTAAAAGTAATGGCACATACTGACAAGGTATCTTTCCAAAATAAAGTCTGTAAAACCCATATGAAATAGGAATAGAACTGGACCTGTGAGTTTAATGATATATGGAACTCCCTTATAAGAATTACTCTCTCTGTTAATACAACATTCTCTGCAACTTATTGTTTTAGAGAGTTAACTGGGGCAGGATAGACAGAGGAAGATGAAGATAAGAGGAATCTTTCCTTCACTAGTGGAAAGGCTAGGTGGCACCATGGGTAGAGTGCTAGGCTTAGAATCAGGAAGATTTCTCTTCCTGATTTCAAATCTAGCCTTACTAGCTGTGTGACATTGGACAAGTCATTTAACCCTGTTTGCCTCCGTTTCCTCTTCTGTAAATTGAGCTGGATAAGGAAATGACAAACCATTCCAGTAGTATGTCTGCCAAGAAAACTGCAAATGGGGTCACAAAGAGTCAGACACAATTGAAAAATCACTGAACAATCATAACAAAATCCTTAACTATCAGACTTTTTCATTTTATCCTGAAAGTCTCATGCTTACTCCACTAGCTGTAGATGTATTGGTAAAAGTCTAAAATCCAAAAGAGAGGATCTGTCATGAGATGGCACAGAGCAGTGCAGCCAGCAATGGACTAAGAGCAAGGCAAGTGTTATTCAAGCCATTAATGCAATGTGTGATCTTCAATAATCATTTCCTTTTTCTGCATCTCGGTTGCCTCTTCAAAATGAGGGGGTTGGGTGTAAAGCTCTCCTAAGACCTTAGTAACTCTAATATTCTATGAATTTAAAAGAGTTCTAAATCAGGGTGGTGATGGGGGGGGGGGGGGAATCCATCCCACATTCCCTGGGATGACCTATTTATGGGCATCTTTTCACAAAAGTCTGTGTAACCAGGAAGGCATACAAAGTCACCAGGCTTTGCTGAGTCCTCCCAAAGAGTCTTCTCACCATACCTTATTGTAGCATGGAAGTTAACACTCATTTTCAAAGGCTGTGTGACAACAGAGGGCAAAATCTGACCAAATCTACAAGTTGAGTGGACCCAGCGACAGACTGTGCCAATTTTCTAAGGATTAAAATTGGCTAAGTGTGAAGAAACCGTATCAATAACAGGCTAAGCATTAGGTGATGAGTTCTTAGGCTGTGGCAACACTTGTGAAATAAAAAGGTTTAATTTAATATATTGTTTTCTGGATTAGTCCTTGCTCTTTTGGGGATTTTAGGGGATTTTTGATCCTTTAATAGTCAATAAATATTTCTGAAGCACCTACTATGTGCCAAGTGCTGGACATACAAATGTGTAAAAGAAAGCTAGTTCCCAACATCAAGGGACCTTACAGAAGAAAGGTGAAAAGCTGAGGGAGGGAGTTGAAGGTACCCAGCATAGTGGCCATGATGGAGAAGTCTGAAGGAGGGAAGCTGGGTGGGAAATGAAGAGACGACTTTAATCATAGTAACTTGTACAATTCTTTACAATTTGTAAAGTGCTTTCCTTAGGAGAACCTGGTAAGGCACACAAGCCAAGCATTGTCTATTTTACAGATGTGAAAGTTAAGGCTCCAAAAAGGTAAGGGGATTGCTTTTATAGTCCTAGTTATTAAATGTAAAAGTTGGGACTTGATCTGAAGTTTTCTGACTTTAAGACAAGTAATCTTGCCACTAACCCTTTTAGGTTGGGGCTCACTGACTAGTTTGAGCTCGTGGGCATAAAACACACCTATACAAAGGTGTTATTTGGTGTGCACAGACAGTTTCAGATTGAAGCAGAGTAACTGGAGATTTCTCCCAGGGTGCCCACATCTGAGGACGGAGGGTGTAATATACTTACATCTTCTCCAACATTCTCTTCCAGGCATCTGTCAGCATGCCTGATAGTGGTCTATTACCTGGGCAGATCCTGGGTCTCCTTCTCCAGGGCTACTACTGCCAAGCTAACTCTCCTGGGGCCCACCGTCTTCCACCATCTCTACCCATGGGTTGGAAGCAGGTGTGCATAGGGCTGCCCACTCTTCTGGAACAGCTGCATCTGAACAGACTGCCTCTTGCCTATACTGAATTTGCCTCAGGCACTAGGATTTCTAGTTAGAACTATGCTTCAGACTGCCTAGTGCATTGACATCACCTATGGTTAGTAAGCTTTGGTTAGTGCTCTGCTTTGTCAATGAACTGTGAGGGTGAGAGAGAAGGTGTTCAGTGGCCACCTTTTGTTTTGCACCACAGTTGTTTTCTAATATGACCATCACACAAACACACACACATACACACACACACACTCATGCATGTGAACACACACCCTAGTAACAAAGGAAAGGGTTAAGCTAAATCAACCAATACATCTAGCATGTCTGGGGGTGTAGGGGCAAATTATTGTTAAGGGATATGATGCATCCTTCCAGAGGAATCTTTGCCAAATAATGGAAATCGGACACTTTCGTGCCCAAATGCTGTTAATCTTTCACTTTTTCATTCATGTAACAGTATAGTTTCTGGGGAATCTGCACAATGGACTCTGCGTCCAAGAAGCAATATCTCATCTCTCTGTACTCCACGAATGGACAGGGTAGGCCTAGACTATTTCTTTGTGAATAAATGGTGGGAACTGAGAAGCAAACTTCCACTGAGTTAGATTAGGAGGTAAAGGTATAACTAATGAGAATGCATGAAGTCTCATAACCACACATTAGGCTTGTCTGCCTCTTGATTTAGAGGGGGTAGCTCTGAGCTTTCCTCTGTCACAGATTCATAATCTCCCAAAATTGGAAGGTGCCTCAGAGGCCACCTAGCCCAGACTACCCTTGAACAAGAATCCCTTCTACAAAATGCCTGACAAAGTGCCATCTACTCTTTGCCTGGAAACCTCTAGAAGGAAAGAACCTAATATCTTCCAAGGCAATCCATTCAACTTTGGGCTAGCTACTTTTCATTAATTGTGCCCAGGGAAGGATTAAGTGCATTATTCAGAGGACTGGAGCAAGATAATAATCTGAACATCCTCTCTCCTGCTCTGCTTCCGCCCCCCCCCCCCCCCCCAGCTTGCCCTTCCCATTTTCTGGTTCTACTGAGAAGCATAATGGCTGGGAGTCAGGCAGCAGGAGGGAGAAAAAGTAACAGCCAGAAGCCAGAATAATAGGCTAGCTTCTTAACTGGCTCCTGAATAATCAAAAGTCAGCTATTGATGTGTTTCTGATTATGACAGGGCAGGTTCTGTCAGTTCCTATTCTGTACAGTCTTCAAAGCTCACCCAAGAAGCCATGGTTTGTCTGCAGCTGATTGAAGTATTGCTAATGGGTACACTTTGACAAACCTATAGATTAAATGTCTGATTTTTGTATTACAGGAAATATCAGCAAAAACTGTACTAGTGAGGGATGGTCAGAGATGTTTCCAGATATCATAAGTGCCTGTGGCTATACTGACCTTGAAGATGATAATAAGGTAAGATATGTTCACTGTCTCTTCCTTCATGCTTTATTTTGTGCTGTTTTTCATGTATTTTAAAAACCAGTAGGAAAATTGGCTTCCCCTCTCCCCATCTTCTGACCCTGTTTAGGGCATCTTGACTTTCTTTCGCTCTGTAACTAATTAAGCACACCCATATTGGCTCAGTGATTAAACTATATAAGATGTTAAAGTCTGATAGCTCTGTATCTTTCTTTACTCTCTTTCATGACAACTGTTTCTTAAGGAGTTGACACCAGGCATGATGGTAACTTCTGCAATTTCTGCTGCTGGGGAGACTGAGGCTGGTGGATTGCTTGAGTTTGGGAGTTCTAAGCTACAGGAGGGCTTGGGTTTGAAACCAAAGTGTCTGTACTGTTAGTCACAAATATGGTAAACCTGTGAGAGCAAAGAGCCACCAGGCTGTCCATGGACAGAAAAACAGAACAAGTTAGAACTTCCATGCTTATCACTATTGGGATCAGATCCATAAAGGACATGGCATTTCTAACCTGGGCAAAATAAAGAGACCTAATATTTTTAAAAGAAAAAAAAAGAGTTGACTCATTTTGAAAAGACAAAATCAATTACTGAAGGCATAGGACTATATATGAAGTGAAAAATGTGGGTCAGCCTCTGATCTAGAAACAAGATTAAATCAGATTAGAGACAGATTAAGGAAAATATAGTTGACTCTGAACTATCCTTTGGAATACTGACAGACCTTCCAACTGGACAAAATGGATCAGCCTGTGATCTAGAAACAAAATGGAAAATTGTCAGAAGGATACAGTTGCCATCTCAGGTTACACACTGAAAAGTGTGTTGTTCATACTATTACTGTTTCTGTATCTCATTTGAGACTGAGCTACAGTTTTAGAACTTTAACAAACGCCACATTATTTCTTTCCTTGATCCCAGTTCATGATAATAAGAGGTAGTCATGAGTAGAATACTGTTTTGCAAGGGTCTGAGATAAGGTGAGTCCATGGTCAAGAGACCTCCAGGGACCATATTACTGCTGCCGGCAATAACTATCTAAAGGCATTGGTGACTCAGCAGGTGACAAGCTTCTCTTCTTGTCGGGGCTACCTTACTTTGCCAGCAGAGCTTTCATGGAAGTTATAAAGGTGTCATATTATGCATGAAGCTTTCCGGAAGTCATGAAGTTATTCCTAAGTAGCCAAGGGCATTTTTTTCATAAGAGTTGTTGCGTCAAAGCTCCAAGTCTGGTAAAAATCTCTACTCAGTAATTCTGTCACTATGAACTTTCCCAGCAGTTGCTATTGGAGACCCTGCTCTTTCCACACTCTCACGCTTTAGATCCTGCAGGATTTTCAGGTTATCTGGCTGATTACCAGGAAAGTGAATCATTGTGGGCCTTCTTAGTAAGGTGCATTTCAACTTTGTTGAAACTGCTATGTTCACATTCTGTTTTCTTCACAGCATGGTTGTGGAAGGCCAACTTTATAAACTGTTTTTGAGGCAGCAACTGTGCTTTTAATGTAAGATGATGAAGGGGAATAATATATGGTATGATATCAATCATACTAGGACAAAGTACATTAAGAACAGTTCAAAGATATCAAACATTCTTCTGCTTACCTACCTCAACCCTGTATCTTTCAATCTCCCAAACATGGAAGGAGAAAATCTGATTGATTCTAGTGATATTTTCCCACATGTCTTAATTCTCCTTTTATCTCCTCCCTTGGATTCATCCCTTTTCTAGTCTAATCTTGTTACTAACTCTAGTACTTTCTAACTTTTCCCATTTATACTTTAGAATGTGGAAGTGTTTCGAATATCTGTGCTAACCCGCCCTGAAGTGAAAATACAAAGAAGTTTTAGCCATTCTTGCACTTCTCATGCAATTTAAGGCCAACTTGGCCTTGTTACAAATGATTAAATTCTAGGGAAAAAACACAAAAACTTTAGATTAAGGAGAATATAGTAGACTCTGAACTGTCCTTTGGAATACTGACAGACCTTCTGGCCCACTGTCAGGATGGCATGTGAACTGAGCTCTGCTTATGTTGATGATGAATTTAAGTTACAACTGACACATTTCTCACCCAATGTTCCTTGTGAGTTTCCCATATAAGGGTGTTCTGCAGTAATGAAATCTATATAAATAACTGTTCCATATTGGACTAACCTAATCCTTGTTAACTTTACACTCTATCCAACTAAGCCAACCAGTCAAAAACAACAAGCAGATGGTACTTTAGCCAATATGATGTTCTATTTCTCTGCACATACTTCATTATCAGGATATTAACCAAGAATATTTTAGAATATTTACTAAATATGTGACAAACCCTGTAGAGTACAATAACCTATTATTTCTGGAAGAGAGAAATGATTCTTTTTTTAAGTTTATTTATTTTTAGTTTACAATATTCAGTTCCACAAGCTTTTGAGTTCCAAATTTTCTTCCCTTCTGTCCCCTCCTCCCTCTCCAGCATGCATTCTGATATAGGCTCTATACACATATACATTCACATTAAGCATACTTTCACATTAGTCATGTTGCAAAGAATTATACCCAATAGAATGAACCACAAGAAAGAAGAAACAAACCAAAACAAAAAAGAGAGAGAGCAAATACTATGCTTCAATCTACATTCAGACTTGGTAATTCTTTCACCAGATGTGGATAGCATTTTCATCATGAATCTTCTGTAGTTATCTTAGAATGCTGCATTCCTGAAAAGATCCAAGTCTATCAAAGTTAGTCATCACATAATGTGGCTATAATTGCATACAATGTTCTCCTACTTCTGCTCACCTCACTGGGCATCAGTTTATATAAGACTTTCCAGGTTATTATGAAGGCTGTCTGTTCCTCATTTGTTATAGCACAATAGTATTCCATCACATTCATATATCACAACTTGTTCAGCCATTCCCTACTTGATGGGCATCCCCTCAATTTCCAGCCCTTTGCCACCACAAAAAGAGTGGCTATAAATATTTTTGTACATGTGGATCATTTTCCCATTTGTATGATCTCTTTGGGAAACAGGCCTAGAAGTGGTATTGCAAGAGACAGATGATTGTTTCATTGGCTGGCAAAAAACTATATAGCTCAATTCAATATTAACAGGCTTGTATTCTTCAAGGTCAGACACTTCTAAGGAAAAAATGGGTTGGTTTGGTTTGGTTTCTTTGTTTTTCCAGTCCATTAATAGAAGACTCACTGTGGTGGTGACTTTGGGGGTTAGATTTTCAGGCAGAATGGAATAAACACATTTTTGTAAAGTCCAATTCATTATCTAAGTTGTTTGGTAGCAGTGAATGTAGGGCCTGTTGTTACTGTAGTGATGCCAATTTTTTTAGAAAAACAATATCCTACTGCGAGGAAACTGTGTTGAAGAGGTAACTGTTTTTGGAGTAGTAGAACTGAGTTAAGTGAGGGAGAAATCCATGTTTAAACATTCTGGTACCACTATCTACCCCCCTTTAAGCTAGTCAGGTTTTTTGTTTGCAAAAATCATCCACATTAGTGTTTCTCATCTAATGATATTTGACTAACTTTCTTCCAAGTAACTCAATTCCAACTCTCCCCCCGCCCCCAACTCCAGTTAGAAAAATCTGAGTTTTAATTCTGCCTCATGTATTTACTAGCTGGACAAGCAAGTCACCTAAACCCTTGTGGCCTCCTTATCTATAAAATGGGGGTTAATAATAGCACCTACCTCCCAGTATTACTGAGAAAGGGCTGAGGAATAGTCAGCATAGTGTTTGCTGCCTGACAACTCTAGAAGAAATGCCAGGAACGGAACATAAGTCTGTATACAATGTTTATCCATCTGACTAAAGCTTTTGATACTGTCAGTTGTGAGGGCTCGTGGAAGATCATGAAAAAATTTGGTTGCTCAAAGAAGTTCATCAGTATCATATGCCAGTTCCATGGTAACATGCTTGCACAGGTTCTGGATTAAGGATAATGCTCTCACACTTTCCCAGTCACTAATGGAGTAAAGCAGAGCCCTGTGCTTGCTCCCATATTTTTTTAGCAGGATGTTTTCTGTGATGTTGTGAGACACCTTCAACAAGGATGAAAATGGCATCAAGGTCAGTTACCACACTGATGGCAACCTAATTTGAAAAGACTATAAGCCAAGACTAAAGTGGAAGGAGAGTTGGTGAGAGACTTTAATTTAAAGATAATTGTACATTCAATGAATCCTCTGAGGCTGTGATACAACAGAATTTGGATTGATTCTCTGCTGCTTGAGCTAATTTTGGCCTGACAATCAACACCAAGAAAGTAGAGGTCCTCCACCAGCCAGCACCTCTCATCCATATGTGGAACCATTGGTTCCAACAAATGGAAAAATTTTGAATGCTATGAATAAGTTCACTGACTTTGGCAGCGTACCAGGGATGTCTGCATAGACATTGAGTTCTGGCATGCATTGCCAAAACTAGCTCAGTGTTTGGGATGCACTGAAAAAAAGTATGGGAGAGAAGAGATATTAGCCTGTCTACCAAACTGAAGGTCTACAAGAACCATTGTGCTGACCTCATTGTTGTATATCTGTAGAACCTGGAAAATATACTAGTGCCATCCAGGAAAATGAATCACTTCCATTTGAATTGCTTTGGGAAGATTCTGAAGTTTACTTTGCAAGATAAAGTATTGGCCACCGAGGTCCTTTTTCAAGCTGAACTGCCAAGCATTCAAACTCTACTGCAGAGAACATAATTCTGATTGGATAGCCATGTTGTTTGAATGCCAAAACATACATTTGCCTATGGAAAATTCACACAAGGCAAATGTTCACAAGTGGTCAGAAGAAGTGATACAAGGACATTCTCAAAGTCTCTCTAAAGAACTTTAGTATCAATTGTGAGACATGGAAGACACTGACAAAGGATTGCCCCACATAGTGAGCCTCATCAAAGAATGCACTGTGCTCTATGAGCAAAGCAGAATGGAAATAGCACAAAGCCTGCACAAATTCAGAGACCTCTCCATCCCAAACGTAATGAACGTTACAACATTGCAGGTTGATGTACCTGACCTGTGGTGGACTAGCCTTTTGAGCTTGTATCCAACTCATCAGTCAGTTGAACACCCTGTGATAGTCCCAAAATTATGATGCTGTTGGTCCTCTTTGAGTACAAAGTTCAAAGAACAACACTGTGAGAACCAAATGACACAACCTATGTAAAGTGGTTTACAAACCTTGAAGCAGTACATAAATGCTAGCTATTCATAATTATACCATTATTAATGAATAATTACTAATAAATTCCTATGCTAAACACTACATTATTTCTAGTTTAGTATAATGATTCATCTTATAATAATTAACAATACATTTGAATGTAAGAGTTGGAAGAGATCTTATAAGTGCCACTATAAAAACTGTTTCACTATAGTACAGGGGAAATAGCACTGAATGTGGGAGTCAGTAGAGCCGAGTTCTAATCCTAGCCTTGCTGCTATCTACTTCCTGACTATGTCATGTTGAGCATCTCCATTTCTCTATCTCCCTCCCACTAACATTGGACAATGATGGTGACAGTCCCAGCGGTTCTTATGATTTGGGGGAGGCGAAAAAAAAGACATGGGAGATCCTAAGGGGAGGAACAGTGAGAACTCTGAGGGCTCTGGTGAGATCCCTTTCCAAGGTTTGGGAGGAGTCATTCCAACAGCTTCCCCATCAGTTTTTCTGTGTTGTTTTCTGGGGATATCTCCTGTAGTAGTTCCAACTCCAGCATAAGTCATGGCTACTATACACTTGAAGGGATCATTTATGCATTCACCATTGGCAAGTCATGAGCTGTCGATTATGTTTTGATTTTTTCAGAGTTTCCTCTGTAAATACTTTCATATCACAAAGTCATTGTGAGCACTCTACCAGTTGATGCCAGCATAGATGGCCTCAGAATGACTGTGAATGACAAACACATCAACTTGTGACCAACCTGATGCTTAAGGCTCTCCAGATTTAGCCATGCTGGTCCTTGAATGATAGATGCATTACCAGCCAAGATTCAAAGCCTTTTCCATCTTCACATGACCTGGGGACCCTGTGCTTCATTGGTATAGTCTTGGGGAACTCTTTATAAAGTGCTTAGCCCATGGCCTGGTGCATAATAAATGCTTATTCCATCTACTCACCCATCCAAGTCAGAGTCATCTCTGTGCTACATGCCCTCAAAGAAGAACTTTGGCAAAGGTCTCAGGAAATGTTTGTTAATAAATAGGAATTCTGCAGAATGGTTAGAAACCTTTTCATTCTGGGAACATAGAAACACTTCCCTTGTTCTATACATTCAGCAACCAGTACTTACTAAGAGTTCCATATCTGCTTTGGGAGATACAGAATTGGAGGTGGGGAGGACATTGTACAAAGCAAGAACCAGCTATGGTATATGCTGCTAGGCAGTACAAGTCAAAAATTACCTGCAAATACTTACAGGGGTCATAAACTCAATGAGAGGGATGTTAGAGGCCATAAAGTCCAACCCCTTCATGTTATGTAGATGAGGAAATGAAGCACTGAGAGGTGATGTGATTCCTAATGACACACAAGGAGCAAGTGGTAGAGCTCCGTTTTGAACACAGGTCCTCTGACCCCAATGCCAGCCATCTTTAAATATAAAACAAAAGTAAAGTGCTTGTTCCCCTCTCTACCCACCATTTATTCAATCACTGGTATTTTTGGTGAATGTATTTGGAAAATTCTTCTGTTTCTATTTGTGGGAAAACACATCATTTATTCTGCTTGAATGTTACAGAGGAGTACTCCTCCCTTGACTTTCTTCTTCTATTTTGGAGAACCAAAATTTTTTCTTAATTAGGTAAATCAAGGAATCTGCAAATACTATAAATGAATATTCCCTACTGATAGATTAAGAAGTCAAAACATCTTAGTGTGGGAAAGGGAGACAAAATGATGGCACAAAATCCAAGCTGGATAGTTTTATTTAAATGTCTCTCCTTGTCTATTTTGAGCTGGGAAAATAATTAATGCATGAAGTGCTTGATTGCACTGAAGAATCACTTGAAAGAAAGAGGAAACAATCAAAATATAGCATACCAGAGCTGCACATCCGCTATTACACCAGACTGAAGATCTCTAGCTTCCAAAAAGGAAGCCGTATTCAAGCTTCTGAGCAGAACTGGGCCATACTGTTGGAAATGAAGCTTGGATGGACAAGAGAGTAAATAAAATAAAACAAAAGTGGTTTTGTTTTTTTTTTAAATGGAAACTTATGTCTGAGAACCTGGGCTGTTATAGGTCCGTGTAGAGTAGACATATTTGACCCTTGAGGGAACCTCTCACAAATTCCAAAAATTTATTCCAGCACGTAGTACAGTGCCTGGCACACAGGAAGTGCTTAATAAATGTTAATGGTTAGGTGACTGATTGATTGATCAGTTCTTTAGTTGACATCTCCATGAAGGTATCCCCTAGAAACCTTTACATTTGGTTTATTTTTAACTTCACCTAAAATCTCCCTTGGGAGCACCAGCATTCAGATTATGTCTAGATCTCTGTAGAAGAGAAGAAAGAACCCTTACTCTGCCATACAAGTACTCAGGTTAAACAAAACAAGCACGTCACTCCTGCAAGTTCCAGATAATTGTAGTAGATAGGCTAGAACTCTGGGTCAAATTGAATGAGATGAAATTGAATAACAATCAACGTGGAGCTCTATTTTAGGAATCCAAGAATCAACTTCACAACTATAGGATGAGGGTATGACTAAACAAAATTCCTATAGAAAAAGATCTAAGAGTTTAAGTAGATTATAAACTCAATATAAGTCAATATTGTGTTATAGTGGCAGAAAAAAAGTTAATGCTTTCCCAGTTTCCATTAAAGAAAAGGTATCCAAAGCAAGGTACATAAAAGTCCCACCATGTCTTGCCCTGGGCAGGCCACATGTGGAGTATTGTATTCAGTTCTATCACCATATTTTTGTAAAGACAGATAAGCTGGGGTATATCCAAAAGAGGATAACCTAGATATTCAAAGAACTGAAGAACACACAGTATAAAAATTAGTTGAAAGACTAGAAATTGAAGATAAGAAGATTTAGAGGGAACATGCTGGTTCTATTCACATATGTAAAGGGTTGCAGTGGAGAAATGAATCATTCTGCTTTGTCTCAGAGGGAAGGATTAGAAACAACAGGTAAAATTTAAACACAGGCAGTTTCAGCTTTGATGTAAAGAAATACATCTTAATTAGAGATATCCAAAGGTGAAATAGTTTTGAGAGTTAGTTGCATATGCCATTATAGACCATTAAGCAAAGGCTAGATGATCTCTTGATGGAAATGCTAAATGGAGGATTATTGTTGAAAAATCAATTAGACTAGATAGTCTCTGAGGTCACTTTCAGCTGATTCTGTCATTCTTGGTGAGATGCGAGAACTTTCTGTATTCCAAAATATAACTATCTGTGAAAACTCTCTTTTGAGGGTTTCCAAAGAATCCTCCAAACTTATAACACCTGCATGCTACAATCCTATATAACCCTCCAGACTTAGAGAACCAACCTGTACTTGAGAACTCTCTTCAAAGGGAAATGCACTTGAGATCACTGGGGAGTGAACCCCCTTCTCATCTGATCTGTACAGTCTGAACAACTCAAAGGTATTGTAAAGGTCATGATCCATGTTTTTTTGTTTGTTTTTCCATATCAGTGCCCTGCTTCTTAATATCATACTTTGTTACAGGAACTCTTCTTTCTTTAGGAGGTTAGATTCAAGAATTCTTTACATGCCACCAACGCCCCCTTATCACAGTAATTTATTGAGTTATATAGTTCTGCCATTAAATCTCTGCATCTGCCATTTCTGGGACTGAAAAAGATTTGACTACTGTTGATTCATAACTGCCATCTCTGGCACCATGAGGGTTACTAGAGAGTTATGTGGGAACCCAGAGTTAATCGCTCCTTGGTGACCCAAGTCCACCTTCTATGTATAGTCTTTCTCTCAGTTTGGGTCTGTTTTTTTTCTCTTCATCTCGCCATGTCCAAAGTATAGGTCAAGTCCAAAGCACTCAGGTCTACAATAGTTGTGACTCACTCAACTATCCCCAGGGAGAAAATAAGCATGCAGGACTAGGATACTCATTACCAAAGTTCTTGGACAAAATCAAATCCACAAACAGGCTATCAATGTTCATGGCCGCACCTTCATAGGTAGATACCTTCAAAGTCAGAATGATTTTAACCTTGACAAAAGGGTTTTTTTTTCTCCAAATAGCTTCACTCATTCTGGTTCATCTCTAATGTCTCACTTTTTCTCCCATCCTCTTGCATCTTTTGACTGGATTTCTAATTTACCCAAAGTACTGTTCTGCCTTGTGGGGTGTGCATACCAATTTTATTGGCTTCAAAACAAATTTGATTCCAGAAACAAACCTGACCCACATTATAGGTCATGGTCTTTACTGTGTAAGCAAAAGAATCAGTTAAAATGGAGTTTGGAGATGTTTTTAAAGGAGTAAAGCAAAAAAGCTGGACATAGTTTCTCATGGCACTTCTGTCAGTGGTACCATAGAATAAGCATTGAATTTAGAATCAAAAGATTTGGATTCCAATACTAGCTCTGCAACTCTAATATCTGAGTGACCTTAGATAAATGTTTTCCTCTCTAGCTCTGTGCTAAATTATATGTAAAATGAGGGAATGGTTTCCAAGCTTCTTTCCTCTTTTAAATCATAGGATCACCTAGTAAAGTAATACAGAGATATCCATAACAAAGAGAAGTAATAAAAATAGAGACATGAAGAAGGCAGGTGTCATGTGAGTAAGAGTCTGGCCTACCTCTCTCCAAGGAACATGTCATGGTCTCATTTTCTCCTCTTCTTTTTGTTTCTGTCTCCCTCCAAGAAGCGTAGGGGACCTTGCCGGGGGAAGCCAGAGATGGATAAGTGAGATTAGCTTGGACAGAGAAGGCCAAGATGAACTAGAATAGATAGAAATTTATCACCTCCCGAAGTCATGGCACCCAATTTCAGGACTGGACATGCAAGAATAGTCTCCATGGGCCAAAGTCACTTCAGAGATGCTTTTCAGGGATCCACCAGTCACTACCAACACCTCATGACAAAATGGCAAAGCAACTGAAGTTCTTTTTACATCAACTTACTCATTTCCTCTACTTCCCCAACTTTCATTCAAAGTCTTGCCCCAAAGTTCCAAAATTATCACCCTAGCTTCTTCCAAAACTTATAGTCGGTAAAGTAATCTAAGTTTCATGTGATCTGGTAAAAAGCCATTGGTCTGAAGTTGTGGATGACCAATTAAGTTAGCTCTCCACAGGGATCCACCTGAGAAATACTTGATGGGTTCCTCCAGAGTCTGGAGATTTATAGAGCAAACTAATATCTCCCTTCAGTAGGCTTTTAGGCTACCTTACATGGGAAATAGAAGCATATAGATTCAATTTACTCAAGGGTAATGACCTTGTAAAGGAAAAGAAATGATAGCTTTCAGAACTCTGATCAAAGCAATGGTCAACCATGATTGTAGAGGACCTACATGGAAGCCTGGTACTCGCTTCCTGACAGAAAGATGATGGACACAAAAGAGACAATTTTTTAAGCATGATCACTGTGTAGATTTGTTTTGCTTACTTATGCTTATTTATCACAAAGGTTTTCCCTCCTTTCTCCCTCTAGGTTAACTGGAGTAGGATTCAAGGTCAAGGGGATTAGCAATAATAATGCCACCCCTC
Organism: Pseudochirops cupreus; assembly: GCA_028627135.1. Lineage (NCBI taxonomy): Eukaryota > Metazoa > Chordata > Mammalia > Diprotodontia > Pseudocheiridae > Pseudochirops > Pseudochirops cupreus. The sequence continues at coordinate 518,589,940 of CM053581.1, read as the reverse complement.
CCCCAAAAAGAGAATCATTTAAATACATTTCTGAATGGACAGAAGGATCTTCAGAAAGAAGCAGGGACAGTTTTAGCTGTCCTATTTAGCAATTGTGGAAATTGTTATGTGTAAGATGGCATGTAGTACTTGTTATGTTTTTAAAATAGTGTGAAAGGGAAGTTCACAGTTCTTAAAGTCTTCTTTTGGTGCTCTGTCTACAATGGGCAAAAATGCTCTGAGGCATTTAGGTAGTGCAGTGGATAGAGCACTGAGCCCAGAATTAGGAAGACCTGAGTTCAAAACCTGCCTCAGACACTAACTAGCTATGTGACTCTAGGCAAGTCACTTGACTTTTGTTTGCCTCAGTTTCCTCTACTCTAAAATAGAGACAGTAACAGCACCTACCTCACAGGGTTGTTGTGAGGATCAAATGAGACAAAATTTGTAAAAAGCATTTAGCATTATATAAATGTTTATTCCCTTTCCCTCCCTTCCTCTTTTTCAGTGTTTGAATTAAGAATTATAAAAATAAAATTTTAAAAATACATAAGATATGAAAATTTATGGATGGAAGAAAATACAGAGATCATCTAGTTTAATCCCTTCATTTTACAGAATAAGAAACTGAGACTCTGGGGGATTAAATAACTTGCCCCAAGTCTCACATCTGGTCAGGAGGACAGCCAGCAAGCTCCAAGGACTCCAGTCCAAGTGACTTTTCCCTACCATGCACATCTTCATGAAAGCCAAGGGCTTCAAATGTAGTAGGGGAATAAAGGTCTGATGTAGTGATGTTATATAGTAGCTTGTGAGTCCGATACTGGTGATATAAACTGTGTTGCTTCTAACTATAAAGCTCTGCTTAGATTTCTGCCCCTGCCTCCCTTTGGGGAGTCCACAGACCCTCAGTGGTCCATGGATACATTATAGAGGGTCCATAAACTTGGGTGGGAAAAATGACATATTGAAAATTCAATTTCTTTCTTCCATTTCTCCTTCTGTCTTTCACTTAGTCTACTAGTCCTATCTGATATTATATTCTGGCTCCAGTTTTTGGGGCCCTTGTCTTATTCCTTTGTGACTATTCATCTACCTATCTATTTTCCCTATACTTTAACTGAAATTTAGCATTTCTTTCAATTATGATTTTTTAAAAAATTATTCTGAACCAGGAGGACAGTAATAATACAGTAATATGTATAATAATACAGTAATAATGATTAACTGTGAAAGATTTAGCTAGCCTGACCAAGAAAAAGTCTATGACAATTCCAAAGGACTCATAATGAAAAATGCTATCCCTGCCCTCCCCCAAGAGAGAACTGGGGACCTCTGAGTGCAGAATTGAAGCATATTTTTCCATTTTCTTTATTTTTCTTGTTATTGGGTTTTTTTTTGCAATATGGTTAATATGGAAATGTTTTATATGACTTCACATGTATAGTAGGTATAATATTGCTTACTTTCTCAAAGGGTGAGGAAGAGGCTGGAGGGAAGGAGAGAATTTGGATTCAAAGCTTTTAAAATGAATGTTTTTAAAAGGAAATAAAAAAAGCTCTATTTTTAAAAAAATTATTCTAAGAAAGGGGTCCATAGGCTTCATGAGGCTGCCAAAGAGAAAACAATGCCTGCTCTAACCTATAGATAGAATCATTTAAGCCTGACCCTTAGTCAGGCACTAAGTCAGCACTGCCTCCAGCAATCCTAAGACTTCTCTGAGGATTCTATCTCCAGTCAGGAGGAATAGAAAGCAACCTAGGCCCACCAGGGTGGTAGCTAGCAACCAGCTAGCTAGTCCTTGTCCTAGTCCATTCTGACATTGTACTCTGGCTCCAGTCACTGACCTCTTGAGTCGTTCTTTTGTGACTAGCCTTATAGGGTTTCATGCTAGTGCTTAGAGATCACCTAGACCAGCAGTTCTCAACCTGTGGGTTATGTTCACTTTGTAACAATGAAAATACATCCTGCATATCAGATATTTACATTACAATCCATAACAATATAACAAAATTACAGTTATGAAGTAGCAACGAAAATAATTTTATGGTTGGGGGTCACCACAACATGAAGAACTGTATTAAATGGTCACAGCATTAGGAAGGTTGAGAACCACTGACCTAGACTAAGCTACTCACTTTACAATTAGACTAAACAGCAGAGATATGACTAGTTCAAGGTCACATCCTAATAAATAACAGAAGGGTCTGACTTTATATCTAGAGTTCTTAATTCAATTCAATAATTTAATAGGTATCTACAATATGCTAAACACTGGGGAGGCAAAAAATAAAACCCCACCATTTTTTTTAAAGTCCTGCTCTCAAAAAACTTACATTCTAAAGGGAAAAACAACATGTATGCAGATAAATACAAAATAATGTGAGGAGAGTATTAACAACCAGGCCAGGGGAGTCAGGAAAGGTTTCTTGTAGTAGGGGACATTTGGACTTAAACTTAAAGGGAGTGAGTGGTTCCAACACATGGAGGTGAAGAGGTAGAGCACTCCAGGCGTGGTGGAACAGCTGATGCAAAAGTCTAAGTGGGAGCCTGAATACTGTGCAGGAAGAACCAGGTGGCTCAGTTTGGCTACAGTGTGGAGTACTTTGCTGGGAGGGAAAGGAGGAAGGGAAAGGAATAAGCATTTATATAGCACCTACTGGATGCCAAGCACTCTGCTAAGTGCTTAACAAATATTCACTCATTTCATTGTCACAAGAACCCTGGAAGGTATGTGCTGTTATTATCCTCATTTTATAGTTGAGGAAACTGAGGCAGACAGAGTTAATTACCAAGGGTCACACAGCTAGTAAGTGCCTGAGGCCAAACTTAAATTCAGGTCTTCCTGATTCCAGGACCATCACTTTATTCTCTGTGCCACCTGGTTAGTTAGTAATGTGTAAGTGGGCTGGAAAGATAAATTGAAGTCAGATTATGAAAAGTTTTACATGTTAAAAAGGGTAACTTGTATGTTATCTTAAAAGCAATGGGGATCCCCTAATTTGTGTGTTGTCTTAAAGGCAAAAGGGAGTGATGTAGTCAAATTCTTTCTACCAAACCACACTGGCTTGTTCCTCATGTCTGAATCTCTGCTTTTTCCTTTTCTTTTCAAACCAATTTAGTATCATATTTCATCTCCAGTTCTACTAACTGGATTCCCACTACCTCCCTGACACTGACTACCCACTTGCCTTGACTACCTCCTCCATTACCTGCTGCCTGGACCTCCCCCAATTCCCTTGCCTTGCCCCAGTAGGTTTGTTTAGTCCTTATATCCTGGCTCTTCTACCCTGGCCTATCCCACTTCAAACAGAGCCTCAGGTATGACAATGATGAATATTTGGTGTTGGCAGTCATAGTCTTGTTCTGTGACATGCCTTCTACACCATTTATTTCCTAATATATGCACCTTATTTTTTTTTTTTTTAATAAAGAGCATATCTGGTACTTTTAGCCAGGAGCATTGTTTGACATTTTAGATTCTCCTCATGTATGAAATGGACACATTTCTTCCACATAATGCCTCATTCCTAAAAATATTTATACACAGCTCTTCACTACCTCAGAATCAAAATGACTGGAAAAGTAATATTTCTCTCCTTTGTGTTTCATTTTAATCTGTTAAGGCCCCAAAGATGGAATTTGGAGCCATGGTTGACCCCTTCCTCCCAATCAACAATATTGGGTTTTTAAAGCAATAGACAATAGAATATTCATTGGCTGAACCCTCCAGAATTAACCATTTTGCTTGAGAACTAGTTCTTGAAGACTTGAAAGGCTATAGATTTTCAGGGAAATTTCCAGTCCAATTTCTAGCTAGACAAATAGGCAAATCCATAATCCAACAGCTTCTATAAATGAGGATATGATTCTTAACAGTAACTGTAACAAATATTCTAGCAAAAAGGGTGGAACTAGATTATCAACTAAGACCTACCCCAACTCAGGCAAACCACAATGAAACTGCCAGAGAAAAGTGAAAGGGAAGGGGAAGCTAAGGAAAAACCAAGAAAATTCTACTTATTCCCTATCTGATCTTGGTCAAATCATTTATTCTCAGTTTCTTTATCTATAAAGTGGAGGAGTTATAATAGATTATCCCAAAGGCTCCTTCCACTTCTAAATTCCATCGTTCCTAAGACTTACTCTCAAATCCTTCATATATTTCTGGTCTAATTAGGTCATATATAATTAATTATCTGAGGTAGCTAGGTGACAATGGATAGAGTGCTGCTCTTGGAGTCAGTAGAACCTGAGCTCAAATATGACATCAGACACTTACTAGTTGTGTGACCCTAGGCAAGTCACTTAACCCTGTTTGCCTCAGTTCCTTATCCATAAAGTGAGCTGGAAAAGAAAATGGCAAACCATTCCAGTATCTTTGCTAAGAAAACCCCAAATAGGGTCACAAAGAATCAGACACAACTAACTGACCAAAAAAAAAAATTCCCTTCTTTATTTGTAGAATATCTATAGCCTGCTTTTTTTTTTTTACCATCTCCTGAGGACTGGAGATAACACCATGTGTTCTGCCTTCTACATTTTATGCTAACCCTGAAGGCCAATGAAGGTACCACTTCTTTTTAAAGAATAAGCCCTCTGTCAAGAAGGTTCTATCCTTCTGAGAACAGAGAGTTCCTCTATTGCTCTGTTGCTCTCTTGTTTTTTCCTTTTGGCCGGAAGCAAGTAGAGGGGAGAAGCAAGCTATTATGGCCTTTCTCCCATTTCAGATAATTAAAAAGCAACAAAGAGTTACTTGATAATTACAATATTAATAAGGATGGTGAGGAAGACAATCTCTTACTATACTATCTCCTTGATAGTAGGGATTCATTCTTTGAATTTTCATGCTCAGGACCAGACACATAATATTCACTTAATAAATGTTTGTTGACTGATGGATGGATGGATTAGTTAATTACCCAAATGTGAACTCCAAGCTGACTTGGTTCCTTAGCCTTGCTTTCTAATTATGATCATGAAAACAAAACAGTTCTTCATCCTGGTAAAGCGAAGATATAGATTGAGGTATTTTGCCTTTTCTTTAGTTTCTTGCTCAAGTACTATGAGGATGAAGCCAAGGTAATGATTTTTATTTTCATACAAAAGCATGAATGTTATTCTTTTTTTCAAGTAATTATTCAATGACAGACCTCTGTTTTGGTGGCCACAGACTGCATCCCAACACATCCAGGCCAGACAAAGCATATCACTGGTCTTCATGGGAAGTTACTGAATATATGAGGACAGCTCTGTGCAAACCCATTAATCCTAGTAGAAAAATCAATGAAAACTAACTTTCTCTGACCTCCTTTGAGGCACTGCCAATGTAATTAGAGAATGTCAGTTGGAAAGGATCCTACAGGTCATCTAGTACCATTGTTACCTGAAAGGGATTCTCTTCTACAACCTATCTTTCAAGTAGTCATCTAGCCTTTGTTTGAAGACTTCAAATGAAAGAAAACACCTCCTTGCAGTCTTCTTGCTCTATTCCTGTTCCCTTTCGAACTTAGAGGGGTTCGTTCATCCTATCAGTTGTTTATTCACTCAACAAACATTTAGAACACAGCTATCAGCATTGTGCACAAGGGATTAACTGGCCCCATGTACCAAGGGTGGGGCTTTAGCATACTTGTATTATCTAAGAGGCAGTATAGTTCATCATTCTAAAGTTCACATGTTATGTGGCATGAAGAATCTGATGTCAATAAGGCATCAGTCTTGGATGCCGGAATTGAGTATCACTGACACTAGGAATTATACAGAGGCAGCAAGATATGATGAACAGAGTGCTGAAGTGGATTCCCACAAATCCCACCTCAGAGACTTACTGATCCTCAAATTCTTCTTCTGTGAAATGGAGGTGATAATAAAGAGTATCTGCCTCCCACAGGGTTATTATGAAGATCAAGTGAGATAATATATAAGTGCTTTGCAAACTCAAAAAGCAATGTAAAGGACAGCAGGTGTCTTTGTTATTAGTACCATATCAACCCATTCAATATTTACACCCAAGCTTACTATCAAAATTTCACTGACCTCCCAAACAAGTCATTTTTATTTTACCTGCAGAATCTCTGTTCCAACTCACATCAGGTGGTCAAATAAAACTTCCAGTCTTATGTTTTAGGTGCTTAATGACTGCCATGCTCATTGCAAGCCAGATGTACTGGGCTGGCTCATCAACTGATGAGAATGGATGACACTTGGAATGGGAACAGTTTGGCAAAGTGAGGGGAGGAAATCAATCATGGGCGAGACAGGCTGAAGAAATGCCCGGGAGCACAGCACTTTAAACCTAATGCTTCAGATTTAGCATCAGCAGACAGATGGCACTGGCATTTAGTTATCAGAGGTATAGACACCAGAGTTATCGATGATGGATGCACTGAGCTTGAGTGAAAGTATATTAACCAGGAGGCTTACATATAGATGGCCACTAGCAGAGGCAGGGCCTAGAAGCAGCAATCACTGATTAATAAGAATAATGGTAACATATGGTTATTGATACAGTGCTTTAAGGTTTGTAAAATGCTATATAATAACTAGCATTTATATAGTGCTTTAAGGTCTTAAAGTGCTCCACAACATATGACTTCATCTTACCCTCACAACAACTCTGAGAGGTAGGTACCAATATTATCTCCATTTTATAGCTTGAGGAAACAGATTCAAGAGGTTAAGTGACTTGCCCAGAGTCACACAGCTAGTGTGTGAGGCTCCTACAGGCATTGGCACTAATTAATATTACTACCAGCATTCATTCATTTATTAATTTAACAGTCATTTATCACATGCAAAGAACTGTGCTAGGCATTGTGGGAGATCCAAGGAGAAATTAGATCGCTCCTCTGCTCTTGGAGCTTACTACCTGGGAGGAGAGATATATGACACATATACACATAATTCTAATTCTGGGGGTGGTATTCCAGACTTAGGGAACAATGAAATCAAAGGCAAGGATGTGTAGGAATGTGCACAGAGGATGCCAAGTAGCCCAGTTTGGTTGAGCCTAGCATATGTAATAGGTGGGTGAGATAAAGTGAGAAATGTAGGATTGTGCCAGATGGTTCTGTGCACATATTAGGTACATAATAATTATTTGTTAAAGGAATTAATGAAATAGCTAATTAATGAATGAACTTACTGAAGATCCAAAAAGGACCAAGAATAGAAATATTTCTGATGCTAAGTTATGCTGCTTCAGTTGGCCAATACCCTGGTGATATTTCAGTACCATTTTGTCTCCCCAAAAGAAAAGACTCATTTAGGTATTGACTCCTTCAATGCAGCTTATGCCAAAAACAAAATGGGGGAAGGGGGGCATGGCAGGGAAGGTGCTTTCTACTACAATCAATATCTTGTGAACTTATTTTAGATGATTCACGGATGGATATAACGTATGCATGGCAGTCCAAGATTGGGTCACCCCACTCAACAGTTAAGGCCTTGGAGCACTTTCTAGAGATGACCAGTTTCTACCATTCGTTGATATCCAGTACCTGAAATTCATATAGTTCTTCACCTGACTCTTAATAAAGGGAACCAGAGGGGTGGCTAGGTGGCACAGTGAATAGAGCACTGGCCCTTGATTCAGGAGGGCCTGGATTCAGATCTAGCCTCAGACCACTTAACACAAAAAAACTAGCCGTGTGACCTTGGGCAAGTCACTTAACCCCAGTTGCCCTGCCTTGCCTCCAAAAAGCAAAAAAAAAAAGTAAAAGTAAAAATATAAAGGGAACCAGATAGAAAACGAAACACAAGGGGGCACTCTTGGCACTGAAGAGGTGTTTGTGACAGTTTTGTTTCTGTAATTTCCAAACTCATGCTGCACTTTGTATATAACAACTAATGTCTCCAAAGCAGCAAACAGACTAACTGTCATGATATTTATCTGGAATGGAGAAAGGTGAACCCTGAGACCATTTCCTTACTGGCATCTTAGTATTCCAAGCCATTTAACTCTAATGGAAAAAAATACAGAGGAGTAGATTGAGAATTGTTTGCTAGAGACCTGGCAGCAGCACGCAGAAAAGAACATGGCAACTGGTCATTGTCCAAACAAGACACAAGAGTCTGAATTACTTCAAAGACTCCTGTATTCCGTTAGCACATCCTACATGATGGGTACCCTTATTCATTTGGGGTTTTTTCTGCATAATACATTTTCTGATGGTGAATAATAAATTTGAAGAGAACAAGCCCTGCAGTCTGGAAGAAGAGAACCAAATGCTGGTATTATTTGCGCCTAGAGTATGGGCAGCAATTATAGGGAGCTGCAGAAAACCTTGGCTGGTGTCTTTCCAAGTGTAGGGGGTGGTATTTCTATAATGTTAGCTGAAGGTCCTTTAGATACACCATGCTATTCTGTTGGAAGGCAACTTGAGAAAAGATAAAACTAAAAAGCAAATTCATTGATGCCATTGGCAGCCAGATTAGACAAATGATATTTAACCCTCAGATCTAGCAATGGAGATTGTAAAGGGACTTTTCCCTAACAGTTAGAAGCATCCAGAAGTAGAAAGGACAGCCTTGGGAGGTGTGGGGTCTCTGGCACTAAAGGTCTTAAGTGACTACTTTGGTGACTACTTCTCAGTTATCAAATAGCAAGGAGAAATGGCATGATTCCTGGTGTTTATAGTCTGACTATCACAATTCTGTGGTTACAGAGAAAATAAATGCAAGGAAAGGGAGAGGAAGAATCAGTGCAGTCAGGCAATGAAGCTATAGTGGATTGATAACCTTTCCATGAGCACCCTACTAGTTCACCAACCATACCCAAAAGAAACAAGCCTGTGGGTTTCCCTAGAAGCATCTCATGAGGATTATGACCATGTTGTTAAACTGCTCTAAAGTCTAGCCATGCAAATAAAGGCTGGGTAGCATAGTGGAAAGGATATTACTTGGAGGGAGGAAAAACTTGGTTTAAATTGCACCTTACATTATTCCCAGTTATGATCATGAGCAAATTAACCTTTGTAAGCCTCAATTTTCTCACCTATAAAATCGAGATAATGAATTCTTGTAGTACCTACTTCAGAGTGTAAACCTAAAGACACTATATAATGTCAGGGTTTGTTGTGGTTATCACCATTATCTTGTCCTCATATGGCATTTAGAAAAAAAGGATCTGGGGACAATTTGCTATATACAGCTATAATTATTTTATGTTTAGTGATCTATGGTCTATTATGAAAGTGGATAAAATTATTGCTTTTGTCACTGAGTAAGAGTATTGAAATGTTAGCTCATCTTCTATAAATTGACTGAAAGCATCTTTGAGCTGACTCTAGTAGCAGACAGGATAACAGGGATGGCATGCATCTTGTCCTTTTGCCATATGGTTTTATTTCCTTCCTCTGTCTTTGTAATTTTTAAATCTTTTCATTCCATGTAGTCTCCAGATTATGAGAGATCTGGGTGATATTCTGGGTGAGAACATCTGTGAGAGGACCAGAACTCACCGCCCCTCCCCCCCCTTCCCTACGGTAGAGATCAGTTTTCCCCAAAAGGCAACAAAGCTGTCCCTGCTACTTGAATGCCCTTTGCCTTCTTTGGCAAAGTTTTCTGATCACCTAAGGGCATTAATAAGATAAAAAAAAAAAAGACACTCCAGGAGGAGTCAGAGACCTGAGCCACCACACCCTGCCCTAATGAGCAGATGCATTTTCATATGGAGATAAGTGGATCTATTCCAAAGAAGCTAAGTGCCACAGTATTTTTGAGCTACATCTTTGCTGTATTAGGACAAAGTACACTGATTTTTGTTAACTGTTCCATGACTTATGAGCACCTCATTTTGTCCCAACATCAAAACTGAATAGGGCAATGGCATTAGACTCACATCTAATAACATCTAATTCAAATGTTGTTTTTAAATTTTTATGAATCCGTGTGGAAAGACTTGGACTTATAAATAAAGGAAGATGTTATCCACCTACAGAGGAAGAGATGACAAGTAGAAATAAGCATAATATTGTCTTATGTATATACATTTGAGCATATATGTGTATATATGTGTATGTTTATGGATATCTATGCATATGTGTGTTTATATACATATATGTACATGTGTGTGTATCTATGCTTAACTGTAGCCTTCTTGGGGGTAAGCAGGGAGGGGAAAATAAAGTACAAAAAAAATGCACAGCAGAGGACAAAACAAAACATACAAGAAAGCAAAGGTGGACAGTTTTGAAAATAATGCATAGTATTTATTATATAGGTTTTCTTGCAATGGAAATTTATTGCTTTATATTGGATCTTCTGTTCTACTGCCTATGTGGCAATGTTTTTTATTTTCCTATTTTGTATTTAAGTTTAAAATAAATTCAAATATAGTGAAAACAATTTTTAAAAAATTTTATGGATCAATTTTATGTCTGGGCAGCTAATGGCAATAATTCTGTCTATAAAAATGCTCTGGTTATGACTTATTGGTTGAATTTTCAAGGCTATTTAGCAGTTTGTATTTATAGTACAAGGATTTGTCATCTGCTACTTTATAATGGATACTGAGGTGCTGGTGTATAATTCTAGCCACTTGATCTTATCTTTCTAGATCTCCAGGAAATGCTAAAACTTTTTAGCTTGAAGTGATATGTTTCTCAGTTTCCATCATTTCATTGCAATAATCTACATTACTCAATAAAACCTGGAATCTTTAAAGATAACCTTTCTGTATTTTCCAGTTGGCAATGACATGGCCCTGAATCACTATCATAAACTTCTCTTCTTCTGTGAAGAAATCTCTATCATTCATTCTGTTAACATATTGCTAGTTGAATTCCTTTGGATGCCACCCATGGAATGCCTTTTGATTACAGGCTTACATGTTAGTTATTTCATAGGATCTGTCTGGAGATAAACCACTTTGAGTTACATTTGATAAATCCAGTAGAAATACCTGTTATCAGATTTTATTTCTGCTTTGTCAAGTGTGGTCTATTCATTTCAAAGGTATCTCTGTAAATTTTTAACTAGTTTATATTGTTTTCAAGCAATAGGTATCGAATCCTCTTTCACTTTTTGGACAAATGTTATTTACCCAAAGAAGTTGGTCTATGATGATGTCAGTCTTGAGGTTCACTGAAAGTTGTGTTTCTAATTGATACTCCCTTCTGGGACCACTCTCTTGCATTAAGAGAATACAAAGTAGGGGCAGGTACTTGTCACAGGTACTAGCTTTGTGAGAAAGAAAGAAAGAAAGAAAGAAAGAAAGAAAGAAAGAAAGAAAGAAAGAAAGAAAGAAAGGACAAAAGAAAGAATGAAAGAAAGAAAGAAAGAAAGAAAGAACAAAAGAAAAAAAGAATGAAAGAAAGAAAGAAAGAAAGAAAGAAAGAGGGAGGGCGGTAGGGAGGGAGGGAGGGAAGGAAGGAAGGAAGGAAAGAAGGAAGGAAGGAAGGAAGGACAGTAACAGCCCTGAAGTCATCACGGCCCTCAGTTCTCTATTTTCTAAATTACCTAAAGTATCTAAATTATCTAAATAAGTAGGCAGCCAGGTGGGAAATGAGAAGCGGATCTACTTGATTTAGTAGCATTTAGGTAAACAAATGTCCACACAGGGAGAGAAATACCAGAGGTCGTTATTTCCTGACGTTTCCCAGTGCTCTATCCACTGTACCACCTAGATACCTACTTTACTTTAGAACAACAACATTTATGGAGTATAGAATATCATTTATAAGGGGAAACTTGACAGTTTGTAACGTATGTTCCTCACCAACCCTGTGAGATAGATAACGTGAATATAGTAATTATGACCATTTTCCAGATGAAGAATTTGAAGTTCACAAAGGTTACATGAAGTGGCAGCTAGGGGGCTCAGTGAATAGAGCACTGGCCTTGGAGTCAGGAGGACCAGAGTTCAAATCCAGCCTCAGACATTTAACACTTACTAGCCATGTGACCTTGGGCAACTCACTTAACCACAACTGCCTTGCCTTCCCCCTCCAAAAAGAAAAAAAAAAGGTTGCATGACTCACCCATGAACACACAGATGATCTCAGAGCCAGAACTCAAACACAGGCTTCCTGACCACAGCCTCTCTTTCCACTATTCACATCCTCTAAAAGTCATTTTCATGAGATAATTCCATGAAAACAAAAACTATCATATACTGGATTTGGATTTTTTTTTTAAATCAATCTTCCCCCCGTTGCCAGAAAGGAACACCTAACATTACTCTGGGCAAGTCACTTACTCTTACTCAGCCTCAGTTTCTTCCTCTGTAAAATGGGTAATAATAGCACCCACCTCACAGGGTTGTCATGAGGAGAAAATGAGATATTTATAAGGCATTTTGCAAACTTGAAAACACTATGTAAATGCTAGCTTTTATAAATAGGATGGTCCTGCACAAATAAACTGTTAGCTAATTCTGATTGGATATTCATACAATGTAATAACACCTGATTACTTGAGCTCTTCTGGAGAGCTTACCTTTTCTCTAAAATGTCACTGTAGGATAGCTGTGCTACAAAGAAATTGTGCAAGTAACCTCCCAATTATCCCAGTAGGCCCAGCCCCAGAGAGTTCTTACTTTGAGTAATAACAATGTAAACCTTTCCTTTGAAAATTGGCGTTCATTCAGAATGGGAGCAGACAAGTATTGTGATGCAGGCCACCTGCAGAGTTAAATGTAGCCTCTGTTGGCACCGGGCTTTACTCAGTGAATAGAACCCAGGAGCTGGCAAAAAGCAAGAAGGTATAAAAAAATAAAATACTCTGAATGTACCTGTTTTTTCCCAAGGAGCTCTACCAGCCCCATCTCCAACCATGTGGCCCTGAGTGATACCAAGAGTTTCATCCAGACTAGGCTTTCCTGAAAAACTCCTCCTGTCCCATCCTGGCCCGGAGAAGCAGCAGCTAAATTGGTCTGCGTAATTTCAAGCTCTGGCTCAGTATCCAAGGTCAAATACAAAAAAAGAGAAAGTCTATCAGCCTCCCTCTTTCATCCTCTTTGGCATGATGGAAATAGACCTGACTTCTTTTTAAAATCCATTAATTTTTTGTAAAAAGACCCATTGCCTGCTCCAACGTCTCTTTTCAAGTGAACTTCTCACTGAAGTCAATCTCAGGGACTGGAAAAATCAAGGCCTGCTAGTTCTGAAATGTGTGTACAACTGCAAATAGTGTGTGATGAGGAAGTAAAAGCTGTTAGACATTAAGTGGTGAGTTGTTCACTGAGTAGAGCTGAAAATCTTCTCCCAACAATTTCAGGCATTGGTTTTATCATTGCAAACAAAGCAAAGGATAGTGGGGGCTAGGAGAAAGGGAAAGATTTATCTAAGGTGACTGAAACTAGAGACCTACTTAGGCTCAGATTATTTCAAGAATGGTTTTATACTTCCTTGGCTCTGTCCTGAGAAGCTTTGAGCGAGCAGTAGCTTCCCTATAAAGCAAAATGGAGTGAATTAATATGGAGACCACCACGTGGAAGCTTAAGTACAAGGTGTATTCCTTGTGACATCAAAGAGAAGAATTCGATCTCATGAATGTAAGGAAGTTACAGGGAGAAATATTTCAGCTTGATCTGATGCATTTCTAACAAGAGCTGTCTGACAGGCCTGGTGAGCCCTTTTTCAGTGAGAGTAAATAAACAGAGGCTGGGGTGACCATTAATTAGGAATTTTGAAGAGTGACTTTCTGCATTGAGTGGCAGGTGGCATTAAATTGCCTCTCTGTACTCTCTGAGGACAAAGGACCATGAGGCAGCTTGGTATAACAGAGAGTCCATGTGGAGTCAGGAAGATCTGAATTTGAATCCTGCCTCACACATTTACTAAGTATTCAACCCTTGGACAATCACTTATCCTTTCTACCACCATCTCTCCATTTGTAAAAGAGGGATTATAATTAATACCTACCTCACAGAGTTGGGTCAAATGATATGACTTGTGTAAATTACTTCGTAAACCTTAAAGTATTGTATAAATACTAGCTTTTATTATTCATCTTTTTATCCTTCCCTGACTTGCACATAGCAGATGTTTATTAAATATTTGTCAAATATAATTGGACGTTCTTTCCAACTTTAAGATCCAAGGCAGAACAAATCTAGTATAGCTCATGAAGGGAAATAAGATTGCCAGGGGAACCAAGTTTTATTATTTTGGATGCCTGGTTACAGCTAGTCTAAGAAAAGAAAACTAAAATGCAAATGGAAGATTCTGGAACTTTCTGACCTTGTAGGGATCTATTGGCTGTACTATATTATAATGTTCATTGAAGAAAAAGGGAAAAACACCTCTGGGATCCATCATAGGATATAACCTCATTCAAGGGAAACAGACAAGGATTTTTAATTTCTGAATAATACTTTGGCCCACACATCCATTCTTCACTCAAGGCTTCTGTCTGCAGATTTTATTGAATGCTTGAGTAAGATTCTAGTCATATGACCCCTAATAAAGTTAGAAAGCTAAATAAATCCCCATAGAATGAAAAAAAAATCTTTTCTCCAAATCCTTTTCCTTAATTGACTCAGAAACTGAATATAGAAACAGCAACTATACCTGTAAGTATTTGTTAGGGATCATCATTTTCAGGCAACAAAATCACATATGCCTCACCTGGTAACTAAGAAAGTTGCTTATATAATGACCTCTGTCATTCACAGTAACAGGATACACCATAAAAAAGCCCTTGTGAGCTCTAGTTCAGGGCCCCTTAGCTACTGGTATCTTCTCCCAAACACCTGAGCCCCACAGTCATGAAAGAAAATGAGTGAATGCCAGAGCTGCAAGGTCCTCTGAGATCAGGGAATCCAATCCTTTCACTATATAGATGAGAAAACTTAGAGTGAAATAACTTACCGAAGTTCATGCTCTGAGGCAGAAACAGAGCTCAAGTCTCTCAATTCCTGTCTTTCTACTATTCAAAGCTGCCTCCTCAGCAAGCAAAGGTAGAGGCCCATGGATGCAAAAGAGAAGCTGGTCTTTAAGTCTGCTCCTATGGGCAGTGGCAGATTCAAAGTCAAAGGTGGCTTGGGGAGAGTATCCAAATCCCGCACTTCAATGATGGCTTGTTCTCCAAGAAGTCTGCATAGCTGCCTCTGATGGCAGCTAGGACAGGCCTAACTGGTTTGTAGCTTTGGGGTGCACCTTCTGGGTCTAACTCTCCCATGCTCCCCAACTACCTCACCCATATATGGGTATAAGGCTACTGGGCATTGAGGAACCCTTACAGACTTGCCTCTAAAGCTTAGTGCTGCCAGAGCCTGGAAGCAGCTCATGAAAAGTAGGTGAGGGAAGAAGAGAGGGCAGGTGTTATGGCCACCAGTAAAGCTGTGGCTCTACTCAGAATATTATTAAGATTCCCTAGGAGTGACATCAAGCATACTCTCTTCCCTGGCTCCCTTAGCTCATTCATTTAACTACTAACTAAAACATGGTGGGAGGGAGACAGATAACAAGTGACTGGCCCATTTTGCCCATAGACTAGATATCTGCCTGAAACAAAATCTGACTGTATGAATGAATGAAGGAAGGAAGGAAGTGAATGACTGCCCTTTGACTACTATAATTATCTCATCTCTTTATTCTCTCATCTCTTCAACTCTAACCCTCATGAGCACTTACTAAAATCTAAAATGAAGCAGAAACTATTGGTTTAGGAATAACAAAGGAGTAACAAGCTTGTTGCCATTCACTTCATAAAATTAAGCCCCAAAAGGAGGCAAGATTGTTTGATCAGGATGCAGTGCTCTGTAGAGAAAAGAGTTCTGGATAAAAGTTGAGGCAGAGAGGGGAGGAAGGTAGAGGGAAGAAAGATGGGTTCTAGTCCCAGTTCCACCACTGCTTTGCCATACATGACCTGGTTTGTGATCCAGTTCATGGAGAGGGTGGACCAGACACTTCCCTACCAGTTCATAGTTCCCTTCCTTGTGCCTGTCTTCCCATCTGTACAAAATGAGGTGGTTGGACCACTTGTTTTTTAAGGTCCCGTCCAACTCTAACCATCACAATTTAGGGAGGCACCAAGAAGAGAAAGACAGGAAAGAGAAATCATGAATATACTGGTGCTTTTATGTACTATGGCATGGGAGAAGAATCTGAGATGACAAAAGTAGCCCCTCTAGGTGTCTACCTAGTCTGTTGCTTAATTCAGTGGCTAAGATTCTGAGGGAAAAGGTTGACCTTTTGTTGACATCTTATCAGAGAAAAGCAGCCAGGGAAATATGTCACAATCTTTCAGACTGACCTTTAGCTCAGCTCTAGTGTGAACATTTATGTATCATATGAACTGACAATGAAGAAGCCAAGCTTTGCTCTTTGAGGGGCTGTTAAATGGAAACTACCTTTTAACTCCTTGCAAGATGTTTGGTTTCAAGAGGCAGCTTTCAGAATTTGTTTGGAGGTTGTTGGGTTTTTTCTTTTTTCTTTTTTTAGTTATTTACCTTTCTCCTTGTATCAAGTTTGAGTTCAGTCTCCCACTCCTTTTTGCCACAACCTGTAAAACTCTCTTTTTTATTGTCTTCCTCTCCACCAAAAAAAGATAAGTAATTGCTAACGTGTGCTTGCTTTCTCCCTCAATATTTCCCCTCTAGTGCTTATTAATGACACCATAATTTACTGTGGGTGAGCACTTGGACCTTTTCAAAGTGCTTTTTCTCACTTGAGATTCAATTCAGCTCAACAAACCTTTGCAGAGTACATGCTGTGTGGAGAGCACTGTGCAAGGGGCCAAGAGAAATACAAAATTAAGATAAAATATTTCTGCCCTTGTGGAGCTTGTGTTGTTGTTGTTGTATCATATCTGACTCATTGTGACTCTATCTGAGGTTTCCTTTGCAGAGCTACTGGAGTGGTTCACCATATCCTTCTCTAGCTCATTTGACAGATGAGGAAACTGAGGCAAACAGGGTTAAGTGACTTGCCCAGGCTCACACATCTAGTAAGTGTCTCATACCAGATTTGAACTCAGGAAGACGAGTTTTTCTGACTTCAGGCCTGGCACTCTATCCAGGGTAAAAGTGTAAGATACATGCACAAATTGCTATTTTATATAAGTGCAGCAGCAAAGTACAAAACAGTTCACATTAATACTCCATTTGATTCAGTACCATGGAAAGCATATGGAGCCAGAGCATCTGGGTTTTTTAATTGCTTCTGTGTGACTTTGGGAAAGTCACCTAAACACCCCTAGGTCTTAGTTTCCTCATTTGTACAAGAGGAGGTGGAATAGGTAGCCTCTAAGTTTCCTTCAGTTTCTAGGTCTATCAGCCTGTGATTCTCACAACCAGCCTATGAGGCAAAGGCTATTATTATTCCCTTTTACAGATGAGATTAATTGACAGGCAATACTTTTGATAAGTATTTGAAATAGGATACAAACTAAGGTCTTTCTGATTATAAACTTTATCTATCACATTTTGTCCCTATCACAGGAACATTAACTTTAATCTGAAAGAGACCTTGGAGGTTATCTAGTCTGATACCCTTATGTTCCCGGTGAGGAAACTGAAGCCACAGGGGTGAGCTGCTCTGTACAAAATCACACAGGTCATAAGTGACAAAGGCAGGATTTGACACTGGGTCCTCTGAAACAAAATTCAATCCTCTTTCCAAGGCATTATTTTGCAGGATGTTACCAATGGGTGGAGGATGGGGAAGGATAAGGAAATCACACAAATCACAGGGAAGACATTTAAGTGGAACTTTAAAGGACTGGTAGGAATTTATTTAAGAGACTAAGGAGAGAGGCCATTCCAGTCACAGACAGAGTACAAAGGTTTGCGCATTATATTAAAGTAGGAGTGAGGGAAAGGAACAGAGAATTTGGAACAATTTGGCTGAAGCATAAAGTAGATGGAGGGCAGTACAGTAATGTGAAATTACACTAGAAAGGGAGAGTAGACCCAACTGTGGAAAGCTTTGAATGTGAGGCAAAAAGGTTTCAACTTTGCTCAGTGGGCAATAATGAGTTACTAAAGAATTTGAGTAGGAGTGACATGACTTAATCTGATCTATACAGAGATCTATACTGCAACCTGTATGTGCACTGTTATATAGCAGGCACTTAATAAATATTCATTATTAGTTAAATACAGAAATCCTATGAGCTAGGTATTATTATCTCAGTTTTAGAATTGGGGAAATTGAAACCCCAAGTAGTTAAATGATTTTACTTTAGTCCATAGCTAGTCAGGAGAAGAGCTGGGACTAGAACCAGACTCTACTATGCCATGCTGTCCCTAACCCATTTGTTCCTAACCCCTTTAGTTTCTGATTCCTTCCTGTGATCACAACATTTGGTCCAGGAGACCAACACTTAGCCCTCCTTTGGGACATATCAGCCTGTACCACCTCCCACCCTTACTAAAACAGTGACTGGACCCAAAGTGGACTCAAGCAATCTTTAAGTTCCATGTTTTCACAGCAGCTATAACCTATTGTTCCTTGCAGAAACTAGAGCTGATTTGTTAATTCCATTTTTAGCTCTCTGCTAGGAATGGGCAAATTTGGGCTATGACCCTGCCAAAATGTTCACCTGAAAATTAAGGAACAACTATTTTCTCATTAGGAAAGTCATCAATGAATTATTTGCCCTTTCTGAAAACTTTTAAAATATTTTAATGCCTTGATGATTTTTTAATATCAGTCATTTCTTTCTATACCTCCTTTTTTCAGAATTTTGTGGGGTTTAAAAAATTTTTTTTCTGTGAGGCATTTGGGGATAAGTGACTCACCCAGAGTCACACAGCTAATCTCTATGCTTTCTTACACACACACACACACACACACACACACACACACACACACATACACACACCTCTCGTAACAAGAAAAATAGGCAAAACAAAAAACAAAATAGCAACCGTGCCTTTCCATGACTTCTGTATTTAGCATGCATAACATTTTATATTATGTTAATAATTTTATAATTATAAGACCTCTGGATTTGATATTGCATTTATACTATGTTACATGGCTTTCTGTTGTTATTTACAATATTATAATCATTGCGTTAATATGACTGCTTTTTAAAAATTCTGTGTCAAGTTTATACAATTCCTCCCACATTTCTCTGAATTTTTCAGTCTCCATTTCATATGAAGCAATGAATTCCATTATATTTACATACCACAAGTTGTCTAAAAACTCCCCAACTGATGGATACACAGGTTGTTTCCAATTTTTTTTTTTGGAATCTCAAAAAAGTACAGTTAACAATATTTCAGTATATATGGGACCTTTTATTTTCTTCCTTTAGCTGGATAGAGATAGGCAATTGGAACTAGACCTGCAATTTCATTGGCATAGGGAAATATGGGTGAGGAAACTCCTACCAATGAAAACTGACATCTTCTCTACAATCTGAAGTCTTCCAAGAGTTTCCTAGAACACTGCCAAGTTAAGCAGCTTGCCCAGAGTTACACAGAATGTTTCAAACATGGGTCATGAACTGAGGTCTTCCTGGCTTGAGGATGGTTCTCTACTCACTACATCAAGCTGCCTCTCTTTAGTTCCAATGAAATTTATTAGTCATCTCAGTGGATTATTAACTCACATGATAAGGCACATAGACTACATCTATAAAGGTTACAATTAAGTGTGGTGTTCTGTTTTGTTTTGCTTTAGTCTCACACAATCATGCCAAAGATGTGGCAAACAGTGACAAAATAATGCAGAATGCTGAAGTTATGCTGAATGTCAGTGGGGCTTTAAGAAATAAAAAGGTACTTCAAGTATGGCCCTTAGGGCATTGCACAAAGATTTGCCCTGGAATTCTCAAGGTTGGCCTCTCAGACTGTGACTCTGCCCTAAAGCCTTTGCTCAAAAAAGACTGATTCCCTCTTGGTCTGGTTTGTCACACACCAACCTTCTGCTCTACTTGTTCTGTGCTCTAGTCAAACCAAATTACTCTCTGTTCCCCCAACCCTGCCTGCCAGGCAACCCCAGCCTCTCTTGCCTCTGTGCCTGGAGTGTGCTCAAATCAACTACTTCAACTCAACAATTATTAAGCACAGCACCAGGCACCAGAGATACCGAGACACAAATTAAAACATTCCCTGCCATCAAGAAACTGAGATTGTACTGAAAGAGACAACATACATGATAGGTAGGTAGGTAGAGAGAGAGAGAGAGAGAGAGAGAGAGAAAGAGAGAGAATATATAGATATTATATAGATAAAACATAGCTATCAACATGGATAACGTAATGTTTGTTTTGAGAGAATGGGAGTGGAACACAAAAAAAACCAGAGAAATGAGGAATGGTTTCTTGTAGGAAGGTGACCCCAAGAGCTGTGAGAGGAACTACAGATTTCCAAGAGAAGAGAGGGAACATTTCAGACATGAGAGACAAAGGCACAAAGATGGTAGATAGAATGTTATGTTTAAGGGAAGAGCAAATAGGTCTGGAAAGCATACTGCTTAAGGGGAAGTAATGTGTAATCACCATGGAAATAAATGTTGGAACAAGATGGTAAAGAGTTTTAAATGTCCAATAGAGATTCCCCCACCTTGTACTCTGGAAGGTAAAATTCCTAACCATATTTTAATGACCAATTCAAATGTTATTCCTTTGATGAAGCAAAGACTGATCTTGTCAATAAAGACCTAGTAGTATTTTCAGAACTCATAATACTTTCTTTTCTAATATTCTGCAATGCATTTAGAGAGATTAGTGTGGTACAGTGCATATAGTTTCAGAGCCAGAAAAGTTCAGGGTTGTTTGTTTTTTAAATGTATTCAGACTCAGTGTATCTTCTCTTCAAGTCCCAATGTCAAATTCCTGACTCCAGGCTTGGCACTCTATCCACTGAGCCACCCAACTGCTCAGGAACAACATTTATGAGCAAAAATAAAGCAGAGCTTTAAGCTATCTTGGAAAGCATTTTAAAAAACAAACAACTCCAAACCTTCCAGGTTTTTCCCCCCAGAAAAATGCAGGCATAGCCTTGCCCCTAAGAACAGAATGTACCTGTCTTCTCTTTTGCCTCCTATTGGCTATCCTACACTGAGATCTGCCAGATGCTGAGGTCTACCAGATGCCGAGGCTGGAAAATCCATTTCTTTAGCTGTGTTCCCAAAGGGAATAGCCAAAGACATACAATGTCTTTAAGTTAAAATGCTTTTTGAATGAAATAGAAAATGAAGCCTTTACCTCAAGGACAAAGCACAGTAGCTATCTTCTTAATCTAATGGGTTTCCATGGACAAAATTTAAGGAAAAATCCCTAGCTGATTAGTTAGCCTGGTCTCCTTCATTGAACTGGCAGGGGGAATATCTTAACTATTGTGACTTCTCCTTTAAAATAAGAGAGTTTGGAAGGGAATGAAGAATGGTATCAGTCAGCATAAAATGATTATTTTCTGATCTAGTCCAATTGCTTCTGCTTGGCTTTCAATTTCCTCCATAATTGGTCCCAGCCAACCTACCCAACAGTATGCACCACTCCCCATGCTATTTCCTCTTTTGTACATGGGCTAGTTTATGACCTTTCTTCCTTTTCCTCCCATCTTGGTTCCTGCTTCTATATATTCCATTAGATCGTAAGCTCCTTGAGGACAGGGACTGTCTTTTGTCTCTTTTTTTTTATCCTCAGTGCTTAACACAGTACATGGCACATGGTAGACACTTAATAAATGTTTTTCATTGGTCTGCTGATACTTGTGAATACGATTTCTCTCATATGTAAAACTTCTCCAAACTCTACCCATCCTTTAAGAACCAATTTCAGTCCTACCTCCTCCATTAAGCCTTCCCTGACCAAAAAGCTTACACTGAACACTTACAATCAGTGCCAACAATTAAGAGCTTTATTATGTTCTGCTTCAGATGTGATAGTATCTCATCTAGCTCAAGGAGAGCTTATACATCTTGTGTTATCTACCCATCTCAGCATATGGGGGAAAGAAAACAGTTTGTTGACAAGAACCATAAGCAGAGCCAGGGTTCAGAGGATCATAAGATTTGGAGTGGGGGAAAGAACCACATAGGATCAACTAGCTCAACCTCCTTGTTTAGTAGATGAGAAGACTGAGTCCCAGAGAAGTCAAGTATTCTTGTGCATACTGCACAGTGATAGATAGGTACATATTTCCCTTTCAGTGGTATGGAGGAAGGAGTCCTAAATCTGGAAGGAAGAGAATCCCAGGTTTGAATCCCATATCCAGCACTTACAAGCTGTGTGACTGTGCAAGTTACTTAGTTTTCTGAGCCTTAGATTCTCCATGTGTAAAATAGGAACAATAATGCCTTTAGAACCTGTATCACAAAGTTGTAAAAATCACATGTATGTAAAGCTCTTGTAAACCTGGCTGATTTCAACCTATGACAAGTCTTGGCTCAATGCCCTGGATCTGAAGTCAAACATAGGTTTGAAACACAGTTCTGCTGCTTCCAATTTATTTCACCTCTCTGGGGCTCAGTTTCCTTGTCTGTAAAATGAGTATGGACTAGCTTATTCTACAAGATCCAAATGATCCTAAGAACTGTCTCTGTTTCTGGTACTATCAATGGGCTCTTCTCTCCCCATCATGTCCTGAGGTAGTTAAATAACCCCCTTATATCCTGGCAGTCTTGAATGCATGTCAGGCTTCCCATCTGAGTGAAGGGGGTCAAGTGGGATAAGTCATAACTGAGAAAGCTCTGGAATTTTTTTAAACCAATAAAATCAGAGATTTTTTTTTTCTCTACGCAGCATCATTACTGGACACCAATATCCCCTGTATAACCTGCCAGGGTTATACAGAAGAGTAAAGAACAATATAGTTCTTTTGCTTCATGTTTGCAGAAGCCATGACTACCTCATATTGATAAAAACCAATGGATCTCATCAGTTTTGTCGGGAGTCCTCTACACACACCTGTGTTCCTGAAAATATCCATGGCCTGAGAGCAAGCCAGAATCTCAGCAATATTGAGTTAGGATCTTCCCTGTCACCAAGAGATTCAAGCTTATAAACACAGCCTTCTGGTGGAAGCACATCAGTGTTACAGTGCCAAGTGAATTATTTGCAGTTCCTTAAATAAGGGATCAATTATTTGGCATTTAATTATCAACTCAACCTGAAAGCATTTTGATGGCAAATTCTAAAATGTCACTGGCTTTTTATCCCAGCCCTATTTTCATTCCTTCTGTATACCCACAAATCCATCCAAGCCCAAATCCTTTTGCTATCAGTTCTCTACCCAGCACTACATTTGTATTCATTAGACTCATCTTTGATGATGCTTAATATAGTACCAGATCATGGAACAAATTGGGGGAGGGGAAAATTAATTGAATCATATGAAGGAAGTAACTGTCTTTTATTGTTGTTTGACTTTTTCTTCCTTTTAAGTCCACTGTTTTCTTGTTGAGTTTTGAAAGTCTCAACAGTTTCTGGGTTACTTTCTTGCACTTAAGACAACTTCTCTATATAATTCAAAGTAAATTTACTACTTCTACCTTCCATATAAAGGACATGCTTTCAGAGATCAGATCTGGAAAGTGTTGAATTTTTTTTTTATTAACAAGCATTTTTTAAACTTTCTCACATTTCCTGCCCTGCCCCTCTCAATTGAATAAAAAAGAGAGAGAAAATATTCCTAACGAACATGCATAGTCAAGTGAAGCAAATTCCCTCATTGGGTGTATGCAAAAGTATAATTTACATTTTGCATTCTGAGTCCAACAAATATGTGTTGGGAGGTGGATCTTTGGTCATCTAGAAGTATGGCTTATCAATACACTGATTAGAGCTCTAACATTTTTCAAAGTTGTTATTGTGTAAACTGCTCCTTGGACTCTGTTAGTTCACTCTGCATCAGTTCATATAGATCTTCCCAGGTTTTTCTCAAACCATAATTGGTCTGATTCTGTAGACCTTAGAGATCTTCTGGTCCACATCCTTCATTTTAAAGATGCAGAAACTGAAACCCAGAAAGGTAACATGATATGTCCAGAGTCAAGAGTTACTTAGTGGCCTTTCTCAGACATCAATAAAAAATCTCCAAACTCCTAGTCTGTTATCTATTCCACTCTATCATGGCTTTCTAAATTTTAAGTAGACAAGATGTGAAAAAGGTATACATGATTCCAAACTGAAAAAATTCATAAGAATCATAGGATTTGATGGAACTCTCATCTTATTGCTGTAGCTACTGCCACCATTTCTATAGATCCTAAACCTCCTCTTATTGTGCGATTCTTTTTCATGTTTTCTATAAATTTTCTACAAAGGAATCTATCCATCAAAATGAACTTCTTCCTCTATGTCTTAGCCTGACTTACTTTCATCCCTCAGTCTAACTATACAAAAAAAAACATTTCCTTTTCTAATCAATCATGTCCTTGATGGCATTTCTTGTGCCAATGTTTTCATACAGTGCACCATGAGGTAATATGATACAGTCTATTAGAATCCTCTATGCACCTCTTCATTGTCTTGTGAGTCATACTGAATTTTTAGTCTTTGAACATTATGGTGTTCCATATTTAGGAACCATATAGCATCACCAGAATATTTCTGTTGAAAATCTAAGATGGCCTGTAGGCATCTCAAACTCACTATTTCCAAAACAGAACTCATTATCTTTCCCCCATTTGCATATATTCAGCTGCTCCACAAGTGTTCCTTCTAAGCTTCCCCATTACTGTCCAAGGCCTATCCTACCAGTCACATAGGCTTACAACTTCAGTTGCATCTTCAGCTCTTTACTCACACAACATATTCCATTCATTGACAAAGCTCATAATTTCTACCTTCACAAAATCTCTCATGTAGATCAAATGATGATTTACATAACAGTTTTGGTGAAGGTAAAGATCCTCAATAAGGCATTAGCAGCACAAATGAAAAATCAGCCACATCTTTTGGCAGCTAAGGC